>CAMRHE010000012.1:9650000-10250000 GCA_947044405.1 Leptodactylus fallax | reverse complement strand
GAAGAGGATTCTTTACAGTAAGAACAGCGAGGCTATGGAACTCTCTGCCCCAGGAAGTGGTGAGGGTGGATTCATTGAACAAGTTCAAAGAGGGCTTGGATGCCTTTCTCGAACAGAATAATATTACAGGTTATGGGTTCTAGATTTTAAGGGCACGTTGATCCAGAGTTTTATACTGATTGCCAGATTGGAGTCGGGAAGGAATTTTTCCCCTGAGGCAATTGGTATAAGTGTCATGGGGTTTTTTGCCTTCCCCTGGATCAACACTGTAGGGGACTGTAGGGTTATAGGCTGGAATTGATGGACTGATGTCTTCATCCAACCTCATCTACTATGTAACTATGCATTACTTTTTCCTCCACTGATTTTCAGGTGAACATAGCCTCAATTGTTCTGTCAATGGAGATAGTTGATATTCTGTCTTTTCGTGACAAGCTGTACTTTTTATTTGGACTATTTTGGGGTACATACAACTTTTTAATCACTTTTTATTCCATTATTTATGGGGCAAGATAAACAAAAAATATTATTTCTGTTTTTTTGTTTTTTTTTTCAGTTTTAAGTAATGCTTTAGTTTTAATTTAAAAAGGCAAAGAGACATTAATACCCACAAATCAAGTTATTTCCAACATGGATGGTACAGCAGGGTTATATTGTATACATAATGTATTATACATTATAATGTATATATATATATATATAATGCACTATACATTATATGTATGTTATACTGTAATATACTATATAGTTTATTAGCAATGTTAGCAATTGATGTTTAGTCGCCATCTAGTGGATTTTCAGTTTTATTTATTGTGTTTCTGCACTGTCACTGCCAAAGTACACAATATTTTAATGAATCCATTTTTAGTATATTTTTAATCTTGGACCTCGGGTCCATAAATTCAATAATCCTTGTTGGTGAAGTCCATATGAGATGATTACACCCAGGATTTGTTATAAAAGGTAATCCAGTTGTTTGTCCCTGGACTTTCCCTATGCAATCTTCTTAGCGAGTCCAAAGGTGTCCTCAGATGTAGAACACATATATTCTAATTGTAGAGTTTATTCCTCAGACATGTAAAACATATTCCAGTTGCAGAATTCGTCCCAACAAATTTCTCCCTTTCCTTTATCTTCAGAGTTCATCAGGAGACAACAGAATATGAAATACAGGGTATCTGTACATGAGTGATCCTGTTTAGAAGATGTTTGGACATACTGTTAGTGGCAGAATAGCCAATTTACCACTACTAGTATGCTCTAACATCTTGTAAATGAACATCCCCACTGCCGTACCAATGACAAAACGTTGGTGTTATGGCCAATGTGTGCCGTGAGTTGCCTCATTAGTGGTTGGGAAGGTCCCAGGGGTCACCTCATATTACCACCTCATATGGAAAGAGTCAGAGGACTAGAGAAAGGAGTAAAGAGCAGGCACCACTCCTAACCGTGTTTGTAAAATGCCAAACATGTGAATCAATCTTGCTGTAAAAGAACATGCATCCACATTGCTTTGTGACTGACAAACAACCTGTGAAGTGAACTGTATCTTGATCATTGCTTGTTTAACTTCCACCCTATCTCCTGTACTTTAACTGAAGCCAGCATCATATTCAGCTGATAAACCTAGTGTGAAAGGAATATACAAATATAAAAGTAAAGAACTGATATTATATTTGTCTATTTGTTACAATTTAGCAGTTTTTTAGCATTGCAAATAAAATGTGTTGTGTGAACCTCATTCTATAAATTTCTAATGTTTGGCTATGGTATTATGATATAAAGTAATTTATGTAAACTGTCAGAATTATTTATTATTTAGGCTTTAGGTGATGTGATGACAGCATTTGTCATCATGAACTCAAGTGTGTGTAATTTAGACTGTAATTCAATGTACTTTTCCTTGTTGGATGGTGTCTCACACTGTATTCACCCTAAAAGCTCTCAAACAGTGCTGGTACTGTCTAATCTAATGGATTGATCTTGCTGTGCCCTTTTTTCACAACATCTAAATTACAGTGGTGCTTGACTACTTGAGAACCCTTTAGAAATTTCTATATTTATCAATACAAAATGAGCCAAAAATATTAGACTTGATCATTTATTTGTTGAAAAAATTCATCCAATATCACATATCTGTGATAAAAGTATGCGAACCTTTGTTTTCAGTATCTGCCGTGACCCCTTTGTGCAGCAATACCTCCATCTCAACATTTCTGGTAATTGTTCATTAGTCCTGCACATTGGGTTGAAGAAATTTTAGCTCATTCATCCATATAAAATAGCTTCAACTTTGTTATGTTGGTGGGATTCCTCAGATAACGCGCTTGCTTGAAGTCCTTCTACAACATTTCTTTTGGATTAAGGTTAGGACTTTGACTTGGCCATTGCATATTAGTGTACTGAGTTTTGGATTTTTCTGTGGGCCAAAGCAAAGGCCTTAAAGGGAATCCGTCAGCAGCAAATTGTTATAAACCTTATCCCAGTACGTTGTAGAGGTGAGTCTCCAGTTTCCAAATATGCCTGAATATGTTATTCCACTTTAGAGTCCCATTTTCATGTAAAGTGCAATTGTACATGTATGCAAATGAGGGGGATAGTGCTTTGCCCAGAATCTAGAGCTAAGACTGCATTCCAGGCAAGCTAAGACCCACCCCCAAAGCACTAGTCCCCTTGTTGACAAAACCACCAACATAGCACAATGATTAAAGGAGGGTCCAAACCAAAGGTAATGTTTAATAGCACATGCTACCCTCCAATATTATTAAGACTGCCCTTATATACAGGTGCATCTCAATAAATTAGAATATCTTCGCAACATTTATTTATTTATTTCAGTAATTCAATTAAAAAAGTGACCTTCTATATTTTCTAGATTCTTTACACACAGAGTGTTCTATTTCAAGTGTTTTATTTCTGTAAATGTTGATTATGGATTACACGTAATGAAAACCCAAATCTAAGAAAATTAGAATATTGTAAAAAAGTTCAGTATTGTAAATTCAGTGTGTCACCTGCCAAGGTTTCCTAAGCCTTTAAATGGTCCCTCAGTCTGGTTCAGCAGGACACACAATCATGGAAGACGCTGATTATTAATTGTATTACTGAATTACTGAAATGAATGAACGTTTCAAAAATATTCTAATTTATTGAGATGTAACTGTAAGCTGTAAGCAGGCAGATGGTAAAATTGTGGATGGCAGGTATCTGCCACTGAGGTTGCTAGTATCAGTGAGGTAAGTGGCTGGAGTATGGGTCTGGGACTTGAGAGTTATTGCAGGTCCACTCCTATACCTCCAGTCCTGCTGACCTGATACCCCTGTGAACCGAGAGCAAGGCAGGTGGTTTGGACTCCGCAACCAGAAATGAATGCACACGCGGTAGTTCAAGAAAAGAATATATATTTACTATAAGTTAATAAAGGCTATTTGAAGGTAAAATGACAGGGATAAAGACAAGCAAAATATACAATATAGCATGAACAATTTCAAGGCAAATTCTGCAATGGTTTCTACTTTTACTCTGTCCACTTCTGCAGTATGGACACTGAATGAACAATATACTCAAAACTATCCCTAACTGACCCTGACTTCACATTTGGGTGCACCCCCTTTTCCCCAGTGGTCCAGGTGGACCGCTTACAGTCCGTAGAAGCGCGCGGTGGGGCCCAAAGTCGTTCCTTTCTTTTATAGTGAAGCGTCCTCCCCTCACGGTTATCAGGATCTTGGGAGAAATGAAGTCCTCTTTAACAGGGAAACCCAATGAATGCAATGTAATCCAACAGCAGATTCCACTCAGCACACTGACAGTCCTGCCGAATCCATACACTGAGCTGGGATGTAAGCCGGGATTTAGCAGGTGCTGTCCAGTACATCAACAGCACTGCGAGTCTCTATCTGTGGTATCCATATACACAGTCACAATGTCAGTCTCACTGATCAGCCACTGAGCACAGTTGCTTTCACGTGGACTCACTAGACCTGTTGTCTCTTTACACTCTGTTTGTCTCTGGACCAAGATACAGCTTAGCTGTACAGAAAAATATCCACACCAGTTCAACACAGCACAGACACCTGTCTTCTCTCTTGCCAAGATGGCTGCTGCTCTCTGTCTCGTTACTTCCTGCTTCTCTGCTCACACTCTGTCTTCAGAACAGGCAGGCTGACATAAAAGGGAGGGGGGTCTCACTCCAGCATCAGGTCACAATTACAATGGCTGCTGTCTTAAAGGAACAGAATCACAGAAATACATTCAACATTAACAATTTATACAGACAAATAAAGCTTAGGACAACATTGGCTGTCTCTTACACCCCAGGTGTGTGCAGCCTTTATATCAGTGGAAGCTGCCAGAGAGGAATGGTGTGTGAGTCTCTGGGAGTAAGGGTAGCAGCACACGACCATGTTTCACCTGTGTGTTAGCCAGATTTACCGGCTTGAACTTCGTGCTGGGAGCGGGACTCCTAGCATCCTAGTTATCTACAATGCTAGGAGTCACTGCCTCCCAACGACATACTATTCCGTACTGTAATTGATACGGGACAGTATGTCGCTGGGGGGCAGGAGAACTCCTAGCATCATAGATAACTAGGATGCTAGGAGTCCCGCTCCCAGCACGAAGTTCAAGCCGGTGAAATCTGGCTAACACATGGACCGTGTTTCACAGGTGAAACAGTCATGTGCTGCTGCCCTTAGAGACTGGAAGGAGAATCTTGCTCTGCATGTTCCCCAGGCTGAACAAGCATCGGACAGAGTCTGCTACTGTGTCCCAACCAAGTTGGTGAGACCAACTGATTTAGTTTGGACTTTTTGCCTGAAGTAAGGACTTTTTGTTTGCCACATGTTTGTTATTGACAATCTGCTGAAAGAAGCTGCCTAACCCCTTCCCGACACCCGCTGTAATATTACAGTGGTTGTCGGGTATTTAAATATGGCAGCATTAACAGCAGGCACTCGGCATTAATACCTGCAATCAGAGCCCGCACTGATCACAGGCATTAACCCCCTGGCGCCTTGGTCAAAGCGAGCTCCGGGGACGGTGTCTCATTACTATGACAGCCGGGAGCCTTTTGAAGGCTGTCATCTCATTATCTTCTATTGCAGGATGCTCTATAGCAATAGAAGTGTTGCTATTTTGCTATGCATTGCAATGCATTGCATTAGTGATCAGACCTCCTAGGGTTCAAGACCCATAGGGGGTCTAATAAATGCAAAAAAAATAAATAAATAAGAAAAAAAAAAAAGTAAAAAAAAAAATTAAATTAAATAAAATTAAAAATTCAAATCATCCCACTTTCTCTAGAACACATATAAAGGTACTTAAATACTGTGAAACACATACATATTAGATATCCCTGTGTCCGAAAATGTCCAGTCTACAAATCTATAAAAATATTTTTCCTGCACGCTAGAGGGGAAAAAAAATCAAAAGTGCCAAACTGCTGTTTTTTCACTATTTTGCCTCTGATAAAAATTTGAATATAAAATGAGCAAAGCAATAGCAATTCCCTAAAATGGTATAGCTAAAAAGTACACTTGGCCCCGCAAAAAAAGACACCCTATGCATTCACGTACACGGAAGTATAAAAAAAGTTACTGGTGTCAGAATATGGCGACTTTTAGAAAAAAAATGTTTTTTCACAGTTTTAGATTTTTGTTAAGGGGTTAAAATGTAAATACTTGGTATCCCTGGAATCGTACCAAAGCATAGAATACAGGTGACATGTCATTTTGGCTGCAGAGTGAACGTTGTAAAAACTAAGCCTGTAAGAAAGTTGCACAAATGCACTTTTTCTTCAAATCCACCCCATTCTGAATTTTTTTTTCCAGGTTCCCAGTACATTGTACAGAATAATAAATGGTAGCATCATGAAGTAAAATTTGTCTCACAAACATTAAGATCTCATGGCTCTGAGAACAGAAAAATAAAAAAGTTATGGGGTTTGGAAGGGGGAGGGGAGTCAAAAACAAAAAAATTCCTCCGGCAGTAAGGGGTTAAGTTTGTCCACTGTTTGCTTTGCGCAAAATAAATAGAAGCGTGTTTTTTGTTAAGAAGCCTGAGACTGTGTTTCTGTCTACCAAACACCTACTCTACTACTGAGCTAAACCCTCACAAAGCGTACCATACATGCACATATATGAAGAATATCACACTGAAAAAGAAGAGTTTTTAGGTACGGCACTCAAAATTACCACAATGTATAATTAAAAATATATCGAAATTTGTTGATACTGTAAGTATGTGAACCAGAGGGCGCTGTTGAGCGACCCAGGCCAGGCCAGAAAAGGCTCTCAGCCACGCCTTTGGGTGGTGGTGTAACTCCAATGGGGCTGGAGTATCCTGCAGGAAGCAGGAAATGGTGGACCAGCTAGGACAGAGAGAGAGGCTCTGTCCCAGAAGGGCTGGGGTCCACAGTGGACTGTTGCTGGAGCTGAGCAACAGTCAGGACAGTTAGGGGCTCAAGGAGTGAGTTAGGACCCTAACTGTGGTCTAGGTTTTTGTTGTTTTGCTATGTTGCAGTTAAGCTGAATAAAGCCACTTTTATTTTACACTTGGACCGTCTGAAAGCTATCTTTCCGGCGCCCAGTACCATGAACCACCGCTGTGTGGACCAGGAAAAGCCGCCATTTTGAGTTTAATTCCCCAAATTGTCACAATACAAATAATGAAAAAAATATTTGATATCAATATATAAGACAAAATGAAACAAACAGTATAAAAACAAATAAGTGTCAGACATAGAGCGGAAGTTAGGTCACTGAATAGCAACTCCTGGGTAGATAATGTATCCACTAAATGACAAAAACTGCACCCGCAAATGCATATAGGGAATAGAAATGCTATATAGTCTGTGAACAAATAGTACAATAAATACAATTCATAGTGAAAACCTTAAATAGGCAATAAATAGACAGACCAATGCAATATGTCAAACAAATAGGGCTCTAAATACATGATTGTAATTCCCAAAATATCATGATCAAATATTAGATAGTATCTCATAAACAGGACATCACAACAAGAAACAAGCACAAGTAGCACTAGAAAGATAATAAATATTGCACATATGCCCTGCTGAGGGGAACAACATACACTGTGAATTTCAAAAGGAAATTGCAGATATAGTGAAAGTAGAAATGTACATACCCATGTGTGTTAGTGTTAGTAGGTAAGACCTCCGTCCACTGACACCATGCCTGACGTGCGTGATCATGGGATCTGGGTGGTCTGGGGGAAAGATCCTTTGCAATCCCTGGGATCCCAGTTCAAGGGGTGCCATGCCAGCCAGGAGGGAGCCTATGTGCGATGCACTGCAATACAATTTCAGTATATTGCTCTGGGTTCCAGTCCCCTTGTCGGAAAGGAAAAAAGGGGAAAAAAAAAGTTAAAGTATAAAAATTTAAAAAAAACACACCTTTTAGTTAAAAAACACATAATGTAAATAAAATAAAATAAACAAACATGTTAGGTATTTCCTTGTGCTCTATCCAAAAATAGCGTTATTTATCCTGTATGTTGCACACTGTAAAAGAAATTTTCACAAAGTGAAAATTTGTGTATTTTGGTCACCTCGGCTTCCTCAAAAAATAGTAATAACAAGTGATCAAAAAGTCATACATAGCAAATATTGGTACCAACAAAAACTACAACTTACCTCACAATTAAAGAGCACTTACAAATCTCTGTCAACTAAACAGTAAAAAATTTATAGGCATCAGAATATGGTGACCTCAGGAAAATCATTCATTTTAGTAAAGCCGATAAAACATAAATATAAATATGGTATTGCTGTAACTGTAATGACCGGCTGGACAAAGTTACCATATCATTTTTAATGCAGAGTGAACGCTGTAGGAACAAAATGCAAAAAAATCATGATAGAATTGTGGGTTTATTCACATGGACCCCCCAAAATGTTTGTTAAAGCTAATCAAAACATTACATGTACCCCAAAATGGTGCCCATTGAAAGTACAACTTGCCACACAAAGAATAAGCCTTCACTTACCTATGTTAACAGAAAAATAAAATAGTTATGAATTCTGGAAGGAGGAGAAGGAAAATATGAAAAAAGTTGCTGAGCATTAATGTAAAAACTACCTTGCATCCTTAAAGGGAGTCTATCACCTCCACAACCCATTTAAACTATAGTGATATAGATGCCATAACACTGATAAAAATCATACTTTTTATGTTTGAGACTGCTGTGGATGCTGAGAAAATTAACTTTTATTCATTATGCAAATTAGGCACCCAGAGCACAGGGGGCATTCCCTCAGGTCCCAGTGCACTGCTCTGGCTGATGAATCCACACTCCTTTTTATGTTTGTGCCGTCTCTGTGTAGTGGAAGCTGATCTGATGTCACCATCAGATTTCACATTTGCAAAGTGCGCAATAGTCCTCTCAGTGAAGCTTCTTCTCTTTTCTTTTGGGCGCAGGGCAGGCTGAGCAGAAGGTGCATCTGCAAGATTTTCCAGAGGAGATGGTGGCATCAGATCATCTCCCACTGCACAGGGACCGCACGATAGGAACAGGGGCGTAGATTCATCAGCTAGAACTGTGCTCGGGAACCTGAGGGAACTCCTTCTCTACTGTGTGCCTAATTTGCATAAAGAATAAAAGATTGTTTTCTTGGCGTTCACAGCAGTTTAAAACATAAAAAGGTATGATTTTTTTTTTATCAGTATTACGGCATCTATATTACTATTGGGGCAGTTTAAATTGGTCGAGGAGGTGATAGACTTTCCTGATATACACGGTACTATTACAGTGGATGACAGGTATTTCAATATGGCTACCGCTCAGGAACTGAGTGACCACCATAGACACTGTATCTCCGCTGTATTATATAGCAAAGATTTAGCACTAATGCCTGCAATCAGTGCCTGGCGCCTTGGTCAAAGCTGACGAGACTCCATTTTTGTGGCGGCGCATGGGTGCTGCCATTTTCCAGTAGATCGCCAGAGCCCGGAACAAGATATGGGGTCGGCAATCAGGCCGGCAATGACAACCAGGAGACTATTTAAGGCTCCTAGGCTTGTCTCTCATTCATTTGTAATACAGACTGCTCTATGCATAAATAAAACTATATACCTGTAAATTTGGTATCCTCAGAATCGTACCGACCCATAGAATACAGGTGACATGTCATTTTGGCTGCACAGTGAATGTTGTAAAATCAAAGCTTGTAAGAAAATCGCACAAATGCAGTTTTTCTACAATTCCACCCCACTCTGAATTTTTTTTCCAGCTCCCCAGTACATCATATGCAGTAATAAATGGTGCCATTATGAAGGTCAATTTGTCCCTCAAACAATAAAACCTCGTATGGCTCTTTGAACGGAAAAATAAAAAAGTTATGGGGTTTGGAAGGCAGAGAGTCAAAAACAAAAATTTAAAAATGCCTGCACCGGGAAGGGGTTAAAGTTATAATAAACTCAGAAAATGAACAGAAAAATAAAAATGTGTCTCAGTTATCCTCCATTAATCTTCTCCTCTCCCTTGGTTCAGTTATGTGTGTTGCTACAGTTAAAATACACCCCAACAGCTTTGTCAGATTACCTTTATTTTCCTTTCAGAATCAACATTTTCTATGGGATACCATACTACAAAATACTCCCAATTTGCTCACATAAAAAAGTAATTTTCCTAACAAATTCATTCATGTTGCGAAAATGAGACACCCCAATGAAAGTCTTAGGAGCAAAGCTAAAGTTTATAATCACAGTACAAAGAACTATCAGGGGTGGATTGCTATATATATCATTTGGAAGATTCCCGGTGAGCCGACTGTAATATGGGCTGCTGGGCCGGCCCTTACCCTGACTATTGCTCCACGGTGCAGCCTGGTGGCCCCCACTCTATACCTTCAGAGCGGATGCTGCCAGATGGCACTGAGAGGATGTGTTGGAGGAATCTCGTGAGATTCATCACGCAAGGTTCGCCCAGCAGTTTTGTTTTGACCGCACAGGTCCTAACCGAAACTGCCATTATATTCTGGGGTCCCTTCAGAGTATAATATACTGAGGACCAGGGGAGGTGAAAAACATAATAAATGTGTTAATCACCTTTCCTAGGCTTCTGGTCTCTTCTGACCTTAGAGACGCTGGCATCATTCATGATGTCTCAAAGATATGAAGATGCCGGAAGATGGGCGCCAGAGCCAAGAGAGGTGAGTAACATTGATTATTATGTTTAAGCATGTCCCCTGGGCCTCCAATCATTATACTCCCCAGAGTATAATAATGGTTTACTGATGGTAAACCCCCAAAAATTTCAGGGAAAGCCTGAAATTTTTGGAACTTCACGAAAAAACAAACAAACACATGGGACAATATAGAATATTATAGTGTATGGAGGGGCCATGATAGAGCATTATACTGTGTGGAGGGGCCACTATGGGATATTATACTGTGTAGATGGACTACTATGGGGCATTATACTGTGTGAGGGCCAATGTGGGACATTATACTGTGTGCACTATGGGACATTATTCTTAAAGAGGAGTAACATTAAGAAAAAAAACATACACACCTGTCCCCTGCTTTCCAGTGTCTGACAATGCAGCCCGTTCGGTTGCGCACTGTGCCTCATTCCCCCTGCATCCCATGTGACCGCTGAGGCCAATTAGGTGGTTGCTGTAGAGGGACCAGTGATGTCACATATGTCACTAGTCCCTCTCCAGTGACTGCTAAGGCTGCTGATTGGCCTCAGCGGTCACATAGGGTGCGTGGGTTCTGAGAATTGAAGCACGGTGTGTGACCGAATGGGCTGCAGAAGCGGACACCAGAGCGGCAGGGAATGTGTTTTTCTTTTTTTATGTTACACCTGACCTGGGCCCCTCCGGATTTTGTCCAAATCTTGAGAGACTCTAAATTGAGGAGTCAGTGGTCTGTGAGTGTGATGGCGGCTTCTGCTGCACCTACAGTGTAATGGCCACCCTGACCTCACTGCCTATAACTCTACTTACATAGGACTGCTGCCTTTACATATAAAGGCAGGCCTGTCTAACAGAAAAGTCTGCTTTAGATGGAATGAGAGGCAGCAGTCCTGTGTTAGTTACAGTTTCAGCCTGACATAGTAATTTATATAGGAATGCTGCCTCTCCCCCCTTGTAAAGCAGTCCTGTTCAAAATGACTTTACACAGGACTGCTGTACATGAATGAGCTACTTGTGCTGGCCCTGCTTACTTGAATTGACTCTCTCTACTTGCACTGAGCTCGCCTATAAAATTGGGTCACTTTGAAATTTTTTTTTCCAGGGGCACTTTGGGTCCCAATCCGCCCCTGAGAGCTACAATATGTAAAACGTAGCCTTTAATTCTAATTATGTGATAAAAAGAGTTATCTTACCACCATGTTAAAAATCAACTATAACCAATTAGGGGAGTAAATCGCTATATGGTCGGTATGGTACCTATACTGTCCAAGGCCCCCAACAAAACAAAAATATAAACAATTACCAAACCAATATATTTACCATTCAATAGACATACAGTGAGGGAAAAAAAAGTATTTAGTCAGCCACCAATTGTGCAAGTTCTCCCACTTAAAAAGATGAGAGAGGCCTGTAATTTACATCATAGGTAGACCTCAACTATGAGAGACAAAATGAGAAAACAAATCCAGAAAATCACATTGTCTGATTTTTAAAGAATTTATTTGCAAATTATGGTGGAAAATAAGTATTTGGTCAATAACAAAAGTTCATCCCAATACTTTGTTATGTATCCTTTGTTGGCAATGACAGAGGTCAAACGTTTTCTGTAAGTCTTCACAAGGTTGGCATACATTGTTGCTGGTATTTTGGCTCATTCCTCCATGCAGATCTCCTCTAGAGCAGTGATGTTTTGGGGCTGTTGCTGGGCAACACGGACTTTCAACTCCCTCCAAAGGTTTTCTTTGGGGTTGAGATCTGGAAACTGGCTAGGCCACTCCAGGACCTTGAAATGCTTCTTACGAAGCCACGCCTTCGTTGACCTGGCGGTGTGCTTGGGATCATTGTCATGCTGAAAGACCCAGCCACGTTTCATCTTCAATGCCCTTGCTGATGGAAGGAGGTTTGCACTCAAAATCTCACGATACATGGCCCCATTCATTCTTTCATGTACATGGATCAATCGTCCTGGTCCCTTTGCAGAGAAACAGCCCCAAAGCATCATGTTCCCACCCCCATGCTTCACAGTAGGTACAGTGTTCTTTGGATGCAACTCAGCATTCATTCTCCTCCAAACACGACGAGTTGTGTTTCTACCAAACAGTTCTACTTTGGTTTCATCTGACCATATGACATTCTCCCAATACTCTTCTGGAACATCCAAATGTTCTCTAGCAAACTTCAGACGGGCCCGAATATGTACTGGCTTAAGCAGGGGGACGCTTCTGGCACTGCAGGATCTGAGTCCCTGGCGGTGTAGTGTGTTACTGACGGTAGCCTTTGTTACGTTAGTCCCAGCTTTATGCAGGTCATTCACTAGGTCCCCCCGTGTGGTTCTGGGATTTTTGCTCACCGTTCATGTGATCATTTTGACCCTACGGGGTGAGATCTTGCGTGGAGCCCCTGATCGAGGGAGATTATCAGTGGTCTTGTATGTCTTCCATTTTCTAATTATTACTCCCACAGTTGATTTCTTCACACCAAGCTGCTTGCCTATTGTAGATTCAGTCTTCCCAGCCTGGTGCAGGTCTACAATTTTGTTTCTGGTGTCCCTCCACAGCTCTTTGGTCTTCACCATAGTGGAGTTTGGAGTGTGACTGTTTGAGGTTGTGGACAGGTGTCTTTTATACTGATAACAATTTCAACCAGGTGCCATTACTACAGGTAATGAGTGGAGGACAGAGGAGCCTCTTAAAGAAGAAGTTACAGGTCTGTGAGAGCCAGAAATCTTGCTTGTTTATAGGTGACCAAATAATTATTTTCCATCATAATTTGCAAATACATTCTTAAAAAATCAGACAATGTGATTTTCTATATATGTTTTCTCATTTTGTCTCTCATAGTTGAGGTCTACCTATGATGTCAATTACAGGCCTCTCTCATATTTTTAAGTGGGAGAACTTGCACAATTGGTGGCTGACTAAATACTTTTTTTCCCCACTGTATACTAAACTAACACAACAAAGACAAATCCAATTCCTACAAATTTCTATGTAAGAAGAATTCAACCACAGGTGAGTCTATTCATTAAACAGTTGTCCATCAGACAGTTAACTGTAAGGCCGGGGACCCACATTGCGAAAATGCAGCGTTTTGACCGCAGCATGTTAGTTATACCTACGGAAATGCTGGCAAATTCCGTATAGGTATAATAGGGGCAGAAAGATTTTCTGTGAAAAACACTGCTGAAAAAATCACCATACGTTTCAGCTGCAGTCTTTTCTGCAGCGTTTTTTACCTGCGGCTTGTTACGTAATGCCTTAGCCTAAAAGGATTTTACTTAACAAAGAAAGCCCCATCCCATTTCATGCTGTCAGCCACATGAAAGAGAAATGTCACAAGACCTGAAAAATAATTTCTTTATACAAGAAAGGTGAAAGCCAGGAAAACCTTTTCTAACTGCATTGTGCCAATTGTAACGTTTTGTGAAGGCAGGATAATGCTATGGGGTTGTTTTTCAGGGGTTGGCCTAGGCCACTTAGTTCCAGTGAAGAGAAATCTTAATGCTTCAGCATACCAAGACATTTTGACTACTTTGTGGGAACAGTTGGAGAAAGACCCTTTGTTTTCCAGCATGTCTGTGTTGGCTGAGTTTGGTGGGGAAGAACTTGACTGATCCACATGGACCTCTGACTTCAATACCATCAAGCATCTTTGGGATGAACTGGAAGGATGATTGCCAACCAGGCTAAATCTTCCCAGAAGAGAGAAGAGTGGAAGCTTTTACAACTGCAAAGGGGGGGGAAATAACTTAGAATGGGATATCATAAAAGTTCCTCTAAGTGTAATGCGTATTTGTCCAAATACTTTTGTCCATATAGCATATACAGTTTATATAGTGTTGCAATCTATGGGCTTTTGTTTTTGGGGCAGAAGACCCCATTAATCTTTTCTCATCAGGCAGCAGAAAGACTAGGCACACCCTTGTTCTTGGATGTAAGGTGTATACCCCTTGGGGCATATATATTCAGCAGGTTAAAAACTAAGATATATATGCCATTAAAATGTAAATTGGAAGTAATAATTGTGTACTCCAGATGGCAGCAAATTTCCTTAACAACCTTTACGAAAGCTATGTTACCACCAATGTCACAAGTCTCTGTGAGCAGTTAACAGAAATGCAATGAAGTGCAAATATGCTGCAGTAGCTTTGGCAGCTAGACTTCTGGAATATTACATCAGATAAGGCAGTCATATGGTACTTTTCTTCTCTCAATTGGTTGCTTATAAGAGTTATAACAATAATATTTTTATTTATAAAATGCCACCATTTTAACATTTTCTTCTGAGCTGAGCAATAACTTGTATGGTTCTGCTCACAAGTGTATAATCTACAAGAAATAGAATTATACAATAGAAAAACAGGTATTTTTGTATAACAGACCCAGTGAATATGAAGAACAAGATATAAAGAGGTTTGATGAACGATCCTAATGATAAATCATCATTTTAAGATCAGTGGGAGTCCGGCACCCACATTGATCATCTGTTCGGAGCAGATGATACACAGAGAATGGAAAGGGAAGCAGACAGCTTTGTGTAGTGGCTGAACTGAGACACTGCAGTTTAGCGCCCATTCAAGTTAATGGAATCTGATCTGAAGTAACCTTTTCTGGCTACTATAAAGAAAGGGGATCTGTCTGCTGTCCGCTCCATTGTCTGATTGGTGAGGGGTTTCAGGAGTTTGACCTCCACTGACATGATATTGATATAACATAGATATGGTATATCCTGTGCTTGAGGTCTGCAGTTAAATGAGGTAGAAGGTGAGAGGGTTTTTGAGGAATAGTGTGGTATAATTTATAGTGTGAAACCTGATAAATGAATGTATTAGCAAACAGTGGTGTCAATGTTCAATAAAATAGTAGATTGCCAGCACTCTGCACAATTGGTAGGTGCCTAAGTAGAATCCCAATTAAATACACAATATAGGAAAAAGAACTCCGTACTTTGATGGTTTCAAAGTAAAAGGCAAGCCTCCCAAAGGTTCATTCAACTCTATATAGGATCTTCCTCATATTCTAGAAGTAAGAAAAAGAAAACAGTGCAATAGTATCCATAAATACAAAATTAACAGTTCATGACATGACACATATTAGCAGAACAATAAATACTGTAACATAGGTCACAGGGAAAATATAACACAGATCAAGAGAAATTAAACTCACGTATGATTATAATCTACTAGTTATTTATTTTATTATTTATTTATTATGCTTACTTGTATAGTTCCATCATATTCCGCAGAGCTTTACAGTCATTGTCTAGTTCCGTACAAAGTTCATTAAAGGTATAAGTGAAATAAAGTTCCATAGGCATACATTAAATACAGCTAAATTAAAGGGGACCGTTCATGTCCTCGTGAAAGTGCAATTTTATATACTTCTAGAAAGCTGACAGTGCGCTGAATTCAGCACACTGTCGGCTTTCCCGGAATGTGCCCCGGTGGTGGAGATATATGTGCCGTTAGTTTCGCCACCGATCTCGCCCCCATTGTCAGAAGGGCGTTCCTCATATCTCAGCGTCATCGCAGGGCAGTAAGGAACGCCCCCTCTGAATGTACTCTAACATAGCCTTGTACTGTCAGAGGGGGCGTTCCTTACTTCCCTGCGATGACACTGAACTGTCAGGAGGGGTGTTCCTTACAGTGATGACGCTGAGCTTTGAGAAACTCCCTTCTGACAGTGGGGAGATATCGGTGCTGAAACTAACAGCACTGATATCTCCACCACCGGGCACACATCGGGAAAGCTGACAGTGCGCTGAATTCATGCACCAAGTTAGCAAAGGTAGCTCACAATAGATTATGTAAATTAAATGTGAACTTTTGAAAACAAGAATAGTAGTGAAGGGGTGGATTTGTGTATGAAGCTAATGCCACACAGGGGCAAATTTACTATTGAAAATGTGCCCGAATTCTGACACAATTTGTGCCAAAAAACACAGATTCTTTACACCATTTTATTAACTGGGGGCCTGTTGGAAAGGGGTCATGGTTTAAGATGTGTACCTTTGTGCCAAAAATGTGCCAAGATTTTGGAACTTTTTCATATCAGAAACTAAGCCAACTGGTGTAAATTTAACAATACACCTCATTTATCATCCGGCATTAGTCACTGTGATAAATCTAGCACATTTTTAAACTGTCTAGTCTAAGGTTAAATTAGACAGTATTGGTAATCTGCTCCACAATCTTTGTGATAGTTTTTGCTGCAGTTTTTTGCACCAAACCCACTGGTCCAGCAGGTAGGAAAAGTAGACATTATTCCTTTATATTTCCCATTTATTTTGAATCCACTTCTGGTTTTGACTTAAGAAGCTGCCACGGAAGCTATCTCAAAAGGAGGAGGACTAGATGATGTTGTTAAATGTGGATTATTTGCTGATTACTTTCAAAGTGACTGTGTCTTTAAATTGCCCCCATCTTGTATAAACTGTTATTTTCTTTGATTCTATAAATGCTGGATGGATATGTGTTTGGATAGATGATAGATAGTAACTTTTATATTACGTGCATTGTATACTGTTAAGAAAGAAACAAAGAGGGCAGTTCATTATCTGTTCTTGGAATGTGCTAATAGTGTAACTATTCTAGAAATCATTTTAGAATGACCTTGGACAAAATTACATTATTTTGCAGGTGTTCGCCATCAGATTGTACTGTTTCTGTGAGAATATCTTTGATTTATAGCTACAGTATGGCATGAATCCCAATTCATTATCAATCAGACATGCATAGCACAGAATGACGCTAAACTTGCATATGTATTTCTGGTTACACACACTTCTAATACGGTAGGCATAATTTGTTTAACTTGCACCAAATAATGCTTTAACAAGCCCACCCATGGGTTGTATAAAACTATAATAAAGGGATTTGGCCTCTCCTGGCCAGACACCAATGTACACCATTTTGTGTGTACTTGCTGTCTCTGGCCATCAATCTATTGTGCCAAGAGAATAGACCCTCACTTTAACATTAGAAATTGTATGAGAGATTTTTATGTGATAACAGCCAGTAAAGAACACTATCCTGCAAGAGGAAACTGGTATAATCAGCAGCCATCTTCCTGCAGACCCTGTGACCTGATCCAGTGTGGGTTAGAATAAATGTATTTAATACAATAAGAATCATTTGAAGGCAACAAATTATTCATAAATGTTGTTTAATTAGTTAGTAAAAAAGACAAGCTACAAAACAATAAAACACTTTGTGAATTCATATACATCAGCACATTCCCATATATTTTTCTCAGCTGAAAGTTCTCAGGATTTCATAGACACATTTACAATTTATGATATTGTGAAGTATTAAAAAAGTGTATTTTGCACTCCAAAGTATTAACCTCCATAGGAGGTAGAGACAACTGCATTAAATATTTTTTTATAAAAATATTATTTTATCAATTTTATAATAATCTACATCCTTGTTAGTCACAAAATTGTGATCTTTGTATACACTGGTAGCAACTACATTTCAATAATATAAAAGAAAAAAAGAATTTCAAAATGACAGCCCATCTAGAACGAGGCTTTAATATTAAATAAGTTAGATTAAATAATTTAAATATTTTAATAAAACATAAATATGTTGTGTTTTTCCTACAAAATTGCAAAGAAACTGTTACCAGACATTGGAAAATTAAAAAGCTGTCAGAAACTGAGTAATGTTGACATTGTTTAATGTATTGTTTATAAGGTTAAGTTGATTCTTTTTGGAACTGACATTTTACCATGCAGTCTTAATTTTAGGTAAACCTAAGAAATGTTTTGGGACTTAATAAATGCATTTGGGTTTTAGGTGCTGGAGGGCAGTTTTAGTTTTGCTTTCATACTTGTAGTTAAAGTAGAGCTCTGAGCAAAAGTGTAACCAATGTAGGGGCAATGTATGCAACAAGGATTCTTTCTGTAATGGTCTTCGAAACCTCGAGCATCTAGGTATAATACACTGTATACATTTTGTAGTATTGTCTTAAAAGTAAAGTAAATGTTTTTTGTTTGGCTGTGACCATTCGCTTAGCACTCACGGTTATCTTATTGGAGAAGCAGTTGAATGGCATATTGTTCAAAGGCTAATATATATGTAATGATGCATCAACATTATTCATATTTCTGACATTAATCCTTATACATGTACAATACAACACTCTAGTATAAAAACTTTGTCAGCATTGTGTCCCCAAACTAATAGATGCATCCATTCATTTACATGGACTTGCATGGAGTTCATCATGATGAGTAAACCTAGAACAATAGGTTCCATACATATACTAAATATTATATAGTGTTATGGGGTGACTGAATTGTGTTCTAACATGTCTACAAATCTGAAAGCTATGGACTGTGTCCATATCTACTAAAGTCACTTTGTTTAATTATGAGTTTGCTTCCTATTTACTACAAAAGTTACAAGCGATAAAAGCTACGGAATAAGTTAGTATTACTTATAAATACATATTTGCAAGTCACAGTCAATTACTATGCTAAAGATAAACTCCAAATACAATTGATGTTAAAATCAATGTACAGTAAACGTTACATTACAATTTCCATAAGGGTGAACCATATGGGTGCAGGCTTGAACAGACTCTATAGAGTCTATATACCTGACTGGAATTACTCTTTTATACTGTATAAACCTGATGTTTATGGGTCCAAGACATTTTGCATACTAAAATAGTAACAGCCTGGTAGCTTGGCTTTGGGAAGCTTGACATGAATAATCGGTCAATGTTATCCTCAAGGTTCCTCAAGTATGAATATGGCAGGTCCTTTACTTTCAATAAGGTTATGTGTTGTAGGCTAATGGCTGAATGACTGATGTTACATTTATCCAAGAGGTAAGAGGTAAGGACTCCGCTGGTAATTTGTAGGTTTATGATCTGCTGACAATCTGTAAATAAAGGAATACATACATAAGTTAATGGCAGGCAGCATGAACACTATACTATACATAGCACAAAACGACTAATGACATTAAAGGGGTTGGCCCAAGTTTCAATCTAATCTATTTATCCACAGATAGGGGATATTGTGCTGACCATTGGGACTCACGAGAATTGGGATCTTATTCCCCCATCTGAATGGAGCGCCAGACCAAGCATATGCATTACCACTCCATATACTGTCTTTAGGACTGCTAGAAATAGTTGAGTACAGTGCTCGACTATCTCCAGCAATGCTATAGACAGTGGGTGGAGAATCAGTACACATACTCATCCTTCTCCATTCAGATGTTGGAACAGAACCCCTGGTAGGGATCCCAACAGTCCAACCACCTTCAACCAGCATATTGTCTCCTATCCTATGGATAGAGGATAACATTAAAACTTGGGCCAACTCTTTTAAGCTATCATTCACTTATGCTTACCCTCTGCAACAGTAGCTCCATATTATTCAGGAACTCATCTGGGCTCTGCATGGCATATGTAAAACATGGAGTACACCCCTGAAAGGACAGAAATAATAACCATTTAAGCACCATTTAAATGTTGACATCTTTATCATGATGGAATAATAATGGGTTAAAAGTCAGCATCTGGGTGCTTCATGACTGTATGAGATTCATTTAGTAATGACATACACTTTGTGTTTGCGTGCCAGCATTATTGATAGCACTATAATGAGACATGCTGCTTGAAGCTCCTAACATGTGCCATTTATAATACTGGTATCTTCCTTTGTGGTAGAGGGAACTTTGGCCACTAGGGCCCATGTGTTACTGCACATAAACTGTAGTGAAATTGCTTCTTGTGGCTTTAAATATATTGTAAACTATTACTAATACAAAATGCTTCCATATTAAGTGATAAAGATTTCCTTGAACTATATTTTAGCAAGAGATTTCTTGACTTAAAGGCAATGTGTCTCCAGAAAATAACTTATTTTGTTAGTCAAGTTTTCTGTTTTACGGTACATATTTTTAATGAATTTTGGTGAGGTAAATATTTTCCATGTTATTATCTATATCAAAAAAATTCCTAAAAATCCTGCAGTTCTGACCATGTCCACTAGGCCATATAATATATTGAGACTTTCTGTTTCTGGTGGAGATTTCTTTGTAGCAGCCACCTCCCTTTCCAGCACACTGATGTTCACAGCTATGATGTATAGGTAGATACGACACAGAATCCACCAGTCACAATTGAGGACACAATTGTGACTGGTGGATTCTCTCTCCACAATGACCTCTGTCCAGGTCACAGAGCATGCCTAGAAAATTCTCTTATACGAGTGAATAGGGTCTGCACCAGACCATCATTGTGTCTATGACCTATGATCATTCTATATGAAACAGGAAGTCACAGAGTGCTTTAGGCTTAGCGGCAAAAGTTGAAATTGCAAGATTTTTTGGATTTTTTTTTTAAATAGCTATTAATTTGGAAAAGTAAAAACATCACCAAAAATTCTTTAAAAATATGTTTAACATAAAAATCTGATTGAAACAATAAGTCATTTCCTGGCGACACATTCCCTTTAAGTAAATGGAACATTGTTATCTTATTGAATATGTAGCCAATCTACAAAGACCTTGGATTCATACACATAGCAAAGCTGCATGCATGAAGTTACTATGTCTCTGTAATCAAGAAGTATTTTTCTATATAGCATTTGATGGAGCATTCCACTATTACTTTGTTCTAACATGATTTTTTTTATATATATTTAATATAAGATATCCTTGTTCAGTGAAGGACATCTTTTAAAATCATGGCAAGAGATGCATTGCTATTATAATTGTAAATATTTTATAAATTACACTGCCAATATATAGTCTTGTGCAAAAGTTTTAGGTGGGGGAGCTGCAACGTAAGAATGCTTTCAAAAATAGAAGTGTTAAGAGTTTAATTTTGGCAATTAACAAAATAAAATTAACGAACAAAGGAGAAATCTAAATCACATCAATAATTGATGTGACCACACTTTAAAAGAGGAGTCCTGGAAGTGATGATATGGCCCCCACAGAGCCCTGATCTTAAAATCATCAAGTCTTTCTGGGATTACATGAAGAGACAGAAGGATTTTAGAGAGCCTACATCCACAGAAAATCTGTAGTTAGTTTTCTAAGATGTTTGGAACAACCTCCCTGCCAAGTTCTTTCAAAAACTGTGTGCAAGTGTATCTAGAAGAACTGATGCTGTTTTGAAGGCAAAGGGTGGTCACACCAAACATTGATTTGATTTACATTTACATTTTACATTACAAACATTGATTTGATTTACATAACCCTGTCTGCTTAAAAAGCGGTTACACACGGAAACCCGCGGACCCCATAGAATATAATGGAGTCCATGGGTTTCCACCAATTTTATACTGAAGCCGGCGGAGAGAAAAGTCCTCCTTGCATGACTTATTTCTCTGCTGATTTTAGGCAGATTCAGCAGCGGTCTCCTATGAAGACTTCAGTGCTAGTGTGAATCCAGCCTTATATATACTCTTCAGAGCCAGAGAAAATAATGAAATATCTCATAGATAGACAACAACTGTACTAATATCTCTCCCTAGAACGTAAAAGTATATACAACTGAGTTATGCTCAGCACAGTGTTGAAGCCATGTTCAGTTTTCTCCTCATACATTTGTGTCAGAAAACTGATGTAAATATATTAATAAATCTTCCCCATTAAACTGCAACATCATACTAGTTGCACTGGCTATGGTCCAGAATGATTGAATTCCATATGTTTATTATTTGATAAAACTTACCTCCCGGTCATGTACTTTACTGAGCTTTACTTTTCCTATACAACTATTAAGCTCTGCTTTGCTTTTTCCAGTCGCTACATGTAAATTGGGAGTCTGTGATCGAAAGCACATTAATGCTGCGTCTAAGCACTCATCCTAAAAGTTAAAAAAAAAAAAAACACAATTGAGTTATGATACATGAAAACTGTAGTCATGTGCATAGTAAAAGCACTGGAAGAGTGAAGTAATCAGGCGATACCTTTTAGAGGCTAACTGAGTATATTTGATGGTAAGCTTTCGGGAGTACTAGCTCCCTTCATCATACATGGTGTTATACATAGTAAAAGCACAACTGCAAACACAGAATTCGTGAATAGAAGGTATTTTCAAAGTTCACTTTTATCATATATAAACAAAACTGAGACTGTAAGCATCATAGATAGCAGTATAGAAAATGTTATTTTATACCGTGGTGGCCAGTTATGCACCCAGTACAACTAGTATACAACACAGACATAGTCTAAGGCCCCTTTCAGACAACCGTGGGCGAGATCCGTGTGCTATTCGTGTTTTTCGTGGATAGCACACTGATCCATTCATTTCTATGGGCACATGCACACAACCATGTTTTTCACTGATCAGTGTGCGAGCCGTGAGTCGGCGCCGCATAATATAGAACAGGTCCTATTCTGTTCAGTTTTTGCAGCCTATGGGAGACTAAAAACCTGGGACGGCACACTGATGTACTCCGTGTGTCATCAGTGTGCTGTCCGTTTTTGCGGACAAGCTAGGGACATCATTAGATGTCTACTGTATTTTTTTATGGTGGATCCGTAAACTAGGATCACACACTGTTGGCACACTGAAAACACACTGTCCGTTTTTGTGGACGCACTTCACTGATGCTGAAGACACTCTGTCCGCAAAAACTGAACACTAATTACTAGTTTGTCGACCGCAAAATACACACGGTTGTCTGCAACTAGCTTTAGGCTAAGGCCCCACTTTGCGGAAAATCTGCTTTTTTGCTATAGATTTTGCTGCGTTTTTTAAGCCAAAGTCAAGAGTGACTTGAAAAGGAATGTGAAATATAAAGAAGTAGACGTTTCCCTTCTGCTAAATCCAGTCCTGACTTTGGCTTAAAAAAAACGCAGCAAAATCTGCAACAAAAAAGTAGCTTTTCCACAATGCTGAGGCCAGAGATTGGTGTCAGCTTTCAAGTGCATGTATGGTACATAATCGCTGCAAAGAAATACACAAAGATGGACAGGGACTGACAAGAACCATAGGAATGACAGCACTGGGGTGGGTGGGGAATTGAAGTGACTATTTTTTATTTTCTTGCAATTTACCAATGTTTTAATATCCTGAGCAACCCCTTTAAATCAGTGTATGGCTATATTAAAACAAAATACTCCTGAGCAACCCCTTTAAATCAATGTATTAAGGTTTTATTAAGACACATATATTCCTAGTGAGTTTGGTTATAAAGACCAAAGAAATAATTTTGCAGTTACAGTTGTTCTGTTACATTTACATTGGTTACTGTCATAGTTCCCTTACATTGTCTATAGCAGCACATTCAGCTAAATTTTCAGACTTCCTGTTTAAAGTTTCGACAGCAGGTGGAACTATTGAAGTTTTATCTGAGCAAGCGAATGAAGGCAGGTTCATTTACTGCATATGATGTAATGGCTGACTTTCTTTGACCGTTTAAGTCACACCATGTGGAAAAAGCTATGAAAGTGCTTAAACCAAAAATTCCTATTCAAAATATTCAGTTCTAAGTAAAATTTGCTAACCACAAAAATTGCTCAGAAATCATAGTAGGAAACTTGGAAGGGGGGCAAGGGGAGAAGTATGCATCTACAGTAACATGGACATTATATATGGTTATGTAATTTTGCGGGAACTGCAATATTTAAAATGCAGCATTGTGACTGCACCATGTAAATATATCCTTAGGATATAGCTATGATCACTAAGTGCAGCTTAGAGGAGCCCATCATAGTTTACAGGCTGCTCCTTATTTCCCTATGGTTTGTATTGTAGGTATGCTTGCAAACCATAGGAAGTACAAATAACCCACCAGAGAGTTTTGGGTTGCTGTCAGACATACAGTACTGTGCAAAGATTTTAGGCAGGTGTGGAAAATCACAGATCTCTTGTAGATGTATACTTGCTCAAATCCAACTGTCAATCAGTTTTGAAATCAAGGCTCTTTGGGGGCCATATCTTAACCTCTAGAACTCCTCCTCCAAAGGGTGATCATACCCAGTATTGATGTGGTTTAGAATTCTCATTTGTTCATTTACTTCATTTTGTTAATTGACAAAATAAATTATTAAAATTTCTATTTTTTAAGCATTCTTACTTTGAGGCTAAGACCCCACGTAGCGTCCCGCAGCAAAAAAGCGCTGCAGGAAAAACCACGGCGGCAACAGTTTTGGAAATCACAGTGTGTCTGCAGCACGTATTTTTATGCTTTGTATGGATGGGATATGGACAGGGACATCTCTCCTTGAGGAGAGCACCAGTTAAGGTGTGTAGAGTTTTGAGTTGCCTTTCGCCCTCTACTAAGCATCTACATATCACAAGGCATTATGGGAAAGGAACTGGGAGTATGGATGGGATTCACTAGAATCCCATCCACTATACAGTGACTGTAAAATCTCACGTTTTTTCCACGGCGGCCAATTCACAGCATTTACGCTGCATAAAACCCTTGCCTAAAGCATGTTTTTTTCACACCTGCTTAAAACTTTTGCACAGTACTGTATACCAATGCACATAAATCTCACAAAAGGCTCACATATTTTAATAGCTTTTGAGAATTTCATAGAATTGCATTCTTGATGCATCCCATTGTCTGTGGGCTAAACCTACCCTTTTGGCATACATTGCTTTTCAGCATAGGCCTTCAAACTACTGTTTAAGTAAAAATAATATACATCAAAGATGTGAAGTATACTAACTTTCTCCCATACATAAGTATGAAGTACTGTTCTTTAGACTTTGCTTGTCCTAGTCTTAATAGGTGCTCAGTCAGATGTTAACAGGTGAGCATTTTTAGCTATATCATTTGCATTCTCTGTGAAATGTTGACGCTAAGAAAGTTGTAAAGTCCTTGCAAACCACAAGTTCTGTTTTATGAAATTATTTTACAGTAACTGAGGTGGAAATATGTGCATCATGGCATATGTTTCCACTTGAAGCAGCATTTGCTTGATTCGAAGCATAGCAAACAAGCAAAAAATAGCTGATGGAGCCATATGAAACTACAATGCTCTATGGGAATAATAAAAGCAAGTCAAAAGCAAAGAATGAAGTATCTCCTGTTGTTGACCAACAGATCACAGGCAGAGAAAGCACCAAGGAAATCAAAAGTGAATAAACCACCAAATACACAAGTCACATGCATTTATATTTGCAAATATATTTCTCAAGGATTCAGCCAAGAACTGTGCTGTATCAAATTTAGACTAGGAACAGGAAGGTCCCTTTCACTCCCTTATGGGTAATCTCCTTGTCTTAACATTTAAAAATTCTGAAAGCTCTTGGTTTTTATGTCATGTTATCAGCAGTCTACCATCTGTTTTATGACAACCTGTTGCCTGCGGGGTTGATTTTCAAGGTGATGACTGTTGACAGGAAATTTGAATTGTGTCTAACCTTGTAAATGGTCTGATTCTAAGAATAAACACTTTGTCCCATAGTCAGTAATAGTTAGACTACATAGTTAGACTATAAGGCATTATTCACATGACAGTGCCGTGAAAGCGATCCGTGACAGTGAGGGTCCCTAGGGTGCAAGACGGCAGTGAAAAATTGATGTTTTTCGCGGCCGTTTTGCACCTTGGTCGAGTGAATCTATCCTGTCAGTTTTAACATCCATTTTTCATCAGTGTGTGGCTTATTTTTCATCAGTTTTCTGGCCATGTGACAGTTTTTAATGTCTGTTTAGCATCAGTTTTGTATCAGTTTTTTAACTGTCAGTGAAAAAAACGGATGAACTTCATTAGTATTTTTTTTTTTAACCCAACCCACATTCCTTTTTGTAATGTCAACAAAACATCACCGGAAAAACAGTCGATTCCCTAAACTTGTATTGGGTCCGACAGGCCGGAAAAACAAAAATAGGACATGTCCTATTTTTAATCGCCCTTTTTCACTTTGTGTACCCATTGACTACCATTGTTTTAAAAACCAGACATTTAACGGACGTTAAAAAAAAGTCCATTACACGTCTGTTTTTCACTGTCGCGTGAATCAGATTTATCAAAGAGACTGGTGCTGGATGTTAAAACGCATTGTGGTTTTTCCCACATTGCTTTTCATAGAAAGTCTGCAGAGTTTTCCTCTGTGGACTTTCTGCTTCAATTATACCTATACGGAAAATGCCAGGTTTTTGTATAGGTATAATTGACATGTTGCAATTTACAAAGACACAGGAACCATTACTGATCCTCTGAACCAAGGAGCTATAGCACTAGATAAACACTCTGGCTCTTTTCAAGTTTTTACACACACACCCACCAGCCCCACAGAAAATAGAAAAACAGTTCCAATTTTCCACACAGTTGAGTAACTGGAGTGGTACTGCTCCTTATGTTCTTAGGATCAGGCCGTGTCCTAGAGTTTCGAACCCTACTGATAATGTTATGGCAAATTACAATGATTTCCCATAATAGGTGAACCCACACTTAATTATAAATAGATCTAAAAGAGAATGCCTTCCCAGATTAAAGGCCATGTGCGCTTATGCAACTGTTATTTTAGTGCTCCTTTTAACCACAGATACAATACGTTTTGAATAGGAGCTGTATACAGTTTTAAGCATATTATTTTTAACACTGGAATGAGGTTATAACAGTTGCAGAATGTACATATCCTTTAAATCTATCACAACAATGGCTAGATAATGAAAATTTCATGAAGGATGCAAATCATGTTTTATATGCTCAAATGATATAAATGAAATAACATACTGTGTATATATATATATATAGAGAGAGAGAGAGAGAGAGAGAGAGAGAGAGAGCTGTGTTTCTGATGTGCAGCTATGAGGTTATTATTTTCTTAAATATATGCAGTTAAATAAGATTAATAATTTATTATTAAGTTATTAGTACCATTTGACAGATCCATAAAAAGGTAAAACACTTGTATATAGTTGTAACCCTTTTCAACAGTACTCTTTCTTTTTTAAGGATTTCTTTTTGACAAAAAAGCACAAAAGTAGTGTAAAACTAGTCCAGAACAAACTTATTTTTAGTGACTTGGGGCAGTCTAGAGTGATAGTATCAGTTCAGTCAAGTAAAACATTGACTGGAAACAGCCATTAAAAAAGTCATTGAATCTGGAAGTCATTTGGTTTATGCTTCTATTTTTGGTAATGACATAAAGGTCCCCTTCTGTCTCAGTTTTTGCGTTTCTGACTCTCGGCGACTAATTCAGTCTCAGTCACCAGTTCTTGGTATCTGTCTCTCTTATTCTCATTCTCTAGTTCAGTCTCAGTCTCCATTTTCCAAGTTACACGCTAACCTAAAAAATTATCTTTACTCTGTCTGATATTGTCATCATGGTATGAACAATACTGAAGTATTTATGTTCAATTAATATTAGTATAGACTACATTAAGGGATCCTCAAAAAAAATCATCACAGAAAGTACTGACACTGCAATATACTTTGTGTGTTTGATAAGAGGGATTGCACTGTCTGGAGCTATGTCCATATATACAGCCATAAAGATCTATTTGTAAGCAAACACAAAAATCCATAAAGCAATTGGCCAGGATCTAAACTTGGAGCTAAATTAAAAGGGGTCCATAGGATAGGCAATAACTTGCAGATCACTCAGATCCCCAGAAATCAGAAGAATGGAATACTGCGCCCAACCACTGCTTTATTCAGAATGGGGGACAAAACTCCCAGGTTCTCCTGATCAGTGAAGATCTGAGAAATCAGACCCCTACTGACCTGCAATATATCCCCTAATTCATGGATGGAGATAATTAGTTAAGGTGGGAATATCCTTTAAGATATATAGTATATTAGTACCAGGTTTCTGTGTTACATACATAATTGATTAGGATAAAAAGTCCATTAGGTCCAATCTATAGTCCCGTAGGGTTGATCTAGAGAATGGCAAAAACTCATGAGACAGATGCCATTTGTCCCATAGTAGGAGGAAAAATCTTCATAAATTCTTCTTGTTAGAACATACAAGGCCTCCTATATATTAACTTATGTCAACGAAATAGGGTTAGTTTGCTCTTTATAAAGCAACCAGATCAGCTCCTAACTGCACCCAAATTAATAAGAGCTTCAATCTAAAAGATATGTATTAGAAACCTCTGATTTACTGTATTTCTGTATTGTATTTCATACATGAAATTCTAATTTTTAATCATACAATTATAAATATTATGTGTATATTACCATAAATCATGAGTAGTAGACAAATGTTCAACTCTCAGAAACCCCTCTGCAAATATCAGCATGTTTAGTCATGTCATATATCACTAGAACAGGTTTTCATGCTTTGTGGTTAGCATCTGACATCCTATATGAATATCTTCTTTTTGAAAAAAAAAAATGAAACTTCTTGTGCACATGTTTGGTGTTTGCGGTTGTGTTTCTTGCATGTGTTTGCGAGAAAACTGTATTACTCATTACACACATTTCTGTTTTGTTTTTTGTGTGATCACTATAGGCAGTAGCTCCATTGCTCTCTGAATGTGGCACATTGCTCTACTTTAGGCAGGGGCAAAGTCTGTTACATTTTCCTATGACAAGGTAAGTTTTGGGGCCCGATGTCTTTAGAATACTATACTGTATCCTAAGAGACTTTTCAACAAGTGTTATGGCATTTACAGATTAAATGTTATTATGAAATCTAGGTACGTATTTAAAGTTAAAAATAATAAATTTTCTTCTATTTGATCTTGATATGCATTCTTGAAAAGCATAACCAAAGGACAAAGACCTTTGACTTGCTTTAATCATCACATTTAGTAATGTAGGTGGTTGAAAACTTATAGTAATGACTCAGTCAAGAAATTTTAAACGTTTAAAAAAATGTTTGGCTAATGGATCCATTATACAATTATATAAAGGATTAATATTTAATATATGATCGCTAAGAACAGTCATCCTATTTTATCATGAAATATAGTTATATATTTATCATTATTTAAGAAAGTTTGACATTGTTTTAGGAAACAAAAACTGTTTCAATAATAAATATTGGGATAGATTCTATGTTGCTCTAATTTTCTCTAAATGTATCAAATATCACACCATGTTTGATAAATTGGAGCATCTGTCCTTTGATGATACTCCATTAATGACTATTTTTTAACTTTTTAAAAAAAGTTTTATTTGATAAATGTAGTGTATATCAACTCAAAAGACTATTCACATCCATTTCCTCACCTACTTTTAAAAAGCGGATTGAGTGGTTTAAAAATGTGAAAAGTAACAAAATGTTGAGCATATAAGCTCAAAATGTCATAAATTAATATTTTGTGACTTTTTCACACAGAATTCTAGAGCATAGGGATTGATAAATCCCCTCCAAAATAATATGTTTGGGGAGCAAAGATTCTTAAATCTGGAATTTTCCAACAAGGCAATTTTATGTTCAAATAGTATTGTATAAATTCTGTTAAAGTTAGTAAAATTACTATTATGACACTTATAATACTATTTCCACCAGCAACAGAAAGGATGCTAGAATCAGGTATATGAGTGAAAAAACAGTACTAATTATACTTTAGGAATGAAGCAATATGTACATCTTACCTTCACATCAATTGGTACATGAAAAGAAGGTGGGTGCTATAGAAACAGAAACATGAATTTTGGTATTAGATTTACCAAAGCATAGCATCAAAGTAGCAGTGAATACAATCATCTGAAGTTTATACTTACGGTTTTATTGGCAATTTGACGGATCTTTCTGGTTACTTTCTGAATTTCTCGACTCTTGGTAATGCTTGGTAAAGCTGCATGTAAGAGAGTAGTTAATGCCAGCAGACTCATGCAATATAGTAACACTTTCCCCATGTCTCTGAAAACTCTTCTGTTCACAAAATCTGAACTTTGAATGATCACATATTGACAGCATACCAATTTATCTGCTATTGACAGAATCGTAGGTCCCACCCATTTCTTGTGGAAAGCTTTGCAGAATGGATGAATGAGTAATCGTTTTTCTTTTCCACTGGCTATGTGTACGTCTGTTCATATATGGGGGTGGTGGGTGGAGACAGAAGTTAATGAATGGGCAGGGAAAAGACACCAGTTGTGAATTCCAGCATATAATACACACAGAGAAATTCACCTGACTCAGGTGTGGGTAGGCGAAAATGACAAATTTCCACTATACTTCTGTGGCATATTGCATGATACTTAATTAGTCTAATATTTGTCTAATATTATTTTTTAGTATTATTTTACTAATTATCTGTAAAAAAGTGCAAAGAGTAGTAAGATATTTGCATTAAACATGCCATTTTTCTCTTTAAATATTGTACACTGTGAGAAAAAAAAGTATACAGTGGGGAAAAAAAAGTATTTAGTCAGCCACCAATTGTGCAAGTTCTCCCACTTAAGATGAGAGAGGCCTGTAATTGTCATCATAGGTAGACCTCAACTATGAGAGACAAAATGAGAAAACAAATCCAGAAAATCACATTGATTTTTTAAGAATTTATTTGCAAATTATGGTGTAAAATAAGTATTTGGTCACCTACAAACAAGCAAGATTTCTGGCTCTCACAGACCTGTAACTTCTTCTTTAAGAGGCTCCTCTGTTCTCCACTCATTACCTGTAGTAATGGCACCTGTTTGACATTGTTATCAGTATAAAAGACACCTGTCCACAACCTCAAACAGTCACACTCCAAACTCCACTATGGTGAAGAACAAAGAGCTGTGGAAGGACGCCAGAAACAAAATTGTAGACCTGCACCAGGCTGGGAAGACTGAATCTGCAATAAGCAAGCAGCTTGGTGTGAAGAAATCAACTGTGGGAGCAATAATTAGAAAATGGAAGACATATAAGACCACTGATAATCTCCCTCGATCAGGGGCTCCACGCAAGATCTCACTCCGTGGGGTCAAAATGATGACATAAACGGTGAGCAAAAATACCAGAACCACATGGGGGGATCTAGTGAATGACCTGCAGAAAGCTGGGACTAACGTAACAAAGGCTACCGTCAGTAACACACTATGCTACCAGGGACTCAGATCCTGCAGTGCCAGACGTGTACCCCTGCTTAAACCAGTACATATCAGGGCCCGTCTGAAGCTTGTTAGAGAGTATTTGGATGTTCCAGAAGAGTATTGGGAGAATGTCATATGGTCAGATGAAACCAAAGTAGAACTGTTTGGTAGAAACACAACTCGTCGTGTTTGGAGGAGAGTGAATGCTGAGTTGCATCCAAAGAACACCATACCTACTGTGAAGCAAGGGGGTGGCAACATCATGCTTTGGGGCTGTTTCTATGCAATGGGACCAGGACGTCTGATCCGTGTACTTAAAAGAATGAATGGGGCCATGTATCGTGAGATTTTGAGTGCAAACCTCCTTCCATGAGCAAGGGCATTGAAGATGAAATGTGGCTGGGTCTTTCAGCATGACAATGATCCCAAGCACAATGCCAGGGCAACGAAGGAGTGGCTTCGTAAGAAGCAATTCAAGGTCCTGGAGTGGACTAGCCAGTCTCCAGATCTCAACCCCATAGAAAACCTTTGAAGGGGGTTGTTGCCCAGCGACAGCCCCAAAACATCACTGCTCTAGAGGAGATCTGCATGGAGGAATGGGCCAACATACCAGCAACAGTGTGTGCCAACCTTGTGAAGACTTACAGAAAACGTTTGACCTATGTCATTGCCAACAAAGGATATATAACAAAGTAATGAGATGAACTTTTGTTATTGACCAAATAATTATTTTCCACCATAATTTGCAAATAAATTCTTTAAAAATCAGCCAATGTGATTTTCTGGATTTGTTTTCTCATTTTGTCTCTCATAGTTGAGGTCTACCTATGATGACAATTACATCTTTTTAAGTGGGAGAACTTGCACAATTGGTGGCTGACTAAATACTTTTTTTCCCCACTGTATATGTATATCATTTTATTTTATACTGTATATAATAAATAAAATGTTAAAAAATTTTTAAATAAATGTTAAATAAATATATATAAAGAGAGAGAGAGGGTGAGGGTAAAACTACTTTGACACTACCACTCAAAATGGTCTATTAGGGGAGTTCTCTATTTAACCCCTTCCCGCTGCATTTTTTTATTTACATTTTTTACTCCCCACCTTCCAAATGGCATAACTTTTTAGTTTTCCATTCACAGAGCCGTATGAGGGATTAATTTTTGGGAAGCTGTGAAAAACTTCAGAATGGGGTAGATTAGAGCAAAAATTCAATGGTGCAATTTTCTTACAGGCTTTGTTTTTACTGCGTTCACTATACAGCCAAAATGACATGTCATCTGTATTTTTCGGGTTGGTACGATTACGGTGATACCAAATTTATATAGTTTTTTTTACATTTGAACTCCTTAAAAAAAATATATCTTTGCAAAAAAAAAAATTACATTTACACCCCTTACTTTCTTAAATTTTTCCACGTATGGAGATACATAAGGCGCCTTTTTTGTGGGGCCAGATGTACTTTTTATTTATACCATTTCTATTCTTTTGATTGCTTTTATCCAAATTTTTATGGGAGGCGAAACACGGTGGTTGGGCTCTTTTGATTTTTTTTTCCACTACTACATTGATTGTATGGGCATTTTCTAGGGAAAGGGTGTGATTTAAATTTCTAATTCTTTTTAATTTTTTTGATAGAATGCACTGCAATGCTAATGCATTGCAATGTATTGTAAAATTACAACAGTTCCTATTTGCACCAAAATTACTAAATGACCTATAGTGCTGCTGTGGGTCTCTGAGGAACTATCGTGCTCTGTCTATATACCAATTGTGGGAGTGCGCCAGTCACTTTTACAAGGAGCAAGGGCCACTCTTTGATCGAATAGACCATGCAGAATTATTTACAGTAGGTGCCCCACTTCCTGCAAAACCACCACAGATGGTAAAAAATTATAGGATATGTCCACCTTTACAACTAATGATATTTATTATCCCCCCTCCCTCTCCAAAATATCATTTTACCTGGTTGTACACTGCAGGTATCATTGACTTTGCTTCTGTTTTAATCTTCCATTTGGTACCCTCTCTCCCTATACCTCCTAGGTATCATTATCTCTATGGGTATCACTTGCTCCTCTCTCCAGGTACTGTATAAAATTCCCCCTACTGACATCTCACTCCTATGATGTCTCCTTCCTATCCCCATTCTCTAGGTATAATCTCTCGACCCTCTCCCAGGTATAATTTCTCCTATCTTTCCTAGTTATCATCTGTCCCCATTCTGTATCATTTTCCCTCATTCTTATTGCTCCTTCCACTGTGTCTTTTCTCACAGACTTTACTGAACCAAGAGTACCAATAGTGTCTAAGAAACCTAGGTTTGTTTCCATCTTATTTTTGCCTGCAAAAATCAGTATAGAAAATTGTTGGAAAAAAGCAATAGTTCCTTCGGACCTTGTGAAGTCCAAAATGAATTGGATCATGATTAGAGATTATTATTATTATTTATTTTTAGAGTACCATTAATTCCATGCTTTACATATGAAGGTTTACATACAATACACAAAACAAGTAAAATACAGTGACAAATTAATATAGTGGGACAGAAGGCCCTGCCCGAAAGGGTTTACAGTCTATGTGGGAAGAGAGATAGAGACAGGTAGGAGGTAGACGTTGTTCAAATGGTCAGGGCCACCTCCAGGTTTGTGTGGGCCCTTGAGCGACAGAGCCTCAGTGGGCCCCTTTTGGAGCAACTCATGCAAACCGAAATTGGGTGTTTTTAGCTGACGCAGACCTGCTTGAGTGGACTGTAATACAATCCATTCCATACAAGCAGATAGAGCCTGTTCAGATGTTGGAAAGTAAAGAGGAATTTGAGGCAGACATCTGCCTCGGATTCCTATTTATTTTTTCCCCTGGCTCATGGTACAGAGCATCAGCATTCCTTTGTGGCTTTCCACTGCTCATTAGGTCCAAATGAATGGGTCTAATCAGTGAGGAGTCTCAAGCCGTGGATTTTGAGACTCTCCAGATTGAGCAGGACATTTTTTTTTTTCCAGCCTCCTGCTCCAATTGTTTTTAATGGGAGGCGGAATGAGGGAAGAATCTGCCGCTGATTTGGGGGCAAAATCCACTGCAAATTCAGCACCAGGCTCCACCAAGTGAACAGGGCCTGATAATGTTAACAATGAACGCTTTCATCTTTATTAATGGAAGTGCTTAATAAAGAAACTGAGTGGGCCACCATCGAATATATACAGTGCCTTGCGAAAGTAATTGGCCCCCTTGAACTTTTCAACCTTTTGCCACATTTCAGGCTTCAAACATAAGGATATAAAATTAAAATTTTTTGGTGAAGAATCAACAACAAGTGGGACACAATCATGAAGTGGAACGAAATTTATTGGATATTTTAAACTTTTGTAAAAAATAAAAAACTGAAAAGTGGGGCGTGCCAAATGATTCGGCCCCCTTAAGTTAATACTTTGTAGCGTCACCTTTTGCTACAATTACACCTGCAAGTCGCTTGGGGTATGTCTCTATCAGTTTTGCACATCGAGAGACTGAAATTCTTGCCCATTCTTCCTTGGAAAACAGCTCGAGCACAGTGAGGTTGGATGGAGAGTGTTTGTGAACAGCAGTTTTCAGCTCTTTCCACAGAGTCTCGATTGGATTCAGGTTTGGACTTTGACTTGGCCATTCTAACACCTGGATACGTTTATTTGTGAACCATTCCATTGTAGATTTTGCTTTATGTTTGGGATCATTGTCTTGTTGGAAGATAAATCTCCGTCCCAGTCTCAGGTCTTTTGCAGACTCCAACAGGTTTTCTTCCAGAATGGTCCTGTATTTGGCTCCATCCATCTTCCCATCAATTTTAACCATCTTCCCTGTCCCTGCTGAAGAAAAGCAGGCCCAAACCATGATGCTGCCACCACCATGTTTGACAGTGGGGATGGTGTGTTCAGGGTGATGAGCTGTGTTGCTTTTACGCCAAACATATCGTTTTGCATTGTGGCCAAAAAGTTCGATTTTGGTTTCATCTGACCAGAGCACCTTCTTCCACATGTTTGGTGTGTCTCCCAGGTGGCTTGTGGCAAACTTTAAATGAGACTTTTTAAGGATATCTTTGAGAAATGGCTTTCTTCTTGCCACTCTTCCATAAAGGCCAGATTTGTGCAGTGTGCGACTGATTGTTGTCCTATGGACAGACTCTCCCACCTCAGCTGTAGATCTCTGCAGTTCATTCAGAGTGATCATGGGCCTCTTGGCTGCATCTCTGATCAGTCTTCTCCTTGTTTGAGATGAAAGTTTAGAGGGATGGCCGGGTCTTGGTAGATTTGCAGTGGTCTGATACTCCTTCCATTTCAATATGATCGCTTGCACAGTGCTCCTTGGGATGTTTAAAGTTTGAGAAATCTTTTTGTATCCAAATCCGGCTTTAAACTTCTCCACAACAGTATCACGGAGCTGCCTGGTGTGTTCCTTGGTCTTCATGATGCTCTCTGCGCTTTAAACAGAACCCTGAGACTATCACAGAGCAGGTGCATTTATACGGAGACTTGATTACACACAGGTGGATTATATTTATCATCATCAGTCATTTAGGACAACATTGAATCATTCAGAGATCCTCACTGAACTTCTGGAGTGAGTTTGCTGCACTGAAAGTAAAGGGGCCGAATAATATTGCACGCCCCACTTTTCAGTTTTTTATTTTTTACAAAAGTTTAAAATAACCAATAAATTTTGTTCCACTTCACAATTGTGTCCCACTTGTTGTTGATTCTTCAACAAAAAATTAAAATTTTATATCTTTATGTTTGAAGCCTGAAATGTGGCAAAAGGTTGAAAAGTTCAAGGGGGCCGAATACTTTCACAAGGCACTGTATATATATATATATATATATATATATATATATATATATATATTGTGACAATTGGGGGTAGTTTAGTATCAAAGGTAGCAGCTTCCTGGACTTGACAGAGGTGTTGGTGGCGCTGGGTGCCAAATAAACAGCATATCAGGTAATGGAAATCCAAAAGAAATGGCTTTATTCGGCTAGTAAGTGATAACAGGAACAAAAACAAAAAACAGCCTATCCCACACACAGGGCAATACCTCACTTCTTGAACCCTGACTACTCTCTTAGGGCAAGACGCTTTGCTGAGGTTTCTCCTCAGTAATCTGGCTCACACTGAGCCCACCAAGTCCGTTTGTGGAGTCCAGTTCTCTTGGGACATACCCTCTTGTCTGTCTCCAACTGGTCCACCATTTACCTGCTCCCTTCAGGTTCTCAGCAGCACTCCTCTGCTGTATGCACTCCCTCTGGAGTGAAGCCTCACCTATGGGTGTGGTTGAGGACCTTTTTAACCCTGGTTTTGGGTCACTCACCAGCGCCCTCTAGGTTCACACTCTCACAATATACTATATATATAACTGTATATATATATATTTCTTATGTCTTTTATCTCTTAGATATATATAAAAATGAGTTTCTGTCTGTCTGTTCTTTATGCGCGACCAAACGACTGGACCGATCTTCTCCAAATTTGGCACACATGTTCATCAGGTGTCCGGGAAGATTTTAGACTGGGTCTCAGCTCTCTAGGACGTACCATTTCTGAGATACAGTATTCCCAAAAAATTACCTGCATTAGCCAATAGAAGCCTGCAAGTCTTTAACTCATATTCCAACTGCCATACACACGGTCACATGTCCCTTATCAGCCAATAGAAGCTCGCAGTTGCTTAGTCTCCACATGCACACAGCTTTATTCCAGGTTTCCATAACAACCCAACCATTTGTCTTCACTGCTGTAGGTCAGCTTTAAAGGTGCAGGAAACTGTGGATGACACTGTTACACAAGGTCACATACACACAGTTTTACTCCAGGTTTCCAAAACAACCAATCACAGGTTTTTCACTCATATCCAAACATATCACATGATATATGAGATACACATGATCACATGACGCTTATGGACCAATGGAAACTCACAGGTTCTTCAGTCTTGACATACACACAGCTTTACACCAGGTTTCCATAGCAACCAAGCTATTTATGACCTGTATTAGTCAATAGCAGTTTGCAGGTCCTTAAATATTCAGTTGTATGACGTGTATCAGCCAATATAACTTCACATTTAATTTACCAGGTTTCCATAACAGCACAGCCATAAATAGACTATACCTATACTGGACTGTCGTACTGGATGTCAGAATTCTTATACATTGAAACGTATTTAAACTACACACAAACGACATACAAAATAGACCAGTGCCAATTCTTATGTGGCCACTACTCAAACAAAAAAATTAAATATACCCATGCAAAGCTGGGTCCTTTTGCTAATATATACAGTGGGTACGGAAAGTATTCAGACCCCTTTAAATGTTTCACTCTTTCTTTCATTGCAGCCATTTGCTAAAAGCAAAAAAGTTCATTTTATTTCTCATTAATGTACACTCAGCACCTCATCTTGACAGAAAAAAAACAGAAATGTAGATATTTTTGCATATTTATTAAAAAAGAAAAACTGAAATATCACATGGTCATAAGTATTCAGACCCTTTGCTGTGACACTCATATTTAACTTACATGTTGTCCATTTCCTTCTGATCCTCCTTGAGATGGTTCTACTCCTTCATTGGAGTCCAACTGTGTTTAATTAAACTGATTGGACTTGATTAGGAAAGGCACACACCTGTCTATATTAGACCTCACAGCTCACAGTGCATGTCAGAGCAAATGAGAATCATGAGGTCAAAGGAACTGCCCAAGGAGCTCAGAGACAGAATTGTGGCAAGGCACAGATCTGGCCAAGGTTACAAAAGAATTTCTGCAGCACTCAAGGTTCCTAAGAGCACAGTGACCTCCATAATCCTTAAATGGAAGAAGTTTGGGATGACCAGAACTCTTCCTAGACCTGGTCGTCCAGCCAAACTGAGAAATCGTGGGAGAAGAGCCTTGGTGAGAGAGGTAAAGAAGAACCCAAAGATCACTGTGGCTGAGCTCCAGAGATGCAGTAGGGAGTTGGGAGAAAGTTCCACAAAGTCAACTATCACTGCAGCCCTCCACCAGTCAGGGCTTTATGGCAGAGTAGTCCGAAGGAAGCCTCTGAAAGACAGATGAAAGCTCGCATAGAGCCAAATAACACATGAAGGACTCCCATACTATGAGAAATAATATTCTCTGGTCTGATGAGGCGAAGATTGAACTTTTTGGCCTTAATTCTAAGCGGTATGTGTGGAGAAAACCAGGCACTGCTCATCACCTGCCCAATACAATCCCAACAGTGAAACATGGTGGTGGCAGCATCATGCTATGGGGGTGTTTTTCAGCTGCAGGGACAGGACGACTGTTTGCAATTGAAGGAAAGATGAATGTGGCCAAGTACAGAGATATCCTGGAAGAAAACCTCTTCCAGAGTGCTCTGGACCTCAGACTGGGCCGAAGGTTCACCTTCCAACAAGACAATGACCCTAAGCACACAGCTAAAATAACAAAGGAGTGGCTTTGGAACAACTCTGTGGCCATTCTTGACTAGCCCAGCCAGAGCCCTGACCTCAACCCAATTGATCATCTCTGGAGAGACCTGAAAATGGCTGTCCACCAACGTTCACCATCCAACCTGACGGAACTGGAGAGGATCTGCAAGGAAGAATGGCAGAGGATCCCCAAATCCAGATGTGAAAAACTTGTTGCATCATTCCCAAGAAGACTCATGGCTGTACTAGCTCAAAAGGGTGCTTCTACTCAATACTGAGCAAAGGGGCTGAATACTTATGACCATGTGATACTTCAGTTTTTCTTTTTTAATAAATTTGCAAAAATATCTACATTTCAGTTTTTTTTCTGTCAAGATGGGGTGCTTAGTGTACATTAATGAGAAATAAAATGAACTTTTTTGCTTTTAGCAAATGGCTGCAATGAAACAAAGAGTGAAAAATTTAAAGGGGTCTGAATACTTTCTGTACCCACTTTCTGTACCAAGCTTTTGACTTGGGTCCCCCCACCCACACATGCCATAGCGTCCCCTTTCCTGGCCCCCAGACAGTATAATGCCCCATTTACACATACTATAATGTCCCATAGGGCCTCTCCACATAGAATAATGTCCTACAGTGGCCCTTTCACACAGTATTGTGACCCATAGTGGCCCCTACGGAGCTCCTTGTAAATATTGCAAAAAATTTTGAGGTTCACCCCACACTAACTATTATTATACTCTGTGGTCTTTTCAGACTGGGCTTAGTGGTCTTTTCACCCTGGGCCTAGTATAATAACAGCAGTTTCAGTTTGGACTTATCCGGCTCAAACAAAACTGCCAGGCAATCCTCATGAGACAAATATCATGGAGTTCGCCCAACAAATACACTTGCCCCGGCACTCAGCTCTACTTACCGATCCCTGTTCCTGTTCACGGCCGCCTTTGTTTCTACTTCCGCCCTCTTGGGGGCCCTGCATGTCATATATCACATCACTGTCAGCGATGTCCTGACGCTGTTCAGTGTCAGCGACATGATATGACATATACAGGGCCCCCAGGAGGACTGAAGGGGAAGTGGAGGCAGCCATAGGCAGGAGCGGGGATTGCAAAGTAAATAGGGACCGTTACCTGCTGGACTAACTCTAGCAGGTAAAAGCCTATTTAAAAAAAAAATAACAAAAAAACTACAGCAGCCACAGTCAGAATCTGGCAGCCAAGTGGGCCCCCTCAGGAGCTTGGTGCCCCGGCACTTGCCCAGTTTTGACAGGTGCTGATGCCAGCCCTGCAAATGGTGGTATGGTGACAGTAGATTTATTGAAAGTTGTAGGCCTTCTTGATCACTTCCACTGCATGTTTCACAATAGGGAGATGAGGTTTCATAAAAAGTAGCAACCCTAATTGGACTACTTTTCGAGGATCTTGTAATTTGATAGCTTGACCAGGCTGTTCCTATTCTCTTGTTCACCACTACTTGTCTAGTCTTTTTCTTCTTTTTCTCTTTTCTCCTTTTCTATCCCCTTCCTCTTATTTTCTTTTGGAAAATAGGATTTATCTTCTGTTTGTGATAATGTATTCTACCTAAGATGTAATCAATGGGTTATACTCGCCTTTTATATTGCAAAACTTTAATAAAAAAACTGGAGGTAGATAAAGAGAAAAGGGGTTATGTATCAATGTGAATATGCCAGCTGCCTGGCATAGTTTTATATAAAGAATGGTTTTCAGCATGACCCTCATATGTATAAAAATCCCTTATATAACTTTTACCAACATAAGGAAAAGAGGGTGTGAATAACATGACACTAATGTACGAATCAATCTCCATCATGTTTCTTCTCTACAATGTGGCAATGAGACTTGCTGTTGCCCAGTAGTTTGGACTGTGATCCACAATCTAGTGCTATGTTGGGGAATGTGCTGCAAACTACCCTGCCTTCTAAGATTGGCATATTGCTCAACTGATGCTCCAATTTCCATATATGACCTAGAATCTGTCCTGATCTGAGATATGTAGTCCACCAATACTAGTCCACATCTAATATCAGTACACCATAATGCCTGTTCAATGCCAAAATTTTTACAGTTAACACGTGCAAGGCAAGAAATTGATCTTTTACATAATACACTTGTTTCCTGTCTACACTGAATCTTGTATGAATACAAATGAAATGTATTATGCAAGTAATATAGGAATATAATACCTGTAAATTCCCACTGACGAATGTTAGGATTGTTTTATTTACTAGGAGGATTTTTTTATGGTCCACTTACATTTTCCTTTGCTGACACTTAATGCTTTACCTATCTGGTAGGATTACAAGTATGTGAATCACCCAAACTAAAATGTTACTTTTGAAGAACTGTGACCAATACTGTTGCAGTGAGGAGCTCACATAGGAAGTACTACAGGAATTCCAGAGGACATGCCTTGTGGGTGGTAGACAACCACATTATCCTCATCACTAAAGAACATATCTGTAGCCAAATCTTTGTTCTTCAGGAAATTCCTCTAAATGAATAATCCTTTTTGTTATGAAAAATGCCTATTATGTTATTATGTTGAAGTTGTGGCATTATTCTTGTGTAAGGGAGTAAACAGTGCTTCCGGTTTTAATGCTATAATTAAAAGCTGTGACGATGAAGGGTGGCTTGTGGTATTGCTACAGATAAAATTACATAACACAGATGTTTTATCATCTATGGTGTGCTGGTACTTTTGCCACTTTTACAATGTCAATGCTTCATTATTTGGGTAATTAAACAACAGTGCAAAGGTGAGCCATCTGCAAACCAAGTGCATTAATTAGCTAAATTGGTACTGTACTGTGTAAAAGTAAAATTGTACGGTATATATATGTAGTGGTTGTGCCATGAAGACAACCCCTGCATATGGAAGTCATAAACGAAGGGTCATCTCTATTTAGTATCCCCATCTATGAGTCAGAATGAGAGCAGTTCCCTTCTGGCAGACTCAAGCTGTTCTTATATTTCATGGATGGACATTTGTGTGAATGGCTGCCATAAGGGGCATAGGTATAGTTGGTACAGAGGTAGTAGTTGCCTCCAGGCCCTGGAACCTTAGGTCTGGAGCCCTCTATATCCCTAGGGTATATAGGGATGCCATTACAGATTTTGCATTGGGATCCAGGAGCTTCAAGGTACAAACCTGGCTGGCATGTAGTACTAGATTTGGGGAAATACCTAGGCGACTAAGGTTTCCTCCTACAAAATTATCTATTTCCTGAGCCAGGAGCAGCTGATCACCAAGACGAATGCATTTTGCAAAGGGTTGTTTCTGATGAAGCAGCCGATTTTAAAATGAAAAATATTTTATTTCTGTATGTGCATGCTTATACGTTAAGTTTCTTCCACCCTATAATGACCCAAATTAGAATCTTAGTGAAAATGAAAAGACAGTCACTTCCTAACCAAACATTTTTTCTGTAATTGTAAGTTGGGTCAAAGAAAAGTGTGAAAAATAATTATACAGAATTATACAAGGTGATCAGTTCTCAGAGCCACTCAAAGGATGAGACACATGTCTCAGTTAAACCATCTTCACTCCTGAAGTATACCACCTTACCAAGCACAAATGTAGCAGTCTTTACCTTACATATGATATCTCGTTGCAGTGTGATAAATTGTCACCAAAGCAATTAAAATCCATTGGAAAAGCCGAGTAAATGTTTTTTGCAACTATTTACTAACCTCATTACCCATCATAAGTCTAAAGTGATCTTTATGAAATTGCTGTTAAGGACACAGTACTTGTTTATATTACATGTGTGGCTTCACATATCGGCCCACAGGTGTGAATGTCTGGCCACGGGTGCAAATGCTGTGGTATTGGGCATGGGCTTTTGTGGTAGTTGCTGAGAAGTAAACAGTGGATATGTACAGGTGTGAAAGTGTCATGTGTTCCAAAACTGCAGCTGCAAAACATCGTGGTCAGTGAGTAAAGTTGGATATGACTAGCAAGTCAAACTTAAGCCTGAGATCCTTGATTGGGGTTGCTGTGACAGAGGAAGCTCCTTGACTGGCGGTATTTCTACATTATCGCAAGGGATTGTGAACAGTTCCCGATGAGTGCATGTATATTGGGCATTGGGGGACCCTGCTAAATACTTCTGTATGTGACCAAAGACTGAGGGTGTCTCAATACATGGTGCTCCACCAAGTTCAGTCAGTGTAAGTAGCACTTAGAGCCCAATCAGACTGCACTAATATATTGTGTAGTCTCTAAAATAGGTTGAAAGCATGACTCTGTCTTGTAATAATTATTCTGTGTGTCCACACAATAATTGCAACCGCTTAGGACTGAGCCTCTAATCAGGGACGGCGTTAGGGGGGGCTAACTGGGCAATTGCTCAGGGCCCCCGGGATCCGGAGCATCAGGCTTTTAGCCTGATGGCTTGAATCCTCGGAGCTCCACAGGTGTATCGGCGTGCTGTGCACGCTGATACAGTTTAATTCTATGACAGAACAGGGAGCTGAAAGGTCCCTGCTCTGCTATAGAGAATCGCCGGCAACACACAGGACGTCACGGTGCAGGTGACGTGATGACGTCACTGCATCGCGCCACCTGTGCCGCTACTATAGGTAGAGATGTCAGCTGCTCCGATCATCATGGGAGTGCGGTAAGGTGAGTACAAGATTTATTGTTTTCTGGTAAGGGAAAGGGATGTGATAAGGGTGCATACTATTATTTATAGTGGGGGAATTATTAAATATAAGGGGGGCTATTGTAAGGGTGAAGTATTATTTATAAGGTGGAACTGTTATATATAAGGGGGTTACTATATATAAGGGAGAACTTATATAGAAAGGGAGCTACTATATGTAAGAGTTACTGTTAAATATATGGGAGTTATTATAAGAGATGACATATATATAAGGGGGGGGCTATTGTATATAATTGTTCCCCCCTTACATTAGTCCCCTTATGTATTATAGTTCCTCCCTTATAACAGCATCTTTATAAATAATAGTTCCTCCTTATAATAGTCCCTATTATACATAATAGTAAAATAGTACCCCCCTTATAATAGCCCCCCTTAAAAGGGGAGAACTATTACAAATAAGTGAGGCTATTATAAGGTTGAAACTATTATAAATAAGGGAGGATCTATTATTTATAAGGTGAGAGGAACTACCGGTATTATATATAAGGGGGTTATTATAAGAGATGATATATATATATATATATATATATATATATATAAACAGTCATATGAAAAAGTTTGGGCACCCCTATTAATCTTAATCATTTTTAGTTCTAAATATTTGGGTGTTTGCAACAGCCATTTCAATTTGATATATCTAATAACTGATGGACACAGTAATATTTCAGGATTGAAATGAGGTTTATTGTACTAACAGAAAATGTGCAATATGCATTAACGAAAATTTGACTGGTGCAAAAATTTGGGTACCCTTATCATTTTATTGATTTGAATACTCCTAACTGCTTTTTACTGACTTACTGAAGCACAAAATTGGTTTTGTAACCTCACTGAGCTTTGAACTTCATAGCCAGGTGTATCCAATCATGAGAAAAGGTATTTAAGGTGGCCAATTGCAAGTTGTTCTCCTATTTGAATCTCCTCTGAAGAGTGGCATCATGGGCTCCTCAAAACAACTCTCAAATGATCTGAAAACAAAGATTGTTCAACATAGTTGTTCAGGGGAAGGATACAAAAAGTTGTCTCAGAGATTTAACCTGTCAGTTTCCACTGTGAGGAACATAGTAAGGAAATGGAAGACCACAGGGACAGTTCTTGTTAAGCCCAGAAGTGGCAGGCCAAGAAAAATATCAGAAAGGCAGAGAAGAATGGTGAGAACAGTCAAGGACAATCCACAGACCACCTCCAAAGAGCTGCAGCATCATCTTGCTGCAGATAGTGTCACTGTGCATCGGTCAACAATACAGCACACTTTGCACAAGGAGAAGCTGTATGGGAGAGTGATGCAAAAGAAGCCGTTTCTGAAAGCACGCCACAAACAGAGTCGCCTGAGGTATGCAAAAGCACATTTGGACAAGCCAGCTTCATTTTGGAAGAAGGTCCTGTGGATTGATGAAACAAAGATTGAGTTGTTTGGTCATACAAAAAGGCGTTATGCATGGCGTCAAAAAAACACAGCATTCCAAGAAAATCACTTGCTACCCACTGTAAAATTTGGTGGAGGTTCCATCATGCTTTGGGGCTGTGTGGCCAATGCCGGCACCGGGAATCTTGTTAAAGTTGAGGGTCGCATGGATTCAACTCAGTATCAGCAGATTCTTGAGAATAATGTACAAGAATCAGTGACGAATTTGAAGTTACGCCGGGGATGGATATTTCAGCAAGACAATGATCCAAAACACAGCTCCAAATCTACTCAGGCATTCATGCAGAGGAACAATTACAATGTTCTGGAATGGCCATCCCAGTCCCCAGACCTGAATATCATTGAACATCTGTGGGATAATTTGAAGCGGGCTGTCCATGCTCGGCGACCATCAAACTTAACTGAACTGGAATTTTGTAAAGAGGAATGGTCAAAAATACCTTCATCCAGGATCCAGGAACTGATTAAAAGCTACAGGAAGCGACTAGAGGCTGTTATTTTTGCAAAAGGAGGATCTACTAAATATTAATGTCACTTTTCTGTTGAGGTGCCCATACTTTTGCACCGGTCAAATTTTGGTTTAATGCATATTGCACATTTTCTGTTAGTACAATAAACCTCATTTCAATCCTGAAATATTACTGTGTCCATCAGTTATTAGATATATCAAATTGAAATGGCTGTTGCAAACATCCAAATATTTAGAACTAAAAATGATTAAGATTAATAGGGGTGCCCAAACTTTTTCATATGACTGTATATATAGGGGCTATTATAAGGGGGACTTTTTTTTTATATAAAGGGGCTATTATAGGGGGGACTATTTTATATAAGGGGGCTATTATAAGAGGAACTATTATATATAAGGGGGTTATTATAAGAAATAAACTAATATATAAGGGGGCTATTATTAGGGGGAACTGTTATACATAAGTGGGGCTGTTATAAGGGGGAGACTGTTACATATAAGGGGCTATTATGTACAAGGGAGGAACTATTATATACAGTGGGGAAAAAAAAGTATTTAGTCAGCCACCAATTGTGCACGTTCTCCCACTTAAAAAGATGAGAGAGGCCTGTAATTGACATCATAGGTAGACCTCAACTATGAGAGACAAAATGAGAAAACTAATCCAGAAAATCACATTGTCTGATTTTTAAAGAATTTATTTGCAAATTATGGTGGAAAATAAGTATTTGGTCAATAACAAAAGTTCATCTCAATACTTTGTTATATATCCTTTGTTGGCAATGACAGAGGTCAAACGTTTTCTGTAAGTCTTCACAAGGTTGGCACACACTGTTGCTGGTATGTTGGCTCATTCCGCCATGCAGATCTCCTCTAGAGCAGTGATGTTTTGGGGCTGTCACTGGGCAACAACTCCCTCCAAAGGTTTTCTATGAGGTTGAGATCTGGAGACTGGCTAGGCCACTCCAGGACCTTGAAATGCTTCTTACGATTCCACTCCTTTATTGCCCTGGCGGTGTGCTTGGGATCATTGTCATGCTGAAAGACCCAGCCACGTTTCATCTTCAATGTCCTTGTTGATGGAAGGAGGTTTGCACTCAAAATCTCACGATACATGGCCCCATTCATTCTTTCATGTACACGGATCAGTCGTCCTGGTCCCTTTGCAGAGAAACAGCCCCAAAGCATGATGTTGCCACCCCCATGCTTCACAGTAGGTATGGTGTTCTTTGGATGCAACTCAGCATTCACTCTCCTCCAAACACAACGAGTTGTGTTTCTACCAAACAGTTCTACTTTAGTTTCATCTGACCATATGACATTCTCCCAGTACTCTTCTCGAACATCCAAATGCTCTCTAGCAAACTTCAGACGGGCCTGGATATGTACTGGCTTAAGCAGGGGGACACGTCTGGCACTGCAGGATCTGAGTCCCTGGCGGTGTAGTGTGTTACTGACGGTAGCCTTTGTTACGTTAGTTCCAGCTTTCTGCAGGTCATTCACTAGGTCCCCCGTGTGGTTCTGTGATTTTTGCTCACCGTTCTTGTGATCATTTTGACCCCACGGGGTGAGATCTTGCTTGGAGCCCCTGATTGAGGGAGATTATCAGTGGTCTTATATGTCTTCCATTTTCTAATTATTGCTCCCACAGTTGATTTCTTCACACCAAGCTGGTGAAGATTCAGTCTTCCCAGCCTGGTGCAGGACTACAATTTTGTTTCTGGTGTCCTTCCACAGCTCTTTGGTCTTCACCATAGTGGAGTTTGGCGTGTGATTGTTTGAGGTTGTGGACAGGTGTCTTTTATGCTGATAACAATTTCAAACAAGTGCCATTACTACAGGTAATGAGTGGAGGACAGAGGAGCCTCTTAAAGAAGAAGCATATGCTATATGTTTACAGATTTGCCTGACCATAAAGACAACTTCACCTGTATGAAATGCAAACTAGTGGCCCTTTTAGAAGATAAAGTGCAGAGGTTGGAAGAAAGAATAGAGACGTTGAGAGGCATCAAAGAAAGTGAGGTTTTTATTGATGAAGCAGAAGCAAGCCTCTTGAATATAGTAAGGGAAGAAAGTATGAGAGAGCCTACAGTGGTGGAGGCTGAAGCAAACCTCCTAAATATAGTAAGGGAAGAATACTTGAGTGAACCTACAGAGACAGATAAATGGATACAGGTGACCAAGAGATGCAAAAGGATCACAAGGCCATCACCACTTACACAGCTAGGTAACCGATATGAAACTCTTATGCAGACTAATGAAAATGATAAGAATAATCTATCAGCAAAAGAAGAAACAAAAGTCACCCAGAGACAAGAGGGAGCAACAAGAAATAGCGTAGCGAGGAAAAAAAGAAGAGTAGTGGTTATGGGCGACTCACTGCTAAGAGGCACAGAGGCAGCTGTCTGCAGGCCAGATATAACTGCACGAGAAGTATGCTGCCTCCCAGGAGCAAAAGTTAGGGATGTGGCCGATAGGATTCCATGCCTCTTCAGCTCCAAGGATAACTACCCATTTTTGCTGATACATGTGGGTACAAACGACACGGCAAAAAATGATTTACCAACTATTCGTAAAGACTTTGAAAATCTAGGAAAGAAAGTGAAGGAACTGGATGCGCAGGTAGTATTTTCATCAATTCTCCCAGTTGATGGTTATGGTATCAGGAGATGGAATAAAATACTAGAGGTAAACAAGTGGCTTCGGCAGTGGTGTAGAGAGCAAGGTTTTGGATTTCTGGACCATGGAGTGAATTACCTCTATGATGGACTCCTTGCTAGAGATGGTATACATCTCACAAAGCCTGGGAAACACATATTTGCCAGAAGACTTGCCACACTTATCAGGAGGGCTTTAAACTAGAAGAGGAGGGGATGGGAAGTAAAAAGAAAGACAAGAACATGCAGCTAAAGGATATACTAAACAAGGTTACTAGATGTGGTAATGAGGACCTAAGACAGGATACTCAGAAGGAAATTAAGAAAAAGGAAGTATCAGAGCACAATCTGAAATGTTTTTACACAAATGCGCAAAGCTTGGGAAATAAACAGGGAGAATTAGAACTGATAATACAGAAGGAAAAATATGATGTCATTGGTATTACAGAAACTTGGTGGAACGATAAGCATGATTGGAATATACAGATGGAAGGATACAACTTATTCAAAAAAAATAGAACTAATAAAAGAGGGGGAGGAGTTGCATTGTATGTTAAAAAAGATCACATTTCCACGGAAATCACAGTTTTACAAAATGATAACTTATTGGAAAATATTTGGGTAACAATTCAGGGGAAAAACAATGATAAGGACATCATAATAGGTGTTTATTATAGACCACCAGGGCAGACAGAAGACAGGGATGAGATTTTTTCACAGCAAATGACCACGCTTTCGAAGAAATTTGAAATTGTTATCATGGGAGACTTTAATTACCCAGATATTCATTGGGAAACTCACACAGCTACGAGTAAAAGCTCTATCAAATTTTTATCCTCTCTAGCAGACAACTTCATTGCCCAGTTAGTAGAAAAAACACGAGAGGAACATCCATTCTGGACCTAGTTTTAACTAATAAGGAGGACATGGTTAAGGAATTAAGGGTAGCAGGGACATTGGGATTCAGCGACCATGCTATACTCGAGTTTGGGGTTGTAAGAAGAAGAAGACCTGAGAAGACAAAGACTAGAAGGCTCAATTTTAGTAGGGCAGATTTTAGGGGCCTAAAGGTAAGGGTTAGTAGAATTCCATGGCGAAAATTACTTAAGCACAAAAATGCACATGAGGGGTGGGAAATTTTCCGTAGGGAAATCATTAATGCACAGGAACTAACAATACCTAGAAGCAAGAAAAATGGGAATCACCTAAAAACTCCAGGATGGATGACCAAAAAATTACATAACCTACAAAAAAAGAAAAAGGAAACTTACAAGAAGTGGAAGATGGGAGCTATATCTAAGGGAGAGTATACAGCAGTTTGCAGACTCTGCAAGATAAGCATTAAAAAAGCCAAGGCTGAATACGAATTGAAGCTTGCAAAAGAAGTTAAGAGTAATGTAAAAGGTTTTTGGGGATATGTTAAGAGCAAAAGAAAAGTGAAGGAAACCATTGGAGTCCTGAAGAACGAAAAGGGTGAAAAAGTTAACATGGTGGATCAGCAGGTGGAGTTACTGAATTCATATTTTGTATCCGTCTTCTCCCAAGAAATGGATGGTAATATCAACATTAATGGTGATAGTGATGAGGGGAATGAGGACTCCAAGCTGATTATAAGTGAAGGTTTGGTAAGAGAACATTTAGCTAAGATTAAGGAAACCAAGTCCCCAGGACCGGATGATTTACACCCTAGAGTTTTAAAAGAATTAGCAGAGGAAATAACAGAACCCCTTGCAATAATCTTTAATAAGTCATGGGAAACAGGAGTGGTCCCTCTAGATTGGAAAAGGGCAAATGTGGTCCCCATCTACAAAAAGGGGAATAGGGACGACCCAGGAAATTATAGGCCGGTAAGTCTGACCTCGATAGTAGGAAAAATCTTTGAACAAATCGTTAAAGAACATTTAATTAGGTACCTGGATGGGAAGGCTTTAATTAATCAGAGCCAGCACGGCTTTATGCCTAATAAATCTTGTCAGACTAATCTTATTTCCTTCTATAATAAAGTCACTGAATGGTTGGACCAGGGAAATGCAGTGGACATAGTATATCTTGACTTTAGTAAGGCCTTTGATAAAGTATCACATAACATTCTTATTGAAAAAATGATCAAGTATGGCTTTGATAAAATATCAGTGAGGTGGGTTCACAATTGGCTTAATGATCGGGCACAACGAGTAATTCTAAATGGCTATACATCAAACTGGAAGAAAGTAAAAAGCGGGGTGCCGCAGGGCTCTGTCCTGGGCCCAGTACTTTTTAATATTTTTATAAATGATCTGGATGATGGGGTTAATGGGGAACTAATAAAATTTGCAGATGATACAAAGCTAGGAGGAATGGCCAACACTAGAGAGGAGAGAGAATGCATCCCAAAGGACTTGGACACACTGGAACAATGGGCTGAGGTGAACAAAATGGTATTCAACAGGGACAAATGCAAAGTTCTACATCTGGGTAACAGAAATGCAAGAAGCATATATAGTATGGGAGGAATAGTACTAAGTGAGAGTACAGGGGAAAAGGATCTGGGCATAATAATAGATCGCAAATTCAACATGAGTCAACAGTGCGGTGCGGTGGTTAAAAAGGCTAATAAAATTCTAGGATGTATCAAGACGAGCATTGAAGCTAGATCAAGAGAGGTAATTATTCCGCTGTACTCTGCCCTGGTCAGACCCCACCTGGAATACTGTGTACAGTTCTGGGCTCCCCAGTTTAAGAAAGACATTGATTTATTGGAGCAGGTCCAGGGAAGAGCAACCAAAATGGTGGAAGGTCTACAAACCATGTCCTACGAGGAGAGGCTAAAAGAATTGGGACTGCTTAGTTTGCAGAAGAGAAGGCTAAGGGGAGACTTAATAGCGGTATTTAAATATCTGAAAGGTTGTCACAGTGCAGAGGGATCTACCCTTTTCTCATTAGCAGAAGGAAGCACAAGAAGTAATGGGATGAAACTAAGGGGAAGGAGATTCAGATTAGACATTAGGAAAAACTTTCTAACAGTAAGGGTAGTGAGAGAGTGGAATAGGCTGCCACGGGAGGTGGTGAGTTCTCCATCAATTGAAATCTTCAAGCGGAAACTGGATAGGTATATAGCTGGGATGTTTTAGGAATTCCTGCTTTTGCAGGGGGTTGGACTCGATGGCCCTTGAGGTCCCTTCCAACTCAAACAAACAAACAAACAAGTTACAGGTCTGTGAGAGCCAGAAATCTTGCTTGTTTGTAGGTGACCAAATACTTATTTTCCACCATAATTTGCAAATAAATTCTTAAAAAATCAGACAATGTAATTTTCTGGATTTGTTTTCTCATTTTGTCTCTCATAGTTGAGTTCTACCTATGATGTCAATTACAGGCCTCTCTCATCTTTTTAAGTGGGAAAACTTGCACAATTGGTGGCTGACTAAATACTTTTTTTCCCCACGGTTTCAGCATTTGGGGCCCCGCTTTTAATTTTGCCCGGGGCCACAGTTTGTAAAAAACTGGCTCTGGTCCCCACATAATACCCCTGTTCCCATGGAGATGTCTGCAGGCTCTGGCTGCAGTGCTGTCTGTGGTTCGGCACTCATCGCACCTTCCTGCCGAAGACATCATCAGCCAAAGCCTGAATTGTGGAGCACAGAGCTGATAGCACTGTGCTCCACCATCATATTAAACTTTATCTTCAGATAGAGTTGGAATTATTACCAGCAGCCTGAAACAGCACCTGAAATGTGGGACATCCAGCTTGATGTAAGTCAGCTGAGGAGGCCCCCACTACCATAGGGCCCTATGCAAATGCACCGTTTGCCCTATAGTTAAAGAAGAAGATGATGAGAAGAGGCCTTCATCATTTTAGCTTTGTTATAGTTTGTCAAGTTTTTTCTTTGTCATTTATTACAATCATAATCTATTGCATTTTGATAAAATAGGTATTATGTGGACAATCAATGTATTTATGGACATTAAGGTCATGGATTCAAGAAGAAGAAAAGAAGATCCAGTTTAGCTATTTTCTAATCAATATTGTCTGATGATGAGGGTTCGAATAAATGTATCTAACCCTCAAGAGGGGGAAATGTTAAATATCATGAGTTACAAAATGCATATGATTAGGACATAAGGAGTTTTACTATACATACTGATGACATACACTTCTATCTTGGTACACAAGGGTGTGTCATAGGTATCAGCTATGATGGAGTTATCTATATACACACGTTGACAAAATTGTTGGTACCCCTTGTTTAATGAAAGAAAAACCCACAATGGTCTCAGAAATAACTTGAATCTGACAAAAGTAATAATATATAAAAAATTCTATGAAAATGAACAAATGAAAGTCAGACATTGCTTTTCAACCCTGCTTCAACAGAATTTTTAAAAAAAGAAAACTCATGAAACAGGCCTGGACAGAAATGATGGTATCCCTAAAAATAATGTGACCAAGGGGACATGTTAAATCAAGGTGTGTCCACTAGTTAGCATCACAGGTGTCTACAATCTTGTAATCAGTCAGTGGGCCTGTATATAGGGCTACAGATACTCGCTGTGCTGTTTGGTGACATGGTGAGTACCACACTCAACATGGACCAGAGGAAGCAAATGAAAGAGTTGTCTCAGGAGCTTAGAATGAAAATTATAGACAAGCATGTTAAAGGTAAAGGTTATAAGACCATCTCCAAGCAGCTTGATGTTCCTGTGACTACAGTTGCACATATTATTCAGAAATTTAAGATCCATGGGACTGTAGCCAACCTCCCTGGACGTGGTCACAGGAGGAAAATTGATGACAAATCAAAGAGAAGGATAATACGAATGGTAACAAAAGAGCCCAGAAAAACTTCTAAAGAGATTAAAGGTGAATTTCAAGCTCAAGGAACATCAGTGTCAGATCGTACCATCCGTCGTTGTTTGAGCCAAAGTGGACTTCATGGAAGATGACCAATGAGGACAGTATTGTTGAAAACAAATGATATGGACAGATGAGACAAAAATCTAAATTTTTGGCAAGGCACATCAGCTCTATGTTTACAGATGGAAAAATGATGCATATATTGAAAAGAACACTGTCCCTACTGTGAAACATAGAGGAGGCTATGTTATGTTCTGGGGCTGCTTTGCTGCATCTGGCACAGAGTGTCTTGAATCTGTGCAGGGTACAATGAAATCTCAAGACTATCAAGGGATTCTAGAGAGAAATGTGCTGCCCAGTGTCAAAAAGCTTGGTCTCAGTCGCAGGTCATGGTTCTTGCAACAGGATAATGACCCAAAACACACAGCTAAAAACACCCAAGAATGGCTAAGAGGAAGACATTGGACTATTCTGAAATGGCCTTCTATGAGCCCTGACCTAAATCCTATTGAGCATCTTTGGAAGGGGCTGAAACATGCCGTCTGGAAAAGATACCCTTCAAACCCGAGACAACTGGAGCAGTTTGCTCATGAGGAGTGGGCCAAAATACCTGTTGAGAGGTGCAGAAGTCTCATTGACAGTTACAGGAATCGTTTGATTGCAGTGATTGCCTCAAAAGGTTGTGCAACAAATTATTAAGTTAAGGGAACCATCATTTCTGTCTAGGCCTGTTTCATGAGTTTTCTTTTTTAAAAAATTCTGTTGAAGCATGGTTGAAAAGCAATGTCTGACTTTCATTTGTTCATTTTCATAGAATTTTTATATATTATTACTTTTGTCAAATTCAAGTTATTTCCGTGACCATTGTGGGTTTTTCTTTCATTAAACGAGGGGTGCCAACAATTTTGTCCACGTGTGTATAGTGACAGGAATATCACAGGAAGACTATTGGTATACATGATTGGCAGACTCATGTGGGGAGTTATTGTTGTGGTTGTCACACTTAAGGCAGACACAGAGTGGCTGGGGGGAGTCCCTGACATCTAACATGACACCCTCAACAATGGATACTTAAACATTGTCAGCTGATACATCTATTCTGTATTTTTCCTGAATTTACCTTTATGAAGACTTCAATAAATTTCTAGTTGTTTATAAGAAACCGTGAGTCCTCCTGATATACAACGTATGTCACATGTGGGCAGGGATCATGAATACCAATATGTTATCCAACTAAAGGATGAGCAGTGGGAGGTTTTTTTTTTTCACAAGGGTAATCCCCGTCCAGCACTAAATAATAAAAGTAATGACACAGTAAAGGGTCGTTCACACTGTGGAAAATGAAGAGGAATCCCTCATTCTCCACCGCCATTTTCCGGCAAATAAATTATAACAATAACAGTTATATAACAGGATCACATTATAATATATGATCAATTCAGTGTGTTGAAACAAATAACAGCAAAATTGTCAGCCTCCATGTTCACAGACACACACAAACTATTTATGAAGATAGTAATATCAACCTATCTCTAAGGGCTAAACTTACATAACAACAAATAGTCCCCAGTGTTGGCAGCTGCAGGTACTGTTGGCGCACTTAGATGAGGATTTAATTGTACAACACAAGGCCAGGTTCTTACAGAGGCTGGCCTATAAAGATAGTCCATTGGACTAATGGCGCCTTTTTTACTCAGTCTTTGACCTTTATAAATTCTGAGGGTGAGCAAAAGAATTTGTTCAATCTATTCAGCTAAAGGTCTCTCACAAAAGGGAGGAAGGATTGGGTTCTATCACAGAACACTAATCTATAGTGTTACAGATACAGTGGCATGCAAAAGTTTGGACACCCCTGGTCAAAATGACTGTTATTGTGAACAGTTAAGCAAGTTCAAGATAAAATGATCTTTAAAAGGCATAAAGTTAAAGACTAAACACACTTGTCTATCATTTTAAGAAATATCAGTGTATTATTATGTTTGAGTACAATTTTAGAGTGAAAAAGGGAAAGGAGTACCTTGCAAAAGTTTGGGAACCTTAGTAGATTTGTGTGCTCAGATAACTTTGACCAAGGTCTCAGACCCTAATTAGCCAGTTAGGGTTATGGCTTGTTCACTATCATCGTTAGAAATGGCCAAGTGATGCAAATTTTACAGCTTTATAAATACCCAGCATCCTCTAACCTTGTGCCAAAAAACAGCAGCCATGGGTTCTTCTAAGCAGCTGCCTAGCACTTTCAAAATGAAAATGGTGGAGGTCCACAAAGCAGGAGAAGGCTATAACAAGATAGCAAAGTGTTTTCAAGTTTCCCTTTCCCCAGTTTGAAATGTAATTAAGAAATGGCAGTTACCAAGAATAGTGGAGGTCAAGATAAGGTCTGGAAGACCAAGAAACATTTCAGAGACAGCTGCTCGTAGGATTGCCAGAGTGGCAAATCAGAATCCCTGCTTGACTGCAAAAGACCTTCAGGAAGATTTAGCAGACTCTGGAGTTGTAGTACATTGCTCTACTGTTCAGCGATACCTGCACAAATATGGCCTTAATGGAAGAGTCATCAGAAGAAAACCTGTCCTGCATCCTCAACCTAAAATTCAGCGTCAGAAGTTTGCAAAAGAACATCTAAACAAGCGTGATGCATTTTAGAAACTAGTCCTATGGACCGAAGAGGTTAAAATAGAGCTCTTTGGCCACAGTGATCAAAGGTATGTTTGGAGAAAAAAGGACACAGAATTTCAGGAAAAGAACATCTCTCCAACCATTAAGCATGGGAGTGGATCAATCATGCTTTGGGGTGGTGTTTCAGCCAATGGCACGGGGAACATTTCACTGGTAGACGTTTCCAAGGAAAAATGGATGAAAATCCCTCAAACAAGAATTGAAAGACTCTTGACTGGCTACAAAAAGCGTTTACAAGCTGTGATACTTGCCAAAAGGTGTGCTACTAGGTCATTGTCGGACTGGGATGTCTAGGGCCCACCAGTGGAATTGTTTCTAGGGGCCCACCACCAGGACCCCTACAGATCAGCAGTACCGAGACAGGGCAGCTAAAGGTAATATCATGTCAGGAGCTATGTTGCTCACCCGCCATACGATGTGCACCACTGCACTACCTACACCTACTGGTACACCCTGTATGGCAAGTGAACAGCGTGACTCCTAGAATTGTTACCATTACTCAGTGGCGTAACTAGGAATGGCTGGGCCCCAAGGCAAACATTTGAGTATACCCCAGAGTATAATGATCGGAGACAGGGGCAGGGGCACACCGCTAATGAGGCGAAGTGAGGCGGCTGCCTCAGGCGGCACTGTCCGTAAACTGTCTGGGGGGCGGCATTTTTACCATTTATTTAATGTAAACCAGCCCAGGACAGGCCGCTTTAAAAAAAACAAGGCTGAGCGGGGCCTTTGCTGGTTTACTAGACCTCTGCATGTCAGCACAGGCGGCGATACAATGATGTCATCGCGCCTCCTTCGCTGAGACGCAGACGTCGCGGACAAGAAGAGGAGGCGGCAGCCACTCCATCATGGGATTGCAGGTAGGTGACAATAACTTTTTTTATATATATAAATAGGCCGTAACCGGCTGGAGTATCCCCAGCAGGTAACTGCCTATTTACTTATCGATCCCCGCGCCTGCTGTGGCCACCTCCGCTTTCCCTTCTGCTATCGGACGCAGAAGGGGGAACCAGAAGCGGCTGTGAGCGGCAGAGGGGATCGCTAAGTGAGGCCAAATGCTACTATTATTATACTCTGGGGTATTTTCAGACCCCCCGGGAGTAAAATAAGGGACCCGGGGGGGGGGTTAAAAATAAAAAACATTTTTTTTCACCTCTCCGGCGATCCGATGTTACTCCCAGCAGGCTTCGGCCTTCTTTGATGATGTCCCAGCCGTCACGTGATCCAGCCCGACATCATTATGTTGCGACACCGGTCTGTGCGACATTGGAGGGCTGAAAGCAGGGAGTGCACCGGAGCCCAGGTAAATAACACTGGTTTTTATGTTTGTCACCACCTGGGTCTCCGATCATTATACTCTGGGGTCTTTTAGACCCCAGAGTATAATAATAGTTCATGGGTGGGTCACTATGGAGCAGAATACTGTGTGCAGGGGCCACTATGGGGCATAATTACATGTGCAGGGGCCACTATGGAGCATAATACCAAGTGCAGGGTCCACTATGGGACATAATACCGTGTGCAGGGGCCACTATGGAGCATAATACCGAGTGCAGGGGCCACTATGGAGCATAATACCAAGTGCAGGGACCGCTATGAGGCATAATAACATGTGCAGGGGCCACTATGGAGCATAATTCCGTGTGCAGGGGCCACTGCGGGGCATAATATTGTGTGCAGGGGCCACTATGGAGCATAATACCGAGTGCAGGGGTCACTATGGAGCATAATACCGAGCGCAGGGGCCACTATGGAGCATAATACCGTGTGCAGGGGCCAATATGGCGCATAATATGGTGTGCAGGGGCCACTGCAGGGCATAATACTGTGTGCAGGGGCCACTATGGAGCATAATACCGTGTGCAGGGGCCGCTGAGGGGCATAATACCATGTGCAGGGGCCACTATGAGGCATAATACCGTGTTCAGGGGCCACTATGGAGCATAATACCGTGTGCAGGGGCCACTATGGAGCATAATACCGAGTGCAAGGGCCACTATGGCGCATAATACCAAGTGTAGGGACCACTATGAGACATAATATCGTGTGCAGGGGCCACTATGGAGCATAATATCGTGTGCAGGGGCCACTATGGAGCATAATACCGAGTGCAGGGGCCACTATGGAGCATAATACTGTGTGCAGGGGCCACTATGGAGCATAATACTATGTGCAGGGGCCACTGCGGGACATAATATTGTGTGCAGGGGCCACTATGGAGAATAATACTGTGTGCAGGGGCCTCTATGGAGCACAATACCATGTGCAGGGACCGCTGCGGGGCATAATACCGTGTGCAGGGGCCACAATGAGGCATAATACCGTGTGCAGGGGCCACTATGGAGCATAATACCATGTGCAGGGGTCACTGTGGGCATAATACCGTGTGCAGGGGTCACTGTGGGCATAATACCGTGTGCAGGGGCCGCTGCGGAGCATAATACCCTGTGCAGGAGCCGCTGCGGGGCATAATACCATGTAATACTGTGTGCAGGGGCCGCTGTGGGCCATAATACCGTGTAATACTGTATTAAAAAAAAAAAAAACACCTACTCACCTGTCCCTTGTGCTCCGATGTCTCCCACCGCAGTCTGGTTCTGCTGCTCTGGTGTTCTCTTCTGGCGGAAGTCCCCACCACACTTGACCGCTGAGGGGAAGAAAACACTGGAGCAGCAGGACTGGAACGCGCTGGGAGACACCGGAGCACCTTCCCCAGCCTTATATTAAAAAAGTGGTTATCCTGGACAACCCCTTTAAGGTGGCACTTGGGCTTTATTAAAGGGTCTTTCCAGCTCATTTTTATTGATGTTCTATCCTTAGAACAGATTATCAATAAGAGATCAGTGGACCCCTCCTCTGATCAGCTGTATGAAGGGGCCATGGTGCCTGTTTATATCTCACGCTGTCTGTTTATAGTGACCATGCAATGTAATTACAGTCATGTCACATAGACATGTATAGGACGAGGCTGTAGTTACATTACACGGCCACTATGAGAGGAATTACACTATGTAAACAGAGAAGCGGTCACGGCGCTTACACAGGTACCATTCAAACAGGTGATCAGTAGGGGTCCTGGGTTTTTGAGCCCCACTGATTAGCTTATTAATGACCTGGAAAACCTTTTAATTAGTTAAAACCTGGGGCATTATTAAGTGGCACTATTTATACAGGGTACACACGGACGTTATTAATATAAAGATGCACTTGGGAGTATTATTCATTATGGGGGGTTATATCATATATTTTATAATTGGGGGTAGCAGCAGGGTGGGGGCTTTGTGTGGGTGAGGACAATGTGGGTTGGATGCCTGGAAAAGTGTGGAGCCAAAGATGTCTGCGTGGTAAACTTTACAGAGACAAGTCACAGTGGGAAGAAGTGGTCATGGCGGTCCAAAGGGAAGAGAAGGGAAATGTGACCGATTAGTCAGAGATGTCACCTGTAAGTCACAGAATGTTACTGCACTGTATTCTCCTAAATGATAGAGGATAAATACCTGAATAATGGGGGTCTGTCTGCTGAGTCTCCCATGGAGCCTGAGAATTGGGTTTTTTTCCCCCACTGGGTGGGAATCCAGCCTGGCTGCAGCCATATATAGGTGTGTTGCTTGGTGGATGGACGAACCTGCGTGGCTCTCATTCACTTCAATGGGAGTGCCGAAGATATCTGAAGTACAGTACTCAGCTATCTGCGGCGCTCCTATTATAGAGAATGGGGGCCACGTGTGCTCGTCCATCCACCAAGCAGAAGATGTGTGAAGTTACTTTCATTGTTAATGTCGTGTTGTTAATTTCTGATACTGAAGTAATACAGAATTCTTAAAAACTGTTTCATAAGTTTATGTATGTTTATTGTACAACAATAACAGTGTGTGATGCTAACAGCATGTAAACGCAATTTTATAGATTTTTTTTTTTGGGGGGGGGGGCGACTTTTGATAGTCCGCCTCAGGCAGCAAAGAGGCTAGGTTCACCACTGCCCAGGGGAGGATACAAACATAAAAAAAAATGTGTTACTTACCTGTCCCTGGCTCCAGCGTACTCCCCGCTACTTCGGCCATCTTCAATGTTGGACCAGATCTCACGTGAGCTAGGCCAGCATTGTGATGCATAATGATGTCGGCTGACGTCTTAGATGTCACCAAACAGGCCCGAAGCCTGCCGGAGCACAGGAGAAGTAAGTAACAGTGTTTTTTATGTTCCCTCACCTCCCCTGGGCCTCCGATCATTATACTCCAGGGTCTGAAAAGACCCCGGAGTATAAAGATAGCAGTGTTTGTGGGGTTCGCGGCCTGTGGCCTTATTTACCGATCCCCGCTCCTGCTCACAGCCGCTTCCACAGAATGGGAAGCACAGGTGGCCGTGAGCAGGAGTGGGGATCGGTAAATAAATAGGGCTCGTTACCTGCTGGAGTAACACCTATTCAAAAAAAAAAGCGTCGGGCCCCCTAATGTCCCAGGCTCTGTGGCAGCCGCTACCACTGCTACCCCGGTATTTACGCCCCTGTCATTACCTGTAGCCACTCTGGCCTGGAAAAGCTGATCTGCAGAAGTCCTGGCTGTTGTATCCCCGCAGATGTAATATTGATGGCCTATCCTAAGGACAAGCCATCAATATTAGAAAGATGGATAAATCCTTCAAAGAGGCGGCGCCTCTTTGTTCGGAGTCCTGCACCTCATGTGATCACTGAGGCCAATTAGGTACAGGATTTCCAGAAATGAGGTGCAGCCATGAGACCGAACAGACACAGGTGGGGGATAACAGGGTGCTGGACACAGGTGAGTATGCTTTATTTAAAGCTTTTTTATTTTTACACCTTCCTGGCGGCCGCCACAGTGGTCGCTCCAGTTTATGGACAACATCTTTTAAGGGGTTGTCTGGGCCAAATATTTTTAGGCCCCCGGTCCCCCCATTCAGTGGCCTTTTCACTGGTCCCCCATACTGTATGGGGAACAGTGATGGAACCATTATATTGTGTGGGAGCAGTGATGGGGGCTGACATCCTGTGGGGGGACATTAAACTGTGTGGGGCATATTAAAGGGGTTGTCTAGGGTTAATCTTTTTTATGACCTATGCTCAGGATAGGACATAAATACCTGATCGGTAGGGGGATGACATTCGGCCCCATTAGCTGTATGGAGCCATTTCCAGTGCCTGTTCTGTACACAACACCGGGCCGGAAGCAGAAAGCTCCATCTGACTTCAATAAGTGCTGAGAAGGTGCCCGGCTAATATACAGTAGGCAGAGCTTTCTGCTTCTGGCCCCATATTGTGTACAGGACAGGCGCCAGAAGTGGCTCCGTACAGCTGATTGGTCCGGGGTCGGCCCCCTACAGATCAGGTACTTATGGCCTATCCTGAGGATAAACCATAACATCTCTTTGCTGATGATGTCCTGCTCACCCTCACCAATCCTCATATCTCTCTCCCGAATCTTATTTTGTCTTTATATGAGTATGGCCACTTCTCTGGATATAAAATTAACTCCTCAAAGACTGAGGCCCTCCCTTTACATATCCCTGAATCTGCCCTTCATCTCCTCCGTCACAACTATAATTTGTAATGGAGGGACTGTTCTCTCCACTACCTAGGCATCCAACTGTCATCATCTTATGCCACTCTGTACTCGGTCAACTATCCCCGACTGTTTCGTGATCTTCAATCCCTCCTGGATAAATGGTGTCCTTTGCATATTTCTTTGATAGGGCGAATTACCGCTGTTAAGATGACGCTTCTCCCTAAACATTATGTTCCGTTTTGGGCATCAGTCCAGGCCTATACAAAATGGGTGGAGATAGAAAAACTATGGTTGGCTCCTGTCCATCCGAATGCATTCCTGTGGTCCCGTTCTTCCCCTCTGCCACCCACCCCTCTTTTGGGTCCCATCCGCTTTACCAGGGCTTTCTGGATTACCTGCCACAAGCTTTTCACACTTGCCTCCCGCCATTCCTCTATGGTCTCTTTCCTCTTTAATCCTCTCCTCCTGGGGGGATTGGGTCCTGATATGGTGCATCCTTGGAGCAGCCTGGGCCTGTTCCATGTTGCTGACCTGATTGACCCATCAACCTTGGAGCTCAGGCCCTTTGCTTATTTTACCTCCAATTTGAATTTGCCATCTACTGAGTGACTTCATTATAGGCAGATAGCCCACTTTATGACCGCTCTGTTTGGGGCTCTGCGGGTGTCTATCCCTACGCGCTTTGAGAAGATTTGTCGTGCTGGTACCTCTACGAGGGGTCTAATATCGAGCATCTATCGCATACTTTCTTCTCCAGAGGGACATACTCCCCCCCGTCCACAAATACATGGTCAGGTGGACAGAAGCTTTGGGTAGGCAGATCTCACCAGTGCAATGGCAAATCATATGATCCTGGCGGCCAAATCATCCACATGTGTTGAAACAATATAAGCTGTTGATGCTTTGGTATCACACTCCAGTCCACTTACATACCCTCAACCAGTTTCCCTAAGTCCTGTTGGAGATGTCTCTCTGGGGGAGGGTACATTATACCACATTTTTTGGAACTGCCCCTTGATTTGTGCTTTCTGGACAGAGTTCAAGGTTCTAACTGATGAGCTCTTTCTCCAGGGTGTCCCTCTGGATCCTCTTATTTATCTGCTCAACTTACCTCCTCGACACTTTGGTAGAAAGACTTCTAAACTCTTCCTGTATCTGTGTACAGCTGCTAATACACTTGTGGCCCTAAACTGGAAAAGCATACATCCTCCTACTGACCCTGCCCTAGTGGCGCTTGTTAAGGACGTGTGCAGTCTTAAGTATCTTACTGCTATGCTTAACAACACAACAGATGCCTTCCAATCTGCCTGGTCTCATGGGACGCATATTGCATACTCCATGGTCTCTGATCCCCCTCCCTTCCTTGTTTCCTCATCCTGTGTACGTGGTGTCTTGTATTCTGTATGTCCTCGTTTGTATTATTTCTTTGGTCGTGCAAGTTGATTATTCTCAAAGTTGTTGTGCTTGGCTTGCACTGCCTCTCTGTACTTTTAACTTTTTGTAAAAATTCAATAAAGATTACACTCTAAAAAAAGAAAAGTTGATGGGGTCTCTCAGGCTCCATTTGTGTCCTTCATAGAATAGATCCGTTCTTCTGGTCCTTTGATGGATGCCAAGGAGAGCAGTCATTTGACTCTGAACTCTGCCGGGTAGGAGCTCCACTGGGTCTACTTCTGGGGATAACCTTCCTGCAAAGCAGAGGAGAAAGGACTCAGAAACGAGATTAGTCTCCCCTGCACATTCACCTAGCAGTGCACATAGCATCTCCCCTAATAGCTCTTATGGAGCACACTATACAAAACCACAGGAACTGCATCGTCATTTGAACTTGCCAACAGCAGCAGAAAAACTTCTGGTGAAGTGGACCTTAAAATTATCAGTAACATCTCAAGAAGCTCCAACTATTCCTCCATCTAAGAGAAACCTTCTTCTTCCCTAACCCTTCGAGTAGACTTAGATTGCTTGATATGAAGATGACAACAATCCATCATATACTGCCTGAAGTGACTTTCCTATCATGACCCTTTCTTTTTCTATTAAGTGTTCTGTAGCTTAAAGTCATTCTTGCCAGTTGCTTGTTGCCGTTTTACATCTTTGATAATCAAGCAAGATAGACTAGGAGAAAAAGAAGAACTACTTTATTATGCTACGGCCCCAGGTTGCAGAAATGCTTTTTTTGTTGCACATTTTGTTGCAGTTTTTTGAGCCAAAGCCAAGAATGGCTACAAAAGGAATTGGGAAATATATAGGAAGTTCTTACTATATACTTCTCCCTTTTGCTCAATCCACTACTGGCTTTGGCTCAAGAAACCGCAACAAAATCTGCAACAAAAAAAGCTACTTTTCTGCAACATGGGGCCACAGCCTTATACCTGTTTAACCTCCCCCACACTCATGTGCTGAGATTTGGTGAACTAACTCAGCAGGGTCACATTGAACCAAAACTGCTTATCACAGAAATGTTCACTTTTTGGGTTATGTTTGCATTATTATTCTGTCATTTACACTACTTTATTATATTCTGTAGAAAGATATATATTAACTGTTTTGCATACCTGACTATACAAGATTGCTTATCTATTTGGCTTCATATCTCAGTTCTTAAAAAATTTGTTCTAAATCGGCTTAAACCAAAATTAACAACTCCGAGTTTCTAATATGGGTTTTACAGTAGCTACTTTAAATGTAAAAAGCTTAAGCAGCACCCCATATGCATATGAGAAGAAAAAAGGTGGGGTATTAATACGCAAAGTCATTTATGACACCAACCATAAATATATTATCTCAGTATTTAGTATTGATAATGAAAAATATACAATAGTTTCCTTGTATGTCCCCAATAGTAAGAAATATAAATTTTTGCAATTTCTAATAAAACAAAAGTAGAGAAGAATTGCCACGGACAAGTTATTTTATGCAGTGATTTTAATAAGATTCAGTGTCCCAGATTGGATAAGACCCCTAGTATATCATCAGAAAAAAATACTGAATAATTTCATATTTTATATAGGGATGAACTTTATGACTCATGGTGGATACAACATGGAGAGGAAAGGAATTTTACATTTTACTCAAATCCTCGCAAAGTATGCTAACAAATAGACTTTATAGTGGTGGATAAGTGGTTGATACAAAAAGTAACTACGGTAAATCTAATATAGAAACAATCTAATGGTCAGACCACGCACCAGTTACAAAATCTAATAAAGAAACCTTTAATAACACACCTAATTCCGCTTGGAGAGTTAATAATAACTTACTCACTAATAGCGTTATCTCAACAGAAATTCAGGAAAACCTAAATGATTTTTTCAATTTAACTGTCTGAATGACACCTCTATATTTAGCAATTGCTGTGCTTATAAATGAGGGGTCACCTCCTAAAAATAACGAGTGAAAAAAAAGAGCTTGAGAGGCAGCTAAGTCTACTAAAAAGAAGGAAAATAACAAAAATACATTTTGCATCAAAAATTACCACAGATTAAAAGTTGTAGATATCAACTATATCAGTTATTATATTATAAATATAAATACAACTTCAGACGAATTATACTTCTATTCTATTGGCAAGGTAACAAAGTGGGTAAATTACTAGCCAATAAATTCAGATTCATAACTAGCAGAAACGGTGAAAAACCACAAGACATTTCAAACTCCTTTGCACAGTACTACAGTATAGTAATTTATATAAGCTGAAAAAGGATATTAATACTCTTCAACCAACCTTGCATAATAGATCTGTTTAACTTTCTTAAAGAAAGATTTGTTTAACATTCCTAAATAATATCAAACTCCCAAAAATATCTGAAGAAAATGTAGATAAAATAAACTTCCAATTCACATCTGCTGAAATTGATCAGGTCATCAAAACACAAGTTAAACAAATTCCCAGGTCCAGATGTACTCACTAACAAGTACTATAAGACATTCCAAACGACCTTGGTCCCATTGGGACAGAACTTTTCAACCATATTCTGAATACTGGCACTGTAACTCCTGAAATGCTTAAAGGGGTTGGCCACTTTTAGACCAATATTGAGTGACCAATGTTATTGTTTGCATAATAAAAAGTTGTACAATTTTTCAATATACTTTATGTATAAATTCCTCACATTTTTATTTTTTAGATTTCTGCTTGCTTTCATTCATTCTGCTTATACTCAGTGGATAAAAATCAGTCCATGGTCATGTGATATACAGTCCATGGTCATGTGATGAGCACACAGGTGCAAGGCTCGTTACCAGGCACATGTCTGATTGCTGTGCTGTGACTATAATAAGCTGTACACCTGTGTAACCATCACATGACCATGGACTGTATATCACATGACCATGGACTGACACCTAATATCATCATTGCCTGCCCTGATGACTCCTTTTAAATCCCCCTAGGTTAGGTGGTTGAACTCTCCTCACAACCACACAAAAGGTATTTCTAAATTCTAACAGATATTTCTGGGTACATACCATGATACACTATCAGACAAACTAAAAACATGAGAAAAGGAACTGGATTCACAAAACTAAGAACAAGAATGGTTAGCAGCCTTTACAGCAACCTCTAAGGTATCCAGATGTACTAACCACTTAGAAACTTCTAGGGAGTTGTTATACAAATGGTCATTACCCTTTTTTAAATGGCTAGGGTATTTGATTGGTCTGATACATGTAGGAGATATGGAGAAATAGGCTTTTCTAAACATATGTGGCCCTTTATTGAGGCTATGGAGGAAAAATGGTTTGGAAAACTTTGCCTATAACCATAGAACCATTATCATGCACACATTAATAGTGACTATATCTAAGGTTGTGTTAAACTTTAGAAGTGATGGGTTACCATCATTACCTGAAATTATTAAGGGTATAAACTTGAATTGCTGGTATGAATCCAAACTTTCTTTGTCTTTAAACATAAAACCTACCTTTAGGAAAAGATGGGAAGCTTGGTTAACATCTCAACATAATACAGTTTTACTACATTGATACTGAGCCATTACTCTATTATATAGACTCCTTGATGTCTTATTATATAATTTTCTTCCTACATATTTCACCTCATGAACAGGAAACTATGTTCATGAACAGGAAACTTGTTTCGGCAGAAGTCCTTGCCGCACATGACTGGTAAGGACACCAGACGTCACTGGTAAAATATGCAAGTGACATCCCGTGTCCTTTCCTGTGACCACTGATGTCACTGATTGCCTGCAGCTGTCATGTATATTGAAGAATTCTGCCGAAACAAGATCCCGGGCGCCGCTGGACCAGACAATGGCGGGGGACACCGGAGCACAGGGGATAGGTGAGCATGCTTTTTTTGTGTTTTCTTGTTTTTTTTCACCTTCCCCGGCCTCCTGCCACAGATCAGGAATTCCTGGACCACCCCTTTAAATGTTATTTTGCCATTCCCTATGTTTCCCCTCCACTTTCCCTTACTATTACCATCCCTTACCCTATCTTTGACTTGTAATCATTCATCTATGTCAAATATATTTTTTTTCCATTATACATTTTTATTAAAGTTTTCAATTGCAAAGAACAAAGTTACAAAAAAGGCAAAACACATGGGAAGAACAACAGAACGGAGATGAGGAGCGGGAGAGGGATCCGGTGGGATTGTACATTTACAAATCTTTATTATTCTTTAATCAAGAAAATTTCTTAATCTTTAATAAAAAAAAAAAATAAAAATAATGATACAAGTTTCTGACAAGTTCCAAACCTTGGAAAGCTCCTGCATTTGCTTTAAAATTGCAAAAATCCTCCAAAAAAATGTCACTTTCTTATTGCAGATTTTTAATTTATGGCTTAAGTAAATATTGCTGGCACATAACTACAGGGCCTTATGCAATCTTGCTCATTTTAGCCTTAACATTTTATCCCCTCTGTATTAGGGTGTTCAGTACATTTTACATTTTATTTCAATGTAACTTTATAAAGTATAAGTATAATCAATGTGCTTTATCTGTTCAAGTATATGTCAATGCTATATGTCTTGAACATGGGCAGTTACACATATCTACTACGCCAATGGTTTTACAATCTTCAAAATATTTATTTGGATCATTGTGCGAAACTATAATAAAATTGTTAATCATTTTTAGACCCCTCCACACAGTATAATATCCTATAGAGGCCCCTCCACGCAGTATAATGTCACATACTGGCCCATACTGTGTTCGTTGCAAATATTGCAAAAATTTTGTGTTCAGCAGAACCTGAAATTATTGGGATTCACCACCCACAAACTATTATTATATTCATTTTTCATATTATAGTCTTTTCAGACCCCAGAGTATAATGACCGGAGGCCCAGAGGAGGTGACAAACATAAAAACCAGTGTTACTTACCTCTCATGGGCTCTGGTGCGACTCCATGCTGTCTTCAGCCCTCTTCAATGATGTCACAGACGGGGTTACACCAATGTCATTATGTGTCGTGACGCCGGACAGACCCACGTGACTACTGTGATGTCACTAAAGAGGCCCGAAGACCGCAGGGAGTCGTGACAGAGCCCAGGATTGCTAAGTAACACTGGTTTTTATGTTTGCTCACTTCCCCTGGGCCTCCAATTCATTATACTCCGGGGTCTGAATAGCAGTTTCAGTTTGGACATCTTCGGGACCTCCAGGTGAACCTCCCCAGACAACTCCTTTAATAAATGTATTAAAGACATAAATGTTCCCAGAAAATCAAACATTGTGTGAAAGTTTAGAAATGCTTTAAAAGTTCTCAGGAGCTGATACACAAAGAATGGAGCAGGAAGCAGACAGTTCTGTTCCCTGTGTAGCCAAGTTACTGCCGTTTAGTTCCCATTCAGCTGAAGAAAAGCTACAGTGAATTCAGAGGCATAGCTAGGGGTTCAGCACAGGGGGCGAACATGTCCAAGTGGGCCGCCAACTTAGGTATACCGATATTATCACTATACAGTGAAATATATTGGCTCTGCAGACCATTTAGGTGAATACAGTGCCGCAACATTCAGTGACTTACATGTGATATAATCGTTGACATTTCCCATCTCGACTGCAATGACCACTTCTTTCAATCTCTGTAAAGTTTGCAAAACATACATCTTTGGCTCTTTACTTTTCCAGGTACCTGACCCACATTGTCCTCACCTGCACACGCATCCTTCTGCTACCTCCAGTTATTTATTTATTATGCTTACTTATATAGAGCCATCATATTCCACAGCACTTTACAGACATTGTCAGTCACTGTCCCATATAGGGCACACAATCTGCATTCCATATGTCTTTGGAGTGTGGGAGGAAACCCACGCAAACACGGGGATTACACCATGCTGCCCATTATAAAATATATAATATAACCCCCCATAATGAATAATACCCCCAAGTGCATCTTTAAATTAATAGCTTCCCTGTGTACCCCCTTTAAATAGTGCCCCTTATTAATAATGCCCCAGGTGTTTCCTAATTAAAAGGTAAAAAAAGAATTATTGGGGTTCCAATACCCGGGACCCCTAGGATCAGCTGTTCGAATAAAACCGCAGTACCTGTGTAAGCGCCGTGACCCCTTCTTTGTTTACACAGTGTCATTCATTTCATAGCAGCCATGTCATGTAACTACAGCCTCATCCTATACAAGTCTAGGTGACAAGACTGTAACTACATCACACAGTCACTATAAACAGACAGCGTGTGATATAAACAGGCACCATGGCCCCTTCAAACTGCTGATCTTGGGGGGATTCACTTATCTCTTATTGATGATCTATTCTGAGGATAGTTTATCAATAAAAATGCGCTGGAAAACTCCTTAAGGCTGGGGCCACATGAGGCTGAAACCCCGCGAAAAAAAAAAAAGCACCATGTTACAGTTCCTGCAAAGTGGATGGGATTATAGCGAATCCCATTCACACATTACGGAAAAATATGTGCAGCGGACACGCTACGATTTCCAAAACCGTTGCAGTTTTGGAAATCGCAGCATGTCAATTATACCTATGGAAACGCTGGCAGTTACCCTATAGGTATAATGGAAGCAGAAAGTCCGCAGAGGCTGCATTTTTTTCTGCAGCGCTTTTTTGCTGCAGCCCACTACGTGAGGCCTTAGCCTTAATAAAGCCCAAGTGCCACCTTAATTAAATGAATTTCCCCCTTGTATTATGCCCCTGATTCCTCCAGGCATAAATACTGCACCCCTAATGACCGCTTATATAAATGACCACCCCCTTATGTTGATTATGCCCCCTAATGACCATTTATATAAATGATGGCCCCTTAAATAACCTCCCCCCCTATAATCATAATGCCCACTAATAGCCCTTACATAACTGACCCCCCTATCGTCATAATGCCCCTAATGAATCGTCCCTTATAGTTATAATTCCCCCCTCCTAAAAACCCCCTTATACTATTAAAATACCAACAACTGTGCTAAAGAAAAACAAAAAATATAAGTTATACTCACCTATCTGCAATCCTGATGAATGGACGCCTCCTCTTCTTGACCCGCGCTTTATGCACAGTATCCACGCACAGGACGTCTGTGTCTCAGCACAGGATGCACGAAGCTATGACGTCATCACACTCGCCTGTGCCGAGAAGTAGACATATTCTGTCTGTGGTCTCGGTGTATTGTAAACCGCAGGCCTGAAGTGGCTTGCAATTTACAAGACAGTTAGTTGCGGAATGTGTTTTAACTAGATCGGTGTCTGCAGATATTAATGGCAGCCCCGGGGTGGGCCCCACAATGTCAGTGGGCCTGGGGCACAATGGAGAGAATGGAGATGTCTGATTCTGATGTTTTTTTCTGACACAAGATTCGAGAACGGTCACTATTACAGGCCTCAGTGGTACCCACAATACAAACATCACGCCACTGAGGCCAGGCAGTCATGCGCCATTTGTGTAGAGGTCACCACTTGGACTTATGAGTGGCTGTATCAGTGACCTCGAATGGCACCTTAGAAGTCAACATGATCCCAGAGGAGCAGCAGTTCTGACAGGGCTGCTGGTGCTGGAAAGGATGCTGCATTTAAAAAGGACCTCTCACTGGGACTGAAAAGCCCAGTGACATGCATCGACTGCAGGCGCTGTGACCCTGAGCATTTTAGTGTTATGTTTATCCTAATCTGTTCAGCCATTAGAAAGATATAAACTCTGTTAGTGTTGATGCAGATTAGGGTACAGTAGCCAAGTGGGTGGTAGCACTGTGGTTTCTCTGGGGGCAGGGTCTCTGTGTGCCATATGTCATACAGTTTTGCCATCTACTTGACTAGCAATTTCCAACAACACTATATCTTTGTAATGGCTGAATGGTGCTCAGGGTGAGAGTGCCAGTGTCGGCTGATGTACAATATGTCATTGGGCTTTTCAGGCCTGGGGACTGGTTCACTTTAAGTATACATTTATAGGAGTCAATAACCATTTCAAGTAAATATGATTGAGATTTGGGGGGCGTGGCTAGCGCGCGACATGGACGGTCGCATGTGAGCGGAGCTCCGGCTAGAGCCGCTCATCCATCCTGAAATCCATCCTTGCTTACCGGTACCCGGGTTCGCTGTCCGCTGGAACGCACTTCTGAGGCCCTCCTCCTGGTTCTAGAGCTCCCGTTCTGCCGGTGTCCTTCTCCGTTGGGTAGTAGTCGGTGATCGCTACACGTGGCCGGTGGCCATACACTCCCACCGCCGCTGCCGGAGCCGCTCTGTCCCGCGCTGCTGTGGCCTGGAGCTGGGGTGGAGCTGCCGTTCTGGGGCTGCGCTCGTGGGCCGGCCTGGGCTGTGCAGGCACCGCTGGGGCCGCTGGTCCTGCTGGCACCCGGACGGCGGTCTCCCCTCTCTCCACGTGGCGGGCGGCCATTTTAACCCTGACCGGTTTGGCCATCTGCTGATGAGGGGGCGCTGAGTCTGGCGCTGGTGAGCTGAGCCTATCTCTGACGGTTCCTTCTATGGTTCCCTGCCTGGAAGTTTGGGAGCCGGCATTCCTCTCTCCTGCTTGCTGCTGGGCACGATAGGACCATCCCCTGGCTCCTCTGGGCAGTAGTGCAAGGCAATATCTGTGGCAGCCATCAACTGTCTCTGACCCATTGAAGGTGTGTGCCTCTGTACGATTTATCGTCCTGCTGACTGCTTCTCTGGAAGGCTTTACTTATAATCCAGTGACGGTTGCTGTATGTGCTACTGGACTGTTGAGTTACCATCTGTCCTCCTCTAGTTCCTCCTGGCAATCTATCTACTCCATCACTTCGCTACTGGCCTTCTTGGAGGCCTTACTTATAATCCAGTGACTGTTGCTATCGGCACTATTGGATCGCTGAGTTGCCATCCGTTCCCTCTTAGTTCCTCCTGGCAATCTATTTATTTCATTACTCTGCTGACGGCTCTCTCTTGGAGACATCGCTTATAATCCAGAGTCTGTTGCCATCGATACTATTGGACTGTTGAGTTACTGTCTGTCCTCGGCTGGCTTATTGGCCCTGGTGGCCTGACATAGAGGCTCCTACTGTGCAACTGCTATTAGCCAGAGACCTTGTCTATAATCCTCTGGGGCCGGCCTGGTCTTGCTACAATCACACCTCCTCCTCTGCCAACATATCCACCCGTACGGAACGCAGGAAGAGCGGCCGCCGACTCTCTAAAATGAGTCGCCCGCAATCAACCTCTGTCTCTGATCGCCTGAGGGGGTTCTCCAGGGCAGCATCCTCTTCTACATCACCATCGCTTGAGGCAGCCTCTCCTGCCCTTCCAGAGGAGGACCCCGAGCCCACTTTAAAGCAAGTTACTGGGCAGCTACTGGAGGCGATCCATGCCGGCACTTCCTCGCTGACTGGGAAAATTGAGGAGGTAAAAATCGACCTGGGCCTGCTCCGTCAGGACTTTCAGACCTTGAGAGGCAGGGTGTGTGAGGTGGAGGATCGGGTCTCTCAGGTAGAGGACACTGTTAACCCACTTCCTGCCAAACTCCAGGAGCTGGAGAGAGCTGCAAGTTTGTGGACCCAGCGTGCGGATGACTTGGAGAATAGATTGCGACGAAACAACCTCCGTATCCTGGGCTTGCCGGAGCGGGCGGAGGGTGAAGATCCTCGGGCCTTTGTGGAGGGGGTGGCTGAAAAATGTCCTGCCGGAGGCTCACTTCTCACCGATATTTGCAGTGGAGCGGGCCCATAGGGTTCCGGCTAAACCGCCGCCTCAGGGCGCACCTCCTCGACCCTTGTTGGCCCGTCTGATTAACAGCACGGATCGGGATACGGCGTTGCGGGCTGCGTGCCAGGCCGGCGAGCTTAAGTACAATGGAGCAGCAGTGGCCATGTTTCCAGATTTCTCGGCGGCTCTCCAGAAGACCCGAGCATCCTTCGTGGCCGTTAAGAGGCGGTTGAGAGAAAAGGCTATACAATACTCCATGATTTACCCAGCACGTCTTCGGGTCGTCCATGACGGCAGGTCCCTTTTCTTTACTTCACCGAGGGATGTGGAGGACTGGCTATCTCTTCTTCCTCGATCTCCGAGACGATGATCCTGACGGCGTGTGGTGAGAGGTCCGATCGGACCATACATAAGGACTTATGTATTACGGGATGCTCTTGTTTATTGCATAAGTAGTTTTATGAAAAGTGCGGTTCTGTTATTATAGTATCCTGTAGTCTTATAGTTACCTGGGCTGGCGACCCCCGGGGCGCCGATGTATCTCATTTACTCATGTGAACCTGGCTCTGTTGAATAGTATATCTCCTAGCCTAGTGATTATCCATACCTTTAAGACAGTGCCCCGTATACCAACCACTGTGGGTGCACTTCTTCCCCCGTTAATTGTAGCCACGGTTAATTTAACAAATATTGTTTGTTTATGCCAGTAATATGTCTCACACCCTTTAGGGGTGTAATGGTTCATTTAGTTTGTATATGGTTCTTAGGTTGCTGCACACCACTTTGTGTTTCACTCAGCCACGCGCTACACACTCATAGGCGGGTCACTTTTGGGGTCCTGAATTGCCATGATTACATTACATTCTTAGACGACCATGGCGTCCTTTAGTGTACTATCTTGGAATGTGAGGGGCCTGGGTAGCCCACGAAAGAGGTTGTTGGTTTTCTCTCAGATTAGGAGGGCTGACCCACACCTCATATGCCTTCAGGAAACTCATTTGGTTCCAGACAATTCCAGGCGACTTCAGAAGCCATGGGTTCAGTGGGCGGCTCACTCTACACACACTTCCTATTCCAGGGGGGTGTCCATCTTGGTGCATCGTAGTCTCAGGTGGGAGCCAGGCCTCATTGTAAGGGACCCCGAGGGACGATACGTTTTTGTCCAGGCCTGGGTTGACTCTGTCCTGTATGTTATCCTGGGTGTGTACTTGCCACCGGCGTCTGATCTTGCTGTGCTCCAGCAGGCTGCGCAGTTTGCGACCCGATTCCCTGGGGCTATTGCATTATGTTTGGGTGACTTTAACAAAGTTGTGGATATTGCATTGGATCGGTTCTCCGCGGAGCCAGGTTCCCCCCTCTCTGCCTCGCCCTACTACAATGGCCGGAGTGATCCGTGAATTGGGGTGGTTGGATTTGTGGCGGGTCCGGTTTCCGGAGGCCCGCACCTTTTCCTGTCACTCTGCCAACAGACATACTCTGTCCAGGATTGACCATGCTTTTGGAAATACTAAAGCATATTCTTTGTTGCAGACCATATCCTATTTACCCAGGGCAGTGTCTGATCACTCCCCGTTGTTGGTCCAATTAAATAGTAGTACGGCTGCTAAGCCACGACAGGGTTGGCGAATCCACCCATTTTGGTTGAAACTATTTGTACCACATGATCGAATACCTGATCAACTTCAGACGTTTTTGACCATTAATTCCCCAAACACTTCTCCGCTCCTCTTATGGGAAACTATGAAGGCATATCTTAGGGGTTGTATTAAGTCCTCCATTTCCTTTGTAAAGAGGGAATCCTCGCTGTTGGAGACCACTTTGGCGACCCAGTGTGCCTCGCTCGAAGCCGCATACGTGGCTAATCCAACTGATGAGGCTAGGTCTCAATGGTTGCAGACGGGTAGACAATATCTGCATATACTGCATGACAAGGCACGTAGGTCTCTGTTTTTTAGCAAACAGAAGTTTTACGAACTCGGCAACCAGTCGAGCAGCTTTCTAGCTCAACTGATACATCAAAACACAACCTCACCTGCAATACTACGAGTACATTCAGAGACGGGGGAGGTACTGTCCAATAGCTTGGCCATTAGTGACAGATTTTATAGGTATTACAGTGAGTTATACCTCTCCAAGCTTAGAGTCACTGACGGAGAGCTTGCCACCTATTTGGGCTTGATCCCCCTTCCTACATTGTCAGAAGACCAACGTGAATTTTTAGATTCCCTTTTTACGCTAGAGGAGCTATCGGGAGCCCTGGCAGATATGGCAAGGGGCAAATCGCCGGGTCCGGACGGCATCCCGGTGGAGGTTTATGCCCAGTATGGGGGCCTGCTTCTCCCGGTGTTGCTTGACTGTTATAACGCTGGCTTTGTGGGTCGCAGTCTCCCGGAGTCCTTTTATGACGCCACCATTATCCTGTTACTTAAGCCTGACAAGGATCCGCTGGACTGTGGCTCATATAGGCCTATATCACTGCTTAATATAGATTATAAACTCCTTACTAAAATGTTGGCGAAAAGGCTAAATTCTGTTGTTCTCGACCTTGTCCATCCGGATCAGACAGGCTTTATGCCTGGAAAATCCACATCGGATAATCTTAGAAGGGCTCAGGTGATAACTCAGATTGGGGCATCATCCTCACATGACTGGGCGATGGCTTCTTTAGATGCAACAAAGGCGTTCGACTCTGTCGAGTGGCCTTTTCTATTGCAGGTGTTGCGAGGATACGGATTTGGAGAGGGGTTTGTTACCTGGATTTCCCTTCTATACTGTTCCCCTAGAGCGGCGCTGTCCATTAATGGCGCGTTGTCTTCCTACTTTCCTTTGGGTAGGGGTACAAGACAAGGATGTCCATTGTCACCGCTACTGTTTGCTCTGGCGGTGGAACCCTTGGCAATACTGCTTCGGAATGACCCCATATATAAAGGCATAGTGATAGGCACCCGGGAGGAGAGAACAGCACTCTATGCCGATGACTTACTCCTGTTTATGAGCGACCCCTCCCGGTCCCTGCCCAGAGCCATGGCTATAATTGACGAATTTGGTAATTATTCTGGCCTACGGACCAATTGGACTAAGTCCTCATACATGCATATTGGCCGTGCGTCAAGTGTAGCTGAGGGGAATGTGGTATGTGGATTGACTACAGTCTCAACCTGTAAATATCTGGGCATCTTTATATCTAGGGACCATAGGTGTTTTTTGGAACAGAACATCTTTCCGCTCATCTCGCACTTTAGGGTTAAGTTTAATCTTTGGGCTACACTGCCTTTGTCGGTGGCTGGTAGAATCAACCTAGTTAAAATGATAGTACTACCCAAATGTCTATATGCTATAAGCCATTCTGCTGTGTCCGTGCCCCTTAGATTTTTTAAACAAATGGACTCCCTCATTATCTCCTTTATATGGGGAAACTCTAGATCTAAGCTTAGGTTGTCATCTCTACAACGACCAAAGCAGCTCGGGGGTACATCACTCCCTGATCTGTTTCTTTACTACCTGGCAGGACAGCTCCGTTTTATTAGGAAGTGGCTCTCATCTGATCCCCTACCGAGGTCCGAGGCACATCTGGCTCACCACCTGGGTCTGCATAATCTGTGGCCGGTGTTGGAACACCCGGCCTTGTTTAGGGGGAAATTGTTTCCCATCCATGCCCTGGCGGGACAGGTCTGGCGTCAGGCGAAAAAGGTGTCCGCTTATTCTGATATACCTGCGGAGACCCCGCTTTGGCACAACCCTGGTCTGCCGACGTTATTTGCCCTGCCTGGCGCCCGGGCCTGGTCGCAGTATGGCGTGTCCTCTCTTAGTGACCTGTACATACAAGGGGTTTTTAAAACGTTTGACTCGCTAAGCTCCTCCTATGGCATCCCTAGAACGCAGTTCTTTAGATATCTACAGATTAGACATGCACTTTCTTCTCAGTTCCCAGATCGATTGGACAATATATCTGAGTATCCGCTTATCGGCATACTTCGCTCACAGGGCCCTGGGGGTTTGATATCTACTTTATATGCACATCTGATACAGGCCAAGGTGTCCACTTTGGACGCCCCGACCTTGACGCGATGGAGCATAAATATCCCAACTCTCACAGATGAGATGTTTCAAGATATCCTTGAATCTCCTCAACATGTGTCACCTTCAGCTAACAACAAACTGATTCAAACATATATTCTACACCAATGTTACTTGACACCTTCCCGTCTATACAAAATGGGACGTCTGCCCAACCCCAGATGCCTTAGGTGTCTTTGTCCACAGGCAGACTTTTGGCATATGATTTGGGAATGTCCGATCATACAATGTTTTTGGAAAGGGGTCGTGGATCTCCTGGCGGAAGTTCTGGCTAAACCTATACCATTAACCCCAGAGATATGCCTTTTCGGCGTATTAGATGAAGAAATATGGCAACACCATGTTAGAATCCTTTTGAGGAAGTCTTTATTTTATGCTAGGAAAGCTATCGCACTGCAATGGATGGCTCCGAAACCCCCATCAGTATCTCAGTGGAAGAAACTTGTTAATACTGTTCTTCCTTATAACCAGATTGTGTATAAAGGGAGAGGGTGCCCTCAGAAATTCCATAAGGTGTGGGGAACATGGTGCAATTCTCCGGTAACCCAATATACGGCTCCCTCATTGCGCTCTGCCATTAATTTACTCATGCCGTGAGGGGTGCGAGACACTGGGAGTATCCACGACCTCTCATTTTGGAGTGTATCCTTGTTGTTATACTTGACTTATTGACTGCATGTTTTGTACATGATAACTGATGTATACAGTATTACGCATGTCCTGATTATATTCTTTCTGTACCGAGTCTACGTTATATGGTCCGGATGGGACGAGGGCCTGGCGAGGTGGGATGTGGTGCGTTGAGTGAATTTACATTGAAATTCTCGTTTTTTGGTGCGCAACATGTTATGTATTTGTTTTGATTCCTTTTCTTGTGTCTGATACGCAATTTTCAATAAAACGAGTTTAAAAAAAAAAAAAAATATGATTGAGATTTAATCCATAAATAGCAAAATATTATAATCAAGATCTTTTACAATACTATCTTTAAAATAGAGATTAAAATGTAATTATGATGGAAAGGGATCAGTTGTCAACGCAGGAAGCTAGAGGTAAAAGTAGGCAATCCTATATAGTGCCATTATTATTGTTCAAGCTTCTCACAAGGGTTCAGAAACATATTTTCCTAGGTAGCAAGAATAAAATGCCAATGCAACTGCTTAAAAATTCTTCAGTATCAAGGTTAAGGTTATTGTTCATATTTTAGCAGTCTATCCACTTTCACCTTTTATGTTCACAGTTTTAATACAGTGAAACGTTGCCTTCACGACAAGTAAAGAAAGTATAAAAGGTGGAATTCTTGCGATCAACGTGTCACTGTTGAGACAAATCGCAACTACATTCACTGTCATTACTTGCAAAGAGGGCAGCACTACCATTGTGATCTTTGGCCATGCAACGTGGGTCGGAAAGTAGATAAAATCTTAAAGGGTATGTCAATTTATTGGGGGAAATCTATCAAAGATTCTAAGCTAGTTTTCTGCCAAAGAAAAGTTGCAATTTTTTTTTGACACATGGAAGATTTTCCAAAGCTTTTGTGACAAAAGAAAGTAGGTTTAATTTCACAGAAATTTATGAAGCCTGTGTTGAAACAGAGCCATTTGACTTCAGACAGGAGAGGGCACTCCAAGCACACGTCTGAATCTGCAGACAGCATTTTACGATTTCTGTCCCCATACCTGAAATAATATCAGGGGAAAAGTTTGCATATGGAAGCCCCTCTTTTTGCCTCTATTTGACATATACATCCCAATTTATAGCTCTGACACAGGCCTGAGATATATCCCACTGTATAGGCACACGGCACAATATAAAATTCATAGGGTTCCATTGTGAAAAGAACCTATTCCATACAGTATACTTTTTTTTACTGAGGTGAGTATAAGTGTTTGTTATTTTTAATCACTTCTTCTGGGCCTCTACTTATTATAGTCTGGGGTCTGAGGAGACCCCAGAGTACAATAATAGCACCGGCTCTGGGGGCGGGGGGGGGGCACTGTGGAGCCCCTAATAGTGTGTGCGGGTCACTTTGGGCAAATAATACAGTGTGGGGGCCACTGTGGGCATATAATACTGTGTGGGGGCCACTGTGGGCATATAATACTGTGTGGGGGCCATTGTGGGCATATAATACTGTGTGGGGGCCACTGCGGAGCATATAATGTTGTGCGAGGGCCACTGCGGAGTATATAATGCTGTGTTGGGGCCACTGTGGAGCATATAATACTGTGTTGGGGCCACTGCGGAGCATATAATGCTGTGTTGGGGCCACTGCGGAGTATATAATGCTGTGTTGGGGCCAATGCGGAGCATATAATGCTGTGTTGGGGCCAATGTGGAGCATATTATACTGTCCCAGTATTGTTTACATGCTGGGTGCTGCGCTGCTCATTCACCATGTTCTTGATAACTGCGGTTGTGGGTACTAAAGCTGTATCTCTTTCAAGTATCTGAGATATCGCTGCAGCACCCATAACCGTCACTATCAAGAATTCACTCTAGGGAGGGGGTAGGGGGTAGGGGGTCCTGATGGGCAGCCGTTGGAACCAATCCAGTTGCAGCTTGTTGCTGCAAGCGTCACTGACGTACTGATGCTGTGCGCAGCTGCAGGTTTCTGCATAGGAGCCCAGACCAGCAGTGTGAAAGGTAAGTATAACTTAACCACGCAAACAAAAAAACAACTTTTTGTTTTTGTGGGGCGGGGGGATTAACCTCTCCCGGACTAATTACAAAAAAGACAAAAATTATACTGGACAACCTCTTTAAAGTGTGGCGCATTAGGGGAGTATATTAAAGGGGCTGTCCAAGCATAATTTGTTATGGTTTATCCTCAGGATAGGCCATAGATATCTGATCTGTATGGGGCTGACCCCGGACCGATCAGCTGTACGGAGCCACTTCTGGTGCCCGTCCTGTACACAATACGGGGCCAGAAGCAGAAAGCTCTGTCCACTGTGCGTCTCAGCACTTACTGAAGTCAGTAGGAGCTGAGCTGCAGTGAAGGTGCCAGGCGACTAAACAGCGGATAGAGCTTTATGCTTTCCTGTGTTGTGTACAGAATGGGCGCCGGAAGTGGCTCCGAACAGCTGATGGGGCCGTGTGTCAGCCCCATAATGATCAGGTATTTATGGCCTATCCTGACCATAGGCCATAAAAAAATTAACCCTGGACAACCCCTTTAATATGCCCCACACAGTTTAATGTCCCCCCCACAGGATGTTAGCCCCCATCACTGCTCCCACACAATATAATGGCTCCATCACTGTTCCCCATACAGTATGGGGGACCAGTGAAGAGGCCACCGTATGAGGGGACTAGTGAAGTGGCCATAAAAAAATTTGGCCCAGACAACCCCTTAAAAGAGGTTGTCCATAAACGACCACTGTGGCTGCTGCCAGGGAGGTGTAAAAATAAAAAAATTTCAAAAAAAAGCATACTCGCCTGTCCCCAGCACCCCGTTGTCCCCTGCCTGTGTCTGTTCGGTCTCATGGTGGCCCCTCATTTCTGGAAATCCTGTACCTAATTGGTCTTAACGGTCACATGAGATGCAGGACTCCCAGGATGGAGTCGCCGGCACAAGACTGAATGGACACTGGCAGCGGACAACGGAGCGCCAGGGACAGGTGAATATGATTTTTTATTTATTTATTTTTTATGTTACACCTCCCGCAAGGGACATGGGTTGCACCAATTCCTGGACAACCTCTTCAAAGGATTTATCAATCTTTCAAATGTTGATGGCCTGTCCTTAGGATAGGCCAGCAATATTACATCTGCGATGATACAACAGCCAGGACATCTGCAGATCAGCTTTTCCAGGACAGTGCGGCTACAGGTAACAATTCTAGGAGCCATGCTGTTCACTTGCTATACAGGGTGTAGCAGTGTGTTTAGGTAGTGCAGTGGTGCACATGGTATGGCGGGTGAGCAACATGGCTCCCAACATGTTATTACCTTTAGCCCCCCTGTCTCGGTACCACTGATCTGCAGGGGTCCTGATGGTGGGCCCCTAGAAGCAATTCCACTGGTGGACCCTAGACATCCAGGTTCGACACTGGTCTCAGGACACATTCCTTAAGTGATATAAATGACATAAATCCATGAGACACATTCATCTCCAACCCCCCACCCCGCCCCCATTGTCAATCTTACTAGAGTTCATTATTACTGGATGAAGTTGGCAAAAACTGATAATGCTGGCCCCCTCTGATACTATTATCTGAAAATACTATTATCCGAAAATGCATACTTTAACCCCTTCCCGCCGCAGGCATTTAAAAAATTTTTATTTCTGTTTTTGACTTCCCGCCTTCCAAAGCACATAACTTTTTTATTTTTTTTTGTTCAGATAGCCATATGAGGGCCTGAATGTTTGCAAGAAAAAAAAATTCTTGGAGTTGCCATATTCTGACACCCGTTACTTTTTTATATTTCTGTGTATGGGGATCGATAAGAATCTTTTTTTGCGGGACTAGATGTACTTTTACTTTTTATTTATACCAATTTGGGGAATGTCTATCGCTGTGATTGCTTTTTATCCAAGTTTTTATGGGAAGTGAAACAGCGAAAAAACTTTTTTTTTTCCCGCTATGGTGTTCACCATATGGGAAAAATATTCTAAGTTTGTAGACTGGTCATTTTCAAACATATTTGCCACAGCATTTTGCAGTCACAGCAAAGTGGATGGGATTCAAGCAAATCCCATCCCCATTTTGCAGAAAAATATGCAAAGCGGACATGCTGCAATTTCCAAAACCGTCGTGGTTTTGGAAATCGCATCATGTCAATTATACCAATGGTGTTTTGACCGACGTGACAGGGGAAAATTAATGTATTATACAGTTGAGATCCAGTGGCAATACAGTGATAATGCACACAGTGATGTTACAGTACCAGTATAATGCACACAATGCTCAGTATAGGGATAATAAACACAGTGATGTCACATTAATGGGATAATGCACACAGCGATGTGAAGACGAAAGTAATTATAATGGGTTCACATGCAGGGACTATGATGTCCCAGTAAAGTAATGGAGGCACATTCAGTGTTCCATATCAACTTTCCACCCTAGTTATCACTAATTGCACTCCAGACCTTAGTGGGCCCCATAGCAGCTACATCCATGCTTTCTATGGTTTACAGGTCCCACCTCGCATTAGCAGTGACGCTCCATTTGGCTGTAGCAGAGACCTCTCATTCACAGGCCTCAGTGGTAACCTCTTGACACACGTGACTCACCGGCCTTAAAACTGCTTCTATCCTTTTTAATTTTATACATCCTCAGGTGGAAACTGCTTAGAATTGCAGTATATTTTTCTGAATTTGTTTGCTTTGGCAGCTTGCACATAGTTTTGTATAAATTGCTCTTCATGAGTTCACTTATAGGTTTTCAAGCATAGATTTTCCTTTGATATAAACAGAAAGAAAAAGAGTGAGAAAAAACAGCCAGAGTCTTTAATGTGGTTAGCAGACATGGTATGATAAAAATGCTTTGTGTAATTATTTTTAATACTGCAAATGATACAGGTTTCCAATTTGAGAATACATTAATAAATAAGGTCTGTCTTTTATTTAGCTGTAAACATTGTGAGAGGGTGACAGGCAGGGTGCTGGAGTCACGCCATGTCTTCCCCAGGTTCGTCATCTATACATGGTGAATATGTTGTGCAGTGCTACTGGGGAGGAGGTCTCAGCACAGGAGTGATGGCTGGGCTCATCACTGGCCCATAAGAGGCAGAAGGCTGTTCAGTTCAGGGCAGATCCTGGGAGAGTGTGGAGGTGCTCGGATCTGTCCTTGAGAGCTGTAGTACTAGAAGTCTAGTGAAACTTGAACTTGGACACTGTACTGTTAGATATTTTGTTTTGTTGTGTGGCTGAAGTAAGCCACACATATAGTTAGATTCCTTTACTGTGTAGTTAGATGCTTGTACGAGCGGGAGTTTTGTGTTCCATTTTTTTTATACCTGATGTAAGCTTTATATATTTTTCAGTTTTTGTTTTTTTTTTAAATAAACCTGTGTTTACCAGGCAACTGTGTCACTGTCTCTGACTGTTTGGGTCCAATAATTTTTACTCGCCTGTCCAGGCCACCCTCTGCTGCTACATGTAGGTGGTGCTGCAGTTACGTTACGATGCTGAAGAATGCTAGGACGCTACGTCCAGTGTCCTGACATTCTTCAGTGTTGGCTACAGTGCGCCCTGGAGGTGGCAGCAGAAGGTGACCTGGACAGGAGAATAAAAATTATCGTCCTCTACCTATTGCAATAATACAACAGGTAGTGGCCTAACCTATACTGGGGTGTCATATATATAAAATATATATATATAGTGTGTGTGTGTTGGGGGAAAAAAAAGGGGGGGGTGCTTTTCTATAGCTTGCCTCAGGCAGCAGAGATGCTAGGTTCACCCCTGCACACACAGAACTCTATGGAGAAGGGATGGGTGGAGGAAGAGGTTTCTGCTGACTAGTTATTATTACTATTTATTGCCTCATACTGTGGACTGGTATTCTGGTATCTACAAGCCTTGCAGTGTTAAGTGTACAGTAGCTGTAAAGGGAAGTGTTTGAATAAAACGTGTATATATCCATTTTATATGGGCATCATACTTATATTTTAGTATGCCCCTGTTCCCTTCTCTTGTCAAACCCTGGCCCATATGTTAAATGTATATATCCATAGTCACATGTGTATAAACAAGCTGTTTGTGAGAGAATAGCATGGTATATACCAGTGATTCCCAAAGTGGTCCAGGTGGACCCCCACGGAAGACTCGACGGGGGTCTACGTTGGCGTGAAAAAAAATGGGGGTTCACAAGTTGTAAGTGGGGGTCCACGAAAATTTATCTGGTTTCAATAGTAAAGAACAAAAATGTTGGCTTAGCTTTACCTATCAATGTAGGCAGATAATACACTAGTCAAAAAAATTAGGGGTGCAAAAAAAAATTCCAAATTTTTCAGTGATTTTTGACAGGCTGTATTTCGGTGAAAAATGGTCGTATTGAGACTTTAAAAAAAGCACTTTGAAGCTTTAAGATTCTAATTTTCAGATTTTTTGGCTAAACATTTTTAGGAGCTACGGTTCTCATACAATCCTAACAGATAGCGAGAAAACTTTTGATAGCGTTTCCCTCGTCATACCTTGTCGAAAAAAGATTTAGTGTTGTTACAAACCTATTAACAAAAAAAAGGAGCAGATTGTACATCACAGAACGGGGAGATTTGTGGTTATTCCTCACAAAACTGAAGCCAAATATTGATAATTTGCTGTCAATCCATCAAGTACATCCCTCCCATTAAAATTATGACTATTTTTTTTAATTGTTGATTTGCATTGTTGAATTTACGTTACGTTATTAATGTTTAATTTTAATTCTATTAAGTCTGTAATCATATTATTTTAATAAATAGAACACAAGAAAATATACTATTTTTCTTTTTATCTTTACCACTCCGAATTTAGGGTTGGAACTCAGCCGCGACGCAAATTTCCATCATTAGATCTAATCTTCACATTTTTTGACGAGTTTTGGGAATATGGTAGAAATGTAGCAGCAGGGGGTCCACCGAAACCAGTAACATTTTGAAAGTGGTCTACGAGAAAAAAAAAGTTTGGGAACCTCTGGTATATACAAATGGGAATAAACTTTGTGCCATTCAGCTTTCCCAGCCGCCAGTGAAGAAAACCTGTTTACATCATCACTTGTGACTCTTTCAGCAGGTTGTCAGGGCGACTGGCCTGAGCTGTGTTTTCAGAACCCTGTGGCCACTGGACACCTGTCTGAATACACTTTATGGGTGAATCTGGGGATGTCATATTACCACACTAATCAACGGGAACAAAGAGTAGGGAATTTAACTTAAATAGCCAAGCTTCAGAAGTCTAGGGAGTTTCAGCTGAGCAGACACCATCTGAAGACATAATACAGCTCTGCTCATCTTCCACACCATCACCACTGCAGTCCTACAACAGGATCTGTATAGTTGTGGGTGAGTTTAAAACGCTTTTTTGGGGTAATTTGGGTTTTGTATTTTCTATATTTTGCAATATTTTATACATATAAGTATTTTGAATTGGAACAACATTTTGTGTTTATAATAAAATTTATTCAGATTTATATTTTGTTTGCACTGTTTCTTAATTTTTTTTTTTTTTTTTTTGCGTTATCATTCTAGATAGGTAGCTAATAGCTGTATGGGGATTTATGTGTTTCAATTTGTACCCAGTACATAGAGAACTATAGGTTGTTTTATAAGTAGAAATGCCTATTACATATAGCATTTAGAGTATTAGTGTTAGTGTAGGATAATAAAACATGTTTATTACCTAAGTGTTGTGAATCTGCTGTATTCACTACTGTGTAAGGAAACAGAAATAAGTGTTAATATAAGGGAAAAGGAGCAAAAAAAAAAATGAGTTGTTAATACAGTGATTATATATTAATAGCTGTATTAACTCTCCTTTTTCAGTAGCACAGTGCAGCAATTATTTGAGCGTCTTTTCCAGCAGCCTCTTACTTCCCCTCACCTCTTCATAGACTAATATGTAGAAAGTAACTCTGCCTGAAAAGTGGAAAGGAAAACATATTTCTTCAAGATATATTACAAAGTTTCTTGTATTTACTTGGACTAGAACAGGAGGTACGCTTTAATGAATCTCTGATCAGCTTGAATAGGTAACATGCATACCTGAATTCATCTCAGGGGAAGGGTTTGCATTTGTAAGTAACTGCTACCAACATATAGCTTGACAAGAGGCCTGTAATGTGTCCCTCTGTATAGCAGGATATATCACCCATAGGGTTCCATTATAAAAACAACCTATTATACACAATATATTTTTACTTCATTTCAGGCATGGTATTCCATACCTTTTCTGCAGTATTCCAAAGTGTCCTGGCCTGTCAAGGACCAAAATGACACTCTTTTTGTCACATATGGACTAATGAATTTTTATGGGTAAGCTCCAAATGTACAAGTTATATGGGGGCCAGTAACGTGATCTGAACAGACCTTGAAAGGCATAAATGCCATAGCTTGCTTTATGTGTTTATTCCATTCGCTTATTCCAGTTTGGGATACTGCAATAAATAGCATTTAAATCAAGAATACATAAAAGGAATTAAGTGAATAATAAAATATTATTGTGTTTCCTGTGTTCTAAATATGACATTTTCATTTCCCTGGGTGATGTCATGGTTTTGCAAACAGTTTAATGGGTTGAACGTTTATCTGTGAGGAAATCTTGAAGATGCAAGGATTCATAACACTGCTCATGTTTCATTCTGATTGTGTTAACGCCATTCCACGTAGATGGAAAACTGTGAAGGCGTGCGAGTATAAGCAAAGTGATACAAAGAGCGACAGTGCAACCAACAACATCCTATATGCCTAATGAGATGTGCCGTGTTAAGAACTGTGGACCTTTTCAATGCAAACCAATGGCAATAACTAAAAACAAATGACAAAAACAAAAATGAGAGATATTAAGCTAGACAATATAAAGCTTGTATACATCCTTGTCTAACGTTTCTTGAAAAGGTTAGAGATTTTTTTTTTTTGTATCATAGTTTCAGCAAATAAAGGTTATTCTTTAATTGAAACCTTGATAACTGTTCTATAACCAGACACAAACCTGTCTGTCCATATACTTTAATCCCCGCCCCACAACTTATTATTGCATGTGTGGATTGAAGGCTGGCCCCTTTAGTCAGGTACAACAGAAGAGCTAAAAAGTTAATGTTGGTTATGATAGAAAGCTGTCTGTTCTGCCCAATGGATCAGAATCTGATGTTAAAAGTGTATAATCTCATTTTACATACTTGTGTTAATGTATAGTCTAATTAGGTTATAGCACCATGTAGTGGTCTTTCAGTTACATTACTTGTTGAATTCTCCTTATGAAGCTATTGCATTATGGGAGCTACAATGCACTCTGGGTAAAGCAAGACATTCTGGGAGCAAGAAACCTGCCCACAAGACATTGGGATGCCATCTCTTGCACTACTCCACACTTGAGCTCCATTATCCTTGTGCAAGCATATCTGGTAGGAATTGTCTTATTCCTATGTGAATGTATGTAGTGTTCAGGACTGTTAGTGAGCCATGTATAGCTTAATCAGGATGTATTACTGTTAGTTATATGTGTATATGTATAGGCTTCCATCTTACCATGTGCTTTCACTGTTGATTTTAAGTGTCATGGCCATGTATTCATGCTCAATACTTATACCTATACTTTTGTATTCTTATAGTTTTATCAGAACAAAATCACATATCAACATATCATATCATTATCATCATCACATTACCATATTTACAACCTGTTGACCAATAAATTCTTAGACTACAGAAAAAACAGTCTGTTTATTTGGAAGACAGAGAAGGTTTATGCTGTATGTCAGACTGCACACTGAGAGAACGTGTAAGAAGACAGAACAGTAAAACAGATGTAGCCCTATTTGGGGGGGGGGTATGAGTATTATCCCTCCCGCAACAGACTCTGGCGCTGACCTGTGTGTATAATGGGACCTGAAGCCTTCGCTGAAGGGAAGAGTGGGAACATATATGAAATATATCAGTGCCTCCACCCAGGATAGAGCCTCTGTATTACAGGGGGGTCTCTTCCTGGGACTTACCCATGAAATACAGTTAGTAGCCTTAACAAGGATCACTGTACTAATCTCACAGTCTGAAGAATACATACAGATACCACATAAGGTTATAACAGTAGCTTTATAAGAATCAACAGGGTAATAATACATACATAAAATATACTCAGAACACAGCAATACTACAACAACCAGCAAGTCCTCAACCGTCTTAGGTTATATACCCGGGTATATATATATATAGATATATAGCAAGAGTCCAGTGCACAATACCTCCAGGCAACAGAAGAGATGCAGGGGCCCCTGTGGATCCTCGGATTCTTCCAGGAGATGACAGACAGCCGATCAGGAGATGATGATGATGATGGTGAGATTCTTCACAGGCAGCAAACAGGGCGACGGTGACGGCAGTAGATGCAGGCCTGACTACCCTAACACTGAGTCCTTAACCTGCCAGCTAAACTACTAGTGCCACCGGGCCTCTAACTAGCTAATTGGCCTTCGGAAGCCTAACCTATCACTGCCCTGAACTATATATATATATGGATCCCTAACTACGGTTACTAGCTAGGTCCTGTGAGTATATAGGGGGTAACACATACCTAACTATATACTGTGAAGTAAAGAGGAACAAGTGGCTCTTAGACTCCCCCAGACATAACATGTCTGTCTCAGCAGCTCTGCTCACATCTCTCCCCCCAGCAGCTCTGCCTCACATGTGTCTGACTCACTGTATTTACAAAACAAAACTTGCACTAAATGCCTGGGGTCTCTGAAGCCAAACTGCAGGGGCAAAGAAGCCAGATACATTATATACTAGTAGAAATGGCAGTTCCCTACACTCTCCCTCTGGTGAAATCTTTACGTCACGTCAAAGACATACAAAGTCATAGTATACAGTCAACATTACCAATGACAATATCAATATGGTTGCTTTTGCATTTACAGAGTCACAACAGGTTAATAGGTATACATGCCAGCAGGAGCGAAAATTGGTAACATATTGACCAAAGTGGACACTGCACCCACCCAAGCATGGTATAAATGAGGCTGAGTAGTAAATCTGGGGTCCCCCAAACTATCATATGTCAGCATAGGTGGAGGGTGTCTAATTCTCTCTCCTCTCCGTACCTCTCTCTGAGGTAAACTAGCATGTCCAGGCCCTAAACTAGGGTTGTCTGCCATGGGAGGGGATGGTGCTGGTGGCGTAGGAGAGCTAGATCCCTGCTCATCTGTAGACACAGATCTAGGTACGAATTCTGGAGTTTGAGGGTTCATAGGTCTCCCTGAAGGAGAAGATACTGGTGATCTAGGAACTTCAGGAGCCACAGTCCAATCACTCTCAGGAGTTTCAGGAAGGTCAGGTGGAATATCGGCTAAGGACTGTGGAGAATCGCAGGCCGAGCCATCATTGGAGATATCCATACCATCAATCTGAGGTACAGGCAACAAATGATTTCTATGCCAAGTCCTGATCCTCCCGTCCCGTCCTTTTATCTTGTAGACTGGTATTCCAGGCAACCGATCTACCACTGTAAAGAGTTCACTCCGCCATCGATCAGCCAGCTTATGTTTTGCAGATGCTCCCAAATTCCGTAGCAGAACATGGTCCCCAGGGTTCAATTCTCGGTATCTTACTCGAAGATCAAATCTCCTTTTATTTCCTTCATTCACTTTGGCCGCATTTTCCTCAGCCAGCTGATAAGCACTCTTAAGCGTTTCTTTCAAACGTGCCACGTATCGGTAATGATCTCGATGACTGATACCATCGGTAGAGACTCCCAACAAGATGTCAATAGGTAGCCTAGGCTCTCTTCCAAACATCAGAAAGTATGGTGAATATCCTGTGCTCTCGTGCCTTGTACTATTATAGGCATGCACCATAGCCTCCACTTTTCGACTCCAGGATCGCTTATCCTCAATTCGTAAGGTACCAAGCATATCAAGTAAAGTCCTGTTAAATCTTTCAGGAAGGGCATCTCCCTCTGGATGGTAAGGTGTCGTCCGACTTTTGCGGATGTTCAACAACTGAAGTAACTCTTTGATCAGGTTACTCTCAAAATCCCGGCCTTGATCAGAATGCAACCGGTGTGGTAAGCCATAATGGATAAAATACTTTTCCCAAAGCACTCTTGCAACAGTGACTGCTTTTTGATCCTTAGTCGGAAAGGCTTGAGCATATCGTGTGAAGTGATCAGTCACCACCAATACATTTCCAAATCCTCTGGAGTCGTTGTCAATACAAAGGAAGTCTATGCAGACAAGATCCATGGGGCCCGAACTCTTCAAGTGTCCCATGAAGGCCGCTCGAACCGGGACAGTCTTCCTCTGCAAACATCTGCGACAGCACCTACACAGACGAGTCACGGTATCTCTCATTTTGGGCCAGTAGAATCGGTCTTGTATTAGGCCATAAGTCTTCTCAGGTCCCAAATGACCATGATAATCATGCAGACTTCGGAAAATCATCTTCTGAAAGCAGCTTGGAATAACTAGTTGGCGCCTTCCAGGGTGATCATGATACAGCACCACACGATAAAGTAGGCCATTGTCTATTTCAAACTTCTCCCAATCTCGTAGAAGTTGACTGCATTCAGAGGGTAGGGATGTCTTTAACATTTCTCTGTCTTGAGAACTCACTGCTTGATAAAGAGGTCCAATTAAAGGATCAGTCTTTTGACTCCAGATCATTCGCTTTGAAGATATAGAACAACTCTCAAAGGATCCTAAAGCGGCAGGGTAGGCAAACATGTCTGGTACAGCTTCGGGACCTCCCCCCAATAGAGTCAATAAGCCGAGTTTCAGAAAAGGCTACTCGGTCTTCAACTACAGCAGCCATGGCACACAAAGCTCCTACTCCAGGACTTGGCACTTCTTCCCATTCATCCACTACTTCCGGACTAGGTAATCCAGGCCGTCTTGATAGAGCATCTGCCCCAATGTTCTTAGGCCCCGATTTATACTTGAGTGTGAATTGGTAGTTGGATAAAGCTGCCAACCAGCGATGTCCTGTAGCATCGAGTTTAGCGGTTGACAAAACGTATGTCAGTGGATTGTTGTCTGTTCTTACTTCAAACGTGGCTCCGTATAAATAGTCATGTAATTTATCAACAATGGCCCACTTGAGCGCCAAAAACTCCAATTTATGTACTGGATAATTTTTCTCGCTGGGAGAAAGACTTCGACTTATGAAAGCTATGGGCCGTAACCCGGCCGGGTATTCTTGGTGCAGCACGCCACCTAATCCTTCAAAGCTGGCATCTACATGTAGCACATATGGCTTATGTGCATCAGCATAAGCCAGAACGGGAGCTTCTGTCAATTTCTTCTTCAACAACTTAAATGCTTCTTCACAATCCGCAGTCCACCTATCGCCAAAAAGGCTTTTGGAAGACCCTTTCTTCTTTCCCGGATCTCCTGCATCACTCTTCAACAGGTCGAGGAGGGCTCGAGCAATTTTTGAATATCCTTCCACAAATCGTCGATAGAATCCACAAAACCCCAAGAAAGATTGCAACTCCGTAATTTTTTGCGGTCGGGGCCAATTCACCACAGCTTCAATCTTACCAGGATCGGTAGCAACTCCTTCAGCAGAAACAATATGACCTACATAAGTGACTGAAGATCTACAAAATTTGCATTTGTCAGCCGACAACTTCAGCCCCTCTTCTTTTAAGCAATGGAGTACTCTCATGAGTCGTTCTTCATGTTCTTCCAGCGTCTTTCCAAACACAATAATGTCATCAAGATATACAAGGCATTCCCGGGGCACTAAATCACCTAACGCTCTTTCCATCAACCTTTGGAACGTTGCTGGCGCACCTTTTGTACCTTGCGGCATACGAGTGAACTGAAAGAAACCCAAGGGGCATATGAAGGCTGTCTTTTCCTGATCCTCAGGTGCCATTGGGACTTGATAGTATCCCGATCTTAGGTCCAGCACTGTGAACCAACAGTTTCCATTCAGAGCTTCCAGAGCTTCTTCAATTCTCGGCAGTGTATACTGATCAGGTAAGGTTCTCCGGTTCAGAGTTCTGTAATCCACACATAGGCGAATTGCTCCAGATTTTTTTCTTACCACCACAATAGGTGAGGCATAGGGGCTCTTACTGTCCACAATGATCCCCTGACCTTTCATTTGCTGTAGAGTCTGTCTTAACTCATCAACATCCTTTGGAGCAACTCTCCGTGGTCGCTCCCGGAAGGGAGTAGAATCGGTCAATCGGAAAGTGTGTTGAGCACTTTTAGCACAACCTACATCCATATCATCCATGGAGAACACTTCCGATAATTCAGACAACTTCTGTGTCAGTCGCTGATTCCAGGCCTCTGGTAAATGTGGATCACTCAAGTCAAGATTGAGATTAGGGATTGCATCTCGGATTTGAATCCTGCACACTTCAGCGTATGGATTTACTCCAAGCACAGGGTAGCAGTGGGCCACATTCTGGTATGGTCCAATTACAATCGGATGCGGTGAACAGTTCCTCACTGTCACACAGGTAGATAACTCCACTTTATTTCTCCAGTCCTTTCTCTCTGGGATCACCATCCAGCCATTCTGGTTAATCATTTCTTCAGGGGTTTCCATAAGGACATAACTCCCCCCTTCAAGCAAATCGGGAGCAATGCTGGAGGCTACTCTCAGAATTCTCTCCCCGCCGGCAGGAACTTCCACGGTTCTCTCACCGATATGATATACCATTCCATGTCGATAGCCAGTAGACAGGGCATCACAGAGTTCTCTAAGATCAGAAGATATATTCACCGGCTGAGCTGCAGGGTTCCAATCTCTTCCAAGAAACTTCTGAAAAGCATAATGCACTGCGGGACAATTAGTGCCAAGTATCACAGGAGCTGCACAAGAATCCCCTGTATCAGGACAGACAAGAGCCGTAATCTTCATGGGAGCGACACTCTGATCTTCTAATTCAGGGACAGCTATAACTACTTGCAGGCTGCCATCTACAGGATATGATCCTGAATTAAGCCCCCACAATTTCATTTGTCCTGTAGACTGAAGAGGTATATCCCTCAGATACTTTTGGTAGAACGAGCGATAAATCAGGGTCACTTGAGATCCTGTATCAAACAGGGCAGGAGCGGCATGACCATTGACAGTGACTTTGACAACGGACCTGGAGCCCGCGATAGCGCCTCTGGTATTTACTCGGCCCGCCTTCCTTCGGTGTCTTTGATTCTGAATAGAGAAGACAGCACTGTGTCTCAATCCCTCACTGTCCTCCGTACACTGTCTGGCAGTATGGCCCGTCTGACCACATTTATAACAGGTTCTAGCATCCTTCCTCCATTGAGTGGCAGTGGGTGGAGTGGCGGACTGTCTAAGTTCTGACCGCTCCGCTGGTTTGTCCTTGTTTGAATTAGGAACAACATCTTCTTTAGAGATGCTTTTCGCTTTCTTAGGGGTACTAAAACTAATGTCAGCTTCTTGTTTCTTCACTAACTTCATTAAGTCAGGAAATGGAAGGACTCTATCAGATAGTAAGACCTTGAGTACTTGAGCAAGAGGATCATGAGGTTGTAACCCTCTCACCAACTGACTGGTTCTCATAGCGTCTACCTCTGAAGTAGATATAGCTGCGTGGTACACCAGACGTGAAAGAAGTAGCTGTAAACGGTTAATAAAAGTAGAGACATTTTCCCCTTCTTTTTGACGAACCATTCGGTAATCAGTAACCATCTGGGCAAGGTCATAGTATGGCTCAAAGTGATCAGACAGTACTTGTATATAGTCCAATGCACTCACTCCTTCATGAGAGTCTCTGTACAAGCGGATCAATTCTGCAGCAGGAGACCGCAAACTTTCACTGATACGCTGCCGCTTGCCTTCTTCAGAGCAAGACCATTCCTTCAGGCATTGGAGAGTATGTTCTTTCCATATCTCAAAGTTTTCCTCCCCTTGTGGTACTGGGACATTACCAGAGAATACTTTTAGTTTCTTGTAGTGAGTGGCCTGCAGGCCCTGAGCTAACATTTCAGTCAGCCTGGCTAAAGTGCTAATAGCACTGTCACTAGAGGAACTGCTAGCGACGGCCATACTGGGGGGGGTAACTGGCTGAGCGGGGTTCTTCCTTTACCTGAACCAGGGGAGGAACAGGAGGTCGGTAATCCCATGTAGTAGCTAGTGGGAGGTTCCCCTCTGAGCTATATCGCTTCTCCATATCAATGACTATTCCCACTTCTAAATCTCAGCAGTGCCTCCAAATGTAGCCCTATTTGGGGGGGGGTATGAGTATTATCCCTCCCGCAACAGACTCTGGCGCTGACCTGTGTGTATAATGGGACCTGAAGCCTTCGCTGAAGGGAAGAGTGGGAACATATATGAAATATATCAGTGCCTCCACCTAGGATAGAGCCTCTGTATTACAGGGGGGTCTCTTCCTGGGACTTACCCATGAAATACAGTTAGTAGCCTTAACAAGGATCACTGTACTAATCTCACAGTCTGAAGAATACATACAGATACCACATAAGGTTATAACAGTAGCTTTATAAGAATCAACAGGGTAATAATACATACATAAAATATACTCAGAACACAGCAATACTACAACAACCAGCAAGTCCTCAACCGTCTTAGGTTATATACCCGGGTATATATATATATAGATATATAGCAAGAGTCCAGTGCACAATACCTCCAGGCAACAGAAGAGATGCAGGGGCCCCTGTGGATCCTCGGATTCTTCCAGGAGATGACAGACAGCCGATCAGGAGATGATGATGATGATGGTGAGATTCTTCACAGGCAGCAAACAGGGCGACGGTGACGGCAGTAGATGCAGGCCTGACTACCCTAACACTGAGTCCTTAACCTGCCAGCTAAACTACTAGTGCCACCGGGCCTCTAACTAGCTAATTGGCCTTCGGAAGCCTAACCTATCACTGCCCTGAACTATATATATATATGGATCCCTAACTACGGTTACTAGCTAGGTCCTGTGAGTATATAGGGGGTAACACATACCTAACTATATACTGTGAAGTAAAGAGGAACAAGTGGCTCTTAGACTCCCCCAGACATAACATGTCTGTCTCAGCAGCTCTGCTCACATCTCTCCCCCCAGCAGCTCTGCCTCACATGTGTCTGACTCACTGTATTTACAAAACAAAACTTGCACTAAATGCCTGGGGTCTCTGAAGCCAAACTGCAGGGGCAAAGAAGCCAGATACATTATATACTAGTAGAAATGGCAGTTCCCTACACAGATATGCTTGCACAAGCAATAGTGGATTAGACTATACGGAGCCGCTATCACCCACATGGTCGTACATACGGGTATTGCAGCAGCCGCCATACAGTCACAAGTAACGAGTGTGCAACCCTCCAACACAATTCAGACCACGCTGAAATCTGTTTCTATCTGATTGAGGTGCACACAGAGACATTCAGTGGTCAGCAAGCAGACACGCAATGTCTATCAGCAGGGCATCTTCACTCAGGACGAGGTCCCGAACAAGCTGTTCCAGCAAGTCTTCAATAAAAGAATCTGCTGCTCTCGCTCGTGCAGAAGCTGAGGCGGCAAAAGTAAGATTGTCCTTTGCTTCACAAGAAATGCAACTGAAGCTAAGACAAGCAGATCAAGAAGCAGAGAAATCACGCTTGCAAGCAGATCAAGAAGCAGAGAAAGCGCGTTTGCAAGCAGAAGGTGCACGTTTGCAAGCAGATCAAGAAGCAGAGAGAGCACGTTTGCAAGCAGATCGAGAGGCAGAGAGAGCACGCCTGCAGGCGACTCTGGAAAAACTGGCCGCAGAGAAAGAGGCAGCAGCCGCAATAGCCAAAGCAGAGTTCCTGGAAACCGTGGAGTTCCCCAAATCTGAGAAACACAGCAGTGTACTGGGGCCAGACCTAGATCAACAAGATCCAGCACGGCGCGTCTCAGAATACGTCCACCAGCATTCCGGAACAGGCAACAACCATGATTCACTTCATCAACCAGCCTATGCAGATTACAAGAGATCCAACCCTGATGAACTGCAGTACCGCAAACAGGAAAGTATGCAACAAGGCGATGTCGACCACAACTACCGATCTACAGAGCAGAAGACACAGCCTCAGCTACAATTAAAAGGATCACCCTTCGCTTCAGAACGATATTATACAGACTATCCTAGGCCAGAAGCTCCCAAAAGGTATGGTGATACACCTCACTCACACCACATCAGCACACCAGCTCATATCGGCAATAACCAAGCCTCCATGGACTTTGCTAAGTTCTTTGCTAAACGAGAGCTGGTTACCAAAGGACTTGTAAAGTTCACTGACCGCGCTGAGAGCTACAGGTCATGGCGAGCCTCTTTCCAGAACGCCATCAAAGACTTGGATCTTTCTTGTAGTGAGGAGTTAGATCTCATGATAAAGTGGCTTGGGAGTGAGTCTGCTGAACACGCCAAAAGAATAAGAGACATTAACGTAAATTATCCTGACACGGGCCTAAAGATGGTATGGGAAAAGCTTGATGAGTGTTATGGGTCAATAGAAGCTATAGAAAATGCTTTATTTAAGAGAATTGATAATTTTCCCAGAATAGTGAGTAAAGGAGGTTACCAGAAGCTCAGGGAGCTGAGTGACTTGTTAATGGAGGTATGGGTTGCTCAAGCAGAAGGAGATCTACCAGGCCTGGCATTTCTGAACACTGCCAGGGGTGTCAATCCAATTGTTCAGAAGCTCCCATATAACCTACAGGAGAAGTGGATCATGCATGGATCCTGTTATAAACAGGTTAACAATGTACCATTCCCTCCTTTCTCTGTGTTTGTAGACTTTGTCAGACAACAGGCGAGAATTAGGAATGATCCTAGCTTTGATTTTACTTTGTCATGTTCCACTGCCCCTGGTGTCAAATCTTATAAAACACCGGTGGCAGTTCACAAAACTAAGCAGTGTCCCTTACATAAGAAACCACATCCTCTACTAAAATGCAGAGCCTTCAGGGAGAAGTCTCTGGAGGACCGGAAGAGTTTCCTCAAGGAAAACAACATCTGCTTCAGATGCTGCGCTACAACGTCACACTTCGCCAGGAACTGTGAGGTCAGTGTCAAATGCACAGAATGTGGTAGCACAGAACACAACACGGCTTTACACCCTGGACCACCCTCACAGATGTCATCGCAAGCTGAGGAGCCATTAGTACAGCAGATGGACACTGACGCAATAGACACCCCGATAGTCAGCTCTCATTGTACAGAGATCTGTAAAGGATTTGTAGGAGGAAAGTCCTGCTCAAAAATCTGCCTTGTGAGAGTCTATCCGGCAGGTCACCGAGATAAGGCTATTAAGATATATGCAATCTTGGATGACCAAAGCAATAGGTCTTTAGCTAAGTCCACCTTCTTTGACACCTTTAACATAGTAGGCCCCGGTTCTCCCTACTCCTTAAGGACATGTGCAGGTACTGTCGAGACGGCGGGGAGAAAGGCGACTGGATACAAAGTAGAATCCATGGACGGTCAGACCTGTTTATCTCTGCCAACCATACTGGAGTGCAACCAGATTCCCGACAACAGGTCAGAGATACCTATATCGGAGGTAGCAGCACACCACCCTCATTTGAAGCGTATAGCTCACCTGATACCACAACTGGACCCAGAGGCTCCAATAGTCCTACTCCTCGGAAGAGACATACTACGAGTCCACAAGGTTAGGGGACTAATTAACGGTCCCCAGAACGCTCCATATGCCCAGAGACTGGACCTAGGGTGGGTCATTGTAGGAGATGTCTGTCTAGGAGGAGCACACAAGCCGACTTCAGTCAACAGTATTCTCACTTGCACACTTGAAAAGGGACGTCCTTCTCTCTTCCAGCCTTGTCCGAGTAGTTTCCTGGTAAAAGAGTTGCCACACAGTGCTCCCCTGCCTTGTCCTTTCGCAGACCTTTCCTGTGAAGGCCATGCCTGTGATGGTGAGCCAGATCACATAGGGTGTACAGTTTTCCATAGGACAAGAGAAGACAACAGGGTCACAATGTCCATAGAAGACAGGCTGTTCTTGGACATAATGGATCAGGAAATGGTGAAAGACCAGTCAAAAAGTTGGGTCGCACCTTTACCATTTAAGCCCCAGAGACGACGCTTACCCAACAACAGGGAACTTGTCTACAATCGATTTGTCTCTCTCAAACAGAAACTTCAGAGGTCACCAGAGACAAGACAACATTTCTTTTCCTTCATGGAGAAGATATTTAAGAACAACCATGCAGAAATCGCACCTGCGCTTCAGGATTCTGAGGAGTGTTGGTACTTGCCCATATTCGGTGTGTATCATCCAAAGAAACCAGGTCAGATAAGAGTAGTATTTGACTCAAGTGCCAGGTGTGACAGTATCTCGCTAAATGATGTCCTACTATCAGGTCCAGACCTTAACAACAGACTTCTGGGAGTGCTTCTCCGCTTCCGCAGAGATTCGGTGGCATTTATGGCTGACATACAACATATGTTTTACTGCTTTCTTGTCAAGGAGGAACACAGAAACTTCTTGAGGTTCTTTTGGTACCGTGACAATGACCCTTGTAAAGACATTGTGGAGTATCGAATGAGAGTGCACATCTTTGGAAACAGTCCTTCCCCTGCAGTTGCGATCTATGGTCTCAGACATTCAGCCCGAGAGGGTGAAACAAGGTATGGGTCGGACGTCAGATCCTTTGTGGAAAGAGATTTTTATGTGGACGACTGCCTGAAATCCACACCCACAAGTGAGTCTGCAATCAGTCTCCTCAAAAGGGCTCAGGAAATGCTTGCTCTGTCTAATTTGAGGTTCCACAAGATTGCTTCCAACAGCCACGAATTAATGGAGGCCTTTCCCTCTCAAGATCACTCAAGTGACCTAAAGGACTTAGATCTAAGCACTGATTCCCTTCCCATGCAGCGGAGCCTTGGATTACTCTGGGATTTAAAGGTAGATGCATTCACCTTCCAAATCAGCAAGGAAGAAAAGCCTTTCACACGCAGAGGTGTCTTGTCTATCATAAACAGCTTATATGACCCTCTGGGATTTGTAGCTCCTGTTACTATCCAAGGTAAATGGATGTTAAGAGACTTCACCCAAGAGAAATCTGATTGGGATGATCCTCTTCCTGTAGGAAAAAGAGACCTGTGGGCAGATTGGAGGAAGTCTCTGGAAGCTTTGTCCAGCCTTCATGTGACACGACCTTATGCTTCCGTACCATCAACAGAAGTCAAAATACAAAGACTCTGCATCTTCTGCGATGCTTCAGTCAAAGCGATTGCAGCAGTGGCATACCTAAAAACTATAGACGTTGAAGATCAATGCCATATAGGATTTGTCATGAGCCGGACAAAACTGGCGCCACTCCGTGAACACACAATACCCAGGCTAGAACTCTGTGCTGCTGTGCTTGCAGTGGAGTTGGCTGAACTCGTAACGACAGCAATGAACTTGGAAATCAAGGAAGTTGAGTTCTACACGGACAGCAAGGTAGTCCTAGGGTATATCTGCAACGAAACCCGGCGCTTTTATGTCTATGTCAGCAATCGGGTTCTAAGGATCAGGAGATCCACTTGTCCTAAGCAGTGGCATTATGTGCCTACACATCATAATCCAGCGGACCACGCGACCAGATCTGTCACGCCAAGCCACCTTAAAGACACAGCATGGTTTACGGGTCCTAGATTCTTATACCATCCAACATCCTGCGTTGCCGGATCAGATGCATTTGAACTAATAGAGCCAGACGCCGATGAGGAAATCCGCCCTCAGGTATCCGTTTTGCGCACAGTGACTTTGGACAAACACTTCAAATCCCATCGTTTCAGCAAGTTCTCAACTTGGAAGTCACTTGTTCGTGCGGTTGCTTGTTTAGTTCATATAGCTGAGTCTTACAAGTCGACCTTACCTACGGGACAGAAACCCTGCAAAGGTTGGCATCACTGTAGACATGCTTTTACTGCTCCCAACTTAGAGAGGTCCAAGAACTTGATAATTCGCACAGTACAACGTGAGTGTTATGCCAAAGAAATAGACCACCTCAATAAAAAGCAATCCATTCCTAAGGACAGTGCTCTGAAGAAGCTTGATCCAATCATCGACCAAGATGGGTTGCTCAGGATAGGAGGCCGTCTTCATGAAGCCAAAGTGGAATTTATGGAAAAACATCCACTAATAATTCATGGACATCATCATGTCACAACGTTGCTTGTGCAACACCACCACATTCAAGTGAAGCACCAGGGCCGATTGTTTACTGAAGGGAATCTACGAGCTGCTGGACTGTGGATAGTTGGAGCAAAGAGATGTGTGAGCAAACTTATCTTCAACTGTGTTACTTGTCGCAAACTTCGTGGCAAGTTTCAGAATCCGAAGATGGCCAATCTCCCACCTGACAGACTCAGTACAGATCCTCCTTTCACTAACGTAGGTCTGGATGTATTCGGTCCTTGGTCTGTAGCTACACGGCATACTAGAGGAATCCATGTCAGTGCGAAACGCTGGGCAGTTCTGTTTAATTGTATGTCCAGCAGAGCTGTCCATATAGAAGTGATTGAATCGATGGACACTTCAAGTTTCATAAACGCACTTCGACGGTTTATCGCCATCAGAGGGCCTGTAAAGCATATTCGTTCTGACAGAGGTACAAATTTTGTTGGTGCAGTGAAAGAACTTCAAATTCCCTCCAACTTAGACACTACTAATGTGGAGAGATACTTAAGTGAGCAAGGATGCACCTGGACTTTCAATCCACCACATTCTTCTCACATGGGAGGTGCCTGGGAGAGAATGATAGGGATAGCACGCAGAATCTTGGACTCAATCTTCTTGCAAGTGGGGAGTACAAGACTCACCCATGAGAGTTTAATGACATTCTTGGCAGAAGTTTCAGCCATCATGAATGCCAGACCATTAACTACGCTATCTAGCGGCTCTGGAGATTTGACTATTCTCACTCCTGCCATGTTGTTGACCCAGAAAACCAGTGTTCTGAGTGCACCATCTGGAGATTTTGGTGACAAAGACCTTTACAGACGACAATGGAGGCAAGTGCAAAGTCTCTCCAATGCTTTCTGGGACAGATGGAGGAAGCAGTACATCTCTACCTTACAACCAAGGAGGAAGTGGCAGACTAACAAGCGAAACATTAGACCTGGAGACGTCGTGCTCATGAAAGACAGCCAGTTGCACCGGAATGAGTGGCCACTGGGCCTCATCACTCAAACGTTCCCAAGCAAAGATGGGAATGTACGTAAAGCCGAGGTCAAAGTGTGGAAGCTTGGCGAGAGTAAGCTATTCCTCAGGCCAGCAGCTGAGCTTGTTGTATTGTTTTCACAAGAGGAGCCTAATAGTGGTATCTCTTGATACCAGACGGGGAGTGTTCTGCCCAATGGATCAGAATCTGATGTTAAAAGTGTATAATCTCATTTTACATACTTGTGTTAATGTATATTCTAATTAGGTTATAGCACCATGTAGTGGTCTTTCAGTTACATTACCTGTTGAATTCTCCTTATGAAGCTATTGCATTATGGGAGCTACAATGCACTCTGGGTAAAGCAAGACATTCTGGGAGCAAGAAACCTGCCCACAAGACATTGGGATGCCATCTCTTGCACTACTCCACACTTGAGCTCCATTATCCTTGTGCAAGCATATCTGGTAGGAATTGTCTTATTCCTATGTGAATGTATGTAGTGTTCAGGACTGTTAGTGAGCCATGTATAGCTTAATCAGGATGTATTACTGTTAGTTATATGTGTATATGTATAGGCTTCCATCTTACCATGTGCTTTCACTGTTGATTTTAAGTGTCATGGCCATGTATTCATGCTCAATACTTATACCTATACTTTTGTATTCTTATAGTTTTATCAGAACAAAATCACATATCAACATATCATATCATTATCATCATCACATTACCATATTTACAACCTGTTGACCAATAAATTCTTAGACTACAGAAAAAACAGTCTGTTTATTTGGAAGACAGAGAAGGTTTATGCTGTATGTCAGACTGCACACTGAGAGAACGTGTAAGAAGACAGAACACTGTCAATATATTAAATCTAAAGAACTGTGTAAGAATGGTCAGTGGCATGCTGACCCCTATTCACTTCCAAAAGTGCCTACAAGTGAGCATCTGAACTGGACTATATAGCAATGGCAGAAGGTGGCCTGATTTGATAAAACACTTTTTTTTAAACATCATGTGAATAGCCAGGGATGTGTGCACTGCACTGTGTTAGGAAGACAGGCAGTGCAATGTCTTGCTGGGACACTTGGGTCCTGGTAGTCATTTGCATGTTACTTTGATATGTATCACTTGTCTAAATAGTACTTCAGACCAAGTACACCCTTTCATGTCAAATGTATTCCTTAATGACAGTTGACTTTTTCAACAGGGCAATTCACCCTGCAACACTACAAATCTTTGTCTGCAATGGTTTTAAGCACATGATCAATAATCATAGGTGTTCACATGGCCTCTAAAGTCTTCAGACTTTATTCTGGTTGAGCATCGTCACCTTTCAGGACTTAAAGGATCAGCTACTTGTGTATTGGTGCACAGAAGGCAACATGTACTGATACAAAGACAGTTTCAGATACCAGTTCTCATACAGTAGCATGATGACGAATGACAATACTACTGTATATCGGGAAGGTGGCACATATACAATTTACTCACTTTTATCTGCAAAAAATGTTGGTGTGCCTAATATTCTGAAAGAGATGGTGATCTTTTCTAAATGACAAAATGTCCACATGCAAGAAGCTTTGACTGACTGGCCTGAGTTTTTATTCTGTTTTGCTCATGCCAAATGAAAGTGCTATTTTCACTGCATACTGTACATTGACACCTACATAACATTTTGATATTAAGTCATCAGGCTTAGTCACAAAAAGTAAAATTACAATAAAAGGCTTGCTTAACTCCAATGAAAGACGCTCTTTGGCTGCCTAATAATAGCAATCCTACTGTGGTCTGTGATGTATTCTACCGTATAAGAAGTAGGTAAATTGAATGTACTTTGAAAGGAATATTATATATTGTCTGTGCATTGATGAAGGTATAAATGGCAAAGTCATTTAAAATATCTTATGATAAAGAACCCTGTTCCTACAGCTTACAGTACCAACACATGTAAGTACAGTGGCTGATTAAGGAAACCATAGGCCTCTATTCCCAAAACTTGGCCCCATCCTTCACTACCGCTGCCATGCCCCACTTGTCTATAGCAGTATTGTTACCATGCCCCCACACTGATGGTGTCCAGTCACCACTAACCATATCAGACTGTATAGGGATTTATCCTCTTGAGAAGAGGCATATTAAGATCCAACTAGAGGAGTAACTTGAAGCTTCTGGGCTTCAGTGTAAAATCTGGAAAGGGGCTCCATTCCTAGTTTGTGCCATGTAGAATAGTAATACATTTATGTCGCAGGGGGACTTTTGTGGCCCCACAGGGTCCAGGGCCCAGTAGCAACTTGTAATTCTGCACCCCCCAATAGCTACGCCCCCTGCATTCAACTGTCAATTAGGTTTGGGCTACAAGGAGACGTTTTGTGGAATATTAGAATTTACAATAACAGACACATCAGAAGAAATAATAACATATATAAATCCATATGGACTCCAGCATATGGGCAGTGTAAAAAATCCTGTAAGGTCAGAAAGCATTAATAACTGTAACTTTTTTAACGAAAAAGTGATAATTGCACCTTTTTAAACAAACAAAAAAAGGGGCAAAGTGAACATGGCTTCTAAAGGTGCTCCTAAACTAACACACATATTTAGCATGAAGATGCACCTACATCACAAATAGACACCACAGTAAAACTAGTCTAAAAATATGTGCACCTGTTAAACTGGTGCAGATTAAGGGGACAATTAAACTAGTGGCAGATAAAGGGGGACATTAAATTGGTGGTAGATGGAAGGGACAATTAAACTGGTAGCAGATGAAGAGGGGCATTAAGCTGGTGACATGAAGGGGGGACATTAACTTGGTGGCAGATAAAGGGGGACATTAAAGTGGGGGCAGATGAAGGGGGAATTAAGCCGGTGGCAGATGAAGGGGGACATTAAATTGATGGCAGATGAAGGGGGGACATTAAGATGGTGGCAGATGAAGGGGGACATTAAACTGGGGGCAGATGGAGGGGGGACATTAAACTGGGGGGGCAGATGGAGGGTGACATTAAACTGGGGGCAACTGGAGGAGGACATTAAACTGTGGGGGTATATGGAGGAGGACATGTCTGCCTCTAGTTGCCCTCAGTTTAATGTCCCCCTCCAACTACCCCCACTGTTTAATGTCACCCTCCAGCTGCCCCATAGTTTAATGTCACCCTCCAGCTGTCCCATAGTTTAATGTCCCCCTCCAGCTGCCCCAGTTTAATGTCCCCGTCTAGTTTCCACCAGTTTAAAATGGGGCACAAGGAGAGGGACTTAATACTGTGGGGCAATTGGAGGGGACCATTATAATGTGGGGGCATATAATGTTAGGGTGACTGTAGGAGCATTATACTGTGTGGGGGCACATGGAAAAATAGATGAGAATGGGCGGAGTCAACGTTGAAGTGGGTGGAGCTAAATTTGTCCCTCTTTCCTTTGAAAGTTGGGAGGTATGCATAAATTATATAGGAAAATAATAATAATTTTACATTATAAAAACAATAACATTCATTCTTTTGTATTTGCAGAAATGAGTAACACGTAATACTGTGAAGCTCACCTGTGGCCGCTTACCAACGGCCATTGAATCAGAGGTTTTCAGTTAGCAAACAGGTGAAATGCATAGTAACGTGGTACAAATTACTGCAAAACCACATATAGTTCTTCAGTAAAAAAAGTTCTGTGTGAACCCAGACGACCGTATGAATGGTCAGTGTGCTATCTGGGTTTTTCCTGGATAGCACACTGACCCATTAATTTCTATGGGCCCATACACATGACTGTGAATTACATGGTCTCGTGTGCGGCCCGACAGTCTGGGCTGCAAAATATGGAACAGGTCCTATTCCTGTCTGATTTTGCAGTCCTGCGTCCGCAGGTCCTATTCATTGAATGAAAGGGGCCACGAAAGCACGGCCAGTGCACGGGCAGCACACGGATGACATTCACGGGCGCCGGTTAGCACACGGTCATGCGCAACCAACTTTAGGCTGGGTTTACACTCTGTTTTTCTCCACAAAAATATATACAAAATAGCACTTTTAGGCTAAGGCCCTATGTGGCGTCCCGCAGCAAAAAAAGTTTTCCTCTGCAGACTTTCTGTTTCAATTATACCTGGGAAACCGCCGGCGTTTCCGTAGGTATAATTGACATGCTGCGTGCCGGTTTTGGAAATCGCCGTGTGACCGCAGCATGGTTTTTCCCGCAAAGTGGGCATGGGATTCACTAGAATCCCATCCACTTTGCTCTGACTGTAAAACGCCGTGATTTTTTCTGCAGCGCTTCCGCCGCAGGCCAATCGCGGTGTTTACGCCACGTGTGGCTTTAGCCTTAGGATAAAGCCCCACATTACGGAAACGTAGCGTTTTTTGTTGGAGACTTTGTGGTGTTTTTTTGAGCCAAAGCCAAGAATAGTCAAAGTCACGTGGGGCATTAGCCTAAAATAATCTAACATTAGAGTGTATTCAAGTTAAAAGGTATACTTTAATAAAAAAAAAAAAAAGAAAGAAATAAAGAAATTGAACTAATAACAGATGGGTCCATTCCTTTTTCCTGTAGCAAAAAAACGGTGTTCTACATTATTTTTCCATTATAAAACCAGATTCCTGCAGCAATAAAGGCAAAGGAGAACTGATGGCTAGGAAGCCCACAGCAATTGTGTGAACACAGCCTTAGAGAAAAATTTACCAACATTTAAGAAAAAAAAGGCACCACATTTCCCAATATTATATTATGTTCTATGCTTCTCAGCATCATCGACAAAAAAAGAACACAAAGTATATATTTGTTCTTAGTATACATTGTTTTTAGCATACATTTTTATCAGTTATTTTGACCACTTCACACCAACCTCTGTATAGCAGCACAGCCCCCACAGGGGAAGCGACTTAGCAGCCTAACAGCACCTTTGCTGCCATTCTAAACCCCAGGCTCACCAATCACAGCCACCATACAGCACCACACCAAATGAACAGATCCTAAAAGCTTCACCCAAAAAGTAGACTAAGGCTAAGGCCTCACATTGCGGAAACACAGCTTTTTTTGTTACAAATTTTGCTGCAGTTTTTTGAGCCAAAGCCAAGAATGGCTACATTATACTTCTACCTTCAGCTCAATCCACTCCAGGCCTTGGCTCAAAAAAACGCAGCAAAATCTGCAACAAAAAAAGCTGTGTTTCTACAACGTGGGGCCTCAAACTAAGGTTAGATGTACATAACCAAATTTCATCTGTGAAACTCGGTTTGTGCCTTAGTCAGATTTACTAGCTTTAACTTCATGCTGAGAGCGGAACTTCTTGCATCCAAGTCATCTTTGATGGTAGGAGTCCCTGCCTCCCAGCGACATACTGTCCCGCACCAATTACAGTACTGGACAGTATGTCGCTGGGAGGCAGGGACTCCTAGCATCATAGATAACTATACTGCTAGGCCTGGCCGTTGTTAGGGGGGGGCAAACTGGGCAATTGTCCAGGGTCCCCATCCGCAAAAGGGCCCCCTGGATCCGGTGCATCAGGCTTTTAGCCTGAGGGCTTGAATCCCAGGAGCTCCAGAGCTGTATTGGCGTGCATAGCTAATGAGTAGCTTTTAGTATGCATTTCACCTGTATGCTAACAGCCATTAACCCCTTAAGGACCCAGCCCAAAAGTGCGTTAAGGACCAGGCCTCGTTTTTCAAAACTGACATGTGTCACTTTATATGGCAATAACTTTGAGACGCTTTAACTTACACAAGTGATTTTGAGATTGTTTTTTCGTGACACATTGTACTTCATGTTAGTGGTAAACACTAATGAATATTTTTGTATTTATTTATAGAAAAATAGGAAATTTGATGGAAATTTTGAAAAAAATCGCAATTTTCAAAATGTGAAATGCTCTGCTTTTCAGATAGATAGTCATACCACCCAAATACATTAATACATATTATCTACCATATCTCTGCTTTATATCGGCATCATCTTTTAATCGTCCTGTAATTTATTTTGGATGTTAGAAGGCTTACAAGTGTAACAGCGATTTTGCAGATTTACAAGAAAATTTCCCAAACTAATTTTTTAGGGACCACTTCAGTTCTGAAGAGGATTATAAAGGCCTATATATTAGAAACCCCCATAAATCACCCCATTTTCAAAACTGCACCCCTCAAATAATTCAAAATAACATTTGGGAAGTTTGTTAACCCTTTAAGAATTTCACTGGAATTAAAACAATATGGAGGTGAAATTTAGACATTTAATTTTTTCCCACTAATTCCTTAATTTAGCCCTAAAATTAACACATTCACAAAGGGTTAAAGGAAAAAATGCATCTCACAGTTTGTTATGCAATTTCTCTCGAGCACGGAAATACCCCACAAGTGGGTGTAAACTGATGTTTGGGCGAATGGCAGCGCACGGAAGGGAAGGAGCGACACTGGGCGTCTGAAAAGCAGATTTTGCTGGAATAGTTTTCAGGTGCCATGTCTCATTTGCAAAGCCCCTAGAGTACCAATACAAAGGAAAACCCCAAAAAGTGACCCCATTTTGCAAACTACACCCCTCAAAGAATTCATATAGGGGTATAGTGAGCATTTTGACCTTACATTCGTTTCACAGATTTTGCTAACACTGGGATGTATAAATGAAACATTACTAAAATGTCACTTTATCCCCAAAGTTTTCATTTTCACAATGGGTTAAAGGAGAAAAAGCACCCCACAGTTTGCAAAATAATTGCTCCTAAACACAGCAATAACCCATATGTGGTCGTAATCTGCTGTATGGGTACATGGCAGGGCTCAGAATGGAAAGAGCGCTATTTAGCTTTTGGAGAGCAGATTTTGCTGGAATAGTTTTCAGGTACCATGTCGCATTTGCAGAGCCCCCAAAGTACCAATACAGTGGAAACCCCCTAAAAGTGACCCCATTTTGGAAACTACACCCCTCACAGAACATATCAAGGGACATAATGAGCATTTTGACCCTACAGCTGTTTCACAGATTTTATTAACATTGGGACATTAAAATGAAAAATGACTTTTTTTCCAATAAACCGTCAATTTAGCCCCAAATTTTTCATTTTCACAAGAGGACAAAGGAGAAAAAGCACCCCAAAGTTCGTTACACAATTTCTCCTGAACACAGAAATGCCCCATATGTGGTTGTAATCTGCTGCATGGGTACATGGCAGGGCTCAAAATGGAAAGAGCGCTATTTAGCTTTTGGAGGGCAGATTTTGCTGGAATAGTTTTCGGATGCCATGTCGCATTTGCAGAGCCCCTAAAGTACCAATATAATACAAACCCCCAAAAAGTGACCCCATTTTGGAAACTACACCCCTTATAGAATTTATCTAGGGGTATGGTGAACATTTTGACCTCACAGCTGTTTCACAGATTTTATTAACATTGGGACATTAAAATTAAAAATTACTTTTTTTCCAATAAACCGTCAATTTAGCCCCAAATTTTTCATTTTCACAAGAGGACAAAGGAGAAAAAGCACCCCAAAGTTCGTTACACAATTTCTCCTGAACACAGAAACGCCCCATATGTGGTTGTAATCTGCTGCATGGGTAAATGGCAGGGCTAAAAATGGAAAGAGCGCTATTTAGCTTTTGGAGGGCAGATTTTGCTGGAATAGTTTTTGGATGCCATGTCGCATTTGCAGAACCCCTAAAGTACCAATATAATGGAAACCTCTCAAAAGTGACCCCATTTTAGAAACTACACCCCTCAAGGAATGTATCAAGGGGTATTATCATTTAGAGCCTAAAAATGCTTCCCAAAAATTAATGTACAAAGTGAAAATTAAAGTTTTTAAAGAAATATCCAATTTCAGTGCCTAATACGTTGCGGCCACTTTGTGGCATCAGAGACATGCACTCCTAAAACTATTAAGTGGGATATCCCGGGGACAAAAAAATTATATATGTGGGTATAAACTGCTGCTTGGGCACACAGCAGGGCTCAGAAGGGAAGGAGCACTGTGGTTTTTTTTAGCTTTTGGAGTACAGATTTAGAGGGACTTTCTGGTCGCCATGATATTTTTGCAGAGCCCTGGAGGTGCCAGTAAATTGGAATTCCCCAAGAAGTGACCCCCATTTTGTAGGGGCAATTTTAGGGTCTCTGCAAATGTGACATGGCGTCCAAAAAAACAACAATCTAAATATGCGCTCCAAAAGCACATAGTGCTCCTTCACATTTGCGCCCTGCTGTGTGCCCAAATGACAGTTTATGCCCACATGTATGACACTGGTGTACCCAGGATAACGTACTTAACAATGCCATATGTGGGTATAAACTGCTGTTTGGGCACAGCCAGGCACAGAAGGGAAAGAGCGCTATTTTGGTTTTTAGAGCACAGTTTGCTTTTTGGACACCATGCCACTTTTGCAGAGACCATGAATTGTCAGTAAAGTGGAATCCGCAGACATGTCACCCCATTTTGGAAACTATACCCTTCAAGGGATTTATCAAGTGGGGTAGCGAGCATTATTAACCCTTAAGTGTTGCATTCTTTTAATTTCCAAAAATGAATGCGCAGCTAATAATGAAAAGTTAAAAATGAAATTTTTCTATAGATACGCCATTTCAGTGCCCGATATGTTGTGCCCAGCTTATGTCTGCACAGACACACACTCCAAAAACTGGTGATCGGGGATCCCGGGCACAACAGCTTTTGGAGCGTTCATCTCTGATACAAGCCGGGCACAACATATTACGCACAGAAATGTCGTATTCCTGGAATAATTGTCATTTTCACCTTTCATCATCAGCTGCCTATTCATTTACGGATAATAAATTATAGCAACACTTGGGGGTTAGAAATGCTCACTGTACCCCTGGATAAATTCCTTCAGGGGTGCAGTTTCCAAAATGGGGTGACATGTCAGGTGATTCCACTGTACTGGCATTTCAGCTCTGCAAAAGTGGAATGGCGTCCAAAAACCAAATAGCGCTCCTTCCCTTCTGTGCCCGGCTGTGCCCAAACAGGAGTTTATACCCACATATCACATTAAGTACCTTATCCTGGGTACACCAGTGTCATACATGTGGGTATAAACTGCGGTTTGGGCACACAGTAGGGCACAGAAGGGAAGGAGCGCTATATGGCTTTTGGAGCGCAGATTCAGATGTTTGGGATCTGGATGCCATGTCATGTTTGCAGAGCCTCTAAAGTACCAGTAAAGTGGAATCCCCTAGGGAATGACCCCATTTTGAAAACTGCACCCCTCAAAGAATTTATCAAGGGGTGTAGCGAGCATTAGTATCCCAGACGTGACTGCACAGCGGATGGGGAAAAGTGAATATGTAATCTGTGCGTAGTACATTGGGTACACTAAATTCCCTACTATTTCCCCAGTAGTTCCTATTATTGGGGGGTCACTCTGGGGGTCACTTCTGGTTTATTATCCCTCGTAAGCTCTAAATCTGGGGTGTACCCTAATATATGCTCGCACAGCTTATACATTCCCTTCCTGCCGCAGCCAGTTATGCTCTAATGATTTGTCGATTTTTGGGGTTTTTGTCTTCACATTGTACGAGCTATATTTTCTTTATTTCTCTGGTGATGTAGCCATATGAGGGCTTGTTGTTTTCATGGTGAGATGTATTTTTTAATGACATCATTTTTAGGTGCTTACAACTTATTAAATAAATTTTATTAACTCTTTCTTGGTGGATTAAAAAACAACCCCATCAATTCTGGCACTGCGTTTTATCTTTTAAATTTTTCACCATGCAGCGTAGAGCATAAGTAACATGTTATCTTTATTCTGCGGGTCGGTACGATTACGGCGATACCTCATTTATAATGTTTTTTTATGCAATACCAATTTTGCAGAACAAAAACCCATTTGGGGACATAAATTAATTTTTTTTGCATCGCCATCTTCTAAGATGTGTAGCATTTTTATTTTTCAGTTTAGAGAGTTGGTTTAGGGCTTATTTTTTGCGGTACAACCTGTGCTTTTTATTGGTATTGTTTTGGGGTACATATGACTTTTTGATCACTTTTTATGGCATATTTTGTAAGGTGAGATGGCGAAAAATCGTTACTTTTGGCGTTTTTTTTCCGTTTTTTTTTCCCCGACTTTAACCGTGTACATTAAATATGGTTTCAGTTTTATTGTACAGGTTGTTACGGACGCAACGATACCAAATATGTATTGTTTTTATTAATTTTTAGGTTTATTTTTTATATAATTCATTTTATATAGGAAAAGGGAATTTTTGGGGCTTTATTCTTTTATTAATTTTTTTCACATACTTTATTTTTTTTTTTTCCTCTTTTTTTTTACTTTTTCTTGTGTCCCATTAGGACACCTGAGCCAGCAATGCTTTGATTGCTGGCTCAGCTCTATAGACTGCAAGACACGAGCATACTGGTGTCTTACAGCCTATACAGGAAGTCAGCGCTATGGAAACACAGCGCTGACTTCCTGATGTCTCGGCAGGATCAACCAGGTACTGGGGGCTCCAGGCAGCCTGGGGTCACTTGGCAGAGCCCGGGCTGCACATTAGAGATATCGGCACCCCCCGATCTCGCCGCGGGGGGTGCCGGGGGGGGTCGGCAAGACGGCGGAACCCCTTGGATGCCGCGGTCATGTTTGACCGCGGCATCCAAGGGGTTAAAACCGCCGATCGGAAGTTATGGCCGACCGGGAGTTATGGAGCAGGGTGTTAGCTGTCAGATACAGCTAACACCCGGTTCCGATACCGCCCGCTCAGATAGTGAGCGGGCGGCCGGCCTCGGGCGTAGTATTACGTCCTGGTGCGCGAAGTACCTAGCGCCCAGGACGTAATAGTACCTAGCTTATTGGTGGTGTAAACCCAACTTCAGGGATTTACCTAGTAGCTCTCAGTCTATTGACAAGGCTAGATTCACATGAACGAGTTTCACCCATAAAACTCGGTCTGTGTGTTCGCCAGATTTACTGGCCTGAGTTCTAATCCTGGCATGAAGGTTAGGCCGGAGAATCCAGAGAACACACAGACCAAGATTCACAGGTAAAACTCAGTCGTGTGAAACTAGGATAAGACCACATCTTAAGGTGAACTTTTTGAGATCTGTTCACGTGGTGCGGTGCTGCATGATGGCTGTTCCCGTGGGATAGGGTAGGTTTAGCTTGGCAGCAGGGGTGTTGTTGGGCTGTCAAGTTACTCCCCTTGTGGGTACTATGTTGTGGTGGCTAGCAACATGTGACGCCTAACCCATTAGACTAGGGACCCACTATACAGAGATCACTGAAATGGAGAGTGGGCTTATACATCTTGATCAAAATGTATACTAAGAACCTCGTGTTTTTTTTGTAGATTTTGCTGAGAAGCATAGATCAATGTATAATGTCTTTTTTTCTTAATATGTTGAGTTACAGCAAAGTTTCACATTAGGTGTAAGCTCATCATTCTGAATGTTTAGAGGTGATGATTCACTGTAGAAAGTCTTAATGAGGTTTTCACATGCAAAATATAGACTGGATGCAAGAATGAGGCTGACACGTATTGGATTCTTGTTTCATTTTACTAGAATACGGTTTAACAGAATGCATTTACAGTTGAAACCAGAAGTTTACATACACTATATAAAAAGGCACATATGCATGTTTTTCTCACTATCTGACATGAAATCAGAATAAACCTTTCCCGTTTTAGGTCAATTAGGATTACCAAAATTATTTATATTTGCCAAATGCCAGAATAATGAGAGAGACAGAGAATTTTTTAAGGTATTTTTATTACTTTCTGCAAAGTCAAAAGTTTACATACACTAAGATTACTATGCCTTTAAACAATTTGGGACAGCCCATATGATGATGTCATGTCTTTGGAAGTTAAAGCTTAGGCACAAATGGGTCTTCCAAATGGACAATGACCCGAAGCATACGGTCAAACTGGTTACAAAGTGGCTTTAGGATAACAAAGTCAATGTTTTGGAGTGGCCATCACAAAGCCCTGATCTCAATCCTATTGAAAATTTATGGGCAAAGCTGAAAAGGCAGGTGCAAGAAAGGCGGCCTACAAACATGGCTCAGTTACACCAGTTCTGCCAGGAGGAATGGGCCCAAATTCCTACCAACTATTGAGAGAAGCTTGTGAAAGGATATCCAAAACGTTTGACCCAAGTCATACAGTTTAAGGCCAATGGTACCAAATACTAATGAAATGTATGTAAACTTTTGACTTTGTAGAAAGTAATAAAAATGTCTTATAAAATTCTCTCTCTCTCATTATTCTGGCATTTGGCAAATATAAATAATTTTGGTATTCCTAATTGACCTAAAATGAGAAAGGTTTATTCTGATTTCATGTCAGATAGTGAGAAAAACATGCATATGTGTCTTTTTATATAGTGTATGTAAACTTCTGGTTTCAACTGTATGTGAGTGTTCTCATTTAACCATTTCATAAATTAGTTGTCAAAAGCAGATTTACAAAACAATGGAGTATGCAAAGATATGTGTCACAATAAATAACCCCTTAAGGACACGGCCAAAAATTTTTTAAAAAAGCAGCATCTCAATTATACCTGTGGAAACACTCGCATTTTTTATATAGGTTTAATAAGGGAGAAAAATCCGCTGAGAAAAACTCAGCAAAAATGTTTCTGTTGCATTTTTTTCTGCAGTGTTTTTTAGCTGCGTTTCTCAATGTGGGGCCTTAGCTTCAAGGACATGGCCCCAGCTAACAAGTGTCACTTTATATGGCAATAACTAAGATGTTTTAACTTACCCAAGTGATTTTGAGATTGTTTTAGCATGGCACATTGTATTTCATGTAAGTGTTAAACTTGGATAGATATTTATTGCATTAATTTATGAAAAAATAGGAAAATTTCGAAAAATTTGTAATTTTCAAAATGTCAAATTTTCACACAGATATTCATGATACCCAAATACATTAATAAATATTATCTACAATATCTCTGCTTTAAATTGGCAACATCCTTTAATTGTCCTTCAATTTATTTTGGATGTTAGAAGGCTTACAAATTTAACGATTGTAAGTGTAGTGATTTTCCAGTTTTACACGAAAAATTTCATCAACCCATTTGTTAGAGACCACTTCAGTTCTGAAAGGGATTTTAATTATCTATACACTGACGAGCAAAAGGGTAACATTGTTTTGAACTTTTGACTTTCAGGCTCCATTTGCAGCAATTACAGCACTGCAGACATTTGGCATTCTAGCTGTTAATTTGCTGAGGTAATCTGGAGAAATTTCACCCCATGCTTCCAGAAGCCTCTCCCACAAGTTGGATTGGCTTGATGGGCACTTTTTGCATACCATACGGTCAAGCTGCTCCCACAACAGCTCAATGGGGTTGAGATCTGGTGACTACGCTGGCCACTCCATTACAGATAGAATACCAGCTGCCTGCTTCTTCCCTAAATAGTTCTTGCATAATTTGGGGTTGTGCTTTGGGTCATTGTCCTGTTGTAGGATGAAATTGGCTCCAATCAAGCGCTGTCCACAGAGTATGACATGGCGTTGAAAAATGGAGTGATTGTCCAAGGACAATCACTGCATGCGACTTGTATGTCCTCCACATGTTTCTGTGGCTCTCTACTGGTGGGTCAAATTTCCTTCCTTTCCTGCAAAATTTGCCCTTGTTTGTCTTAGATAGGGGTATTATATTGTCAGTCTATTGTACAACTTTGCGGAAAATGGTGCTATATCAGCAACGGAAAGTAAAATAATAAATGCTGCTTCTAGATCACAAGATAAAAATGGAGTTGCGGCCTTCAAAAAGTTTGTGTGTAGTCTTACGGTACTAGACATTTAGTAGATAGGCACTTGCCATGTGACAGTTGCAAAGTCAGTCCTGAGTCACATTTCAGTAAAACTTTGATAAATGTGATAAAGATCAAGATTTTCAAGATCAGGTTTTGCATAACTATCACAAGTTTACTTAAGAATCTGCCCACCTAGCTTGAGAACTACACGGTCATGCTTACTGTAATCTTCCCATTACACCCTGAGCTGTTCTTCTTTTCACATTTCTATTTTGACATACACCAACCCAAAAATATAATTTATTGTTGTAGCATCTGCTGTTTTTTTGCATGTAATTGGCAGGAGGCTATATTTTTCTTGTTTTTTTTTTTTTTTTTCATATCTTTTAATTAAAAAAGACAATTTGGCTGAATGGAGACATATGGATACTTTTGACATATGTTCTGGTACATTTTCTGAAAGGTGGCAAATAGACATAGCAAATGCATCTTGCATTAATTTTTTTTTTTTTTTTTTTTACTGAGGCTTCTCATACAGTAAGTAATTATTAAGTTGGCTTGGGGCATAAAATCTTTTCTATGGGATTTGCTGATAATAATGTCTATATTTCCTATGGGGGAAAAAGGAGGATAAGACAGGTAGGAAAGTCAAGCCATCAAATTTTGTTTTCCCCAATATAAGGTGTTTTACAGCTACTTTATTCCTTCCATAAAAAAATATGCCTGGGGGCGTGGCCTGGACGCGCATGTAGTAGCACGCGCGCAGGTCCTTCTCCGCTCCTCCGCTCGCTACTGAGACCCGTGGACCCCTCAGCAAGCGCAGTATGGGCAAGCGCTTACCGAGGAAGGTGGCCCTGGGCACCCCAGCGCCCGTGGAGAGGTCTGGGGGGGCCACCCTGGACGCCTTTCTGGCCCAGCGGCCTTCTCTACCGGGCCAGGCTGCTGCGGGGCGGCCATCTTGGATTTCCTCCGCTCTCCAGGCACAGGGGTCGCAGCGCAGCTTCTCTCCTCCCGCGCTCCCCCTGTCAGCCAGCGGAGCACCGCTTCAACAGAGATCCCTGTCGGCGCCTGGGCAACCCAGAGTTTCCCCAGCACGAGTACTCCCACAGTCTCCTCACCCTGGGATGTCCCAGCAACTACATTCTGCTTCACCAGCACTCCTGGCAGAGCGGCATGAGAGGACCCCGGATGTTTCCAGCTTCTCAAGGAGTTCAGAGGTCAGTGGCTCTGCTCCCTCCTACATTCGCTGATGAGTTGCAGCCTGTGGCCACAGAGCTGGTCTCTGTGGCCCCCCAGCTACTATCTTCCCCCATCGCCCCCCCTCCATGGCTCAGAGGGGGATGGCGTGGTGAGGGACGCTGGCGTAGGGGCTCCTCTGCCCCACACTCCCAAGGATTATGGCTCCCCCCTCCAGTCCTGTACCCCCAGAGCTGTATCCCAGGCCCATCTTCAGCACCATCATCCATGGCGGACCTTCTTCCTCAACTTACTACTAAACAAGACCTTAAAAGTATGGTTGCGGAAATCACAGCATCCTTCCGATCTGAAATTGCTACCCTCCGCACTGATTTACACTCCATTGCTAACCGAATGGACACGCTGGAGAATGACCATGACACTACCAGGGCCTATGTTGCCTCACTACATGATACTACCACTGACCAGGGTTCAGCTATACGGCACATGCAACGCCACTTGGAGGATCTTGACAACAGGGGCCGGCGCAACAATATACGCGTCAAGGGACTCTCAGAGGCTGACCAATCTGAGGATCTGCCTGCTCTGCTGGAGGCTGTCTTCAACACTATACTGCAGGAGCCCCCGTCCCACAAAATTAAGTTTGATAGGGCACATCGAGCCCTTCGACCCAGAGGATCTTCCGCCACACCCCGTGATGTCATCTGCTGCCTCCACGACTTCACCCTTAAAGAGGCTATAATGAGCAAAGTGCGCAAACTCAAAGACTTCAAGTTTCAGGGAGCTCCACTACAATTCTATCAGGATCTGTCGCTAATCACCCTCCAGAAACGCCGCCATCTCCGACCCCTCCTCCAGATTCTTCAGGAGCACCAAATTCCTTACCGGTGGGGTTTTCCGTTTGCTCTCATTGCTCGTAGGGATGGTCGCTCCGCTACGCTTCGCTCCTTTGCCGATTTGCCTCTCTTCTGTGACCTATTGGATGTTCCCCTGCCGGATTTAACAGACTGGGAGCTATTCTCTCCACCCCCTCCCCCACCACCGGTTTGGCAACGATTGGAGCCCAGACGACGTCATGCATCCTCCGCTGTGGTGACCACTGGAGACTGATCCCTGAGGAGGCTGCCCCCCCCTTTAGACGTTCTCCCTTTTCTCGGTGATGCTTTGGAATCTGCATGCCTTAATGTTATGTTTGCTTCTCTTTTTTCTTTTTTTAGGTCTACGGGTCTCATCTATTATGCTTATTATTGGATTGTTTTAGCGGAGTGGGGCGGGGTGGGGTTTCGGTGACTCCCCTTCCTTCCTTCTTTTTACTGGTGGTTGGGGATCCACCGCCTCCCCTCCGACCTCCTGTCCACGCTCTCCCCCCTAAGGGGATACTTGGACTGTGCGGCCATTGATCCTGATTGGACCTCTGGCTGCCCTCATTGGTCCCCAGGTGAGTGACTTAGCCTCGCCCACAAAGTATTGTTTAACTGTTTTTATTTTTACTTTGTCATTTATGATGTCTTTTGCCTCCCTCCCTCCCTCTCTTTCCCCCCCCCTCCCTGATCTAGAGACCCTGCCTCGACTTTGGGTTCCTGTTTGTGGATTGCCCTTTTGCCTCTCCGAGGGAAACTTGCCAGCGTCATGTGTGATGGGTGAGCTTATTACAATCCGCCACTGTCCTCCACTCCTGAGTCCCAATGGTTAGGTGCGTGACAATTAATGTCAAGGGCCTGGGTTCCAACATTAAAAGGCGCCATGTTCTTAGAGAACTCCGCTCCTTATGAGCGGATGTGGCGTTTCTTCAGGAGACTCATTTTGACCGCGCTGGTACTTTTGCCTTCGCTAAGCATTATTTTCCCGTAGCTTTTTCGGCCTTCCACGATCTGGGGTGGCTATCCTTCTTTCTCGATCCTGCCCAATTACAGTGACGACTTCCCACATAGACCCAGGTGGCCGGTTTGTTATCTTGGAGGGGCTCCTTTATGGTGCCCCGATTGTTTTATGCAATGTCTATGCCCCCAATTCAGCGCAGATCCCGTTCTTGCGTCAGGTATTCTCCCGTCTGCGCGCTCTCCCACCATCAGCTTGGCTGGTGGGGGGAGACTTTAACATGGTCTTCTCTGAACGGGCGGATCGTCTGGCGTTACCCCAGGGCCCAACCCCCCATAGGTTGGCCCAACTTGCAAGGGAGTTCCGCAGGCTGATCCGCGCCCACTCTTTGTATGACCTTTGGCGAGTGGACAATCCTACGGCGCGCTCCTACATCTTCTTTTCTCACCCTCATAACACTCACACCCGCATTGACTACTTCTTTGGAAATGCTCCCGCTCTTCGTTTGCTTAGGGACACGAACATTGGCCCTCTCACCTGGTCTGATCATGCCCCAGTCGTGGTTACCTTATCTACGACTCCAGTGCCTACTCGCCAATGTCATTGGCGTCTTAACGAAACACTGCTCAAATCGCCGACCTCCCTCGAGACCATGCGCACACACTTGATAGATTATTTTAGGGACAACTTAGGCTCGGTAGACTCTCTTGCCATTCTCTGGGAAGCCCATAAGGCGGTCATGAGAGGATGCTGTATCGCATTGGCTTCTAGGCTTAAAAGGGACAGACAGGCCCAGGAACAGCTCCTCCAAGCCCGTATTCGGTCCCTTACGACGACTTTGGCAGCGCATCCATCCCTGGGGGTTCTTCGCCGTTTGGTCCTGGCCCGGGCGGACCTCCGTGATTTGGAGACCCGCCATGTGGAACGACTTCTCCTTTATACCCGTCAGAGGTTTTTTGAACGAGGTAATAAATCTCATACCCTCCTGGCAGGAACCCTCAGGGATCATCGGGCCTCTTCCACACCACACTCTGTCCGTGACCCCGCGGGTACTCTTCAACATCACCCTGATGCTGTGGCGCTGGCGTTCCACTCTTACTACTCTAAGCTGTATGACTTACGCCCCCCACGAGCACTACTCCCTGGGGATGACTCAACACTACTGGAAGACTATTTAAAGGAATGTTGTCTCCCACGCCTTCCTCCTGAGGCCTTAACCTCCCTGAACACCCCCATCACCAGGGAGGAACTAGAAGGGGTCCTGAGGGACCTCCCAAATGGGAAAGCCCCAGGCCCAGATGGGTTCACTTACAATTATTATAAGGTTTTCCAGGGTGAACTCTCTGCTCATCTATTGTCCCTCTTCAATTCCTTCCTTTCAGGTTCCCCTATACCCCCGACTATGCTCTCTTCACTACTCACATTGGTCCCTAAACCGGGTAAGGACTTGCAGGATTGTGCTAACTACCGACCGATTGCTTTGCTGAACACGGACCTGAAACTTTTCACCAAACTCTTAGCCAATAGACTGAATGCTTGGCTCCCTCTGCTTGTCCATAAGGACCAGGTGGGATTCATCCCCTGTCGTCAGGGTGGTGACAACACCAGGAGGACTGTGGATTTGGTGGAGGTGGCCAGTCATTATTCTACCCCGGCCCTTCTCTTGAGCCTGGACGCTGAAAAGGCTTTTGACCGCATAAATTGGTCGTTTATGCATACTACGCTTAAGGCGTTCGGGCTTACGGGACCGTTTCTCACAGCTATCCAGGCCCTTTACTCCTTACCCTCAGCAGCAATTAAGCTTCCCCATGCATCTTCGCCCTCCTTCCCTATTCGAAATGGCACTAGGCAGGGTTGCCCCCTGTCACCCATCATATTTGCCCTCTGCATTGAACCGCTAGTGGCCAAGATTAGGCGAGACCCTAATATCAAGGGGATCATGGTCCAAGATAAGGAATTTAAGATATCTCTCTTCGCGGACGATGTACTCCTCACTCTCACCTCCCCCTCATACTACCCTTCCAAACTTGCTGCGCTCGCTAGAGACCTATGGTGATCTCTCAGGGTATAAGGTGAACCCCGCGAAGACTGAGGCACTCCCACTTAACATCCCACGGGACCTTCTCCTTCTCCGCAGTAATTACGATTTCCAGTGGCGGGAGTCCTCTATCCGCTACCTGGGAGTCCATATATCCACCTCCTATGCGACCCTCTACTCGGCAAACTACCCGCGGTTGTTTTGTGAGCTAAGAGCCCTATTGGACAAATGGCAACCCTTGCCTATCTCCCTTTTGGGGAGAATTGCTGCGGTCAAGATGACTCTCCTCCCGAAGCTACTGTATTTTTTTCGAGACGCTCCCAGTCGCGATACCTCGGGGAGAATTACGGAACCTACAGAAAGCTATCTTCCAGTTTATCTGGAAAGCAAAACGACACCGAATACCTAGATCTGTTATGCTGGCGGATAGGGGGTCTGGGGGTATGGCTGTCCCACATCTGTTACATTATTACTGGGCGGCCCACTTACGCCATATCCCATTCTGGGCGGCTATGCCAGCATACACCAGATGGGTGCAGATAGAGGAGCTATGGCTGGCACCCATGCATCCTAACGCGCTTCTGTGGGTCAGCTCGCCCCCCACCCCCCCCCGCCTCGTACCTGTTGGGCCCCATTCGGTTTACTAGATCTATCTGGTCTACCTGTTGTGCTAGATTCTCCCTGATGTCCCCGCGCTCATCAATGGTCTCCATACTATACAACCCCCTTCTCCCGGAGAGCCTGACTTCTGCCATGACTAAAGTGTGGTCTGAAGCTGGCCTTTACCGGATTGCTGATATGGTTGACCCTGGAACCTTGGAACTCAGGTCCTTTGCTCATCTTACAGCTAATCAAAACCTGCCAGGTACTGAATGGTTCCATTACTTGCAGGTGGTTCACTTTGTCCGCTCCCTCCATGGGTCTCTTAAGGTGTCACTCCCCACCGCTTTTGAAAAGATTTGCCGTGCAGGCACGTCCACTAGGGGCTTTATATCCTCTATTTACCAACTTCTTAACTCACAAACTACAGGCTCTCCTGTTAATCATCGCTATATGCTTAAATGGGAGGAGGCGGTGGGTAAACCCATCTCCCAGGAACAGTGGCGGATTGTATGGTCTCGGGCCCAGGAATCATCTCAGTGCATTACGTTTAGGGAAACGCAGTATAAGCTGTTGATGCATTGGTATCATACTCCGGCTCTCCTTCATACTTTAAACCCATTAGTTCCTCCATGGTGCTGGCGCTGTGGAGCTGCGGTGGGTACCCTGCACCATATCTTTTGGACGTGCCCTCTCATCCTCGGTTTTTGGAGGGAGGTCAGGACTCTGACGACTGCTCTCTTTTTGCAAGAGGTTCCTCTTGACCCTCTTCTTTATCTCCTGAACCTTCCCCCCAGACACCTGAGCAATAAGTCATCCAGGCTTTTCTTGCATCTTTGTACTGCAGCTAAAACTCTCATAGCTAGAAACTGGAAGAAGGTGAGTCCCCCATCTAGTCTTGAGCTTGTGGCTAGAATGAAGGATGTGAGGAGTCTTGAATACCTGACTGCTGGCCTACATAATTCACGGGAAGTCTTTGGGGCTATTTGGGCACCCTGGGACATGTATTGTACATCACAGGGTCTCTGATCTCTAGTCCTCTCCTTCCCTCCCCCCCCTTCCCTTTGGTCCTACCCTTGTCTTCTTAACCCCTCCATTCCCCCCCCTCCCTTGTTCACTGCTTAATTTAAATGCATATTGCTTAAGAGGGAGGAGGCAGATAGCCTCTATTTACCTCAATGCTTCCTGTTTGTTTGATTATTATTGTTTTTTTGTTTTTTTCTTTATTCCTTGTTAATGAAAAATTTTTCAATAAAATTACAGTTATATAAAAAAAGAAAAGAAGCTTAAAAATGCGATAGTGATACCTATAAACAAAAAGTAAAATAGGTCATTAAGTTTGGTGTGCTCATGATGGGGTTTTTCTCTGCCATAATGTATGGCATGTTATAGGAACAACTACTCTTGACTACATATGTATAGCCACAAGAAAGCAAAGACTGTGCTGTAAGGTCTTTTTTGTTTGCATTTTCTGTCAATTCAAGTGCCCTTTGAAGTAGAAAGTGTAATGATAACCAGAAACCAGAAATAAGAAACACACCTTCTAATCTAGTGCCAGGAGGAAACAGAACCCACAACAACAAAACATTTTAGATGTGTTACTAAAGGAAAGCAGGAGTCTAAAAACTACCTTCTGCCGTGGTCAATGTAGACAGGTTTCATAATGAATAGTAAATAGGAAGATATCAGTGAATTTTACCTATTGTTACTGTAAATGCTAAAGAAAGAAAATAACGTAGGTGGGGATAATCTCTATAAAATACACTATATCTCCCATGACAAAAATACCTACAAGCAGTATGTGATCTTAATGTTCGTGCTTCTACTTAAAAGTATGTATATATTTTTTATTATGAAAACCACTAAAACATTTTTTAAAAAAATGTTTTCTAAAATCTATGCAGTAAAAAAAATGTATACATATTTATAGAAAGATATTTATAAAAAGAATGATTTACTCATTCTGGTAAAAGAAAAAGAAAGCATGACTGCTCAATGTTAAAAGAAAACAAGTATGCCCATTAATCTGGATGTAAAAGAAGGATGTAGGAGGAATTCCTTACTACATTTTTATAAAATCACATATCTATCTATCTATAGATATATATATCTATAGATAGATATATACAGTATAGAAATATACAGTATCTATATATATATATATATGGATATATAGCTAATTTTAATGGAAGTATTAACAGATATACGTATTTACGTATAATTTACATAATTTCTGTTTGCTGACACTATTACTGGAGAACACTAAGGCATGACCAAGATACAAAACAGTTGTGAAAATGGGACATTTTAAATGGTTATTTTGCATCCATGCGGCACCCATCTTCACAGATCCCTCATAGATTTGAGTCTATTGAGGGATCCTTGAAAATGGGTAAAACTAGGACATTGCCTATTTTTTGATAGTCTGTTAAAACGGTTATTTAATTTAATGTAGCTGTGTGCAGCTCTGCGTGGCTTATTTTCACTGTTGTGTGAATACAGCTTTAGGCTAAAGCCCCATGCAGCGAATCGCTGCAAAAATACAGAAAAGACTGTAGCGGGAACGCCTCATGTTTTTTTCTGCAGTATTTTTCCCAGAAAGTTGCCCTCTGTGGACTTTCTGTCCCTATTATACTCGTACGGAAAAAGACAGCGTTTCCGTAGGTATAATTGATATGCTGTGACCTTCAAAAATGCGAGTGTTTTTGAAATCGCAGCTTTTCCGCTGCAGATTTTTTTCTGCAGTGTGTGGATGGGATTAACGAGAATCCCATCCACTTTTCAGGTACTGTAAAACGCAACAAAACCTGCCACAAAAAAAGCTGTTTCTGCAACATGGGGACTCAGCCTTAAAGTATCATTCAGTAATATAAGCCATTATATTACTGAATGACTCTTTATGGTGATATGCACAGGTAATTGTTAAAACATACATAAAATATATGTTCTAAAAGGTAGCCTTTGTTATAACTGTTATATAACTGTAAGGCTGTGTTCACACAGAGTTTTTTGGTGGCAGATTTTGAGGCGGAATCCGCCTCAAAATCTACCTGAGAAAACTCCTCCCATTCATTTCAATGGGAGTCAGTAGCGTTTTTTTTCCTCTAGCAGAAAAAAAAAAAGCAACATGACCAGTGGCGTAACTAGGAATGGCTGGGCCCCAAGGCGAACATTTGACATGGGCCCCCCCCGAACCGCCGCCCCCCTCCCCCTCCCCCCAGACCGCCCCCCTCCACCCCCCCCCCCCCAAAAAAAAAACGCATTCCTGCGCACACTATTATGTGCCATAGTGGCCCCTGCACACAGTATCATGTCCCATAGTGGCCCCTGCACACAGTATCATGCCCCATAGTGGCCCCTGCACACAGTATCATGTCCCATAGTGGCCCCTGCACACAGTATCATGCCCCATAGTGGCCCCTGCACACAGTATCATGCCCCATAGTGGCCCCTGCACACAGTATCATGCCCCATAGTGGCCCCTGCACACAGTATCATGCCCCATAGGGGCCCCTGCACACAGTATCATGTCCCATAGGGGCCCCTGCACACACTATTATTCCCCATAGTGGCCCCTGCACTGAGTATTTTGCCCCATAGTGGCCCCTGCACACAGCATCATGTCCCATAGGGGCCCCTGCACACAGTATCATGTCCCATAGTGTCCCCTGCACACAGTATTTTGCCCCATAGTGGCCCCTGCACACACTATTATTCCCCATAGTGGCCCCTGCACACACTATTATTCCCCATAGTGGCCCCTGCACACAGTATCATGTCCCATAGTGGCCCCTGCACACAGTATTTTGCCCCATAGTGGCCTCTGCACACACTATTATTCCCCATAGTGGCCCCTGCACACACTATTATTCCCCATAGTGGCCCCTGCACTGAGTATTTTGCCCCATAGTGGCCCCTGCACACAGTATTATATGTCCCATTGTGGACCACCCATAAACAATTATTATACTCTGGGGTCTTTTCAGACCCCAGAGTATAATGATCAGAGACCCAGGGGAGGATAGAAACATAAAAAAACAATGCTGCTTACCTGTTCCTCGCTCCGGTGCATGCCCGTGCGCTACTCCGGCCTTCTTCAATGTTGGACCAGGCCGGCGTCACGTGACGTGGGCCTACGTCGCCACGCAAAATGACGTCGGCTGACGTCTGGGACGTCACCAAACAGGCCCGAAGCCTGGAGAAGCATAGGGCAGGTAAGTACATTGTTTTTTATGTTCCCTCACCAACTCTGGGCCTCCGATTATTATACTCCGGGGTCTGAAAAGTACAATGATAGCAGAGATTGTGGGGTTCGGCCCACGGCCTCACATACCGATCCCCGCTCCTGCTCACAGTCGCCTCCGCAGAATCGGAAGCGCAGGCGGCCGTGAGCGGGACCTCGGGGAACGGTAAGTATATAGGGCCCGTTACCTGCTGGGGTTACTCCAGCAGATAACGGACTATAAAAAAAAAAAAAAAAAACCGCATCGGGGGACCGCGGGGCCCCGTAATGTCCCGGGCCCTGTGGCAGCTGCTACCGCTGCTACCCCGGTAGTTACGCCCCTGAACATGACCTATCTTGCCACGGATTCCGCCCGCGGTGTCCGCGGCTCGAGACACGCTCCTGATTAGGCCCATTCATCCGAGCTTAATCAGGAGTGGTTAGCCGCGACGGAATGCTGATGCATTGCATCGGAATCCAGTTGCGGCTGACCGTGGCAAAAACTCCGAGGGCGAAAAATTTTCCGCCGTGTGAACACACCCTAACTGTTGGACATTACCTCTGTTTTCTGGGCTGGTTTTAACCCTGCATCACATGACTGGAACCAGTAACCGGCATTAGAGTCGATCTGCCTCCTCCTTCCTCTCCCATGGGCACAGATAGTTATCGGTAATATGGAAAATAGCTTTGCTCCGCCAGTCTATATAATACAAGTAACTAGCTGTGAACACGGGTGACGAATTGGGAGGAGGGACTCTGATGCTGGGTTCTTATTTCAATGATGCGACCCAGGGTTGCAACTAACACAGAACTCTGAGGTTTGGTCCAAATAGAACCCAGTGGAAGTAAGTATTTAAGTGGAAGTAAGTATTTAAATGATCACTAAGTTTTCACACAATTTATGCTCAATTCATAGAATACCCAATTCTGAACATAACTGCAAATTTTATTTATTTATTTATTTTGCTTACTTATATAGCACCATTATATTCCGCAGCGCTTTACAGATATTGACAGTCACTGTCCCATATAGGGCTCACAATCTATATTCCCTATCAGTATGTCTTTGGAGTGTGGGAGGAAACCGGAGTACCCAGAGGAATCACTTTAATCAAAAAATCGGATGTATTCCACCCTAATAAATCTATTTTGAAAGCTCTGCCACTAGAGTGGTTGTTAGGCAATACATGTCTTTGGTGTGGAGACGCAAATGTAAGAAATAGGTGGGTGGGTTCAGCAAGCATTATCTATAATGGGGTCCACAGAGGTGTTTGCTGTTTTAAAACTGAAAGTAGCAAAAAACTCTCTCTGACGATTTTCAGTGGTTCCTGCAATGGAGTCTCCAATGGAGCGTAGATGTGAACCCAGCCATAGAGAGATCTGTGTCTGTGAGTACAGAGGAGTAGGGAAAAGACATGCAAATCAGTTAACTCTTCTGACTCAGAATTGGGATGATGGGAGAGAGGAGCTTTAAAAAGATTAGCTTGTGTAGGACCACAGGCATTATTTAGTATATACACACGTGGACAAAATTGTTGGTACCCCTCATTTAATGAAAGAAAAACCCACAATGGTCACAGAAATAACTTGAATCTGACTAAAGTAATAATATATAAAAATTCTATGAAAATGAACAAATGAAAGTCAGACATTGCTTTTCAACCATGCTTCAACAGAATTTTTAAAAAAAGAAAACTCATGAAACAGGCCTGGACAGAAATGATGGTACCCTTAACTTAATATTTTGTTGCACAACCTTTTGAGGCAATCACTGCAATCAAACGATTCCTGTAACTGTCAATGAGACTTCTGAACCATAAGGTCAGGGCTCATAGAAGGCCACTTCAGAATAGTCCAATGTTTTCCTCTTAGCCATTCTTGAGTGTTTTTAGCTGTGTGTTTTGGGTCATTATCCTGTTGCAAGACCCATGACCTGCGACTGCGACCAAGCTTTCTGACACCGGGCTGCACATTTCTCTCTAGAATCCCTTGATAGTCTTGAGATTTCATTGTACCCTGCACAGATTCAAGATACCCTGTGCCAGATGCAACAAAGCATCCCCAGAACATAATAGAGCCTCCTCCATGTTTCACAGTAGGGACAGTGTTCTTTTCAAGATATGCTTCATTTTTCCATCTGTGAACATAGAGCTGATGTGCCTTGCCAAAAATTTAGATTCTTGTCTCGTTCTGTCCAAAGGACATTCACCCAGAAGCTTTGTGGCTTGTCAACATGTAGTTTGGCAAATTCCAGTCTGGCTTTTTTATGATTTGTTTTCAACAATGGTGTCCTCCTTGGTCGTCTCCCATGAAGTCCACTTTGGTTCAAACAACGATGGTGAGATCTGACACTGATGTTCCTTGAGCTTGAAGTTCACTTTTAATCTCTTTAGAAGTTTTTCTGGGCTCTTTTGTTACCATTCATATTATCCTTCTCTTTGATTTGTCATCAATTTTCTTCCTGCAGCCATGTCCAGGGAGGTTGGCTACAGTCCTATGGATCTTAAATTTCTGAATAATATGTGCAACTGCAGTCACAGGAACATCAAGCTGCTTGGTCTTATAACCTTTACCTTTAACATGCTTGTCTATAATTTTATTTCTAAGCTCCTGAGACAACTCTTTCCTTCGCTTCCTCTGGTCCATGTTGAGTGTGGTACTCAGCATGTCACCAAACAGCACAGTGAGTATCTGTAGCCCTATATTCAGGCCCACTGACTGATTACAAGATTGTAGAAACTTGCGATGCTAACTAGTGGACACACCTTGATTTATCATGTCCCTTTGGTCACATTATTTTCAGGGGTACCATCATTTCTGTCCAAGCCTGTTTCATGAGTTTTCTTTTTTTTAAAATTCTGTTGAAGCATAGTTGAAGAGCAATGTCTGAATTTCATGTGTTCATTTTCATAGAATTTTTATATATTATTACTTATGTCAAATTCAAGTTATTTCTGTGACCATTGTGGGTTTTTCTTTCATTAAATGAGGGGTACCAACAATTTTGTCCACGTGTGTAGAGTATTGCATATATAAGATCTGTCCATATAGTGCCATAACTATTATGATAATAATACATAGACAGCTGGATGATTGTGCACTCTCCTGAGCCTCATGGATAGTTTTGTTCAGTTGCTCAGCCAGAGGTCCACACTATGTACCCACCCCCTTGCTGTGAGTGAACTGCAGATCTAGGTGCAAGCAAAATGGAGCAATTATCCCCAGACCAAATAATAAATCAACAATTTTGAAGGGTCAGACCTCAACAGAACGATGATTTGTAAGTTCCATTGAAAAGGTACCCTTTAACCCCATCACGCATTCTCATGTACCTGTACGTGGGAGAATGTGGTTAGTTACCGCATCCCCACGTGCAGGTACGCGATGGTGATTGAGCGGGCTCAGAAACAGAGCCCGTTCGATCACCGCGGGAGCCCGGCTGTATTTGACAGCCAGACTCCCGCTGCAACAGCGGGGACCAGTGATAACACCGATCCCCGCTGTTTAACCCTTAACATTTTAAGTGTTTGTTCGCGGCACTGAGTGCCGCGGGCGGCATTGGGAGCGGGTGTTAGCTGTCAGTTAAGCTAACACCCTGCTCTTTAACCTCCGATCGGCACTGGGCACCAATCAGGGTTTTTAACCCCTTGGATGCCACGGTCAAACATGACCACGGTATCCAAGGGGTTTCGCCATGTTGCCGCCCCCCGCGCCGAGAGTCGGGGGGTGCCGATATCTATAATATGCAGCCCGGGGTCTGGCTAGTGACTGGTTGATCCTGCCGGGACCTCTGGAAATCAGCCTATGCGTCTACATAGGCTGAATTCCTGTATATACTGCAATACACGTGTATTGCAGTCTATAGTGCTGAATCAGCAATCAGACTATCATTGGTTCAAGTGTCCTCAGAAGATGGTGATGCAAGAATAATTGATTTCTTTCCCCAAATGGGTTTTTGTTTTGAAAAACTAGTAACCCATAAAAAACAATATAAATGAGGTATTGCCGTAATCGTACTGACCCGCAGAATAAATGTAACATGTGACTTATGCTGTACACTGCGTGGAAAAAAAATGAAAAGGTAAAAGGCATTACCAGAATTGATGTTTTGTTTTTTTTAATCCACCAAGAGACAGTTAATAAAATTTATTCTATAAGTTATAGGCACCCAAAAATGGTGTCATTACAAAATGCATCTCATACCGCAAACAACAAGCTCTCATATGGCTACATCACCAGAAAAATAAAGAAAATATAGGTCGTACAATGTGAAGACAAAAACCCCAAAAATCGCCAAATCATTAAAACATAACTGGCTGTGTCAGGAATGAAATGTATAAGCTGTGCGAACGTATATCAGGGGACACCCCAGATTTAGAGCTTACAAGGGAAAATAAACCAGAAGTGACCCCCAGAGTGATCCCCCAATCATAGGAGCTACTGGGGATATAGTAGGGAGTTTGGTGTTCCCAATGTACACCGCACAGCTTACATATTCACTCTTCACCATCCGCTGTGCATTCACGTCTGGGATACTAATGCTCACTACACCCCTGATAAATTCTTTGAGGGGTGCAGTTTTCAAAATGGGGTCACTCCTTAGGGGAATTCCACTTTACTGGTACTTTAGAGGCTCTGCAAACATGACATGGCACCCAGATCCCAAACATCTGAATATACACTTCAAAAGCCACATAGCGCTCCTTCCCTTCTGCGCCCTAATGTGTGCCCAAACTGCAGTTTATACCCACATGTATGACACTGGTGTACCCGGGATAACGTACTTAATGCCATATGTGGGTATAAACTGCTGTTTGGGCACAGAAGGGAAGGAGCGCTATTTTGGTTTTTGGAGCACAGACTTAGACGGTTTGGTTTTTGGACGCCATTGCACTTTTGCAGAATTGCTGAAACACCAGTAAAGTAGAATCCCCTGACATGTGACCCCATTTTGGAAACTACACCCCTGAAGGAATTTATCCAGGGGAACAGTGAACATTTTTATCCCCCAAGTGTTGCATTAAGTTTCCAGAAATGAATACGCAGCTGATAATGATAGGAGAAAATGACAATTTTTCCAGGAATACGTAATTTCAGTGTGTAATATGTTGTGTCCGGCTTGTATCAGAGATGAACGCTCCAAAAGCTGTTGTGCCCGGGATACTTGCTTAACAGTTTTAGGAGTGCGTGTCTCTGATGACACAAACAGGGCGCAACGTATTGGGCACCAAAATGGCATGTTTATTTAAAAATGTCAATTTTCACTTTGTACATTAATTTTCGAGAGGCACTCTTGGACTCAAAATGATAATAACCCTTGATAAATTCTTTGAGGGGTGTAGTTTCTAAAATGGGGTCACTTTTTTGGGGTTTCTATTTTACTGGCACTTTAGGGGCTCTGCAAATGCGACATGGCAACTCAAAACTATTCCAGCAAAATCTGCCCTCCAAAAGCCAAATAGTGCTCTTTCCTTTCCAAGCTCCACCATGTACACATATGGCAGTTTACAATCACATATGGGGTATTGCCATGTTCAGGAGAAATTGTATAACAAACTTTGGGGAGCTTTTTCTCCTTTATCCTCTTGTGAAAATAAAAAAATTGGGACTAAATTGACGGTTTATTAGAAAAAAAGTAATTTTTCATTTTCAAGTCCCATTGTTAATAAAATCTGTGAAACAGCTGTAGGGCCAAACTGCTCACTATATCCCTTGATATGTTCTGTGAGGGGTGTAATTTCCAAAACGGGGTCACTTTTTGGGTTTTTCATTGTATTGTTACTTTAGGGGCTCTGTAAATGCGACATGGCACCCGAAACCTACTCCAGCAAAATCTACCCTCCATAAGCCAAATAGCGCTCTTTCCATTCCAAGCCCCACCATGTACCCATACAGCAGATTATGACCACATATGGAGTATTGCCGTGTTCAGGAGAAATTGTTTAACAACCTTTGGGGAGCTTTTTCTCTTTTACCCCTTGTGAAAATGAAAATTTTGGGGATAAAGTGACATTTTAGTAATTTTTTATTTACACATCCCAATGTTAATAAAATCTGTGAAAAGGCTTTTGGGTCTAAATGCGCACTATACCTCTTGATAAATTCTGAGAGGGGTGTAGTTTCCAAAATGGGGTCAGTTTTAGGGGGTTTCCATTGTATTGGTACTCTAGAGGCTCTGCAAATACGACATGGCACCGAAAACTATTCCAGCAAAATCTCCTTTTCATACACCCAGTGTCGCTCCTTCCCTTCCGTGCGCTGCCGTGTACCCTAACATCAGTTTACACCCACATGTGGAGTATTTCTGAGCTCAGGAGAAATTGCATAACAAACTGTGAAATGTATTTTCTCCTTTAACCCTTTCTGAGTGTGCTTTAAAGGATTAACAAACTTCCCAAATGCTGTTTTGAATTATATGAGGGGTGCAGTTTTGAAAATGTAGTGATTTTTAATATATAGGGCTTTATAATCCTCTTCAGAACTGAAGTGGTTCCTAAAAAATTAGTTTGAGAAATTTTCTTGTAAATCTGGAAAATCACTGTTACACTTGTAAGCTTTATAATGTCCAAAATAAATTAAATGACAATTAAAAGATGATGCCAATATATAGCAGAGATATGGTAGATAATATTTATTAACTTATTTGGGTGGTATGACTATCTGTTTGAAAAGCAGAGCATTTCACATTTTGAAAATTGCGATTTTTTTTCCAAATTTCCATCAAATTTCCTATTTTTTTTTATAAATAAATACAAAAATATTGATCAATGTTTACCACTAACATGAAGTACAATGTCTCACGAAAAAAACAATCTCAAAATCACTTGTGCAAGTTAAAGCATCTTAAAGTTATTGCCATATAAAGTGACATATGTCAGTTTTGAAAAATGAGGCCTGGTCCTTAATGCACTTTTGGGCTCAGACCTGAAGGGGTTAAATAGTCCCTGGACAATGTCTTTATGGGTTGACTACACAGTCAGGATCCAATATTTCTTCAATGCTAGGAGGAGTATGGATGTCATTACAGAAGCTGCAGAACCCATGTGATCACCAAAACATACAGTGGGTATGGAAAGTATTCAGACCCCTTTAAATTTTTCACTCTTTGTTTCATTGCAGCCATTTGCTAAAAGCAAAAAAGTTCATTTTATTTCTCATTAATGTACACTCAGCACCCCATCTTGACAGAAAAAAACCAGAAATGTAGATATTTTTGCAAATTTATTAAAAAAGAAAAACTGAAATATCACATGGTCATAAGTATTCAGACCCTTTGCTCAGTATTGGGTAGAAGAACCCTTTTGAGCTAGTACAGCCATGAGTCTTCTTGGGAATGATGCAACAAGTTTTTCACATCTGGATTTGGGGATCCTCTGCCATTCTTCCTTGCAGATCCTCTCTAGTTCCGTTAGGTTGGATAGTGAACGTTGGTGGACAGCCATTTTCAGGTCTCTCCAGATATGCTCAATTGGGTTGAGGTCAGGACTCTGGCTTGGCCAGTCAAGAATGGTCAAAGTGTTGTTCCGAAGCCAGTCCTTTGTTATTTTAGCTGTGTGCTTAGGGTCATTGTCTTGTTGGAAGGTAAACCTTCGGCCCAATCTGAGGTCCAGAGCACTCTGGAAGAGGTTTTCTTCCAGGATATCTCTGTACTTGGCCGCATTCATCTTTCCTTCAATTGCAACCAGTCGTCCAGTCCCTGCAGCTGAAAAACACCCCCATAGCATGATGCTGCCACCACCATGTTTCACTGTTGGGATTGTATTGGGCAAGTGATGAGCAATGCCTGGTTTTCTCCACACATACCGCTTAGAATTAACGCCAAAATGTTCAATCTTCGTCTCATCAGACAAGAGAATCTTATTTCTCATAGTCTGGGAGTCCTTCATGTGTTTTTTGGCAAACTCTATGCGGGCTTTCATATGTCTTGCACTGAGGAGAGGCTTCCTTCGGGCCACTCTGTCATAAAGTCCCGACTGGTGGAGGGCTGCGGGGATAGTTGACTTTGTGGAACTTTCTCCCATCTCCCTACTGCATCTCTGGAGCTCAGCCACAGTGATCTTTGGGTTCTTCTTTACCTCTCTCACCAAGGCTCTTCTCCCACGATTGCTCAGTTTGTCTGGACGGCCAGGTCTAGGAAGAGTTCTGGTCGTCCCAAACTTCTTTCATTTAAGGATTATGGAGGCCAATGTGCTCTTAGGAACCTTGAGTGTTGCAGAAATTCTTTTGTAACCGTAGCAGATCTGTGTCTTGCCACAATTCTGTCTCTGAGCTCCTTGGTCAGTTCCTTTGACCTCATGATTCTCATTTGCTCTGACATGCACTGTGAGCTTTGAGGTCTTATATAGACAGGTGTGTTCCTTTCAGGTATGCCAAATCAGCTTTGGGTGGAATGCCCCTTGATGACTTTTTTTGTAAAGTTGCTTCATTTTTTATTTTAGTTGAAATGGGGTATGGTATCCACCTGTAAGGCAACCAGCTATATGTCATTGAAATGCACCACTGCCAATCTGTTTGAAACAGGAAATAGCACCCTACTTTACTACTCTAGTGGCCTGTATAAAACTGTAATAAAACTTACTATAATTTAACTTTTACCAATTACTTTGTCCTGCCAATATTGGGCCCACTGAGTAGCATCATAATATTACATTTTGCTTATAGTCTATTATAATAATAATAAGAAGAAGAAGAAGAAGAATTCTTTAATAGTCCCAACACAGGGAAATTCGGTGTGTTACAGCAGCAAGGATATGCAATGCAAGATAAGAAATACAAATACACATACAATATATACAAAACTGTTCCAAGGTACAGGTAATGAAATTTCAGTTCTCTGTGTGGAATTATCTCCGCTTAGGTCGGTGTTGGTTGTACAGCCTGACCACTAAGCAAAATATATATGCAGATACATGACAAGAATCTGCATAACTAATCATATGCTAAATAGTTGCAAGTCAAATTTATGTATGAGATAGCCAAGATGATTGTCTATAAAATGATGGTAGTCTCACGTTTGAAGCTGTAATGGATGATGAGATGTGGAGCCTGAAAGTCAAAAGTTCAAAACATTGTTACCCTTTAGTTAGTGTATATTAACCCCTTCCCAACATCCCCCGTAATAGTACTGTGTTGCCGGGAAGGACTTAATGCAAAATGCCGTACTTGTATGACGGAAGCATGGTGAGCGTCAAACAAGACTGCAGTATCTCAGGGGTTTTACTATGTATTATCCCCGAACGCCTCCTCCCACCACTGCGCTGCCACATGCCTGGTTGATCCTGTACATAGGCTTGCAGCCTCCTATACACTGCAAAATATGAATATTCCAGTGTATACCTACTGAACCAGCGATCAGAAGATCACTGGTTCAGGTCCCCTATTGGGACAAAATAAATATGTAAAAAAAAAAAGCTTAAACGTGGTGAAAATGAATAAACCTGCCATTTTCCCATATAAAATGTTTTATTATGCAAAAAAAAGAAGAAAGAAACCAGAACAATAAAACTAAAACATTATTTAACCTGCATGGTGAACGGTGTAAAAAAAAAATGTAGAAAACCACAGGAAATAATAATTCAATAAATAGTGATCAAAAGGTCAGCAAATGGGACATGGTGCCTGAAAACTAATAATAATAATAATAATAATACATTTTATTTATATAGTGCCAACATATTCAGCAGAACTATACAATTTGTAGGGTTCAAGTACAGACAAAAAAGATACATTACAAAGAAATAGTCAATTCACACAATGGGACTGAGGGCCCTGCTCACAAGAGCTTACAATCTATGAAGTAGAGGGGGTGACACAAGAGGTAGCAGGGGCGGCATCAGAGGTAGCGCTGCTTATACAATGGTCAGACAATTTTGTAACAGAGGTTACTGTCATTACACATATATAAAGCTGTATGAGCCGTCACCAGTCGTCTCCTTTAACGTGCAGATGGTGCCTGGACATATAAAGTTAGTCTGAAACTGCATCATATCCTGTGAGGTAATGTGGGAGCGTGAACAAAGGAGGGTACATTTTAGGGAATCTAACTATGGAAGGGTTTATATTAGGAGTTGTGATAGGCCTGTCTGAAAAGATATGTCTTTAGTTTGCGCTTGAAGCTGTAGAAATAGGGGGTTAATCTGATAGTCCGGGATAGAGCATTCCAGAGAAGTGGTGCAACTTGGGAGAAGTGTTGTATACGAGCATGGGAGGTTCTGATAATAGAGGAGGTTAGTCTTAGGTCATTGAATGAACGAAGAGCACGGGTTGGGCGATAGACAGAGATGAGGGAGGAAATGTAGGGAGGTGCAGCATTATGGAGAGCCTTGTGAATGAGGGTGATGAGTTTATATTGTATTCTGTATTGAATAGGCAGCCAATGTAGTGACCGGCACAGACCGGAGGCATCGCTGTAGCGTCTAGACTGATAGATGAGCCTGGCTGCCGCATTCAGAATAGATTGTAGAGGGGAGAGTTTAGTAAGGGGAAGACCGATTAGTAAGGAGTTACAGTAGTCAAGGAGAGAGTGAATCAGAGCAACAATAAGTGTCTTTAGTGTATCTGTGGTAATGAAAGGGCGTATTCTGGAGATGTTTTTGAGTTGGAAATGACATGAGCGTGCGTATGATTGGATATGGGGGGTGAAGGAAAGGTCTGAGCCAAACATAACTATTCCAGTAAAATCTGTCCTTCAAAAGCCAATTAGCTCTTTTTTTGTTTCAGCACTGCCATGTGCCCGTACACCAGTATACCAGCACATATGGGGTATTGTGGTGTTCAGGAGAAAAATGTTAGTTAGTTATTCTATTCAAATCCAACATAGCGCCTGAAACTGATCACAGCAAAATCTGCCCTCCAAAAGCTCATTGGCGCTCTTTCCCTTCTGCATCTTGCACTGTGCCCATATATCAGTTTACATTCACATGTGGGGTACTATGGTAGTCAGGAGTCCTTGCATAACTAATTGTGGCATGCATTTTCTCCTTTAACCCCTTGTGAATGTGTAAATTCTAGGGCTAAATGAACATATTAGTAAAAGAAAATGAAACGTGTAAAGTTCACCTCCATTTTGTCTAAAATCCTGTTAAACGCTTATAGGAGTAAGATACTTCGTATATGCTGTTTTGGCTTATTTAAGGGGTGCAGTTTTGTAAATGGTGTGATTTATAGGGCTTTCTAATACAGGGGGCTTTCAAAACTCCGTAACTGAATTAGTCCCTTGATGGGTTTTGGAAGTGTTCTTAAAAATTTTGAAAATTGCAGTTCGACTTGTAAGCTACATAATGTCCGTAAAAAATAAAAAGGTGATTAAAGTTTGATGCCAACATAAAATAGAGATATGGTACATTAGATTTGTGATCTAATTTGGGTGGTATGACTATCTGTATGAAAAGCAGATCATTTCAAACTTTTTAAATTGCATATTTTTCAAAATTTCAACCAAATTTCCTATTTTTTCATACTTAAACACAGAATTTACCACTAAGATGAAGTACAATGTGTCACAAAAATGTTCCAAAGTTATTACTGCATAAAGTGACCCAAGTCATATTTGAAAAATCGAGCTCTGTCAGGAAATTCATACTGGCTGAGGCTGGGGCCTCAAAGATGGGTTACAACTGTGTGATTGATGAGTGTCTGACCGCTGGGGCCCCCACTGATCAGAAGAACTTTGTACCTCTATGTAAATAGAGCAGCAGAGGAGAAAAGATGAGTACAGTGGCACTACCCATTTAGGTGCTACTGTTATTTTTAGGACTAAAATATCTATTTATGTACAAAATACATTTTCAAATGAAAATAAGAATTAAGCACTGTTAGGCCAGGGTTCCACGTGGCGTAAACGCGGCGGTTTTCCCGTGGCTGCAGAAAAAAACACGGCGTTTTACAGTCACTGTGTAGTGGATGGGATTCTAGTGAATCCTATCCCCACAGTGCGGTAAAATATTCACAGCACACACGCTGCAATTTCCAAAACCGCGTTGGTTTTGGAAATTGCAGCATCTCAATTATACCTACGGAAACGCTGGTGGTTTCCCTATAGGTATAATTGAAGCAGAAAGTCTGCCAAGAAAACCTCTGCGAACTTTATGTGAAAATTGCTGCGGGAAAAACTGTGATGCATTGCCGCCACGGTTTTTGCTGCGGATCGCTACATGGGGCCTTATCCTTAAGGAGACCATACACTATAGATATCTGTCTGACAAATGGCCTGACAGCTGTCTAGTCCAACATCCACACACATGGACACTTGGATCAGTCGATTAGTGCATGTGCTCTGAACAGCGAGCAGGGAGAAAGCTGCTGCCAGATTTCTTTAGCAGCTGCCTTAACCCTATCTCCCAACAACTATTGTGTCGAGAGAGTTAGCAGGCCCCCCAAATATTAGATGATTAGACAGTCAGCCAAACCTATCAAAATCAGCAGGGTCGGCATTACACATCTAATGTGTATGGCCAGCTTTAGAATTCATAGAATTAAAATGTAATCTAAATACCTTGAAAATAACTTGCTGCAATCCAGTGTGGCAGATTCACATGTAAGTTTTGTCCTTTATGCTTTTGGTGTACACTTTCTTCTTTAAATCAGTCACTTCTGATGCAAGTTTGACTCATATCACAGTTTAAGCCTACATATCTTCCTTGTTTGTATCACGCAGGCATCCACTACAAGGCCAAAGCCTGTTTCGATGTTTGGTTAGGGCTGTACTATTCAGTTAGTCAAAATGTTAGTAACAACCTTATAAGCAATAACAGTAGATTTCATACCATGCTGCCCAAACAGACACACACCTAGCATCTCTTATAAAGGTTCATAGTAACAAAAATATAATTTATTAAAAATGAAGAAGCAGTTTATTAAATTGTTAACTCTGGAAGAATGTAAATACAACATCTGGAAAATATTCAGTGCAACAAAATTGTCAAAAAAATTATGCATTTTCCATTTAGATTTTTGCATTTCTTAGTATTAATAAAACCTCTTGAATATCCTACATGCTATAATTTATGTCACCATATTTTATGTTTAATATTCACAAGGGCAGATTTAAAATGTTAGACTGATATTGAACATGCTATAATCTTACACCTATAATTGATAGATAATTATCACAATAATACATCTTATTTATATAGCGCCAACATATTCTGTAGCACTTTACAATTTGTAGTGTTCAAGTACAGACAAAAAAGATACATTACAGAGTAATAATCAAATCACACAATGGGACTAAGGGCCCTGCTCGCAAGAGCTTACAATCTATGAGGTAGAGGGGGTGACACAAAAGGTAGCAGAGGTGGCATATGAGGTAGCATTGCTTATACAGTGGTCCAGCCGTTTTTGTGATAGAGGTTACTTTCTTTACACATATATAAAGCTGTATGAGCCATCACCAGTCAGTATCCTTTATTTGTCCAGGCATATTAAAGTTACAGTCCGATACGACATCAAATCCTGTAGGATAATGGTGGAAAGTGAACAGAGGAGAGTTCGTTTTAGGGATTCTAATTTCTTTTACTATCATCCATAATTTATGTACAGTATAATGGCACCAAATATACTGCATTAAGGCTAAATGGCGCATGAATCGGCCGTACCACCAGTCAGTGTTTACAATTACCTTTTTAACCCCTTCCCGACATCTGCCGTAATAGTACCTCGGATGCCGGGTCTTTAATGATGGCGGCCGCTCTGCTGCAGCACGACTGCCATAGCTACCGTTTCTCTGATGTATTCTACAGTGGAGACCTGGTGCTAATGCCCTCGATCAGAGTTCATTCTGATCATGGGCATTGCAGGCCAGGACCTCAATAGTAACATCCCCCATAGATTGCAATACAGTTGTACTGCAGTCTATGGGACTTTCAATCAAATGGGTTCAAGCCCCCTGGGTGGGGCTAATAAAATAGTAAAAAAATAAAAAAAAATGTTTAAAAAAACCAAAAAACAAAAAAGCCTAAATGTTCAAATCACTCCCCTTTCCCTAAACTACATATAGAAGTAAAATACTGTATTACTGTGAAACACTTACACATTAGGTATCTCTGTGTCCGAAAATGCTTGGTCTACAAACTTATAAAAATATTTTTCCTGTACGGTAAACGCCTTTGTTTCACCTCTGATAAAATTTAGAATAAAAAGTGATCAAAGCAATAGACATTCCCCAAAATAGCATAACTAAAAAGAAAACCTGGCCCCGCAAAAAAGACGCCTTATGCATCCCCATACACGGAAATATAAAAAAGTTACAGGTGTTAGAATATGGCAACTTTTCGAAAAAAAATTTTTTTTAAGTTTTAGATTTTTGTTAAGGGGTTAAAATATTAATAAAACCGGAATCGTACCAGAATCGTACCAAAACATAGAATACAGGTGACATATTATTTTGGCTGCACAGTGAACGCTGTAAAAATGAAACCCATAAGAAAGTCGCACAAATGCACTTTTTCTTCAAATCCACCCCATTCTGAATTTTTTTCCATCTTTCCAGTACGTTGTACAGAATAATAAATGGTAACATCATGAAGAACAATTTGTCCTGCAAACATTAAGCCCTCATATGGGTCTGAGAATGGAAAAATAAAACAGTTATGGGGTTTGGAAGGTGGTGGAGTCAAAAACTTTAGTTTTTTACAACTTATTAAAGGGGTATACAGAAAGTATATTGGAACATTGTATAACTTCTCAGTATACAAACTATAACATTTATTTGCTGAAACTGGGCAACCCTTTTAACTTGCTGTAATCTGCAAAACCATGTGGCCAGTAAACAAGTTAACAAACTATATTCAATTAAAGATTAAAAGGAATTGTACACAGTAGTGTCATGGACCAGTGTGCAACCATCACTGCAATGTGAGCAAAGTGTATATGTTACCTTTAAAGTGCGAAATCAGTGAATGTGTACATTACCTAGGTAATCTGCAGATTAACTGATTTGCTCCATTAAAGTGCGGAATCAGGAGTTTTTTGCACTTTACCTAGGTAATGTGCACATTCACGGCTGGCGGATTGTTAAAGTTCGGAAGTTGTCCATATTCCGTCCCCCCTCCACTGTTAGTTACTCCCCCCTTCTCCCTCCACTGTTAGTCTTCTTTCACCAGCAGCGTCTCTGGTCGTCGCCAGTTGTGGTGTTTTGTTTTGTTTTTTTTATGTGTCACATATGTGTGCCCAGTGCGTAGCATAAGCTAAGACGGTTTGCTTTCAAAGCCCATTCAACTTGAATGGGTTTTGAAAGCAAACGGGCGGGTGTGTGTGTGTGCGCGCGTGCGCTTACACCCTCTGTGCCGTGAAGCAGCCGGCTTTTTTTTTTTTCAGACACGAAGGATTTTTTTCCCAATGAAAAAAAAAAATTTAAAAAACGGCTTTTCGTGGCGCAGAAGGTGTAAGAGCGCGCACACACACACCCGCCCGTTTGCTTTCAAAACCCATTCAAGTTGAATGGGTTTTGAAAGCAAACCGTCTTCAACCTTTCCCTATACTGTCCTCGATCCTTTTTTTTTTTTTTTTTTTGCTGGCATTACATTCGCTGTGTAAGCCTACACAGCGACGTTGCTGCTGTTGTTCTGGCAAAACATGTTATATCTGCACTTTAACGAGTGCCTAGTAGGTAATGTGCACATTAGCTAGGTAATGTGCAGATTACCTAGGTAATGTCAGAAATTAAAGAAGTTTTCCGCACTTTAACGGATCGCCCTAATGAATCTGCACATTACCTAATTAATCTGCAGATTAACTGATTTCTGCACATTAACGGTAACATATATAAACTAGCATAAGCGATCGAAATAAAAACAGAGCTAGGTAAGTAGGCAGATGGCAATCAGGTTGATCCCTCGCCACTTGTAGTCTAGGGTTGGCTAGCAGGGCAGTCAAAAGAATTTTCTACACATGTCTCAAATACGCCAAAGAGTCAGTGATTATTTTGAAGTCAGCTACACTGGGTCTGTAAAAAACAGGCTGGTAGCTGGATTGTCCTCAAGTATTTTAGATTCACAAAGATATTCCAGGATTGTGGGCACTACTCCACCTCCTGGTTGTTTATTATCCTATCCTTTTATGTCCCCAATGCTGACAGGGGAGTTAGAAATCAGAAAACTATTGTGCAGTAAAACTTGTAATATCTGTGAGGTACGTCTAGCTCTCTTTGCTGCTGCCAGTAGAATGCAGAAAAACTCCCCACCACAATTAGGAATCAATGCACAATGCAGTACTGTAAATGTATATTCTGTGAGGTGAACATTGGATAAACAGTAAGAAATATCGCTGTCTGGGCACTGTATGGACAGAATAAAGCACTGTGTGGCTCTAAGTCAGAGACCTTCACAGGGTGATTGAAGGCAAAACTGGGAGAAGCCTTTTCAAGGAATGTGGCCTTTATAAAATTCACTCCTAAATATATTCAGACCCCATATAAAAATATCAGTCCCCAGAATGTTACTAGTTAAATAAAAAAACAAACAATTATGCCATTTTTATTTAAAGGGAGTCTAAATTTTCCACTAACCCCACATTGGAATAGCCTTATAAAGGCTATTCTATTTCTACCTTTGTTTTTCTTATGCAGACAGCTGTTTCTGCATAAAATAGCTTTTTGCTATTATGCTAATGAAGCTCATGGAGCACATCAAAGCCATAGCCTTGAGAGTGTTCATTCCCTCCTCCTGGCCATTTTCTTCACGCCCCCTTCAATGATGAGCTCTCACGGTCTGCCTCCTCTTAGCTGCATCATCATCAGCATCTATCTTCTGCAAGATCCCGCACATGCGCTGTCGGCTCTGCAAGAAAAAAAGAGCCGACAGCACAGGCGCAGGATCTCACAGAATATAGATGCTGATGATGATATAGCGAAGAGGAGGCAGACCGTGAGAACTCATCATTGAAGGAGGCGTGAAGAAAACGGGGGAATGAACACTCTCAAGGGTATGACGCTGCTGTGCTCGGAGCACAGGGGGAACGCCCCCTGTGCTCTGTGAGGTATATTAGCATAATAGCAAAAGCTATTTTATGCAGAAACGGCTGCCTGCATAAGAAAAACAAAGCTAGGACTAGAATAGCCTTTATAAAGGCTATTCCAACGTGGGGTTAGTGAAAAATGTGATTTTTGAGTGATAGACTCCCTTTAATCCTTTTAGCAATCACTATAAATATTTGTTCATTTTATTGTGTGCTTCATAATGGTTACAAAGATACCAAATATGTCTATGTTACTTACTATGTGTGATTTTCATTTACTAACATGTATGTCTAAAATGGGTTTATTGTCATTTCCGATGTTAAAATTTTAGAAATTTCCAATAAATGTAAATATATATAATTTTTGTAATTTAGATATTACTGCTACTTTAAGTAAATTACAGAGGGAATCCACAATCTATTTAACTTTCTATTCCGTTTTTCACTAGGTCTGTTCTGGGTTTTAAACCCAGGACCTTGTGTATGGTAGGCTGACACCTAGGTGAGCCAATTGTTCTTAATGGAAAGTTTAAAAGCCTCAAAAGTATATTTCTTCTTTAAATGTAATAATAATACATTTTATTTATATATAATGCTAACATATTCTGCAGCACTTTACAAGTCGTAGGGTTAAAGTACAGACAAAATGATATATTACAGAGTAATAAATCAATTCACACAACAGGAGTGAGGTGTCTGCTTGCAAAAGCTTACAATCTATGAGCTTGTATAACAGTGTAAATTTGTTGTGCCATCAAAATCACTCAACACATAGCCAATTAATGTCTAAACATCCGGCAAAAAAAGTGAGTACACCTCTAAGTGAAAATGGACAAATTGTGCCCAATTAGCCATTTTCCCTACCTGGTGTCAAGTGACTCATTAGTGTTACAAGGTCTCAGGTGTGAATGGGGAGCGGATGTCTTAAATTTGGAGTTATCACTCTCACACTCACTCATACTGGTCACTGTAAGTTCAACATGGCACCTCATGGCAAGGAACTTTCCGAGGATCTGAAAAAAAAGTTGTTGCTCTACATAAAGATGGCCTAGGCCAGTAAGTTCCCAACCTTTTTTGTACAAAGGACCGTTTACATGTAGGCCAATTTTCCCATGGCCCGGAGGGGGGCGGGGTTTGAGTTGGCTCATGAGAAAACACAATATAGTGTATAATAAATTATTACATTTATAAAATTCTCTATACTTTATTAACCCCTTAAGGACCAAGCCTAAAAGTACCTTAATCACCAGGCCTCATTTATCAAAATTGACATGTGTCACTTTATATGGCAATAACTTTGAGACACTTTAACTTACCCATGTGATTTTGAGAAAGTTTTTTCGTGACACATTGTGGTTAATATTAGTGGTAAACATTGATCAATATTTTATGTGTTTATTTATACAAAAATAGGAAATTTGATGGAAATTTGGAAACATTTGCAGTTTTCAAAATATGAAATGCTCTGTGTTTCAGACAGATAGTCATATCACCCAAATACATTAAAAAATATTATCTGCCATATCTCTGCTTTATATCGGCATCTTTTTTTTAATCAAACATAATTTTTTAATTAAACCTTTAATGTATTTTTGAACATTATAAAGCTTACAAGTGCAGTGTTTCCAGATTTACAAAAAAAATTCCCAAACACATTTGTAAGGGACCACTTCAGTGCTGTAGGGGATTTGAAAGGCCTATATATTAAAAACTCCCATAAATTAACCAATTTTCAAAACTGCACCCTAAAATAATTCAAAACAGCATTTGGGAAGTTTAACCCTTTAAGAATTTCACGGGAATTAAAACAATATGGAGGTGAAATTTAGACATTTCATTTTTTTTTTTCAATAATGTGTTTATTTAGTCCTAAAATTAACACATTGACAAGGGTTAATGGAGAAAATGCATTTCATAGTTTGTTATGCAATTTCTCCTGAGCACAGAAATACCCCACATGTGGGTGTAAACTGATGTTTGGGCACATGGCACGGAAGGGAACTAGCGACATTGAGCATCTGAAAAGCAGATTTTACTGGAATAGTTTTCAGGTACCATCTCTCTTTTGCAGAGCTCCTAGAGTACCAATACAATAGAAACCCCCAAAAGTCACCCCATTTTAGAAACTACACCCCTGACAGAATTTATCAAGCCGTTTCACAGAATTTATTAACATTGGAATGTGTAAATGAAAGATGACATAAATGTCACTTTATCCCTAAAGTTTTCATTTTCCCAAGGGGTTAAAGGGAAAAAAAAACACCCAACAGGTAGCTACACAATTTCTCCTGAACATGGGAATACCCCATATGTGGTTGTAAATTGCTGTATGGGTACATGGTGGGGCTCAGAATGGAATGAGCGCTATTTGGCTTTTGTTGGGCAGATTTTGCTGGAATAGTTTCCAGGTGGCATGTCATATTTGCAGAGCCCCTAGAGTACCAATATAATGGAAACCCCCAAAAAGTGACTCTATTTTAGAAATATATCCCTCAAGGAATTTCTCAAGAGGTATGGTGAACATTTTGACCCCACAACTGTTTCACAGATTTTGTTAGCATTGGAATGTAAAAATTAAAAATTACTTTTTTTCCAATAAACCGTCAATTTAGCCCCAAATGTTTCATTTTTACAATGGGATAAAGAAGAAAAAGCACCCTGCAGTTTATTACACAATTTCTCCTGAACACAGGAATACCACATACAGTACAGACCAAAAGTTTGGACACACCTTCTCATTCCAAGAGTTTTCTGTATTTTCATGACTATAAAAATTGTAGATTCACACTGAAGGCATCAAAACTATGAATTAACACATGTGGAATTATATACTTAACAAAAAAGTGTGAAACAACTGAAAATATGTCTTATATTCTAGGTTCTTGAAAGTAGCCACCTTTTGCTTTGATTACTGCTTTGCACACTCTTGGCATTCTCTTGATGAGCTTCAAGAGGTAGTCACCTGAAATGGTTTTCACTTCACAGGTGTGCCCTGTCAGGTTTAATAAGTGGGATTTCTTGCCTTATAAATGGGGTTGGAACCATCAGTTGTGTTGTTCAGAAGTCAGGTGGATACACAGCTGATAGTCCTACTGAATGGAGTGTTAGAATTTGTATTATGGCAAGAAAAAAAGCAGCTAAGTAAAGAAAAACGAGTGGCCATCATTACTTTAAGAAATGAAGGTCAGTCAGTCCGAAAAATTAGGAAAACTTTGAAAGTGTCCCCAAGTGCAGTGGCCAAAACCATCAAGCGCTACAAAGAAACTGGCTCACATGAGGACCGCCCCAGGAAAGGAAGACAAGAGTCACCTCTGCTGCGGAGGATAAGTTCATCCGAGTCACCAGCCTCAGAAATGGCAGGTTAACAGCAGTTCAGATTAGAGACCAGGTCAATGCCACACAGAGTTCTAGCAGCAGACACAGCTCTACAACAACTGTTAAGAGGAGACTGTGTGCAGCAGGCCTTCATGGTAAAATAGCTGCTAGGAAACCACTGCTAAGGACAGGCAACAAGCAGAAAAAACTTGTTTGGGCTAAAGAACACAAGGAATGGACATTAGACCTGTGGAAATCTGTGCTTTGGTCTGATGAGTCCAAATTTGAGATCTTTGGTTCCAACCACCGTGTCTTTGTGCGACGCAGAAAAGGTGAACGAATGGACTCTACATGCCTGGTTCCCACCGTGAAGCAAGGAGGAGGAGGTGTGATGGTGTGGGGATGCTTTGCTGGTGACACTGTTGGGGATTTATTCAAAACTGAAGGAATACTGAACCAGCATGGTTACCACAGCATCTTGCAGCGGCATGCTATTCCATCCGGTTTGCGTTTAGTTGGACCATCATTTATTTTTCAACAGGACAATGACCCCAAACACACCTCCAGACTGTGTAAGGGCTATTTGACCAAGAAGGAGAGTGATGGGGTGCTACGCCAGATGACCTGGCCTCCCAAAGTCACCAGACCTGAACCCAATCGAGATGGTTTGGGGTGAGCTGGACCGCAGAGTGAAGGCAAAAGAGCCAACAAGTGCTAAGCATCTCTGGGAACTCCTTCAAGACTGTTGGAAGACCATTTCAGGTGACTACCTCTTGAAGCTCATCAAGAGAATGCCAAGAGTGTGCAAAGCATTAATCAAAGCAAAAGGTGGCTACTTTCAAGAACCTAGAATATAAGACATATTTTCAGTTGTTTCACACTTTTTTGTTAAGTATATAATTCCACATGTGTTAATTCATAGTTTTGATGCCTTCAGTGTGAATCTACAATTTTTATAGTCATGAAAATACAGAAAACTCTTGGAATGAGAAGGTGTGTCCAAACTTTTGGTCTGTACTGTATGTGGTCGTAAAATGTTGTATGGATACATGGCAGGGCTCGGAATACAAAGAGCGCTATTTGGATTTTGGAGGGCAGATTTTGCTGGAATAGTTTTCAGGTGCCATGTCGCATTTGCAGGGCCCCTAAAGTAACAATACAATGGAAACCCCTTAAAAGTAACCCCATTTTAGAAACTACACCCCTCAGGGAATTTCTCAAGGGACAGTATCATTTTGAGCCCCATAGTGCTTCCCAAAAATGAGTGTAAGGTGAATAGTGAAATTTTTAAAGAAATATGCCATTTCAGTGCCCAGCATGTTGTGCCCACTTTGTGTCATCAGCGGCATGCACTGGGTTATCCGGGTTTATTCACATGTGCGCCCTGCTGTGTGCTCAAACAGCAGTTTATGCCCACATGTATGACACTGGTGTATCCAGGATAATGTACTTAATGTCATATGTGGGTATAAACTGCTGTTTGGGCACACAGCAGGGCGGAGAAGGGAAGGAGCGTTATGTGGCTTTTGGAGTGCAGATTTAGATGTTTGGTATCTGGATGCCATCTCATGTTTGCAGAGCATCTAAAGTACCAGTAAAGTGGGATCCCCTAGAGAGTGACCCCAATTTGAAAACTGCACCCCGCACAAACCACATTCCCCACATTCCTGCACACACTATTATGCACCATAGTGGCCCCTGCACACAGTATTATGCCCCATAGTGGCCCCTGCACACATTATTATGCCCCATATTGGCCCCTTCACACAGTATTATGCCCCATTGTGGACCACCTATGAACAATTATTATACTTTGGGATCTTTTTAGAGACCCAGGGGAGGATACCGGAGTACAATAATTGGAGGCCCAGGGGAGGATACAAACATAAAAAACAATGCTACTTACCTCTCCCTGGCTCTGGCGCACTCCCCGCTACTTTCGGCCCTCTTCAATGTTGTACCAGACGTCATGTGAGCCAGCCCAGCATCACGACGCATAATGATGCCGGCCGGTCCCACGTGATGTCTGGAACGTCACCAAAGAGACCCAAAGACTGCCATAGAATGTTGGAGCACAGGAGAGGTAAGTAACATTGTTTTTTTATGTTGCCTCACCTCCCCTAGGCCTCCAATTATGTACTCCAGGGTCTGAAAAGACCCCAGAGTATAATGATAGCAGTGTTTGTGGGGTTCTTGGACTGCGGCCTCACTTACCGGTTCCCGATCCTGCTCACAGCCGCCTCCAACCACTTCTGAGCGGGACATTAAAATGATGCACCGGCACGTCATTTTGCGGTTAGGTACTCCTTCCCATGACGTATCGGTACGTCATTTTGCGTTAAGGGGTTAAAGGAGATCTCTCCATATCATGCATAACTTATTGGTGGTATGGGCAGCTCCCTTAATGAAGTATAGGTAGGGCAGGGGGCCATCACTCAGAAAGCACTATTACTGTAATAGTGCCATAGTAGTGCCCCCTAAAGGTAATATTACCTGTGGGTGGGGGACTATTACCTGTTTGGGAAACTACTAGGGCATTATTACAGTAATAGTGTCCCCCATGGTTAATAACATTACCTGTGTGTGGGGGGGGTGAACTATTACCTGTGCGGCGCACTACTAGGGCACTATTACAGTAATAGTGCCCCCCAGTTAATAACATTACCTGTGTGTGGGGGGGACTGTTATTAACTGTAGAGGAGCATTATGACTGTAATAGTGTCCCCCCCTTATAGGTAACAGCCCCCCCTAGGCACACAGGTAATGTTATTAACTGGGGGGCACTATTACTGTAGTTACTGCAGATTACACGCAGCATAGAAGCATCAGCCGACACTTAATAGAACACAGAGGTCCCCAATTACCAGGACGGCCCAGTACCAAGTGATCCACAGCCCGTGAAGAGACCCCAGAGTGTAGTAATGTTTTTTGGGTGGTGAACCCCAAAAATTTCAGGAAGCGTTCAGGTGGCAAACCCAAAATGTTTGGAAAATTCATAAAGAAAACCATATGGGCCACTATCGGGCATTATAGTGTATGCAGGGGCTACTATGAGCCATTATACTGTATGGGGGCCACTGTGTAATATTATACTGCGTGGAGGGGATACTGTGAGACATTATACTGTATAGGTGCCACTGTGGAACATTATAGTGTGTCTAGGGCCTACTGTGAGATATTATAGTGTGTGGAGGGATCAATATAGGGCATTATAGTGTGTGCAGGGGATACTATGAGACGTTATACTGTGTGGAGGGGCCACTAAGGGACATTATGCTATGTGTCCCCATCGTTCCAGCAGCCTGTTCGCTCCCACACTGTGCCTCAGTCCCCAGAAGCTTTGCACCGTATGTGACCACTGAGGAGGGTATGGAGGGCCTAGACACATTATTTGCACAGGGGCTCTCTGCAGTCTGTGTCCTCCCCTTACTGACATACATAGATATATTTCTATATACCAGGACATCATGTGTCTAAAGAAAAATATTATTGAAGTTTTTGGTCTGAAAAATCTTCACATTGAGAAGAGTTGACACTGCGGCTTAACTATTAGTGTGCCTGTCCCTTCTATATGAAGACCGGAGGCAGTGAAAATTTAATGAATGTTAATTTAATTTAAATTTAATGAAAATTTAAACATGTGAATTTCAAAGTCCCACTGGGCAAATATAGCACTACTGTAAGTGTACAAAGTATTTTACTTTCAAGGTATTCTTTAGCACTATATAACCCTATGTTGGCATGGAGATGTGTAGCACTATGGTAGTATATTAATATAGACATTATCAAGGTAAAGCCAAAATCTGGAGAATCTGGAATCAGCTAGAAAAATTGCAAGAACTGTCCCTGAAAGGGGTCTTGCAAAGGTTCATAAACCGATAATGCCTCTCCTTTATAAATACTATGAAAAATACTGAAAGCGGTAGTGCAGTATCTATAAATAAACAGATACCAGTGCTGTGAAAGGCCCAGGACAGGGAACTCCCAACTCTTCCCTGACAGTGCTACGTCAGTAGAGATAAGGATCAGGCAGTTAGATTTCATCTGCCCAATCTATTGGTCTTGTGGATATAAGCTGCTGCCAAAAGTATTTGAAAGAGGCATTTTCTCCTCTCTCAGTTGAGATGAGATTTACGTTTAAGCCAAGCCAAGTGTGCAGGTTTATGGAGGAACAAAATATCTGTTGGTCGACAATTTTCTAAAGATTATAGTTGGCTTAAGTTCTACTTCTACATAATCAAGATCTTAAGCTAATGCAGACATACCAACTCACCCAGGTTTCCCAGTTTTCAGGCTCCCTCACCCGGCTGCCAGTTCTATTAGTATTCACTGCACTGTGATGTCAGCTTAGTACAGTAAATATTAATGAAGAAATATCTGAGGGGCTGTTTTAAAGTCTTAGTCTATGTAAATTTTGTTTAGGTTTACTTCAGGTTTTGGAGCTACTGTTTCGTGCATAGGAGGCAGTAACATAATGACAACTCCAGCCATAAATGAAACATATCTTGAAAACAACACTGTCCCTACAGTGAAACATGGAGGAGGCTCTGTTATGTTCTGGGGCTGCTTTGCTGCATCTGGCACAGGGTGTCTTGAATCTGTGCAGGGAACAATGAAATCTCAAGATTATCAAGGTATTCTACAGAGAAATGTGCTGCCCAGTGTCAGAAAGCTTGGTCTCAGTTGCAGGTCATGGGTCTTGCAACAGGATAATGACCCAAAACACACAGCTAAAACACCCAAGAATGGCTAAGAGGAAAACATTGGACTATTCTGAAGTGGCCTTCTATGAGCCCTAACCTAAATCCTATTGAGCATCTTTGGAAGTTGCTGAAACATGCCGTCTGGAAAAGGCACCCTTCAAACCCGAGACAACTGGAGCAGTTTGCTCATGAGGAGTGGGCCAAAATACCTGTTGATAGGTGCAGAAGTCTCATTGACAGTTACAGGAATCGTTTGATTGCAGTGATTGCCTCAAAAGGTTGTGCAACAAAATATTAAGTAAAGGGTACCATCATTTCTGTCCAGGCCTGTTGAAGCATGGTTGAAAAGCAATGTCTGACTTTCATTTGTTCATTTTCATAGAATTTTTATATATTATTACTTTTGTCAGATTCAAGTTATTTCTGTGACCATTGTGGGTTTTTCTTTCATTAAACAAGGGGTACCAACAATTTTGTCCACGTGTAAATCTCTATGTATCAGTACATTATGCATGTAAACAAAATTTCTATTGAAGCCTTGGGTCAGAAAAATTACACTACTAAGAATGGCTGGAGCTGTGGCTCAGTCATTCTGTTCCTACCTATGTACAAAATTGTTTGGTTTAAGACCCAAAGAAACCACATTGGAGATTAAGTATAGAATTATACAGGGTGGGCCATAAGTATAAAATGGAAGTGGTTGCTGATATCACCTTACCGTTTGAGGCATATTAGTACATGGGAGGGGGGGAAACATTTGCGGCTGGGTGACGCCCATGGTGGCCATCTGCAAAGCCGCCATTTTGGAATCAACTTTACTTTTTTCAATGGGAAGGGGGTCATGTGAAACATCAAACACATGGAGAATTGCATAAGAAAAACAATGGTGTGCTCATTTTTAACATAACTTTATTCATTGCAGCAGACTTCAATGCAATAAACCCTTTCGAGACCACCCATCTCCCATGCCACAGTTAGCAAACTACTCACCAAATTTTGTGCAACTGGTTCGGTGTTGGATAAGCCCAAATCTGCGTTCGGTGTTGGATAAGCCCGGGTACTGCGTTCACCAGACATCAACACAATGTCTGTCCGCTCCTCATTGGTTAACCTCTGCAACATGTCAATGGCTGTAACAATAAGAAACGTGTCAATAACTTGATAATGAATAAAGCTACGTTAAAAATGAGCAATGTGCAATTCTCCATGTGTTTGATGTGTCACATGACCACCTTCCCATTGAAAAAAGTAAAGTTGAATCCAAAATGGCAGCTTTGCAGATGGCTGCCATGGGCGTCACCCGGCCTCAAATGTTTCCCCTCTCCCATGTACTAATATGCCACAAACAGTAAGGTGATATCAGCAACCACTTCCATTTTATCTGGGTGTATCCATATTATGGCCCACCCTGTAGAATAAAAATCTAAATACAAGGGAATCAACTCAGGGTGGGTTCACACCTGCGCTTGGTGTCCGTCCGTCGCCAATCCAGTGAAAATCTTGGCGAACTGGATTGGCGTCGGATACAGACCGGTCAGCAGCGCATTGGTTAAAAACCCATTCATTTGAATGGGTTTTTAAAGCAGTGCTTGTGGTGTGCGCTTACACCCTCTGCGCTGCGAATCCTTTTTTTTTCGTCGGAAACAAAGTCGGACATGCAGGACTTCGTGTCCGACGAAAAAAAAAAGGATTCGCAGCGCAGAGGGTGTAAGCGCACACCTGCGCACTGCTTTAAAAACCCATTCAAATGAATGGGTTTTTAACCAATGCGCCGCTGATCGGTCTGCATCCGACGCCAATCCAGTTCGCCGAGATTTTCACTGGATTGGCGACGGACGGACAGCAAGCACAGGTGTGAACAAAGCATCATATATATATGTAATTATTAAATCATGGTAATAAACTTTATTAAATGACCAGAACAAACATAGTAAGTAACATATTGGTGAGATATTATATGGGGTCTGAATATATTTGGCTGTATAAAAACCACGCCCCTTTAAGAAGCCACTCCTACTGTTGCTGTAATTTTCCATTCGCAAATCACTTTGTGAAGTACTCTCCCAGGCTTACATCTTTGGATAATGACGAACGAACGACGGAGAGGCCGTCTGCTAAAACAGAGGTTACCCGTGGACCCCATGGACTATAATGGGGTCCACTGAGTATCCATTGGGTTTCCGACGATTAAATACTCCTCCGTGCAGGACTTTTCTCTCTGCCGATTTTCGGCGGAATTTGCAGCTAGACTCCAATGCAGATGTGAACCTAGCTTAAGGCTACATGCACACAACCAAGTGTGCCATCTGAGCAGGCTTCCATGCTCTGTTCCAATCTGATAATTATAGAGCAGATGGCATCCTGTTCTTTGATATCGAATTGGAACAGGACGGAACCGCCCCATAGGAGTGAATAAAGCATGGAAGGCACTCAGATGACACTTGGATGTCATTTGAGTGTAAGACTAGTGTCTTCTATTAAAAAATTGCTCCCCGCAACCTGCACACTCGGTTGTGTACAGGCCTTAGACTTTGTTCACACTAGCCACATAACTTACGCTATAAGATGACAGTTATGGTGCCATTCCATTAATGGATTTAGCTCTTTTAGGCTTGGGCCCCACGTTGCGGAACTCAGTCCGTTTTTTCTTCCCTTATTAAATCACGAGCGTAAAATTGACATGCTGTGTTTTTCAGAAACGCAGCTGTTCCACAGTGTTTTTTTTTCCTGCAATGTGTGGATGGGATTAGCCAGAATCAGAGATGCAGTGATTTTTCTGCCTTAAGGCCCCACGTTGCGGAAACACAGCGTTTTTGGTTGTAAATTTTGTCAGGAGTAGATTAGACAAAAAGAAAACGTCTAAGAGCTTCCTTTATATTTTTCATTCCTTTTCAAGTCACTCCTGACTTTGGCTCAAAAAACACAGCAAAATCTGCAATAAAAAACGCTGTGTTTCCGCAACATAGGGCCTGAGCCTTAAAGTTCTTTTTTCAAAGGAAAAAAACTGCAACAGACTACATTATTCAAGTTAACAAGATGCACTATTGCCCTATTATACATTTTATTTTTGGATCGTATTTTGAAATGGTATTTACGTGTTACATAGAGAATTATATATACATAGACAAATTAAATGTTTCTTTTGTATTACTATTGATAACATTTTAACACAACTACAACAGAAGGAAAGAGAAAGGTGAGGAAAAAGTATGAGATATAAGATATAGTATAAGATACTATAAGAACATGTGAAAATAGTTTCCCATATCATGCAATATGGATATGAATATATAATATTATTCAGACCACTAACAAATTTTCTACTAAAGCAGCACCTGCATTAAAATACAATCACTACTAAACACACAAAACCGAATAGGAGTGCTTATATGCAGCAAACAGGTGGGGGTTTTTTTGTCTCTTTTTAATCCAATTTCTGGGCTCCATATCTATACTGTATTTACTTTGGATTTAATGCTTCATTGTTTTCAGTTTATTTGTATCCTGTGCACTGCATGTCTTTCTTACAGCCTTTGTTTTTATTCTCACTAAAATTTCTGTATTAAAATTAAGATAACAAGATCTACAGTATATGCGATAGTATAATAGAGGAGATGTTTCTCATCATTTTGCAGCATACACTCTATTTATGCATATACCTGTGTACCTTCATTTCCAATGCCGGCAAGGTCGTCGGACGTGTGCTCAAGTGCGCTTAAATGAAAGTAACACACTTTTTGAGTAGTAATAGTAAGTAATACTCTCATAACATAAAGCCTCATAACATTTTTAATAAACTCTATGTATTCTTCATAATTACCAGAACTCTAATGAATGTTGTATTGATTTTTAATCATTTTTAGATTGTGACTAATGTTTAGTTATTTTGCTTTCAAAGATCTGAAAGTTACCAAAACTTCAAACTTTTAGGTACTTTCCTATTTTTGGAAGAATGTTTTGTGGGTTGGATCGATGGTGTGTCTACAGAAAATGCTGATGGAAAATGTGTGATTTACCTCTGCAAACTGTCATAGGGACTTGCGGATATTAAATGCTGTGCACATAATATCTCCACTATTATGTTCCTTTCATTGCTAACCACTAACTAAAGAATGATGCTGCATAAATGGAACATATACCTTGGCATGACATTTATTCTTATATTGCATTTTAGTATGAATTCTTTTTGCAATATTGCCCTGGTATCCAATTACAGTGGTGCTTGAAAGTTTGTGAAGAGAATTTTCTATATTTTTGCATAAATATTTGCATCTAAAATTACATCAGATTTTCAGACAATTCCTAAAAGTAGATAAAAAGAACCAAATTAAACAAATTAGTCAAAAAATATTAGACTGTCGTTTATTTTAAAGATGACAATGATCCAATATCATATATTTGTGAGCGGCAAAAGTATGTGAACTTTGAGGCTAAGGCCCCACATTGCGAAAAAGCTGGGTTTTTTTGTAATTTTCCTGCATTTATTTGAGCCAAAGCCAGGAGTGAATTTAGCATAAGGGAGAAGTATAAGAACTTCCTATATATTTCCCATTCCTGTTAAAGCCACTCTTGGCTTCGGCTCAAAAATGCATCAAAATCTGCAACAATAAAAGCAGCAATGTGGGGCCTCTGCCTTAGGATTTGCAGACAATTTGGAGGAAATTAGAATCAGATGTTTTGAATAAATAGGATGACAATCTGGTGTCAGTTGAAGACCAGTTTTATTTAAGGAATGGCTTTACAGAGGTCAGGTCAACCCATACTAATCTTATTGATGTCTTTGACTATGTCTCAAAAGTGTTGGATGACGATGTGGCTGTATGTATTTCTTACCTAGATTTCAGCAACTCCTTTGATAGATAAATTATTGAAGGTTGGACTCCCTGTACAGTCCAGTGGATTCACAAATAGCTGAATAGATTTCAGTACTTGCAACGGGCCCTATGGTAGAGGGGGCCCTGTTGGGATAGCCTGCATATGCTGTCCTGCGAGGCTGCCCCAGTTGCATACAATGATGAAGCAGGGAGCCGTCCACTCCCTACTTTATCATTCACCCTCTCTTCCCGGAAGCTGCAGACTTGATGTGATATGTTCACTTACATCCTGCCTGCAGCTCCCCAAAGACACCAGACCCAGATAGCAAGGGAGCGAGGAGAGGTGAGTGCTAGTGTTTTGTTTGTTTTCTAATTGCTCAGGATCGGTCAGGGCTATCAAGATGAGCCTGGATTCATTTTAAAGATGAGAATCTCATCATGATAAGATCATGAGAAGATCATCATGATAGTCCTTACAGATTCGGAGCGATTCCCTGATGAAAACGCTGTTCGGCATTGAGATCCCATTGAGATCTCGTCTTTAAAATGAATCCAAGCTCATCTTCATAGCCCTAACAGATCCTGAGATGTGGGGCTTTAAAGTGTCCCCCTCTGCAGAGACAATGATAAATCATCATTGTCTGTGCATAACCTGTATGTGACCCCAGTAGGGGGGTAGCAGGGACTTCGGTCCATGTTATCCCCTCTCCTATCAATCAGAGAACATACTATACCTTTGCTCTCTGATTGTCACATTGAGGGATAATGTAATACCCTTCTGAGCCTAATCACAGAGGTATTCTTATGTAATACCCCTCTGAACATAACATAACCAGGAAGTTAATTGGTGCTGTGACCCAAACGTTTACCATCGTCCAGGTCGCAACACCAAAAGAGTTGCACCAAACACTTACACCACACTTGCACAAAGTCATCAATAAAGTTTACATTTTTTCACTGTCCCTGTCCTGTCCATACCTGATCTTTATAGAGTAAAATACGCTGACTGCCTCTCTAGCGATATCCGTTACACGCTAAAATAATAGTAATAACGATTATTACTAGAGATGAACGTATAAAACACCTCTGACAGGTGGGAAAGTTCCATCAGTCAGATAATACATCTTCCCCCCTTGAATGTCATCATATAAAATCCCAGTTTTTGGCAGCTTTCAGATGGGTATAATAGCGGGTGGCGATGGGGGAGGGGGGCCCACTTATTAAACTTCTGCACTGGGCCCACCAATGTGTTAAAACGGCCCTGATTCTAACTACAAACAAGTCAAAAGTGGCGTACCTCATGGGTCTGTCCTGCGTCCTTTTCTTTTTAATATTTTTGTAGGTGACATTGGAGAAGGATTGGTAGTTAAGGTTTGCTTGTTTGCTGATGACACAAAGTATGTAAAAGGGTTGATACTCCTGGAGGGGTTTGTAACATGGAAAAAGATCTCGCTATACTGCACAAATTGTCCAAACAATGGAACCTGCAGTTTAATGTTTGCAAATGTAAGATAATACACTTGGGGAGAAGGAAACCTCTATTTGAGTATCACATTGGAATTTCTGTGTTAGCAAGGACTTCAGAAGAGAAATATACAGGGGTCCTGATATCAGACAGCTTCATAATGGTTCAACAGTGCAGCCAGGCCGCAGGGAAAGCAAGTAGGATACTTGGCTGCATACGTAGAGGTATAACCAGTAGGAAAACAGAGATTGTGATCCTGTATAGAGGGTTGGTGAGAAAACATCTGGAATATTGTCTAGTTCTGGAGACCCCACCTACAAAAAGCTTTGAGGACAGAAGGGAAAGAGGGAAAATGATTGAAAACATAAATATGTTATAAGGGAAGGGAAGTGTTTTAAATATAAAAAAGGGGGCACAATCTGAAATGAATTGGGGGGAAGATCAGAAGCAGTGTCAGGAAATATTATTTCACTGAAAGAGTAGTTGAGACTTGGAACAAACTTTCAGCAGATGTAGCTGGGAAATTTACAGTGTATTTGGACATACAGTACCTGGGATGCACATGTCTATTGTAAGATAAAAAGGAAATAATATAAGGGCAGACAAGAAGGGCCATATGATCTTTTTTCTGCCATCAGCCTTCTATGTTTCTATGAGTCCCCATCAGGATCTTCATCTAATTGTCAAAGGGTCTTTTGCTCTGAAGGATCCAGAACATCCATGTATTGCATGGACGGCAGACTGATTGCAATGGCAGCTATGTAATATTGTATTTCCACTGTGGTGGTGCTATAGGGAAGTTTAAAACCTATAATTTGATTTTCCTCACAGATTACAGCTAACACTTGGGGGTGCCAACAGTGGTACATTTTGTGATCATGTTATTGTGAATTAAACCTTCAAAATAAAAACATTATCCAAAGCAGATAACCCCTTTATTAGTAAGTGCTACAAAATTTAGAAAAATTAAGTATATCATAAATATAGAGAAACTAAAGTATGGAATAAAGTGATGATGGACCCCTTCCCAACATCTGCTATATCACTATGGTGGAAGCCGGGACTATAAACATGACAAAGACCTGACGGCAATGCCAATGCCAGAGACAATTTACAAGGCATCAAAAGAGTAATGGCACATGAGCACCACCATATTCATTGAGATTACTACCTTCCGTAGTGTCATCTGGGTACAGCAATCAGTTCGTGGGAGCAGCTGGGAGCATACTTCATTCATACTTACTTCTATTACAAAAGCAGCCTGTACTAGAAGTTTATGCATTTATATGTTAGTTTTGCAGTATATTGTAAGGGTGATCAGACCCACAAAAGGGTCCAAACATTAAAAGTAAAAAAAAAAGTTTTAAAAATATATTAAACATAATTCAGAATACTACTTTCCTAGATCATGTGAAAATAAAGAAACAAAAATAAACACATTAGCCATCCTGAAGTAAAAAAATGCCTGAACCACAAAATACTGATCCACACAATTAATGCCATAGCAGGAAAAACTAAAATGATCACTGTTTTTCCCAGTGAATAAAATAGGTCAGACATTCACCAAAATGATATAAATAATAACTATAATTTGGCATGCAAAAAGAGATGTCAAACAAAGCTCTGTAAATGGAAGTATAAAAGGTATTAAAAAGTGCCTCCAATAAAAAGTTTTTTTCAAAGTTTTAAATTTTTGCAAAGATATTAAAATTTAATGAAAACAATATAAATCTGGTTTCGTCTTGGGCATAAATACACACAGAATGTAGGCAACATTGGATTTTTATTGTACAGGGAACACTGTAATAACAAAGCCCATATAAAAATAGCAAAATTACAGTTTTTTCTTATTTCACCCCATTCTAATTTTTTTTTCCCAGTACATCACACAGAATAATAAATAGTACCGTTATGAAGTATAGTTTGACTAGCAAAAAATAAGCCCTCATAATACTCATACTCACAAAAAATAAATGGAAATGGAATGTGGGGAGCAAGAAACAAAAATGCAAAAAAATGAACAATGGCTGCAGGGGAAAGGAGTTAAATTAAAAGCTTAACTATTTAAGATGTTTCATACTGATCTAACATTGTGAACTAATTTTGCAGAAATAAATTTGTGCGATTAAATACATTTAAGTGATTAATGGGGCACCACTTTACGTATATAGCTTAGCAGTACATTGTATACAAGATGTGTAGATGCCTGTAATATTTGCCACAGAAGCCACCACAAACATCACTTCACTACACATTTTTTCTTCGAAGTTGCACTCTGACAGGATTAGTCACACTGAATACAGTTGCCCAGAAGGTGGCACTAGTGCTTCATGTAACCAATGATTATAGTCACAGAATGCTTAACATGTTTTTAATGTATTACTAGTTTATATATTCACAGATTAATACAGTATATAAGCAAACTTTGTCATACGTTATACTGTCCGCTATTACTTTTTTTTTCTGCGTATGCTCAGAAAGCAGAACAAAAAAATAAACAAAAAAACGGACAGTATAAAAATGGACACTAACGGACACTAACTGATGATAATAACGTTTTTTTTTTTTTTTAAGTGATCAATTAAATGGATCAGTTAAAAAAACAGACACATTAACATCAGTTAGTGTTCATTAATGTCCGTTATGATAGGTATCCAATGAAAGTATGAACACCCTGTAACCCACACATACTGTAACTGTGTAGAGGCCCCAACTCTTTCTTACTCCATGGGTGACCTGCACATTTTGTAGTTCACTCTTGGTTCTTGGAATGGAATCCTTCTAATTCTTGGTCCTCAGCATGGCATCCTGCCTATATTTTCACATGGTATTTTTCTACTATGTTTGTACAGTATGTGGTTTTGAAAACCTTATCCACAGGTATTGTACTGTATATTATGGCAGATTCAAAGCAAATATGCTATGTCTAAAGGTGGTCTTAAGGTGGCAGTGCATGAGAAAGGAGAGTTGAGGTGAACTTGACCATTTGCAATTGATTCGTGAGCATTTTACTAACATTTCAGTATTTTTTTAGTTAAAGTGCTTATACAATATACAAACAAAATTCAGTGGTCTGGTTATTACTTCAAATTTGCAATAACATCTGGTGCACCTTCTTGATGCACTAGTGCTTTTCTTCCTGTCTTCCTATTTTTTTTTTTTTAACTTATGGCCAATTCTCGATTTTAATTTTGATTATTTAGTTTTTTCTTAAAGAAACTTAAAGTTCAGTGAGCTGGCAAAGGGAGAAGGAGTCAGATATAATTAACATAGGATTCCTTAACCTACCACCCAACTGTTCCTACAGTAAAGAAACTGTTGCGCATAGCTTATCGCAGGAGGAGAAAGATTGTATGAATATAAAAGAGTCCAGGGGAGATCTAACACTGAATTCATGATTTTGGTGAAAATTAGAATCGTGCTTGTTTGAAATGGCAAATTAATTCATTTAAAGTGATTAATTGCCCAGTGCTTCTACCAAGTGATGCTGATGTTTTAGACTACCTTATGCATACAGTTTGTATGTAGCCTTATATGTGCACCAAAATCTTGAAAACTTTGGGCCATCCCATTTCATAGGCACAGCAGCCCTAGAGAGAATCAGAGGACCTGCTTACGACTACAGTTACTGCAGATCGTTTTAATATAGTTGCTGTATGTAACCAGGGACCATCTACTTAATATGTGGGGGGCACTATGGGGGTGACTATTACCTGTGGGGGGTATAATTAGAACACTATCACCTATGTGGGGGTAATTTTATCTATGGGTGGACTATTACCTGGGGGGTATAATTAGGACACTATTACCCATTCGGGGGGTGGGGGGGCTATTACCTATGATGGACTATTACTTGGGGGGTGATTTTATAAACAGAAAAAACAAAACGCCGAGCGGCACATAGCGTGATACTCTTTGGACCACGAAATTGAATAGACAGAGCTTTATATTGGCAGGTGAAGGAATAGAAAGGGAAATGAATACACTTGCACAAAAGACTTTTTAGTGGTCAAGATGTACTCTCACCTTCTGAGGTTGTGATCAGTCACAACCACTATAATGGCATGTAGAGATCAATAACTGGCACCGGTGAGCAGCTGGACATCAACTCGCCTCAGGATATGGTATCCGGACGACAAACATCCACTATTACTTGGGGGGGGGATAGTTAAAATACTATTACCTATGTGGGAGGGCTGGGTACTATTAGGGATTTTTACCTGTAAGGGAGCCTTATTACCTTTGTGGGCAGGGACTATTACTTATGTTGGAGGACTATTAGCTGTGAATGGGCGGGCAATATTAGGGACTGTTACCAATGTGGAGGGGGGGGCTATTACCTGTATTCTGCATCTACCACTACATTTACAATGGGCTTAAACCACCCTGTTCTCCAGATTGGTGGGGATTTCAGTGGTTGGATCCCCACTGATTTTTAATTTATTCCTTATCCGATGGATAGGGGATAAATCATTTTTGTTATATATCCCCTTTAATATCAAATTAGTTGGGGTCCCACAACCAGCACCCTTATTGATTTGCTGTTCTGAATTAAACTGTCTGCTTCGTGCTCTATTCTCTTTGTGTTATCTACTGAGAACAGGTGATCAATGGGGATGGCGAGTGTTGGACCTCCAACAGTCTGATATTGATGACCTATCCTTAGGTCTTCAGTGCCATAAATGCTCTAACTTTTCTTTTATTGAATCTCTCAACATAAATGCTACATAAGTATGAAACAACTAGTCTTTAGGACTAGTCAACTAGTTAAAAGGAGTGTCCCCATTCTTTGATCAAGTAATATATGTGTTCCTAGTGGCCATGTCAAATGCTAGGGAGATATGTGCTTGCCATTTATTTTTCTCTAACCGAATGAGATAGGTGAATTATTTCTATTCTTGCAGCAAGAAGAATTGGATTTTTCACTTTTTGTTAGTACTACTTTATACTAAATATAGATTTTATTTAAATGTTATACTTTATATTTTTATAAAAGCACTGGATTGTTAGAGATATGAGGGAGGTGCTCTATGTTAACCTAAATCAGGGGGCTCACATGAATGCAAGATTAGTTTACACACAGGCTGCGGATGGGCATCCAAAAGTATCACTTTAATTACAGTACAAAATGATAATGTAAAGAATAATAATTTCTTATAGTTTCCCAGCACTAAGCTGGTGTACTATTACGAATAATGCACTTAGTGCAATGCATTGTGTCCTGACATTAGTATGTCAGAGCTGATCTTTCAACCCTGTCAGAAGTTAGAAACAATACTGCCTGTCTAGTAATTCTTACATTGGTCCTTCATCAAAGCTCCAAAACTTCTAGGCTCATTTGTCCATACACCACCCCAGGTTCTTGAGTCGCCAAATTTGTCTAGACACCACCCCAAAGTTCTTGTAGAATTGGAGATAAAACATTTTTGAGGATCGTTCCTGGCAACCTTGCATAAAGGGGTTGTCCCATGAAAATAACCATATTTAAATCTGTAGACAATTAAAGATTTTTTGCCAATATAAGTAATTAAAAAATTACTATTATTACAATTCTAATTTATGTAGTATCCCTGCCTGATAACCTGGCCGCGATAAGGAAATTATGTCTGGGTTTCAGACCATACAAAGTTCTTGCATTCACTGTCATATCCATTGGCAACCAATCAATACATTAGACTGTCGCCATTATGACAGCTAGAGAAAATCTTAAAAACTCTGCAACATTTTTAATTACTTATATTTGCAAAAATATTTACTGTATTTTTTGTACTATAAGACGCACTTTTTTAACAACGAAAAACCTTTATAAAAAGTCCCTGCGTCTTACAGTCCAAAGACTCTTCCTTAATGATCGGGTGAAGCGCTGATAAAGCACTTTTCCCAAGCCTACAGATCAGTGCAAGATAGGAGAGAGGAAACTGTACTCTCCATACTGCAGCTGGCAGACCGCTGTCTGGACCCTACCTCCTGGCCCTTAACAATCACAGTGGGCGGGAGAAATGCTTATCTCCCAGCTGCTGCCCCCTAAGCCCAATACATTAACCAGCGGCAGCAGGGACAACTGGTCTGCGGTCTGCTAGCTGCAGTATGGAGAGTACAGCATACCTTCTCTGGCCCTGTGATGTAACAGGTTAGTGAACTTTCAGATCTGAGTGGGGCCACTCAAGAGTATTATGCTGAGTATGGGGGATTTAGAAGCATTATACTGTTTGAGGGGCACTAATACCCCATTGGTGCCCCCCACATAGTATAATGGTCCTTAGTACCCACCCCACAGTATAATACTCCAATAGTGTCTCCCATACAGTATAATGTCCCATAAGTGCCCCCATACAATGTAATGTCCCATTAGTGCCTTCACATAGTATAATGCTCTATTAGTCCCCACCACACAGTATAATGCCCCGTTAGTGCCCCCATATAGTATAATGTGACATTACTGCCCCTCACAAAGTATAAAGCTCCATTAGCGCCTCACCCACAGTATAATGCTCTACTAGTGCCCAATACACAGTTTAATACTCCAATATTGCTCCCTATACAGTATAATGTCCCATTAGTGCCACAGAGTATTATGCTCCGTTAGTGCCCCCATATAGTATAATGTCACATTAGTGCCCCACACACAGTATAATGCTCTATTAGTGCCCCCTATACAGTATAATGTCCCATTAGTGCCTGCCACAAAGTATAATGTTCCATTAGTGCCCCCATAAAGTATAATGCTCCATTAATTTCACCACACAGTATAATGCTCCATTAGTGCCTGCCACATAATATTATGCTTCATTAGTGCCCCCATACAGTATAATGTCCCATTAGTGCCTGCCACAGAGTATAATGTCCCATTAGTGTCCCCATACACTATAACAACCCATTATTGCCCACCACACAGAATAATGATCCATTAGAGCCTGCCACACAGTATAATGCTCCATTAGAGCCAGTCACACAGTACAATGCTCCACTAGTGCCTGCCACACAATGTAATGCTCCAATAGTGCCTGCTACACAATATAATGCTCCATTAGTGCTCCAAACACAGTATAATGTTCCAATAGTGCCCATCACACAGTATTATGCTCCATTGGTGCCCCCATATAGTATAATGCATCATTAGTGCCTGCCACACAGTACTATTCTCCATTTGTGTCGGCCACACAGTATAACACTCCATTAGTGCCCATCCACCAGGGAAGGTAAAATTAATATGAAATATTTTTTCCAAATTTTTCTTATCTAAACCTGGGGTGCGTTTTATAGTCAGATGCAACTTATAGTCTGATAAATTTTAAATTGTCTACAAATTAAAACATGGTTATGTTCATGAGAAAAAACTTTAAAATTACCAAAAGGCTATGGCTCATGCAACAGAAAATCATAGCAGTTACATTTTTATTTTTGGAATTTTACAGAATTTTTTTGATTGAATGTAATCTTCATGTAAGCCAAGTATGCAAAAACTGCTTAGAAGATTAATGCTGAAAATAAATGTCAATGTGTTACATCTTTCCTCTCAAAGGCTTTAGCCGGAATAGAGGTGACAGCTTGTTGGTAGGCTTCAAATAGCACAATGTCTCTAGAGAGCTGCATTTTAATGAGATAGGAAAAACAACTCATCACTGGTATCATGCTGCAGGATGTTTTGGCTACATATATATACTTGAACCCAAGAGAGAAGGACCAAATACTGAATTATATTTGGTACATCTTTATTAGTCATGCACTCAGGACTAAAATGGCATTGCATTTGATGTAGCAACGATATAACATTAACCTGTAATTAATGTCAATAGTAACATAGTTAGTAATGTGGTAACATAGTTGGTACGGTTGAAAAAAGATTTATGTCCATTAAGTTCAACTAGGGGATGGGAAAGGACATGACATCCTATACATCTCCATAAGCATCAATGCTATTTTGCTCTAAAAAGGAATCTAAGCTGTTTTTGAAGCTGTCTGCTGTTCCTGCTGTGACCAGCTTCTGGGGTAGGCTTATAATATTAAGTGCCATCACACCACCATAAATGAATGTTAAACTCACTGGTCTGTAATTACTTGGGGAAGACCTAGAGCCCTTTTTGAAAATAGGCACCACATTAGCCTTGAGCCAGTCCCTTGGCACTGTACCAGTCATTAGAGAATCCCTAAAAAGTAAGAACAGGAGAACAGAAATAACTGGACTGAGTTCTTTATTCGTGGATGTAATCCCTGTGGACCCAGACCCAGATTTAATTATTTTCAAAGGCTACAGCTGACCCATTGGATTTCTATGTTTTTAAATGCCCATTTTTTGGTTATCACCCTTTTAAATGTAACTGAAAACAATGCAATGGGGTGGTACTTTAAAACGTTTATATCTGGATATGGGTATACATTTTACTACTTACCTAATATAGCTTACAGCAACTATTTAGGTGAAATCTGATTAGATTATGGTCATTATTACCAAGGTTTTCACCAACAGTGACATTTCCAACAAGTCCTGCATTATTAGAAATGACCAGATTCATCAGAGCATCCCCTCTAGTTGGATCTTCTTCAAGCTGGACCATAAAATTGTCCTGCAACAAGGTGATGAATTTCCTCCCCTTTGCAGATGATACAGAACCATGAACCCACAAGATTCGGGCAGTTTAAATCTCCCATCAAGACCACTGTACCTGCCTGTGCCGCCCACTCAATTTGTTTATGCAACTGATGCTTTAACTCCTCAGTTATGCCACTTTCATGCCACTTCTGACATACACATGTGGACAAAATTGTTGGTACCCCTCGTTTAATGAAAGAAAAACCCACAGTGGTCACAGAAATAATTTGAATCTGACTAAAGTAATAATATATAAAAATTCTATGAAAATGAACAATTGAAAGTCAGACATTGCTTTTCAACCATGCTTCAACAGAATTTTTTTAAAAGAAAACTCGTGAAACAGGCCTGGACAGAAATGATGGTACCCTTAACTTAATATTTTGTTGCACAACCTTTTGAGGCAATCACTGTAATCAAACGATTCCTGTAACTGTCAATGAGACTTCTGCATCTCTCAACAGGTATTTTGGCCCACTCCTCATGAGCAAACTGCTCCAGTTGTCTTGGGTTTGAAGGGTGCCTTTTCCAGACAGCATGTTTCAGCTCCTTCCAAAGATGCTCAATAGGATTTAGGTCAGGGCTCATAGAAGGCCACTTCAGAATAGTCCAATGTTTTCCTCTTAGCCATTCTTGGGTGTTATAGCTGTGTGTTTTGGGTCATTATCCTGTTGCAAGACCCATGACCTGTGACTGAGACCAAGCTTTCTGACACTGGGTAGCACATTTCTCTCTAGAATCCCTTGATAGTCTTGAGATTTCATTGTTCCCTGCACAGATTCAAGACACCCTGTGCCAGATGCAGCAAAGCAGCCCCAGAACATAACAGAGCCTCCTCCATGTTTCACAGTAAGGACAGTGTTCTTTTCAAGATATGCTTCATTTTTCCATCTGTGAACATAGAGCTGATGTGGCTTGCCAAAAGATTTAAATTTTTGTCTCATCTGACCATAGGACATTCTCTCAGAAGCTTTGTGGCTTGTCAACATGAAATTTATATAGTATTACTTTTGTCAGATTCAAGTTATTTCTGTGACCATTGTGGGTTTTTCTTTCATTAAACGAGGGGTACCAACAATTTTGTCCATGTGTGTACATACGCACTCCACCTTCCCTTCCTTCCCTGTCCTTGCAAAAGAATATAAAACCCTGAATATTAACAGCCCAATCATGTGAGGAATCTAGCCACGACTCAGTCACACCAACTACATCAATGTTTTCCTCCCAAACTAGGGCCTCAAGCTCCCCCAGTTTACTTACTAGACTTCTGGCATTTGTGAACATACACATTAACTTGCCATCAAAGTTCACACTCATTCATCTCCAGAAATGTGCATTCTTGAAGTTTTATGGCCAGATTCCTCTATAATGTTTGGTTGTAACAAATGGATCTCCCTATCAACTGTTTTAATCCCCCACCACAATCCATTTCTCCACCCACCACTACAGATTGTCCCCTCTCTGACCTATCTACCACTATAATGTCTTCCTGTGCCTCCTCCCTCATTCCTAGTTTAAATACTCATTAGAAACCTCTCCCCCAGCACAGCAGACACCGTTCCGCCTTCCCTTTTCTGTGGAAAACAGCTTGTACCTCAATGAAAAGTCAGCAAAGTGCTCTAGGAACCCAAACCTTTCTTTCACGCACCAAGACTTGAGCCATGCTTTTAACTCTCAAGGCTCCCACTGCCTTTCCCATGTTATGCATGCCACCGAAAGTATTCCAGAGAATACAACCTTGGAGGTCCTTCCCTTCAGCTTGTAGTCTAGTTCTCTAAAATTATTCTTAAGGAGCCTTCACCTACCATTTATCCTGTCATTGGTGCTGATTGTTTTGGAGCAATACATCCCATTGTGCTTAATAAAGACCGAGATGTTATATCTCCTGGGATAAAGTTTCATTTACACAATAACAGTTCTCCCTCTACTGAAAATTTTCCTCCAAGTCATCATTTCTGCAAATTCACAAAGGGACTGTGTGGGGGGACAAATTTCTGGTAAGACGTCCACCTACACAGATCCCCTGCATAAAACAGAAAGTGGATTCTTCAGGTTTTGAGTGACAAACTTTCAGTGTGGTGAGTCACAAGTTTCTTGTTGCGCTGCCTTCCTAATACACCATTGTAACCTTGCTGTATAAGTGATGGCCATCTCCAGTTGATGAATAGTCATCACTTCACCATGTCTGAAACAACTGACCTGGAAATATCTCCTGCACAATATAGTTTATATCAGTTGTCTCAAATCACTGGCTGTCCTGATAACTACATGTTAGCAATAAGCAAAGCCTACTAGGTTACATATTAACACAGTGGAAAGCAGGCACAGTTTAAGATTTTGCTGTTTTTTTTTTTGAGCCAAAGCCAGGAGTGGATTGAGCAAGAAGGCAGAAATATTTCCTATATAATTTGCATTCTTTTTGTAGCCATTCTTGGCTTTGTCTCAAAAAAATGCAGAAAAATCTGCAACAAAAAAAGTTGTATTTCCGCAAAACGGGGCCTCAGCCTTAAAATAGTTCTCCAGGATACTTGCACAACATATACTTAATAAATTTCCTTTAGCAATTAGTTCACTGTAAACAGAACCGTGAGTCTTATGTATGCATTCCTTATTCTTTGCTGTGTAGAAAAAGCACATATGTAGCAGAGGTCTTGGAAATCTGCTCACAGAGGACAAATTGCTACAAGAGAGAACCATTTAAGATCAATGCTCTCTTCAGTAGTGTTACATTTGCCAAGTGTAAAATATTAAAAAAAAGATATAATACTGACACAATTGAATATTTATATGCATGTTTAAAATGAATCAACTCCCACATTCCAGATGCCATAGATGTCATGTCACAGGTACCAATTTTTTGCATCTCATATGGGATTGGTCCTGTATAAAATCATTTTGGGTGGAAGTCATTGATTTGCTTTCTGAGATGGTGTATACCCCAGTGCCCTGGAGGTTAGCTTTTTGTGAAACTGGAGGAGAAGCACTGGCCACATCACACTCAAATTCAACTTAGAGAATTGCTATCAAAGTACAGAAGGCGACTGGTCTTCACTGGAAGAGCAACTGTCCGCCATAGCTAGCTAGGTATCGGAAATACCCATAGAGGTTTCAGAAGGTATGTGCACCTTGGTGACAATAGGAGACAATATATTCACATGGGTAAAGAAATTTTTAAGAGACAGAAAACAAAGAGTGGTTTAAAATGGTGAACACTCAAAATGGGTCAGTAGTGGTGTACTAAAAGGATCTGTGTTAGGCCGGTTGCAGGTAACTGTGCTGCAACCGGCCTGCCGTGAATTAAAAACACAGGCTGCACACGGGGATATCCCCGTGTGCCACCCATGCACGGTCCGTGCTTCCACGGCCCCTTTCATTAAATGAAAATACACGGATAGCACACTGACCCACACCATGGTCGTCTGCAAAGGGCCTTAGGTCCAGTTCTCTTTAATCTTCTTACTTCTAATCCCATCTACAAGGCCATTCATAAACAGACAGCCTTTGCTCCCGCTGCAACAGCCAGGACAATGATAACACCGATCCCCACTGTTTAACCCTTAAGATGCCATGGTCAATAGCGACCCCTGCATCTTAGGTGTTTGTCAGTGAAACTGACACTCCCTTCGGCCACCCGCATTGCAATCGTGGGGTACCGATGGATTGCTATGGCAACTGGGGGCCTAACAAAGGCTCCTGTGACTGCCATCATAGACTTTCTATTAGAACCTGCTAGAGGCAGGTCCTAATAGAATGCCTGTTACAATTAAGTAACAGGCACAATACACACAAATGTATTGTAGCATATTAGATAGGTGATCAAGCCCCATAGTAGTAAAGCACCATAGGGGGACTTGGAAAAAAGTAAACATAAAATAAATAAAATATTTTTAAAAAAGCAAAAAAACAATAAAATAAACACAATTAAACCCAATTTTCCATATTAAAATGTTTTGCATGTTTTAAAAAATAAAAATGATAAAAGGTACACATATTTGGTATCGCCACATCCGTAACAACCTGACATATAATATTATTACAATATTTCACCTGCATGAAGAAAGGCATAAAAAAATAAGAGTAAAAAATAATGCCAAAATCGCCATTTTTGTTTATCCCGCTATCCAAAACACAGAACAGAAAGTGATCAATAAGTCGCTTGAATCCTAAAATGATACCAATGAAATCTTTACGTTCTCCTGCAAAAAAAAAGCCATCTCACAGCTCCATTGAAGGAACAATAAAATGTTATGGATTTCAGAATTTAGCAACTCCAAAACTAATGCTTTTCTTAAAAAAAGAGTTTTTTAGTGTCATAATATTAAGACATTAAAAAACCTATACATATTTGGTATCGCCATAATTATACTGACCCGCAAAATAAATTAAGAGATGTTATTTTTACTATAGAGTGAACAGCACAAAATTAATAGTGCAAAAATCAATGCCAAAATTGCTGTTTTTTCCCATTCTCTCCCAGAAAAAGTTAAAAAAATGTTAATTAAATGATTTGTAAAAATGATGCTGTTAAAAAAATTCAACTAATACCGCAAAAAACAATCCCACATATGGCTATGTCAACATAAAAATAAAAAAGTTAAGGCTATTGTAATATAATGATGAAAAAATTTAAAATAATGCTGTGTCCTTAAGGCAAAAATAGGCTATATTTACATGTGGGGAAATGCAAATGGCCACATGATGGAGGGAGCTCCATCTGCATCTGTCTATTAATGTCTGTGCTCTGTCCTGTGTAACAACAGTAGGGTGAACCCACCCATAGTCTAACTTAATACAGCATGTGATTCAAGACCAAAATGTAATGTACTTTAATTGTTTCCGGACTGTCCGTGGACGTTTTATACGTCCAGGCGTTCCACTCTTTACACTGCAAGGACGTACAATCATATGAAAAAGTTTGGGCACCCCTATTAATCTTAATCATTTTTAGTTCTAAATATTTGGGTGTTTGCAACAGCCATTTCAATTTGATATATCTAATAACTGATGGACACAGTAATATTTCAGGACTGAAATGAGGTTTATTGTACTAACAGAAAATGTGCAATATGCATTAAACCAAAATTTGACCGCTGCAAAAGTATGGGCACCTCAACAGAAAAGTGACATTAATATTTAGTAGATCCTCCTTTTGCAAAAATAACAGCCTCTAGTCGCTTCCTGTAGCTTTTAATCAGTTCCTGGATCCTGGATGAAGGTATTTTTGACCATTCCTCTTTACAAAACAATTCCAGTTCAGTTAAGTTTGATGGTCGCCGAGCATGGACAGCCCGCTTCAAATTATCCCACAGATGTTCAATGATATTCAGGTCTGGGGACTGGGATGGCCATTCCAGAACATTGTAATTGTTCCTCTGCATGAATGCCTGAGTAGATTTGGAGCTGTGTTTTGGATCATTGTCTTGCTGAAATATCCATCCCCGGCGTAACTTCAAATTCGTCACTGATTCTTGTACATTATTCTCAAGAATCTGCTGATACTGAGTTGAATCCATGCGACCCTCAACTTTAACAAGATTCCCGGTGCCGGCATTGGCCACACAGCCCCAAAGCATGATGGAACCTCCACCAAATTTTACAGTGGGTAGCAAGTGTTTTTCTTGGAATGCTGTGTTTTTTTGATGCCATGCATAACGCCTTTTTGTATGACCAAACAACTCAATCTTTGTTTCATCAGTCCACAGGACCTTCTTCCAAAATGAAGCTGGCTTGTCCAAATGTGCTTTTGCATACCTCAGGCGACTCTGTTTGTGGCGTGCTTTCAGAAACAGCTTCTTTCGCATCACTCTCCCATACAGCTTCTCCTTGTGCAAAGTGTGCTGTATTGTTGACCGATGCACAGTGACACCATCTGCAGCAAGATGATGCTGCAGCTCTTTGGAGGTGGTCTGTGGATTGTCCTTGACTGTTCTCACCATTCTTCTTCTAGGAGAACAACTTGCAATTGGCCACCTTAAATACCTTTTCTCATGATTGGATACACCTGGCTATGAAGTTCAAAGCTCAGTGAGGTTACAAAACCAATTTTGTGCTTCAGTAAGTCAGTAAAAAGTAGTTAGGAGTATTCAAATCAATAAAATGATAAGGGTACCAAAATTTTTGCAGCGGCAAATTTTGGTTTAATGCATATTGCACATTTTCTGTTAGTACAATAAACCTCATTTCAATCCTGAAATATTACTGTGTCCATCAGTTATTAGATATATCAAATTGAAATGGCTGTTGCAAACACCCAAATATTTAGAACTAAAAATGATTAAGATTAATAGGGGTGCCCAAACTTTTTCATATGACTGTATATATAAATCCTTGCAGTGTTAAGCAGCTGCACAAAATCATACTGCTACGAAAACAGGGGGACGGACCTCCTATAGGGAAGTCAGGGATGGTTTATTACCGTCTTTGCTTTCCTGATAGCTGTAATCAATCCACTTCCGATCCCGTAGTCACAAGACTGCAAAGGGCCACAAACTGCATGACTTGCTGGATCCTAGAGGACCCAGATCAGCTCTGCAGTCATCCTAATATATCAGACCAAGGTACAGGAAAAATCTGCAAAAAAAAAAAATATATATATTAAAGTTAAAATGCTTCTCAAGGATCTAATTGGGGAGGGGTGGTGTTAGGGAAACAATGTAATGTGAAAAAAATAAAAAAAAAACACCACTACCACATCACAAGTTCTATCCACACCTCCAGCAACACAATAATAATTGTCACCTACATAAAAATTACCATAGTGTAGAGGGAAAACTATTTAAATTTTTTTTTTAGTAGCAATAAAGCAAAAACATGAAAAGCTGATCCCCTCCTTTTTTGTTTACATTTTCTTGGATATTTAAATAAATAAAAATACATACATACAAACATACAGAAAATACACCAACAACATAAGCCCTATTTATCACAGAAAAAAAAGAAGCAGAAATTATTTGAATTAAAAAGTTTTTTAGAAGGAACAAAAACATTATAGCCCGCAAAACCACATGTAGAAAAAAAAAACAAATATGTGTTCCATCCTGAACCAGGGAAAATGGTTTGGTCCTAAAATGGTTAAAAATGATGCTGCTTTCTGCCTGAAAAACCTCTATAAAGTTCTTGCCACTGCCACTCCCTTCTAGCTAACTTGCCATTCACTCCTTGTTACTAGAGAACTTCTGTCCAAACATGCAAGAACGTGGGTAGAGGGAGGAGGATCTGTTCTGTTTTCACACAGAGAATAGAGAGGGAAGGGGCTGAATCTCCTCACAGACCCCACATACTTCTGCAGACTGTTTTCTCACTGCACTAGACTGAACGTTCTGAATATCTCACATCTTACAATGTAAGAAAAGGCTCTGGCTCTTTTCGTGCATCAGAGATCTTTTTAGCTTGATGCTTGCATGTATTTGGCCTATAATTGCAGGTCATATAATAACAGACAGTGGCGGCAGACACCAGAGCACTGGGGACAGGTTAGCCTATAATTGCAGGTCATATAATAACAGACAGTGGCGGCAGACACCAGAGCACTGGGGACAGGTAAGGCTGGGTTCACACTAGCGCTCAGTTTCCGTTTTTCAGGTCCGCTTGGGGACCCGAAAAACGTAAACCCAATCCTCTTAAAAAGCGGTTACCTGTGGACCCCATAGACTATAATAGGGTCTGCTGGGTTTCTGCCTGAAAAATACGGAGAAAAAAGTCCTTAGTGCAGGACTTTTCTTTCCGCATTTTTCAAATGGAATGGGGGACAGAATTCCCCAACAGAGTTCAAGCGCTGGTGTGGACCCAGCCTGAGTATGATTTTTTTTATCACCTACCCCACCTCAACTGTGATTTGTCCACTTCCTGGACAACCCCTTTAAAGAGGACCTTTCATTTCCTCATCAACCTATGATTTTATATGCTGCTAGAAAGCCGACAGTCGGCTTTCCCGTTATGTGTCCCAGGGCTGGAGATATCGGTGCCGTTAGTTTCAGCACCAATCTTTCCCCACTGTCAGAAGGTTGTTCCTGACAGTCTAGTGTCATCGCTGGGCTGTGAGGAAGGCCTCCCCTGACAGTACTCTAACATAGCCTTGTACTGTCAGAGGGGGCGCTTCTTACTGCCGTGCGATGACGCTGAGCTATGAGGAAAGTTCCCCTCCCCCAGTACAAGTCTATGGACGAGTACTGTGGGGGAAGGGGGTGTTCCTCACAGCCCAGCGATGACGCTAGACTATTCTGATTGTGGGGGAGAGATTGGTGCCAAAACTAAAGGCACCGATATCTCCTCCACTGGGGCACATAACGGGAAAGCCGACAGTGTGCTGAATTCAGCATATAAAACTGCATATGCATGAGGACGTGAAAAGACGTTAAAGGTCCTCTTTATTAGAAAGGGGTTATTAATAGGCATTATTAATACAAGAGGAGCATTTAGGTAAGAGGACATAATTTATACAAGGAGATTTAAGAGAGTATAATTAATAATAGGGGAACTGGGCAATATTAATTTTAGGTGGCACTCTGGCATTATTAATTAGGAGGAATTATTAATTGAGAGGCACTATTAAATAAATGGGGCACCTAGGAGCATTATTAAATTAAAAAGGCACATGGGGGTATTATTCATTTCCAGGGGATTTTATATCATATAGTTTATAATTGGGGTAGCAGCAGGATGGAGATTTTGTGTAGGTAAGGACAATATGGGTCGGGTGCCTGGAAAAGTGAGGAGCCAAAGATGTCTGTGTTACAAACTTTACAGTCACAGCTGGAAGAAGTGGTCATGGCAGTCCTGATGGAAGATACGATAAGTATAAACAGTCAGAGACGTCACCTGTAAGTCACAACATTGTTCCTTCACTGTATTTACCTAACTGGTCTTCACAGCCCTGTGTAGAACCACTATCTACCACTATACCAACACTACCACCTTATAGTGATAGTGTTGGTATACCTGAGTTGGGGGCCCACTTGGACGTGTTCGCTCCCTCCTGTGCTGAACCCCTAGCTACGCCTTTGGTTTTTGTAAATCACAACATGTCAATTATACCTATGGAAATGATAGGGACAGAAAGTCCGCAGAGGAAAAATCTGCATACTTTCTGTGAAAGCAATGCGGAAAAAACCTCAATGCGTTTCTGCTATGGTCTTTTCCACAGCTCTCTTTTGCTTAGGCTCGCTACTTGGTGCCTTAGCCTCAAAAGGTTGTCCAAGAATTGGAGCAGCCCATGTCAAAGGCGGGAGGTGTAAAATTAAAAAAAAAAAAAAAAAAAAAAAAGAAAAGGGTCATACTCGCACCTGTCCCCAGTGATCTTTTTTCTGCCACCAGTGTCCATTTAGTCTGATGCTGCTGCCTACTTGCTGGGAGTTCTGCATCTCATGTGACCACTGAGAGCAATAAGGTACAGGATTTCCATAAATAAGGCACCGTCATGAGACTGAACAGACACTGGCAAGGGACAACAGGGTGCTGGGGACATGTGAGTATGCTTTATTTATTTATTTTTAAATTTACACCTCCCTGGGCCTAATTATTTCATGGCCACTTCACTGGTTCCCCATAGTGGATGGGGACTACTGATGGGGGCCATTACACTGACGAGCAAAAGGGTAACAATGTTTTGAACTTTTGACTTTCAGGCTCCATATCTCACCATCCACTACAGCTTCGGACGTGAGACTACCATCATTTTATAGATAATCATCTTGGCTATCTCATTCATAAATTTGACTTGCAACTATTTAGCATATGATTAGTTATGCAGATTCTTGTCATGTAATTGCATTGTTACTGTTTTGCTCCTGGCGATGGAAAAATAATTTTCTTCTTGTATACTACAAATTACAACCTGTTCTCACATTCCCTAATAGCTCAGTGTGTTATTAGGTTCATTTCCAGGTGAAAGATCAGTGGTTCAAATCGAGGATCAGCCATGAAGAAGATTTCCTAAGAAAAGAGAAACAGCATCATCCAGCTCATTAATAGTGGTCTCTCGGCCAAGAAAATTGCCAAACTGCATCATGTGAGTGCCATGACAGTTGCAAGAATACAAATTGAAGTTCGTCCATTCATTCAAAAGCCAAGAGGTGGACGTCCAGGCAAAATATTGAAGTCAACAAGTCGGTTCATCACAAGGTCTATCAGTTCTGTGGGGGCAGGTCTGATGATTCTAGGTAATACGTAAGTATTAATGGAGTGTGCGCTGTAGAGGTTAGACTCGTCATTTCCTCGATCACAAATACCTCTTCATTTACCTACAAGAGAATATAATCCCTAGGGGGCTTAGGTTCAAACAAGTGTCCACAGTTCCTAATGACCAATTGTTTACAGAAGAATGGGACCATCATCTCTATTAGAAAGGCTAGCTCACAAGAGACTCAATCTGGCCAGCTATTACATATCCGACTGCTCAATACAGAAAAGGGTTCACTTGAAACAAAAACTTCAAAACTGATTAGAGATCGACGTGATAACATAGAAAATAATATCAAATTTTGGTACAATAACAGTATTACCTCCCAGAATCATTAGAGACACCCCAAAAACCCAGAGTATCTCAAAATACTCAACACAAGCATGGAATACATTCATTAAAGAGGAAAGCCATGCAGCAAAGGACGGCTAGAAATGTAAACAACCTTCCCAAGTCGACGAATCCAGCCACTACAACTCACCCCCACATACCACCACGACAGCAACCTGGTTCTAACCCTATATCCGGTAACCCCATTACCTCCTTCAATCTGCAAGAGAGCAGCACACCCAAGGTTTTGTCCAACTTTGAATATATATTCCCTGGGGCTCACAAATCTTCCTCTCTATCTTTCCCCCCACCTCCTTTGGTATCAACAGTAGTGTATCCATGCCTCATACAAACCCCAACGTTGGGGGTGTTAACAATATACGTACATTGAGTCACCTGGACACAAGCAACAAAATGACTATGAGCAACATTTCCAAGTCCGAGAGTACATTTGCCACCCCAGATAGGAGTACCTATAATAAACGGGTGACCCAGACATCTGTTGTCAAACCCAATGATTCACCAATGGACTTGGATGACTCACTATACAATACACCTCTGTCCTTGACACAAATTGAGAAGGGCAATCAATAGCCCAGATTCTCCATCCATACACAAGGAATCTGTTTCTTTTTTAGGCCTACCTCAGACGCTCACACCAACCAATACGTTTGACACCAAAGAAGCCACCTCTACACCAAAAGTTTCGACTTTTACAGTCCGTTAGGCCTAAAGAGAAAATCCAGGAAGTCCAAAAATCCAAAAGAGGCTGTAGGGGAGGAAAGAGAATTAACAAGAATGGGACCACCAAACCACCTCAGGCCAAGTCCCAAGAGGAACAAAATAGGACCAGATGTGTCTTTAACCTCTCAGACTACCCACTAACTGATGCTGAAACACGCCTTTTATCCAAGGTCCTCTCCTTCTGCCCTGACCAAAAAATTAACGATTTTCAACTATATATTGATTTGAATGAATTGATTCGTAATTGACTTTAACGAGACACTTCAATATCATTGCAAAACTACCCCAAGATAAAGGGAATAATAATCCTGATACAAACTTATCTTTCGGCAAAAGATTATGCAACTTGTTCATCCATCCACACCGATCTTAAACCAAAGTCAAAATTTTACCCGATCTATCATAGGGGCATGTGATGATGAGAGATCCCCAAGATGTATTTTCCAGTTATATATTTCTTTGTTGTATTATCACTTGCTCATATCATCCAGTTTGGCTCCAGGAATGCGGCCATTCTACTCTGTAATCAAAGCCCTTTGTTGTTCTGTCCCTGGCTCAATTAGCTTACCCTTGTCAATCTCATTATCCCAGCAGGAGGTTCCTGCAAACCTGTGGCTGGAAGGACCTTGGAAAACGCAAAACCTAGACATCTCTCCAGGCCACAGAACAAAAGGGATATGGTTTTATGACAATATCTTCCCCGGGGAACCTCTTACAATCACCCTGATAAATTCCTGAGGTGCGCCCGGCCAAGACGCACATTTCAAGCCCACACAAGGTACTGTTCAAAGCCCAGGAAAAGGTCCAGAAATTGATCTCCTTACCCAAAGGGGATTGGGGTGTCATCCTTGGTGTCTACACCATGGGGATCTCGTCACGAACCCTATTATACCCCTTGCCAAACTCTAAGGTCATCGGGCAAGGAGATATGATGAAACATGGTTATGGGGATTTAAGGATGGAAGGTGGGGCTTCTCTTCCTGGTGACATCACTTAGGGAGGAGTCCAGGATAGTTAAATGCTCTCAGACCAGTGAAAGAGGGGTCTTGTTATCCTTGGGAAGATGTGAGAACATGTAGGAGACCCATGCTCTGTAACTTGTTTAAGAATCCGCCCAAGGCCCAAAAACCGCTGAGGCCTAGATCAACTTGTTATGGTATTTTCCTATCTTTTATTTCCCATTTTATTTTCTGTACTGTATTTTGCTTTTACCTGTATTTGCTTGATAATCCATTGATATGTATTTCTGTATATGTTAGTGCCTAGTACTGACACACTTGGGTTAATAAATATATAAAATTTATAAAGCTCGTATCATATTATCCTATGAACCCGGTCACTCACGGGGCATGAGTGGAAGGTAAGAAGGGTTTTCTCAGGTGTGCCAGGTGGCTTGGCAAGGAGATATCTTTCACAGGGCGGTAATTTAGAAACAATCTCTGTTTATCAATGAAAATAAAATCATCCACAACGCTGATAAGGGAGGTGGGGTTGTTATTCAAAATAGGGAGGCCTACTTCTACTTACAATCGGACAGTAATATATAATATTCACGGAAGAACATTCACGTGAATATCATACCCTCATACAAGAAGGCTACGTTAAGTGTAGTTTGAATAAAAAAAAAAAAAAAATTTCTAACTATTACAAATCCAACACCCCCTATTTTTTACCATCTCTCCAAAATACATAAAAGCTTGACCAACCCACCAGGGAGACCAATTATATCTGGCATGAATTCACTAACTAGGAATCTCTCACAATATATCGACCAGCATTTACAAAAACTGGCCATTGATTTACCTTCCGACTTGCGAGATTCAACAAGCCTTTTGACGGATTTACTTCTTAGGGAGCGGAAACCCACTTATCTTTTGGCGAACCTAGATGTTACACTAACTAGGAATCTCTCACAATATATCGACCAGCATTTACAAAAACTGGCCATTGATTTACCTTCCTATTTGCAAGATTCAACAAGCCTTTTGACGTATTTACTTCCTAGGGAGTGGAAACCCACTTATCTTTGGGCAAACCTAGACATTACACCGTTGTATTCAAATATCCCCAATAACAATGGATTACTAGCAATCTCCACAATTCTGGCCAAGGTCCCTATGATGCCCCAAGTCCAAAGAGACTTTTTAGTCCAGAGCATCAAGTTCATACTGGAACACAATGTGTTTCAGTTTGAACATAAAACCTATATACAAGTCCATGGTACGGCCATGAGGCCTAGGTTTGCCCCAAGTTATGCGAATCTCTATGTTGGTATGATTGCCTAGTACCTGCTTTGAATAATAAGACTGAAAATTTCAAATACTTAAATCAACACTTAAAACGTTCTCTCCCTAGACAACCAGGTATCACTTTCAAAAGAGCCAGGACCCTTAAAAATATGCTGGCCCCAAGTAGACTCAAAAATAAAAAGAAAGTTCTTCCTCCCTCGGTAACCTCCCACTCCATAAAAGGGAGTTTTAAATGTGGACATAGTAGATGCAAATGTTGCTTGAATATCAAACATCAAACTACAAATATTGCTAGCTGATCAACAGGCGAAATTTTTCCAATTAGAATATGCTTAGACCGTCCTTGTGTTCTTCATTATATAGGGCGCACAATTGTGCCTCAGGGAGAAAGTAAATAAACAGATTGAACATCTGCAATGGCTACCAAAAACATAGCGTGTCTAGGCATGCATTGAAAATGCATGGTTGTAGATCAATGGATTTAGTATTACCCCCATTGACCAAGCACATTCCAATATCAACAATAGATTTGATATCCTGAAAAAGAGAGAAATATACTGGACCTATAAGTTGGATATGCTAGTCTGTATGCGGTTATATTCCTTCTTATGTATTCTTTTAATTATATGTGGATCTCGTACCGCACTTTTTTATTGTATGTTATATTTATTTTATATCTTATTGTTACATATCTATTATATGGTATTATATTCCTATTTTCATATGTATTCTTTTATATGTATTCATTTTATATATATCCACTATTTCATTTTATATTTACTGTAGATCATCTATTTATATTTATCGTAGTTCTACATTCCATTGTAACAACATCGCTATAATATTTTTTTTTTTAATCCTGTATTTCCCTTAGAATATTTTTTTCCACTTCCTATTATCCTCCCTGACTTTATCTATCTAGTCTTTAGACCATCATATGAACATTTTATGATGCATGTAATATGTTTTTCCCAACTTGGTTCCACTTACCTGCCGATTGTCTTTTGGATCTGGAGCTGCCCGCTGATTAGGCAAAGTGCGCTTGCGTGCACTCCCTTTCTGACAGCTCGCCACATGAGTAGTGCGCCTGCGCCGGTTCTCTTTACCCGCACAGGCGCAATAAACTATTGGACTCTGCCGTATGTTTGCTTCGTGCACATACCGTGCCTGTGCAATCTAACCTCTACAGCGCACACTCCCTTAATACTTACGTATCACCTAGAATCATCGGACCTGCCCCCACAGTTTATGGTCGTTTTTACTATATACATGTACCCTAGCAACCATGTGGATGCCGAAATCCAACACCACGGTACTAATATGTAATTTCCAATGAACATAGCTTCATCCCCTGAAGTTTACTGTCTCTCTAGCGTCACCAACCATTGAGCACCTAAGGTAGTTAATTTTTATATACATTATACCAGTTTTTTACATTTTCTTGCGAACACTGAGACCACTCCCAGGGAGTGTGTCCAATCTATGTGTATCTTCTCTATAAAGTAAGTTTGTTTATGTGTCATGTCATCTCCAAATCTAGACACTTGATAAAGAGGCTGTTCAGCCTCAAAACGCGTTGTGTGTTTTGACTTGAAATAAAAGAAGGAAAACCTTCCACAATCCATTGGGTAAGCGCTGATCTGTTCATTTCCACAAGTTGGAATTGGTCCTTTTTTGGAATCTGTCTTCTGACGTCCTGGTGACGGTGATCCAGCTGCAACTGCAAAGACCCAGCACTACTATATATGCCTAAATGGTAGTTGTGACCGGTTCACAACTGACAAAGGTGAGCAGCCATTTCTACTGTTTATCTCATTATGTAGACCACCAACTCCTCACTATGCTCCACTCTATTGGCACACTCTCTTGGTTTTTTTCCTATCTCTCTGACCGCTCATTTAGTGTATCATTCACTGGTGCTATTTCTTCTCCTCTGCCCCTTGCGGTTGAGGTTCCTCAAGGCTCGGTCCAAGGTCCCCTTCTCTTCTCTCTGTACACAGCCCCAGTTGGACAAACCATTCGCAAATTTGGCTTTCAATACCATCTTTATGCAGATGATACCGAACTATATAGCTCATTCCGTGACATCACCCCTGTACTACTAGAGAACACCACTGTCTCTCTGCTGTCTCTAACATCATGTCTTCTCTTTATCTGAAATTGAATCTTTCAAAAACTGAACTTCTTGTGTTCCCTCCATCTACTAACCAACCTAACCCTGATATCTCCATTTCTGTCTGTGGCCTTACTATTACACCGATGCGGCATGCCCGCTGTCTGGGGGTTGTATTTGATTCAGGTCTCACCTTTACCCCACATATTCAGACACTTGTACGCTCTTGCCACCTGCACCTTAAAAACATCTCTAGAATTCGCCCTTTTCTCACTGTGGAAACATCAAAAACCCTCATTGTCACTCTGATTCTCTCTTGTCTTCACTGTTGCAATTCTCTTCTAATTTGGCTTCCTCTTAATAAATTCTCCCCACTACAATCTGTCCTGAATGCAGCCGCCAGACTCATCTTTCTGTCAAACCGGTACACAGACGCATCTACCTTGTGTCAGTCGCTGTATTGGTTGCCCATCCATCACAGAATACAATATAAAATTATCACACTGACCCACAAATCCATCCATAGCAGTGCGCCACCTATATCTCCTCTCTCGTCACTGCCTACTGCCCTAACCGTCCTCTCCGTTCTGCCAATGACCTTAGACTTGCATCCCCTGTTATCCGATCATCCCACTCCCGTCTTCAAGACTTTTCTCGAGCTGCACCGGAGCTCTGGAATGCTTTACCCAAGACAATCTCATTAATCCCCAACTACAGCAGCTTCAAAACTGCCCTAAAATCAGATCTGTATTGTCAGGCTTATCACGTGACCTGATCACAGTGTAGTGTGCGGAGGTGTAGAACAATAACACTTTTTATCCTTCCTCCTCTGTTACTTAGATCCTGTCCTCTCCGTCTAGAAGTTACACTACACTCCTTGCACTTAGTATCTGTTTATGCACAGATACCGGCTGGTGATGGGTTCATGCAGCTTCAGTTACACAACCTTTTCTATTAAAAGATGGCTGGACCATGGTAGCAAAAAAGCCCTCTGATCTCTTGTGTTCCCCTATTTCCTCATAGAATGGAAGCTCTTACGAGCAGGGCCCTCACTCCTATTGTTTGATATGTTTATTTCTTTGTCACATTGTAATGTCTCATATTGTCTGTTCATGTGTCCTCTGATTTGTAAAGTGCTACAGAATATGTTGGTGCTCTATAAATAAAGTTATTATTATTATTTATTATTCAACATTGTACCACATGAGGTTTTACATGAGGTTCGGCTTGGTGCTGTTTTCTTATTTGTTCTTCAACTCAAATATGGAATTCAGTTTTGGACTCCACATTTAAAAAAAAAAGGCAGGTTCAAAGGCAGGCAACCAGATAATTAAATTGAGTGGCGATCTCTCGTACAATGAGAGGCTAGAACCTTGACTTTTTCAGTTTGGAAAAAAAGATTATTTGAGCTGAGGTAGAAATATATGTGTGGTCAGTAGAATTAACTGGTACATGATTTATACTATCCAAGATGTGTACAAAGTACCAGGAGACATTCTTTATGGATGGAGCAAAGGTGGTTTAGACATCCATATACGAAAAGGTTCTATACAGTCACACCCTAGCCCAATAGATAGCAAAAGCAATGACAGCATTTAAAAAGTGCATTAAAAATGCTTATCTAATGATAAATGGCATTGAAAGTTAATCTAACAGTAAATGTCAGATGTGATAGATATGTCAGAATCCTTTTTATACAAATTATCGGAATTTTTGGATTTTTATAGAAGTGATCCAAGGATTTATTTTGATTGCCATACTCAGTATGGGAAGTCATGAAGGAATTCTTCCCTATATGGGGTAATTGGCATCTACCTCACAAAGATTTTTGCCTTCCTCTGCAGAAACATTCTTTAACAATATAGGTTGGACTTGATGGACCTGTGTCATTTTTAAACCTTATTAGCTATGTAATTAATATAAGTAAAGTTTAAATTGTCCTTTCTTTCAGTTCCTATATTGTACAATGCTCAATATACTCAACTTTATTATAAAGATCACATTGTTTTTAATATGCCACTTGCTATATTAATCATGGTGATCAGAGAGATTCCGTTATAACATCAAAATTACTGGAGCTAAGAATGAGAAAAGTAGATCAAAAACAAAAAACGAAGAATACGCTGTTCCCCATTCCCAGAAAAGCAGCCATTCAATTTTAGGCTTCTTGGTGCTCTAGTCAACCATAGGTCTATAATATAGGAGCACAAAAGCACTTGTATTATAGCGACCTGAAAAAGGTCTATGGCTAAGGCCACATGCTGTGGCAAAGCTGTGTTTTTGCAGCATTTTTAGAGCGAAAGTCTAGACGGACTTCAAAAAGAATGAAATATAAATAAAGCATGTATACTTCTCCCTTCTGCTAAACCCACTCTTGGCTTTGGCTAAAAAAAAAAAAAAACTGCACCAAAATCTACAACAAAAAAACACAGCGTTTCCTAGGAGTGTCTAAGGGCAGTTTCAGAAGAACATAATGAGCCCAAGACACCCTTCACTCTTCAGTGTTTGGTCAATATATTTTATCCATTTTTAATTGACAAAATCAGGAGTGGACTTAAGAAAGTGAAGGAGCGGAGATCTTTCCATTACATATTTTTTGTCTATGTTCTACTTAAGGTTTTAGCCTAAACAAATGGCTGAAAAATACTGACTAGAATAACAGATGCATTTTCAGTCCAGTTTTTGAACCAAAGCAAGAAGTAAGAGGAAAGAAAAGTTTAATATGTCTCAATTTGAGATCCACTCCTATGTTTTGCTACAATAAAAAAAAACTGCAAAAACTACACTAAAAACTGCATAAGTTATAGGATTTCCACATAAAATGTAACTTGGTTATACAGTTGAGACATTAAACAATAATCTAAGTATGGTAATTATGCATATATGTATATATCTTATAGTATATTGACACTTTGTTCAAACAAAGCAATTGTAAGCTATTGAAAGGCAAATCCTCAATACCAAGAAAAACAGAACTAATTCTTGCCAGTAATGTTGTTTCTAGGAATCCTCCATGACAACACACAGAAGAAGGTTGACTCCTTTCCCCAACTTCGACAGGAAACAGAGAGGTTAAAAAGGTAAAGCCTCCCGCAGCGTTTTTACAAAATACCAAAGGCATCATAATACACCAAAAGGGAGGGAAATAATAGTGTTCTCATGGAGCATTCCAGGAAACCGAATTACCATTTAGAACTAATTCTATTTCCTCAGTCATACTGACAGCCCACAAGAGAATAGCAAATAGCCACCTCAAGGTGGGACCACAGCTTGTATAACCTTTCTCCTGAAAGTGATGTCCCTGACAGATACCAGATCCGCATTTTTCCACCCTTTTCGGGCTGAAACTGGGCGGACCCCATTATTATCTATGGGATCCGCGGGTTTCCGTGGGTAACCGCTTTTTTAAGCGGATTAGGTTTCCGTTCGTGGGGTCCACGGAAACCCGAAAGCAGTTGTGAACCTAGAGTCAGTTTTGATTGGATTAGCTCCTCCATATTGGGCTGCTGTAGGTCTCTTTGTTGTCCTGGAGTAGTGCATTGTACAGAAGGTATATAACACAGGTGTCAAACACAAGGCTTGAGGCCAAATCTGGCTGCTTTAATCATAGGCAGGAGCACATGTGTGATCTAGACTTCTAATCACAAAAATATTGAACACTGCTTAATCTTCTTGCGTCAAGAAGTTGCAGTTGTGGCACACTAGGGAGTGCCGCAACTAGGCACAATGGGAGTTGCAGTCAAAGTTGCTTTGTAGCACTAGCATAAACGTTGAAAAGAAATGTTGAAATACAGATGAAGCAGAGTTAACCCGAACTTGCATTTGGTTAAACTGCTGCAGCGTTATATATCCTATCACAGAAGACAACAAAAACCAATGAAAAGTCATTGGTAAAACATTTTTTCAATACATAGCTATTTTTAAAATAATATATTTTTTTTCTGATATGTAGCAGCATTTCAAACTAAAGTATAGTTCTTTGCAATGAAGGAATCTGTTGATTTTTCATACTCAAGTAGCATGAAACTACTGACAGGTTCCCATTAAGAAAAACTCTGTGAAAACCACATCAGTAATCGCAATAAATTTAGCAAACTAACCAGCAAAATCAGGGAATATATTAGAAAAATTATTATTTAAAACAGGATTTTATTCTAAATGTTTTTATTTACTTTTCATGTTTTTTCTCTATGCAAATATAACAAAAAAAATGAGTCAGGGACAAATATTCGGTAGCTCACTGTGCTATGTACACAGACAGAATGCGAATAGTCATCTCCTATGGCAGAATAACAATACTATAAGCTTGATAATGCTCTGTATGCATTTTTTCTATATCTCCAAGGTCTCTGTGGTAGAAGACTGTGCTGATCCCTTCCTGGAAATACTTTGTCAACTGACTCTATTTTAGTTGCTATAAGGTATACACTCCCTGTTGCACATACAGAGTAGACATGAGGTAAGTATGTATCCCCAATAAAGCTGCCCTTGTGAAAGATGACATTAATTTCCACATACTTGTATATGATTAGAGCTGTATTAATTATAGTTATTAATCATATATAACTAAATGTATGAGACACTAAAAGAAACCTTTAAAAATAAGGAACAAAGTATGCTCTGCGAATAGAACTGTACTATCCACATTGGCACCAGTCCCATTAACCAGAATAAAATGAATTTATGCTAATATGTCTGACATGAAGGCTTTCCTGATGGAGCAGGGTGGAGCTTAACCCTTTCCTGACATCTGCCGTAATATTATGGAGCATGTCGGGTCTTTAACCCCTTAAGGACCGGGCCTAAAAGTGCGTTAATGACCGGGCCTCATTTTTCAAAACTGACATTTGTCACTTTATATGGCAATAACTTTGAGACGCTTTAACTTAAACAAGTGATTTTTAGATAGTTTTTTCGCGACATATTGTACTTCATGTTAGTGGTAAACATTGATCAATATTTTTGTGTTTATTTATAAAAAAAAATAGGGAATTTGATGGAAATTTGGAAAAAATCACAATTTTCTGAACTGCTCTGCTTATCAGACAGATAGTTATACCACCCAAATACATTAATAAATATTATCTACCATATCTCTGCTTTATATCGGCATCATCTTTTAATCATCCTTTAATTTATTTTGGATGTTAGAAGGCTTACAAGTGTAACAGCGATTTTCCAGATTTACAAGAAAATTTCCCAAACTAATTTCTTAGGGACCACTTCAGTTCTGAAGAGGATTATAAAGGCCTATAAATTAGAGACCCCCATAAATTACCCCATTTTCAAAACTGCACCCCTCAAATAATTCAAAACAGCATTTCGGAAGTTTGTTAACCCTTTAAGCATTTCACGGGAATTAAAACAATATGGAGGTGAAATTTAGATATTTCATTTTTTTTCAATAACACATTCATTTAGCCCTAAAATTAACACATTCACAAAGGGTTAAATGAGAAAATGCATCTCACCGTTTGTCAGGCAATTTCTCCCGAGCACAGAAATACCCAACATGTGGGTGTAAACTGATGTTTGGGCACACGGCAGTGCATGGAAGGGAAGAAGCGACACTTGGCATTTGAAAAGCAGATTTTGCTGGAATAGTTTTCGGTGCCATGTCTCATTTGCAGAGCCCCTAGAGTACCAAAACGATGAAAACCCTCCAAAAGTGACCCCATTTTGGAAACTACACCACTGACAGAATTTATCAAGGGGTATAGTGAGCATTTTGACCCCACAGCCTTTTCACAGATTTTATTAACATTGGGATGTGTAAATGAAAAATTACTAAAACGTCACTTTATCCCAAAGTTTTCGTTTTCACAAGGGGTTAAAGGAGAAAAAGCACCTAACAGTTTGTTAAACAATTACTCCTGAACACGTGAATACCAAACGTGGTTACAAACTGCTGTATGGGTACATGGCTGGGCTCGAAATGGAAAGAGTGCTATTTGGCTTTTGGAGGGTGGATTTTGCTGGAACAGTTTTCAGGTGCCATGTCGCATTTGAAGAGCAACTAGAGTACCAATACAATGGAAACCCCCAAAAGTGACCCCGTTTTGGAAACTACACCCCTCACAGAACATATCAAGGGGTATAGTGAGCATTTTGATGCCACAGCTGTTTCACAGGTTTTATTAACAGTGGGATGTGAAAATGAAAAATTACTTTTTTTTCCAATAAACTGTCAATTTAGCCCCAAATTTTTCATTTTTACAAGGGATTAATGAAGAAAAAACACCGCACAGTTAGTTAAACAATTGCTCCTGTACACGTGAATACCCCATATGTTCTTACAAACTGCTGTATGAGTACATGGCAAGGCTCAGAATGGAAAGAGTGCTATTTGACTTTTGGAGGGCAGATTTTGCTGGAATATTTTTCGGGTTCCATGCCATATTTGCAGAGGCCCTAAAGTACCAGTACAATGGAAACCCCTAAAAAGTGACCCCATTTTGGAAACTACACCCCTTATAGAATTTATCTAGAGGTATAGTGAGCATTTTGACCTCACAGCTGCTTCACAGATTTTATTAGCATTGGGACCTAAAAAATGAAAAATAATTTTTTTCTTATAAACCATCCATTTAGTCTCAAATTTTTCATTCTTAAAAGGGGTTAATAAAGAAAAAAACAACCCACAGTTTGTTATACAATTTCTCCTGAACAGAATGGAATGAGCGCTATTTGGCTTTTGGAGGTCAGATTTTGCTGAAATAGTTTTCAGGTGCCATGTCGCATTTGCAGAGCTCCTAAAGTACAAATACAATGGGAACCCCCAAAAAGTGACCCCATTTTAGAAACTACACCCCTCAAAGAATTTCTCAAGGGGTATTATCATTTTGAGCCCAAGACTGCTTCCCAAAAATTAATGTACAAAGTGAAATTTGAAATTTTTATAGAAATATGGCATTTCAGTGCCCAATATGTTGCGTCCACTTTGTGTCATCAGAGACATGCACTCCTAAAACTATAAAGTGGGCTATCCCAGGGACAAAAAAGTTCATAATATATGGGCATAAAATGCTGCTTGGGCACACAGCAAGACTCAGAAGGGAATGAGCACTGCGCTTTTTAGCTTTTGGAGTATAGATTTAGAGGGACTTTCTGGACACCATGTTGTTTTTGTAGAGCTCCAGAGGTGCCAGTAAACTGGAACTCCCCAAGAAGTGACCCCATTTTGTAGTACAATTTTAGGGTATCTGCAAATGTTACATGGTGTCCAAAAACCAACAATCTAAATCTGCGAACCAAAAGCACATAGGGCTCACAGAAGCTTCACATTTGTGCCCTGTTGTGGGCGCAAACAGCAGTTTATGCCCACATGTATGACACTGGTGTACCCAGGATAACGTACTTAATGTCATATGTGGGTATAAACTGCTGTTTGGGCACAGCCGGGAAGGAGTGCTATTTTGGTTTTTACACGCCATGCCACTTTTGCAGAGTCCCTGAATTGTCAGTAAAGTGGAATCTGCAGACTTGTGACCCCACTTTGGAAACTACAATCCTCAAGGGATTTATCAAGTGGTGTAGTGAGCATTTTTAACCCTTGAGCGTTGCATTAATTTAATTTCCAGAAATGAATGCGCAGCTGATAATGAAAAGTGAAAATTGCAATTTTTCCAGAGATAAGCCATTTCAGTGCCCGATATGTTGTACCCAGCTTGTGTCAGTAGTGACACACACTCCAAAAACTGTTAAGTGGGTATCCCGGGCACAACAGATTTTGAAGCATTTGTCTCTGATACAAGCCGGGCACAACATATTACGTACCGAAATGACGGATTCCTGGAAAAATTGCCATTTTCTTACCAGGTCTTTACTGGTATTTCAAGAGTTCTGCAAAAGTGTCATAGCGTCCAGAAACCAAACCATCTATATCTGTCTGTCCAAAACCAAATAACGCTCCTTCTCTTCTGTGCTTGGTTGTGTGCCCAAATATCAGTTTATACCCAGATATGACATTAAGTACATTATCCTGGGTACACCAGTGTCATACATGTTGGCATAAACTGCAGTTTGGGCACACAGCAGGGGGCAGAAGAGAACTATGTGGCTTTTGGAATGCAGATTTAGATGTTTGGTATCTGGACACCATGTCATGTTTGCAGAGCCTCTGAGGTTACCAGTAAAGTGGAATCACCGAAGGAATGGCCCCATTGTGAAAACTGCACCCCTCAAAAAATTTATCAAGGGGTGCAGTGAGCATTAGTATCCCAGACATGAATGCACAGCGGATGGTGAACAGTGAATATGTAAGCTGTTCAGAGTGAATTGGGAACACCAAATTCCCTACTATTTCCCCAGTAGCTCCTATGATTTTGGGGAGGGGTCACTCTGGCGGTCACTTCTGGTGTCTTTTCCCTTGTAAACTCTAAATCTGAGGTGTACCCTGATATATGCTCGCACAGATTATATATTCCCTTCCTGCTGCAGCCAGTTATGTTCTAATGATATAGCGATTTTGGGTTTTTTTGTCTTCACATTGTATAAGCTGTATTTTCTTTATTGTTTTGGTGATGTAGCCATATGAGGGCTGTTTTTTTGCGGGATGAGATGCATTTTGTAATGACGCTTTGGGAGCCTACAACTTATTGAATGCATTTTATTAACTCTTCATTTGGTGGATTAAAAAAAGCCCATCAATTCTGGCATTGTGTTTTACCTTTTAAATTTTTCGCCATGCAGTGTACAGCATAAGTAACATGTTATTTTTATTCTGCAGGTCGGTACGATTATGGCGATATCTCATTTATATTGTTTTTTTTTTTTTTTTTTTTTTTTTTTTATGTGATACTAATTTTGAAGAACAAAAACCCATTTGGGGAAAGAAATCAATTATTTTTGTATCGTCATCTTCTGAAAGGCGTAACATTTTTATTTTTGGGTTTACAGAGTTGGTTGAGTGCTTATTTTTTGCGGGCCAACCTGTGCTTTTTATTGATACTATTTTGGGGTACATATGACTTTTTGATCACTTTTTAGACTGTATTTTGTGAGGTAAGATGGTGAAAAATCATTACTTCCGGGGGTTTTCTTCAGACGTTCACCATGTAGGTTATTGTTTCCTTTTTAATGTACAGGTTGTTATGGACGCGGCTTTACCAAATATGTATTGTTTTTATTAATGTTTAGGTTGTTTGTTTTGTTTTTTTTATAACCTTTTTTTTTTCTACATGTCCTATAAGGACAGCTAAACCAGCAATGCTCTGATCGCTGGTTCAGTACTATAACCCCTGTGATCGTAGCTCAGCTCCGGCCGAGGGTGTTACTCGCGGGTGTCAGCTTCTTAGCGTCTGACATTAAAATGACATACCGACACGTCTGTTTGCCATTAGGCATTCACTCCCTTGACATGCAGGTATGTCATTTTGCATTAAGGGGTTAAACAAGGCATCTGCTCAGAAGCTGAGTGGGTGCCATAACTGCCAGGTCTCTGCTGTCTTATACTCTGATCTCAGGCATTAATCCATAAAATGTCTTGTGATTGTGGCATCTTTTTACCACTAGTACTGAACTAAAACTTAAATCCCTCCCTTTCCCTAAAACAGATATAAAAATAAAGTAAAACAAACACATTAGGTATCCAAGTCTCCGAAAATGCCCAAACTACAAACTTAAAAATCTAAAGTGTTGAACCACCGTTTTGTCTCCCAAGCAAATTTGAATAAAGGGTAATCAAAAAAAGGGTTGTCAAAAAATGGAGACTGCAAAAAATTTTTTTCTAAGTTTTGAATTTTTTTAAGGTATTAAAATATAATAAAAAGTTAGTATTGCCATAATCATAAAGACCTGCAGAATACAGGTAACATGCCATTTTGGCTACACAGTGATTGTCGTAAAAACAAAACGCATAAGAAAGTAGAATAAATTCAGTTTTTCTCTAATTCCACTCCATTGTGAATTTCTTTCCAGCTTTCCAATACATTATTTGGTACCATAATGGAGTACAATTTGTCCTGCAAAAATTAAGCCCTCAAATGGCTCTGAGAACAGAAAAAAAAAAAAAAATAATGCAAAAAAGTTATGGCTTTGGGAAGGCGTAGCGTGAAAAAAATGAAAATCGAAAAAACGGCTGCAACAGGAAACTTTGTGAATAGTGGCATGGTTAATGTGCTTTCCAATCACTTTTTTCATGATTTAGAAGAGGTGTTCAGATCACTGGTGTACCACATGACCCTGCACTTGACTCCCCAAATCTTAAAGCATCTGCTCTACAGACTGGAAGTCAGTCTCTCTATGCAAGTCTATGACCGTCTCAATGTGCATCTCCCAGTCTTGCATTGAGAGACCACAGAGCTGATGCTGTAGAATTTGTCACATCAGAGTGCAGGGTCACATAGTGCACCTGAAAAGTGAATGCAGATCAAATCATGAATAAAGAGATCAGTAATCAAATAACCAGACTACAATTCACATGTCTACAATCTGACCAAAGTATAACATTTTTATCTTGGAGTGCTTCTTGAAATATTCAGGTTATTTGAAATTCAGTAGTTGTATAGTATATAGAGTACACCCAGCAACATTACACCAGATAACCAGCTTTTCCAAGTGCCAATAAGTGGGCCAAAAAAGCATTAGGGGGAATTTATCACAAGGGCCAAACATGTGCCTCAATCCCCAATCCACGCCTTGCCTGCCACATTTTGCACAAGTTAGAATGGAAATCTACACCAGATCCTACATGGCATGGATTATTTCTCCCGGCTATTAGTGTGGGGTACTAAAGGGGAATTACACTGGGGAAGGGGGTACTAAGGAGCATACTGTGAGGAAGCACAATAATGATCCGTATAATAATGCTCCTTAATGCCCCCACCCACCATATAATGCTCCTTAGTGTCCCCCACACAGTATAATTCCACATTAGGAAATATTTTTTCCTATTTTTTTTTTTTTTTTTTTTTTTATACTCAGATGACTCTTTTTGTCCAAATAATAAAACATATCCAGTGGCAACAGTGCTCAGTGGTAGGTGAAGGGGTAATAACTGGGCTTTTTCTAGTGACATATACCATTTGGCTAATTACTATCAATGGGTGATAATGGTGTTGTGAAAAGTACTTGTATTAAATATTTATGGAAATGCCCCTTTAATAACTGCGGTGCATCTGTCACTGATGGGGTTTAGATTAAAAACACTATATAAAAACACTGGTCTTAATATATTCCCCCAGGGTAGATTTTCATGGTTTTTATGAGTTTGCCTACATTTAAAAATTGCATGGCCATTGTTTAGCTGAAGTCTCTTCCTGTGTGGAATAAACAGGCTGCAAGAGCTGGCTTGCTCATCATTTAATATGTCCTAGTCTCAACAATAACAACATTGACAGCATCAATATGGATTAAAATGGAATAAATGTATAAAATGTAAGTGTGTATGTATGGCACAGCTCATGACTTCCCCCTAGTGAGTAGTGTAGGGGTTACAAGAAACAAGACAAAAGTGCTTACAAAGTGAAAAACATAAAGCTAATTAAAAATAAAACACAAACTTAAGCAACTAAGAACTAACAACTTAAAAAAATAGGTTTATTACAAAATATTCAAGTCAGAATACTACAGTGCACTTTAACAAACACAAAGGCAAGAGTAAAGAATGAACAAGCAGTCATTCATCCAATACAATGCAATAAACAGCAGCCAAGACACAATGGAAGAAAAGGAATAACTAAGCCATGTTCTATTTAAAGGAATTACAGACGTAAAAGCTTATTAATAATGCATTTTTGCTCGTGTCTAAACTGTGCAGATGTCAAAACACAGCTTGTTATATAGAGAGGATGTATAGCCATGCTCTGAGTAATGGCACATAGAAAGACTGGCATACAACAGAACAATACATATATGTCTTTGAAATAAACAAGTCCTGATGTAAACCTTACAACAGGTCATTTCAAATAGCTTTTTTTGGTTTGCTTTCCTGTATATCTTCACAGTGTTAACACGTTTTGCAGAACAAACTTAATAAAGGCTTGTCTTCCGCATGATCCTTAGAAATTCCTGTTCATTAATTTCCCCATCTCCATCACGATCGGCTTCGTCAATCATTTCCTAAACACAAAATTCGGGAAATTTTGTTGAAAACACGGACAGAAGGAGATCACCTCATGCTGTAAAAGCTGTATACAAGTCATAAATTTAACACACAGTCAGAACAAATGTTGTGTATTTAATTGACAATACGATGCAATGCAGGGGTTAGAAGAAGCCCACTGGATGGTTTCAGCCAGCCATTGACAGTCTTGGCTGTATAAGTGAAGAATATATGTACATATAGAAAGAGGGGTAAATAATTGAGTAGGACCACCCACTAGATTCCTAAGTCCAGAAAGAGCAGAAAAATAATTGACAAGTTATACAGATTTTTTTTCCCCAAACTAAACTATATATTAATCTACTTAGCTTCTCCTGCTCTATAACATGCTGCCTATTAATATTACAGCATGTACAACTCGACATGTTCCCTTTAAAAAGAACACTAAGCCTAGAAATTAAAATTAATACAAAACAAGATTTAAAGCATACCTACAGTTATAAACAACTTTGCACAGTCATATCTCACCCTTATGCCCCAGTAACTTCTCACAGACAATTATCCCTACTCTTATAAGTCCATCCCATAATTTACTATGGCTTCTCAAGGGAAAATGGCGGAGGGATCTATCACCTCCTTTGTAGAGCATCTGCGACCTGTGGATAAAGGCTCATTTTGAGTTATGGGCATAATCCGTGCCTGCACCAGCACACATTAAGGGCATGGACTAATCCTGCGGCACAAACCTGTGCTAATGATCTATATTGACGTGGTGGCACACAAAGAGTGGACATTTGTATAATGTCTCTTCCTGCTGATAGTCTAACTCAGCAGTCTGCAAAACTGTAAGTGCCGCCCTGCTCAGTAAAACTTAGAAAATAATGCATTGGTCAAGTCTGTCAACTTTCTATGCAGAATTCTAAACTAAAAAGACTATCTGAACAAAGCCTTAATAAAAAAGGAAAGATGCATGTAAAGGAACAGGCTGACAGTCACAGTAACACAAAGAGACAACGCAACCTTTGACCCAATTTAAAACATACAGACACTGATGAAAATATTAAACGTGGATTCTCAAGCAAATGTTGAGTTCATTTTTGCCTATTTTTGCTTTCCTACTGTTAAATCATTAAAATAGCATCTTTTGCAATGTCACAAAAAATATAATGTCCTAGAACATATTGATGTGTCACAGAATTTTGTAGTAGTCTGTTAATACAGTCATGACATATTGCCCAAGTCATTGGCACTGAAGGGTTAAAGTTTAATGCAATACATCAAAAAGACTATTTATATATACTTTATGGTTTCTATTCATAATGAAATCTGCAGCCTTTCATGTCAGCAATACAGCTAAAGTGACTTAAAAGGGTTGTCCGAACAAATTAACAAAAAAAACAGAATAAGGGCAGAACAAGCTGGAATACGTCTCCTTCTTGCACTGGCAGCCTCATGTGACACAACAGCAGTCTGTCACACAGAAATCACTTCCCTAATTTTGTGGCACATAATGCATCATGCAGGCCAATCACTTCTGTGCTACACAACCATTTTATCTCTACCACAATGTATTTTCTGGGATAAACAGTATATATTTATTCTGTGAACAAATGACACAAGGCACACAGTAGTGGTTGCCAACAATCTTTTACAGGAGAGTTGCTTTTCCCATGCAGTACCAGAGATTGCCCACTATTATGACTCTGAGTCAAAGGCAGTCTGGGAGAGTAGACACATCTTGTACTAGTAATTTATGTAAAAAATTTATACTGACCAACACTCTTCAAATACTTTATATTAGGATAACATACCATACCTGTAATTCTTCATCTGTCAGGTTTTCACCCAATTCCTTGGCAACCCTCTTTAGATTTTTAAAGGAAATCTTTCCTGTCCCATCATCGTCAAATAACCGAAAAGCTTTCATAATTTCTTCTTTAGAGTCTTTCTCACTCTATATATAAACAAGTCAAAATTGTAGAAAAGAAGTTATGTATTATTACAAAACTAAAATTATGGAGATTTACTAAGCTAAGTGCCTCCTTGTGAATTGACTCACAAGGAGGCATGGCTTAGTGGGAAAGCAGCGGGGTTGAGTGAGGAAGACATGGTTTAAGATGTGCCAAAATTGTGGCAAAATGTAAGCCAACCAATTACCATCCAGCATGAGCCAGTGTGACAAATCTGGCACATCTTTAGACTGCTTAGTCTAAGTTTATAAGATCTAAATATCAGATAGAATTAGTAAACCCGCCCCAGTGTCTTCCACGTACCATCTTCTGCGTCATTAGAGATAAGAAATCCTCAAAGTCAATGGTGCCAGAGCCATCTTTATCAATGTCAGCTATCATTTTTTTCATTTCTTCTTTCTTTGGCTCAAAACCTAAGGCACGCATAGCAACCTGTATGAAGACAAATATGAATTTATTTAGAAAGATTCAGATACAATTCCTTGTGTCACTTCATAATAATTCATCGATAGGAGAAGAGATGGCTGAAGTCACAAAGAAAGCGGTGATGATCAGTAAATCGATCAGTCATGTCCATGCATACAATAAATTACTCATGTTCTCCTCTACACTACAAACCTCTCTAAATGAAAGCAGGAGTAGAAGTAATAACTTAATTTACAATAAAGAGAGCTCCGCCCATCTGTCAAGAAGGAAGCCTACATTACACCAAGTCTCTGTTATTAGATGAAAACATCAGGATATATATGGAGTAACACTCCTCACCCCAAGAATCAATTATAAGACTCTTCTCTTAAAACAGAAAAAAAAAGAAAAAATATATAATAATAATACAACTATATTTCACAGGTTCTTTCATATTGATTCCCTCCTGCACGTATGTATCAGGAAGACTTAGGGCAAGCACGTTAAATTAATGCCTGTGATGTATCCCTAAAAGAAGTAGGCATTTTTTTTCAGCCAGACAAAAATAAGCAGTGTGAACTCACAAAAAAAAAAAAAAAAAAAAAAAAAGTGTGACGCTTTGACAGCTCTTTCTCTGGCCTGAAGGCAGGTTACTGCAGCATCATGTCTCAAACAATGACCAAGCAAGGAAAAAACTACAAAAAAAAAATCCTAAAAAAGTGAGAGACCACTGTCTAACTGCAAAAAGTTCTTATTTTATTAGCATGATGCCTTCTAGATTGACAACTGAGTGTTGCAATAATAGAAGCTGAAGCTGTAGAATGAGCACCATAAGTGAAGCAACGCTGAGCTACAATGAAAGAGCATCACTCCTCCTGATATGCCTATTTTAGTAAATGCTTATTTTACCTATAAAATAACAATATTGGGGCATATTTCCATAGAAGTTAACATTGCTCCATTCCTCCGCTAATCCTCCTGCCTGAATTTTTATGAATAAATTGACAGCTGGATCTTACCATTGTCAAAAAGGTGTGTCGCTACAAAATCTGACATTGTCAGCATTGATTGGACAGCTTCGGATAACTGATAACACCCAGATGTCAATTTATTCCAACAGTTCTTTGAGGAACAGCACAAAGCAGAGTTCTATTAAATAGTAAGCTATTTTACATAAATACATACAAATCAAAGTAAATACATAAAACACAGTGCACACAGACTCATTAAGTAAAATGACTACAGGTAAACAAGCATTTCAGAACCCACCTTCAGTTCCTTAACATCAATAGTACCAGACCCATCGGTGTCGAACAAATCAAATGCTTCTCGGATCTCTTGCTTTTGTTCTTCTGTTAATTCAGGTTTTGCTCCAGTTTTCTTACGCTGGGCAAGACCAGGTTTCCTCATTACAGATGCCTAGTAAGTAATATAAAAAGGTGAATTTTGTTATGTTAATATTATTGGCAAGCATACGAACAATATTTCTATGCAAACCAAAGTACCACAGATGGGGACATAAACCATTAATGTGCAACAATGAGTGAAAGATCTATTGTAAAAAAAATAATTAAAAAAAAATGGTGCATGCCCCATAAGCCATATCAGGACCCTAGACTATGTATACTACTCACACAAAGCTTATTACAAAATCAGAAGGCCCCAGGCGAGGCGACATGAATCAACAGACTACAGTACCAACAGCCTCTGTGCATGAATTTAGGTTGTGGATTCTCAAATTCTGTTGTAGCATAAATGCCATTACCGTCATGCCACTGTGCATACTAAAAACAGGATATGTTGGCCGTATTGGTGGCACAAATAAACGTGGAGGATGCACTGTCTTGGATGTATTAAGCAGAGAAGATGAGGATCCCATACTGATTCAATAGTCGCCTCAAGTGACTATCATTTGCTGCTTCATAAACTATGGAAACATTGTGCTTGTTACCCTCATCCCCTGAGGTTTGTATGATCATGGTAACATCAATCATTGTGCTGGCCCAGGGCACATTACTACAAGACGTAGTTACTAATTAAAGTATATTACACATTTACTGTGAAGGGATGACATATATGGTTGCATTCCCATTTATGTACTGTATGCACACCTCATATGCATAAACTATATGTAATATAGTGCCACCTATTGAAGACAATCACCCAAAGTCGCAATGAAAAAGTGATCTTCTGGACAGCTAGTCCTCTCAAATATGAGAATCAATGTATAGAAAGAAGTCTATATCAGAGATGGTTACGCCTAATATACTACATTCATTATTTATTACAATTACAGCAAGATGAACGTTAAATGAATGGTGGCCAAACTTGCCAATTTTAGAAGGCTGACCGACCATCTAACATGTATTGGAGAGAGGGTCTGAATTTTCCCATAAGATAGATGTTAAGAAAAGTAAGATCAGGCATAATTAATGTCAATATGCCTGATCTTCCGCTACCAAGAGAGATACACAAGCACCAGAAGATTCTGGCAGCAGTTTATTACCTGCGCACCCCTCACCGAGAGAACCTTGCATGTGTATGTAGCAGAAAGCAAAAATGATGAAACCAGTGACACATACTGATCAGATCTGCCTAGAACCCATTCTGGGGGCCATGCCTACAGCCATTGCTAGCAATGGAGAACTGATAGTCTATTGGATGTGCCCCTACTGTCTGGCCGGTGGGCTAACTACTGTCCCCACTGATTAGACACATATGGAGCATGCGACCAATATGGCAGAAACGTCTGTAGCAGGAACCCTCTTATCACTATACACGACATCTAATGTGCTATATGCATCCATGGATGCGCAGATGCGACCACTAGACACCCGATCTCCACGTACCATTTCCTGGAAAGCTGTTCGTGTGACGCGGTATGAAGCGGAGAGGAGCAGCCAGGCTCAGTCCTCACAGAACGCGTCAGTTACTGGGTTACGGATCTCCAGCCCAGTACACACTCTCCCCCTGGGAGCCGCCCAGTCCCTTGCGTTTATGCCAAGAAGAACCCGCCCACAGTCACACAAGTGTTAGTACAGAGCAACAATGGGCGCCCGCAGTGCCCGCCATTCCAGCAGAACGTTAACAAAACAGACGCTAATTAGAACGTTTCCATAACAACACCACGCCCTCTTCATTACAAAGTCGCTATCTCCGGGAAACCACACCCATCATTCTTTTTCGTCGATATTATAGGGTGGTTCTAGCAGGCCTTCCCCCAATTCACTGTGGAGGGGGTCACTAGATAGGAACATTATATGCGCAAGCGCAGTGCCGCGTGCCCCTGCTACTATGGACCACACTTCGCTGTACACAAGCGCAAAGAATTTGCGGCGCGCGGTAATATCCTACCAAGATTTGATTGGACCCGGTCAGAGATGGGCGGAGACTATTGTAATCACTTCTGGTTCACCAATGACAACTGTTAGTGATAACCAATCAGGATAAGTTCCCCCGGCTTGACGCATCCCGGAAGCAGATCCTGCGGTATGGTTCTCATGACAACGGGGTAAATGATCTGGGATGAAGAAGACTGTACCAACAATAACCTATGGTAGGGGTGATCGGGTGACAGTTGTTGTGCACAGACGTCAAGGGGCATTTTTTTTAAGTGAAGATGTATAATTGTATTCACTATCTCTTACACTTACTGTTGGTTTGCTTCTTGTCTATTTTTTTTTTTTTGCAATCGGGCGACAAACATGAATATACAGTTACCAGAAGATGAACGGTTTTCCGTATAGAAGTATTTGGGGGAGCCAGGGTAGATCTATAAATACTAACCACCTGCGAAGTTAGTTTAAAGGGGATGTCTAGTTCAGTAAATGAATGTTATTGTTTGTATATATACATCGTATATTGTATGTATATACTGTATGTTATACAATTTTCCAATATACTAGATGTCTGCTTGGTGGGTAAAAATCAGATCATGGTCATGTGATGGACACAGGTGCTCAGTTTGTTACAAACTCTGATTACTGTGGTGTGACTGTAACAAGCTGTGCACCTGTGTGTCCATCACATGTCCTTAGACTGATGGAAGTAAGCAAAGAATGATAGCAAGCATATCTAGAAAACCGTAAGCAATTGATACAGAAAAATATTGTAAAATTGTATAACTTTTCATTATACAAACAATAACATTTATTTTCTGAAACTGGACAACCACTTTAAAGTGCAAAAGTAACTCCAGGTCATAGAGAGAAAAATGTTTGGAATTTTTAGTAAGTGAGTCGTACTTCATATGAATAAGGGCACACTCACTCTTTCTGTCACCCTCGAATTGATTTGCTTAAAAATATCACTGTATTGCTTCAGAAACTGTCTGCTTCCTAAGGGTTTGTTTACATGTGTCAAGTTTGACATGAATGTCAGTGTGGATCCTCCAGCGATATCCATGTCAAATCTGATATCAGTCCACATCCCATGCATGGTAATGGCATTATGGAAATTAACTCGTTCACATGCTAGTGAAATGTGAATAACATGGGGCTAATGCTTGTTTGAATCTGCAAGAGAGGCCAGGAAGCAGAGATGGGCAGCGGACGGGGAATCAGTGAGATGAGTATTGATTATTTTCTTTTTTTTTTTTTTTTATTCTTTTTTACTATTATGACCCTGATGTTAACCCTTTAACCACTTCCGTTCCGCCCATAGACTATATACGTCCGGAAGGTGGTTGCCTTGTTCTGCAAGGACGTACCGCTATCTCCAAGCAGAACACAGCAGCAGCTGCTGAAGTGGGGAGCCAGCTGTAATTTCAGTCGGAACTCCCAGAGAGAAGACAGGGAAGGTTAATTACCGATCGCTGTGTATACAGTGCTCAATGAGCCATCTTGCGGCTCCCTTCTGACCCAGCGGTCACGTGATCTGCCGGGATCAGCTTGTGTTGGAGCTGCTGGGTCCTACAGGACCCAGGTCTGCTCTATAGTTATGTGTAAGTAACGTGCAGGAGGCTGTATTCCTCCTGCAACTGGGGCTAAATGTACCAGCCCCAGTTACAGGGGAAATCAGCCTCCCCCCACTTAATAAAGTGATCAGATGTCCCCAAAGGTCTATTATGACCTTATGGGGACACAATGTAAAAAAAAAAAAAAAAATACGCCAATAAGACACCCTTATTACAGGTTATAGCCCCACCCCCTACAACACCATAAAAAATAAAAACTACCGTAACGGAGAGGAAAAACTATTTTATAAAGTTTTCTAGTAGCACTTTGTGTTATTAAATTAAAAAAAAGAAAAGTAAAAAACAGACACGTTTTCCCTCCTCTTTTGTTTATATTTTCCCGGATATAAAAAAAATTAAAACACTTGCAAAAATAAAAACAACATAAAAATAAAGCCCTATGTGTCACTGAAAAAAGACGCAGAAATTAGTTGAATAACGCAAATGCTAAAAATGTTATAGCCCTCCAAAACCACACATACAAAAAACTTGAAAATGTGCCTGGTCTGGAAGAGGGGTAAAGCATCTAGTATGGAAGTGGTTAAAGAGGACCTTTAACGTCCTCATAAATGTGCGATATTATATACTGCTAGAAAGCCACTGATATCTCCCCACTGTCAGAATGGTGTTCCTCATAGCTCAGCGTCATCGCTGGGCTGTGAGGAACGCCCGCACGACAGTACTCTTTCATAGCCTTGTACTTTCAGGGGACGTTCCTCACAGCCCAGTGATGACACCGAGCAGTAAGGCCTGCCTTTGGTACCGATATCTCCGGCATCGGGGTGTATACCGGGAAAGCCGACAGTGCCCTAAATTAAGTGCACTGTTGGCTTTCTAGCGGTATATAATACTGCACATCTATGGGGACGTGAAAGATCGTCTTTCAAATAGACAGTTCATGTAAGGGCCTGTGATAGGACATGTATTTTTCCACAAAATCAGACTGTCTTATTGATGTGATATGACAGGGTTACGCTAGGTTCACACTACTGTTCGGGTTTCCATTTGGGGGGTACACTTGGGGACCCCCCGAACGGAAACCTAATCTGCTTAAAAAAGCGGTTACCCTCGGAAACCCGTGGACCCTATAGACTATAATGGGGTCTGCCAGGTTTTCGCCAGGACTTTTCTCTCCGTATTTTTAAAGCGGAATGGGGAACAGAGACCGGGCAATAGTGTGAACCTTAATGTCTTCCTGATCAGTCTGTATATACTTCCTGCTATCCATCTATGGATATCTTATTCATGTACTTCTGTAATTAATCTGTTATCTGTTCCTGCAAACAAATTCCTGTAGCATAGATGGTACAGAAAAAAAAATGTAAGTGCCCAGCAACCTATGGATGTCACCAAACAATGGGTGTATGTCAGTGTATAATATATAATGGGGCTCCCCATCCTGTGATCCATTTTTGCATCTTTTGTAATCGCAGCTAGGTATTATCTCATTATATTTATTTATTAAACACTTTATTTTATTATATTCTGGTGTGATTATAGTCATTCTTTGACAATCTTAGAGTTAACCTGTTATAAAAAAAAACCTGTTTGCCTACAGGACCATTCAATGAGATCAATATATTAATATAGTAATAACAATGATACAATGATACGCTGAGGAAGACAGCGTGCTCTTTAAAATGTGGAAATCCCTCTGAATATAATTGACTGTTAATAAGTCCTTAAAGGGGTTGGCCACTTTAAGATAATTTGTTTATATAATAAAAAGTTGTACAATATTCCAATACACTTTCTGTATCAATCCCTTTGGTTTTCTAGATCCCTGCTTGCTGTCATTCATTCAGTTACTTCTAGCGGAAAAAAATTCTGACCATGGTCATGTGATTTAGGATCCATTGTCATGTGATGAGCACAGCCCAATACCAGGCAGATGTCTTACTGTGCTGTGACTATAACAAGTTGTGCACCTGTGTGTACATCACATGACCAGGGACCGTATATCACATGACCATGGTCAGAGTTTCATCCACTTGAAGTAAGCAACATGAATGACAGCAAGCGGAGATCTAGAAAACCGTGAGGAATTGATATAGAAAGTATATTGGAAAATTGTATATCTTTTTTATTATACAAACAATAACATTTGTCTCTCAATATTGGTCTGAAAGTGGGTCACATCTTTAAGTAAACCCAAGGTGCCATGTTTCACAATGTGGTTTTCAGTCATGTTGCAAACCTAAATAAAACATATGATTTTCATGTGCTTCAGCTATTACAGCAATTTTCATGCTTTTTGACTGTGTAGCAAAACCCTTACATGCATGGGCACACTTACTTACTGCAATTGGAGAAGCTGTTGACATCTAGATCTGACTAACCATATAAATCCATTCTGTTTAACGCTAGGCCATGATGTCTGCTATGAAATTAAGAGGCCACTTGGGACTCATTGAGTTATTCAACATATCATCTTCAGTGAAGACCTTCCTAGGGCCACGAAAATCATACAAGTTTATTTATGATCAAGATACTCAAGAAAGCACTTTAATTTGCTCGTCATTTAGACTCTTGGAGAGTCTGGACTTATCCAGTGCAGTTGGACAACTCTTTAATGAAACGGTTCAAGCCCATCATAAAGCGTATAGAACGGGCACAACAACTCTGTTTTTCCTTGTAGGAGTATGGAGTAAAGCGGTGCTAGAGTGTCTTCACCATGGAGTACCCATTTCGTTGATTGTCTCGATAATGCTAGAAGGTCTAAACTCTTGTATTAAGAGTGTTGAGGCTTTACACATACCGCTTTATAATATAAGCACTACAAAGCAGAACTTCAGTCACAAGACAGCTATAACGGATGGAAGAACTGGAAACTTTGGCTTTGAATTTACAGAACACATTCTTAAAAGTTTAAAGCATGTAGAAATTACCCCGCCTAATAAAGGAAATGTAAATAGTCAAAGATGCCAGAAGAGCAAACTGTCTCATAGTAGACACTTCTCAGTCCCAAAAACAAGTACATTTCAGAATCCTTCCCAAACCAGTAGCCACAGTTTAGAAGATCTGACAAAGTCTTTGAGTCATGGGGATTGGGAGGTAATGGAACTTGCGGAGAAAGCTGCTACACTTCTGTTTGAAACCGCTCATGAAATATCTGAGACCAAAGATCTCTTCCAGGCTTCCTGTCTAAATATTTGCTTTTTGAGAGGTCTACCAGAAGTCAACTCAACTGCTACCTTTGGATACGTGACTTTAGTAAGTCCAGAGTATGCTACCGTTGTCCAAAATTTAGAGGGCAAACCTTTGCAAGTTCTTCTTTTGGATGGAGAACTGACAGAAAAATACCGACATCTTGGCTTTAATAAGGCAACAAATCTAAAATCGGTATCTGAGTTTGCAGACAATAAAAAAAGTCTACCTAAAGACTCATGGACAAGCATGGCATGTCGGAGAATAGTTCAAGCCAATATAAACTTAATTTTAGTGAGAGGTGATGCCTCTCCACAGCTTAAATTGCAGTGTATTCACAGAAATATTCTTATTATTACTCATGTAAAGCCAAATGTTCTTCAGGCGTTTAGTAACTGCACAGGTGCAGAACTAGTGGCCTACCTCTCACAGATACGTCACAGTAGCATAGGCCGTGAGGTGTATGCCAAGTTATGTCCACAGTGGAGTTCACTGTCAAGCCAAACCATTGCTGTGTGTGTCCAAGCACATAAAATAAGTCTGGTCACTGTGGTGCTGAGCTGCAGGCTGATGCCCAAAATGCAAGTGATGGAAGATCAGTTTTGGGCCTGCTCTTATAGATTGAAAAATGCCCTGCATGACCAAAAAGTGTTTCCTGGTGGTGGCGGAGTTGAGCTTTTCTGTCTTGATCATCTCCAAAAGCTTGAGGAACAGCTAGTATCTGTTAGCTCAGTCAATAGAGGACCACAATTCTGGGCATCTTCATGGTTTTACAACTCTGCCATCCATTACAAATCTTCTGTGTATAAATGCCTTGCCAAAGGCTGGATTAAATATCTTTCGACTCTTCTTTTTAACACGTGTGAATATTCTTCAGAATTAGATGCTATGACTTTTATACAGAATGAACTGCAAAATATTGGCGCTTGCTCTTCTCCTTCTTCATACGTGTTTAATGAGTACTCCAGAAATATTGTATTAATTGATGATATGGAACTTCCCATTGACCACAGACAAGTAATGGTGTATGACAATATTGTTCCAAAGGTTGAGGCATGGCGCAGTGCTCTGCATCTAGTTCTTACTGTGCTTCAGTCAGACGCAGAGATCATTACAGGTTATACTATACAAAAACAAGGAATTGTGGGAGAATCTGTAAGTGGTGATTATGTATTTTTATGATTAATTTTGTAATTAGAAAAAGGCAGGATACAATCGTATGTATTTTATGTTATTACTTCACAGATTAAATAATTTATTACAATTTGCCATAATCCTTTAGTTTTAAAGAGGATTTTTCACCATCTCAACCAACTCAGTTCTTAGCACCTATTATTAGGCTTTGCTCCACTGATTCTGGCACAGTTGGAATTTTTTTCTCTAGACCCCACCGTTCCTGAGCAATCAGTGCAATTAGTTTTGGTGCCTGATAGGCTACCTAGACTCTGTACAGTCAGGTGGACAGTGTCAGGCAGGAAAGGAGGCATGATTAGAGTTCCAATCAGAGACAGCCATTGTCAGAGTTCAGTTACACCCCTTGTCTGCTCCTGCCTGACACTGCCCTCCTGACAGTACAGAGCCGAAATAGTATGTCAGGCACCAAAACTAACAGTACTTATTGTGTAGGAACAGTGGGAGGGCTAGAGAAAAAATTCCAACTGCACCAGAAACACAGGCACAGCACCTATTAAATGATACAAAGAGCTGGAGTTGATAGAGGTGGTGAAAGACCCTCTTTAAGAAAATGAGCTACAGTGTATATACACTATTATTCAAATGTTTGGACACTCTTGTCAAATGTGTGCAAGGGTTTGGGCAGCTTGTCAGTTCATGCTTAGCAAAATTCCTCTTAGTGATACTTTAGTCAGCAGTTTATGTAGTGAAACAGTCTTTGTGTACTAATATTCTAGTTTCTGTTCATGCACGTATATGTACTATAGTGGTAGACTATGTGGCTGCATGGGGTCCCTTTGAGAGAGAATCCTAGTCCTAGTTAGCACGATCTCCTTGGCAATAGGATAGGAGGAAAGGAATTGGCCCAAGGCTCAAGAAAAGCCAGTGAAGGTTTTAAAACATCAGCCCTTCTGTCTCCTGCGGTCTGTGGTGCCCAATTTCTTCTATGTATTGTCACTGTCCTCAGGAAATTTAGTGTGATTGTTCAGGCTTATACGGTTCTGTTATTGTCAGCAGCTCATCCAGTAGCTGTTTACATGCTGATATGTTCTGCCAGCAATAGAACGTATTTTATGCTGCATAACAGGTGCAGTCAGTGAAGAAATGAGGCTTTGCAGGGAGGGCAGTGATCAGGTGAATGAGCGTTCTTGCAAGTTCTTGTTCCATCCAGATCCTTTGGCCTATATCTGAGTGTGAATGTCCGATCAGTCTCAATGGACATAAATCTATGTGGGCAAACCCTTTTTAAGAAAGAGTTTTACGTATATGGAATGCATGAATGGCCATGCTATACAGCGTACAGTATAAAAAAAAAAAAAAAAAAAAAAGCAAGTAGACAGTGTGCGCTCTGAATATGTTCTATACCTTGTCTGTATGTGGGGGATTATAATATTGCACTAAAATCATTAAATTTGTCAAATTACAGTATGGTAAAGGAGCCAGGGAATTTATCTCTACAAGACAGTGGTTGTACAGTACTTTTACCCAGGAGGGTATTCCTCAGGGTATACCCATCACAGAAGAGAACCGCTGTTCTGGAAAAGGAGAGTGAGGGCCCTGATCCTGAGGTGTCTAGTGGGCCTATGCTGCCAAAAACGCTCGCAATCTTTAAAGGCCGAGGGACAGCGGCTGCCAAGCAGGTGTCAGGTAGGGGTTGAGAAAGACTGCTATAGTGAAGCAATCGACCACTGACCCTTATTACATTATGGTACTAGACCAAAGTAGGTGATTCACTAATAAAAATAAAAGGTTTAGTCACTCATAGGCATGGAATTTCAGGGGATATGGAATGGGGATGTTTTGATGGGACAAATGGAAGGGAATGTCAAGACCACCCTACCCCATGATCATCTGATTACTGCAGGTCTTTCCTGGTATCCCTAACACTCAACAGTTATTGCTGGGGGTAGTTTCATATATATGTCCTAATAGGGCATTTCAACAGGATTTGTGTGGATTTACTTTTTTAACTGACTTTGTGAGGAAAGGCAGGGAATTGGAGCTCTGAATAGGAAAAAATTTAAAGGAACTTGTCAAGTGGTTCTACACTGAACTGTCCCCCAATGTGTGCAGCATCAAGTAGTGACCTTTTCTATGGTCCTCCTCTCTAAGCTTTCTCTTTCTGAATAGTCAGGTTATAACTTTTTTAAAACTTTACATTGACATGTGTAAGTTTAGCTTCACTAGTCGCAGGGGGCAGCTTCATCTAGTCATGCAGTCATTGTGCTAAATCACACTGTGAGAAGTATTATTGACATGTCCCTCACTGTCATATAGCAGCCTGCTAACCTACTTAGCTGCTGGCCTCATAGGGTGTGATCTAGCACAATGACTGCATGACTAGATAAAACTGCTCCCTGTCCCTGTGACTAGTTAAGGTAAATTTGCATATGCCAATCTAAGGTTTTAAAAGCTTATAACATGACTATTCAGCAGGAGAAAGCTTAGTGAGGAACATCATAGGAAAAGATCATTACTTGGATACTTAGGACAGTTTAGGGTGGAAAAACCACCTGACAGACTTCCTTTAAGCTTATATCGTAAAAGTACAGCATTAGGGATTAATAGATTTCTTTAAAACAAACAAACAAAAAAAAACAACCTAGATATCTAGATATGTTCTGCCACTAGAGGGCACATCCTGTGTGTCTAGCTGCTACAGTACCATTTTTTTCAGCACCTTCACACGATAAACATGGCACGTCATTTGCTTCTATAATAAGACTTTTACCATTTTTGTAAAATGTCATTAAAATCTTATTAGTATCATGTTTCAAAAGTGTTTTCTTGTCTGTAATTTCTGCCACAGCAAGATGTGGTGTACTGGGGAAGCAGGATGTAAAATAGCACATTGACCTGTCTTCACAGCACCGATGACCACAAACCACAGACTACAAAAACAACTCTTTTCTTTATTTTGGGTGCTTGTTATATAATTTGTTTTGAATTACGTCTTACCTGAAAACAACCCAGTTAATAGAAAAGTGGATTTTTGTGCTCCTAAAATGACTTTTGTAATGATGTCGTAATACAGTTATCTTAATTTATACATAAATAATGTTTGATGTAAGAGGTACAGAAAATATTGATATAACAGAAAGCTCAGAATCGCAGTACTTTAAAGAGTTGTCCTCAATAGTAATATTTATTTCCCTCTAGCGATAAGTTGAAAGTAGCAGTAGCAGTGAAAGTCAAAATCTGCCCATAAGGATAAATGAGTGACAATGAAAGGGTTATGCCACACACTGGAGTAGACTCACTAATAGTGTCTAAGTTTTAGTGCAAATTTTGGCTAGACAGTCATGAACTGTGCCAGATTTATCAAAATATCTAATGCTGTTTAATAAATTAAGCTTATGGTTAGAGTGTTGTTATGGAAATGTTTATAGAAAATCATAAGATAAACCATCTCTAAGGTGGATAAAAACAGATCTTTTAGTTTATTTAGAAGTACGATTGCAGCAAAAAGAGAGTTAGATATGGAGATAGTTTTAGTAATAAGCGAAACAGAAACGTAGCTACAGATACCTCTGATAGGGCGGAGAAGTTTGACAAATATCCCAAAAACAGGATTTCTGGCAACCAGCCGTCAGAGCGTTCCCTTACAGTCAATGGCATTCTCATAGAAGAATTAGCATAATTATATACAGTGGGTACAGAAAGTATTCAGACCCCTTTAAATTTTTCACTCTTTGTTTCATTGCAGCCATTTGCTAAAAGCAAAAAAGTTCATTTTATTTCTCATTAATGTACACTCAGCACCCCATCTTGACAGAAAAAAACAGAAATGTAGATATTTTTGCAAATTTATTAAAAAAGAAAAACTGAAATATCACATGGTCATAAATATTCAGACCCTTTGCCCAGTATTGAGTAGAAGCACCCTTTTGAGCTAGTACAGCCATGAGTCTTCTTGGGAATGATGCAACAAGTTTTTCACATCTGGATTTGGGGATCCTCTGCCATTCTTCCTTGCAGATCCTCTCCAGTTCCGTCACGTTGGATGGTGAACGTTGGTGGACAGCCATTTTCAGGTCTCTCCAGAGATGCTCAATTGGGTTGAGGACAGGGCTCTAGCTGGGCCAGTCAAGAATGGTCACAGAGTTGTTCCGAAGCCACTCCTTTGTTATTTTAGCTGTGTGCTTAGGGTCATTGTCTTGTTGGAAGGTGAACCTTCGGCCCAGTCTGAGGTCCAGAGCACTCTGGAAGAGGTTTTCTTCCAGGATATCTCTGTACTTGGCCGCATTCATCTTTCCTTCAATTGCAACCAGTCGTCCTGTCCCTGCAGCTGAAAAACACTCCTATAGCATGATGCTGCCACCACCATGTTTCACTGTTGGGATTGTATTGGGCAAGTGATGAGCAGTGCCTGGTTTTCTCCACACATACCGCTTAGAATTAACGCCAAAAAGTTCAATCTTTGTCTCATCAGACCAGAGAATCTTATTTCTCATAGTCTGGGAGTCCTTCATGAGTTTTTTGGAAAACTCTATGCGGGCTTTCATATGTCTTCCACTGAGGAGAGGCTTCCTTCAGGCCACTCTACCATAAAGCCCCGACTGGTGGAGAGCTGCAGGGATAGTTGACTTTGTGGAACTTTCTCCCATCTCCCTACTGCATCTCTGGAGCTCAGCCACAATGATCTTTGGGTTCTTCTTTACCTCTCTCACAAGGCTCTTCTCCCACGATTGCTCGGTTTGACTGGACGGCCAGGTCTAGGAAGAGTTCTGGTCGTCCCAAACTTCTTCCATTTAAGGATTATGGAGGCCACTGTGCTCTTAGGAACCTTGAGTGCTGCAGAAATTCTTTTGTAACCTTGGCCAGATCTGTGCCTTGCCACAATTCTGTCTCTGAGCTCCTTGGGCAGTTCCTTTGACCTCATGATTCTCATTTGCTCTGACACGCACTGTGAGCTGTGAGGTCTTATATAGACAGATGTGTGTCTTTCCTAATCAAGTCCAATCTGTTTAATTAAACACAGCTGGACTCCAATGAAGGAGTGGAACCATCTCAAGGAGGATCAGAAGGAAATGGACAGCATGTGAGTTAAATATGAGTGTCACAGCAAAGGGTCTGAATACTTATGACCATGTGATATTTCAGATTTTCTTTTTTAATAAATTTGCAAAAATATCTACATTTCTGATTTTTTTTTCTGTCAAGATGGGGTGCTGAGTTAATGAGAAATAAAATGAACTTTTTTGCTTTTAGCAAATGGCTGCAATGAAACAAAGAGTGAAAAATTTAAAGGGGTATGAATACTTTCCAAACCCACTGTATGTGGCATTTAGTTAACTCTAATGAATTTGTAAAATTGTGGGTACCAACCATCTATAAACAAAAAATAGGGTGTATCTGAAATGTACAGCACAGCATGTACAACACTAAGAAAACGAGTACACCAAAAAAGAATGCACACCAATATCCAACTGATATGACAAAAATGGATAACCTTTATTGGCACAGTACACATTTACAAATAATTCATGGAAAATAAATAATGAATAGCCCTAAGCGTCAGAAGCTATATAAGGTTACATTGACATATGCGGCGAAGTCTATGATGGAGACTCCGTCACAATGTCTGCTTAAAAATGGCGACGGACACCCAACAGACCCCTTAATAGACAATGGGGTCCGTCAGACTCCGTGTGTTACCATTAGAGGTGATGCTAGTGTTAATTTAGAGAAAAGCAGGCGCACAATTCACCCATGAACCCCTATACTCTTCCTAATCTAATACTTTGTTATAATTGCTGCAGAACATATAACCTGTACCAAAAATAAATGAGACAGACAAGAAGGAGAAATATAAATAAAGTAGATTAGGAGCAGATCCAATATCAAAGCTTTAATGCACATCACACATTACCAATAAATCAAGTATGCAATAATACAACAGCGAAGCAAATCCCCATGCATATTGCCTCTCACGAAGGTTAGTACCCCTGAGGAAGCCTCTGTGAGAGACCATATGCATGGGGATTTACAAAAATTTTAAAAAGGCAGAATCCTCCCATATACCCTACCATTCATGTTGCAACACAGTCCAATGGAATATGTGACTGCTAAGCCCGTTCCAGCACTTGGTAAGCCATAAAAGATCTACTAACCCCCTGAGTTAATGACAATTGAAATGAGTAAGGTTAATGCATATATTCAGCACAGGTAATATTTCTTTGTTTTTTGTGATATGATCAATGTCATTCTATTCTTGATGTGCAAGGCCAGATTGTCTACAGGGACATTATAGGATACTCTACATATATCCACTTTCTTTTGAATCACCTTATTAATCTACCAAGGCGGATTCACACAAACCTACCTGCCTTAAAGTTTACCTTTAGGCTTTCTTCTTTATTTTATCTTCCTTTTAGCAGGAGCCTAAACATTATTTTTACTAAAATTTCCCAATGACCACCTAGGAAAACTAGATAGCTATGCTTTCCAGTGCCCAGTCCCTCCATCCCTCCCTGCTATGATTGACATGTACACTGTCTGGACCTGTCAACCATAGAAGGCAGGTAGCTCTTTGGTGCAGTGAGAACAACACAAAATGGCTCATTAGCATATCAAGATGCTAGTATTATAAAGTTGTACCGTGTTAGCCATAGAAAATAGTGGAAGAGTGAAGAAATCAGGCAATTCATTTTAGAGGCTAACTGAGTATATTTGATGGTAAGCATTCGAGAGTACTAGCTCTCTTTTTCAGACACGGTGTTATACAAGAAACTGAAAATTCACAGACTTTTATACACAAAAGACATGGACCTTCAAAGGATCTTAGAATCTTTAAAAATAACAAAATGCAGTATACACACGTGGACAAAATTGTTGGTACCCCTTGTTTAATGAAAGAAAAACCCACAATGGTCACAGAAATAACTTGAATCTGACAAAAGTAATACTATATAAAAATTCTATGAAAATGAACAAATGAAAGTCAGACATTGCTTTTCAACCATGCTTCAACAGAATTTTAAAAAAAAGAAAACTCATGAAACAGGCCTGGACAGAAATGATGGTACCCTTAACTTAATATTTTGTTGCACAACCTTTTGAGGCAATCACTGCAATCAAACGATTCCTGTAACTGTCAATGTAAAAAATAAAAAACTGAAAAATGGGGCGTTACAAAAGTTTAAAATAACCAATAAATTTCGTTCCACTTCACAATTGTGTTCCACTTGTTGTTGATTCTTCACCAAAAAATAAAAATTTTATATCTTTATGTTTGAAGCCTGAAATGTGGCAAAAGGTTGAAAAGTTCAAGGGGGCCGAATACTTTCGCAAGGCACTGTATGTGCAGCGGTGCAGTAAAGTTTGTCTGTTTACAAAAGAAATGTGTGGTTATCTATTCTTGTAGCCCCTCATTTAAAAATGATTATCCAAAAATATGTCATATTCGAGCATATTAATACTGGACATTATATATGTGAAGATTACATAAATCCTCTCAATAAATGCATTATGCCAGGTGTATTATATGGCAGACATCAATCCTTTGTTGTTAATTTAAGTTTTTAAATTTATTAAAATTGTGTTTTTATAACAAGAAGTTATCAAAAACTACTATATTGCTGAGGAAAAAAAAATGATGTATAAATATAGATATTATAACAATACCTTTTATTTATATAGTACCAACATATTCTGCAGCACTTTACAAATCATAGGGTTAAAATACAGACAAAATTAGACATTAAATCAATTCACACAATAGGAGAGAGGACCCTACTTGCAATAAGCTCTATAAGGTAGAGCTGGTGACACCGTTAACAGGGGCGGCATAGGAGGTAGCATTGCTTATACAGTTGACCTGCCATTTTTATGATAAAGGTTATGTTAATTACACATATAAATAAAACTGTCACCAGTCAGTGTCCTTTTATGTGCAGATCCAAGATGCCTGGACATATAATGCTACAATCCAATAAGGCATCATGTCCTGTGGGTTAATGGGGTGGGTTAATGGCGTGAACAGAGCAGGGTTAGTTTTAGGGAGCCTAACTGCAGAAGGATTTAGATTAGTAATTGTGATAGGCCTGTCTGAAGAGATGCCTCTTTAGGATGTGCTTGAAGCTGTAGAAGTTGTGAGTTAATCTGATTGTCCGTGGTAGAGCATTCCAGAGAAGTGGTGCAGCTCGGGAGAATTCTCGGATATGGAAGTGGGTTCTGATAATGGAGAATGTTAGTTTTAGGTCATTGAATGAATGGAGAGCATGGGTTGGGTAATATTCAAAGAAGAAGGAGGAAATGTAGGGAGGTGCAGCAACATGAAGAGCTTTGTAAATGAGGGGAAAACGTTTAAATTGTATTCTATAATGAATAGGTAGCCAGTGCAGTAACTGGCACAGACTGGAGGCATCAGTATAGCGTTTAGACTGATAGATGATCCTTACTAAGAAGAGTTTAGTAAGGGGAAAAACCGATTAGGAGGGAGTTACAGTAGTCAAGTCTAGAGTGAATTAGGGCGACAATAAGGGTCTTTAATGTTTCCATGGTAAGGAAAGGGTGAATCCTCGAGTTGTTTTTGAGGTGCAGATGGCATGAGCGTGTAAGTGATTGGATATGGGGGTAAAGTTTGAGTCAAAGTTAACCCCAAAGCAGTGGGCATGCTGCCTCGGAGACCACAGACTGAAATGGAAATATCAGGGTTAGGTTGATTAGTAGATGGTGGAAACAGCAGTAGTTCAGTCTTTGAAAGATTCAGTTTCAGGTAGAGGGAAGACATGATATTACCGACAGCAGAGAGACAGTCACATAAACAGTGCGTGGGTGATGTTATGAGAAGCAGTATATAGTTAGGTGTTATCAGCATAAAGATGGTATCAAAAGGCAAATCTGCTGATGGTTTGAATACAAGGGAAACTAGGACTGAGACCTCAGGAACCCCAACAGCAAGGGTAAGAGGGGAAGAGACAGAGTCCGCAAATTATGTATGGGGGCAATAATGGAGAATTATATTGTGGATGTGGGGGATACTAAGGAGCATACTGAGCAGACACAATAATGGGGCATTATACTGTGAAGGGGCACTAATGTCCCATTAGTGCCTCCCACAGTATAATGCTCCTTAATGCCCCCACTTACACACTCACAGTATAATGCTCCTTAATGCCCCCCCACATTATAATGCCACGTTAGTGCCACTGCACATTATAATGCAACGTTAGTGCCACCTACACAGTATAATGCCACATTATTTCCCCTGCACAGTATAATGCCACATTAGTACCACCCACACAGTATAATGCCATGTTAGTCACCACCCGCACAGTCTAATGCCACGTTAGTCACCACCCGCACAGTGTAATGCCACGTTAGTCCCCCCACCCACACAGTATAATGCCAAGCTCCGTTCAATGAACCTTTACTAAAAGTAATTTGTACCCCTACTCTATTGACCTACGCAGCCTATCGTGCCTTGCGGAGCGTCATGGTAAAACTGATGACATATACAATAATAATACAAAGACTTGCAGTTGTTGTTCGTTGCAGAACTGAAGATTTGTGTTACATTTTCAAGTATCAAATCTATCACCAGATGGTTATGGGACAGGGCCCTAAATCTGTGTTGATGAATTTGTAATTTATTCAGACAAAACAAGGCAGCAGCAATGACATTTCTGATTGAATAACTTTAGCATTAAGGAGAATGATTGTCTGCTGTTTACATATAAGTGGTTATATAGGTTATATATTTATTTTTTTATGTCCTATCCATAAAATAAGAGACCAATCATAGATTGGACTCCGCAGATAAGTTGTTTCCCTGTGACCACAGCTCCTGGTATTGTTTACATGTGGGAGCTGAGCTGCGCAGTAGCCGTATTTTTTCAGAGCAGCAGTTATGGATATTACAGCTGTGTCCAATAGACTTTAATGGGACACCACCACAGTACTCTCAGCCATCAATATGAAAAGTATATTAGTTGAGCAACACAGCTTTCCTTCCAAAAGCCATAACTTTTTTTAAAATTTTCTGTTCACAGAGACATAACAAGGTGGGACAAATTGTACTTCGTAATGGTATCCTAATATTCCATACGATGTACTGGGAAGCTGTAAAGAAATTAGAATGGAGGGGAATTAGAGAAAAACTGCATTTGTGCCACTCTTTTATAGGTTTTGTTTTTATAGTGATGACTGTCATGATTACAGCGATAACAAATTTTATATGGTTTTTGCTAATAGTCGCCATATTCTGAAGTCCGTAACTTTTTTTTATATTTCCATATATAGGACTGCATAAGCTATCTTCTTTTTTTTTTTTTGCGGGTTAAGATGTGCTTTTTATTTATGCCATTTTGGGGAATACCTGATGTTTTGAGGCAAAAAAAAACAATTTGGCTCTTTTGAGTTTTTTTTTTCCTGCTACAGCATTTATTGTATTGGAAAAATATTTTTATAAGTTTGTATTTTGGGCATTTTTGGATGTGGGGATATCTAATGTGTTTGTTTTTACTATTTATAAGTGTTCTAGGCAAGAGGGTGATTTGAATTTTTATTTCTTTTTATATTTTTTGTAACTGTTATTGTTAGACCCCCTAGGGTTCTTGAACCCCAGGGGGTCTGAGCACTGATGCAATACACTGCAATGCTAAAACATTGCAGTGTATAGTAAAATCCATACGGTTCTATTGCAGACTGCCTAATTAAGTCATTTAATATAATTGTATTGAAGATAAACCTGGGAGCAGTGATCTCAGCCAAAATGGCAGCACCCATATGTCATTGGTATCGAAAGATGCCTCAGTCAAATGTGAAAGATTAATACATCAGACACCTGGCAGATATGGCAGCCTCTCTGCTCCTAAGGGAAGCAGATAAGATTGTGAAGTATATTGCTCACTTATCCTGACTGTTGTTGCTATTAGTGACACTTGTCGTGGTGGTATTGGTAGGGGCACTGGAGACAAATCTAGAGGTGGGAATAACAGTGGATGGCAAGATCCCATGGCCAAGCCTATAACATGTCGCAGTCTGAAAAAAGTGATGGGGAAGGTGATGCAATTGATCATTTTGATTTTGTTTGACAGGACCTGGGAACCAGAACAGGGTGATGACGTCAGAGGAGGAGGGTGATGGCGGCAATACTGAACTGAGGTGACAAAACTTCAAAATCTGCTGTTGCACACAATCTTTGTTGGTAGTGGTAAAGGCAGACATGTTTCAAGTTTTTGGAGGTGACTTTGGTGGTCATGTCAAGCAATATGACTGTCCTCCTTCTACCCATGGCCATTTGTGTAGCCAGGCCACATCCAAAACTAGTACATGGTCACTGTTATCTGCTTCTCCTAGCCCGGCTACTTCTCATTGTTACCATCAGTATCACCATAACCGAATGTATGGCCAGGAAACAAAACTATACACCCAGTTATTCACTTGTACGTCAACTGAATTTGCACCTAGCCAAGTTTCTGGTGGTACAGTTCATGCTGTAGCAGATATGGACTCCCTGCTTTAAGGCAACTAATAGTATGCACTCAGTCTCGATAGTGTATACCTAGCCGCCATTATTTCTCTAAGAAACGTGTTTCCGTCATATAGTCTAACATAGTGGACAATGTGGGCCGCTTCTTGCAATTGTCCCTGTGAAACAAGGTGCATTCCACCATCAAAACATGGAGCTATACGTGTCTTTCATGGCCCACTTGTTCAATTTTTTTGTACACCAATGGTGACAGTGCTTCTTCACTTCATAAACACCAAAACTTTTACTTTAAGTACAAAGTACGTGCACATGTATGCAATAAAAATAATTGCATGTATTATTGATAAAATAAAGTACATATATTGAAATAAAATGCAGAACAGAAATACAAATTATAGATTGTTTTCATACGTCATTGTCTTGAAATCTATAGACATGGCTAAAAGTTTTAGGACTAAGGCCTCCTTCACACGATTGTACTTTTGATCTGCAATTGCGGATCTGTAGCTTTTGCAGCTGTGTGTCCCAGCCATAGTGAAGAGCTGCAAAATATGGAGCAGATCCTATATCTGTTCATATTTTAGGCTTGTTCCATTCACTTCAATACAATCCGTGTGTCATCCGTGTTGTTTTTACTGACCAGTACACTGAACACGGTTGTGTGAAGGAGGTCTAAAGCTATAATCACACGACGTCACATAGCAGCATTAAATTCAATTCAAGTGTTGTAGAGGACTGATATAGATATAGGTCATGTTCTATTTTTGTCCATTTTTATGGACCCCTCCATACACTCAAATGTATGGGAGATGCGTAAAAGCAGCCGCCCCTCAAGTACAAGATGGCTGTGAAACATGGACGATTTTTTGCACCTCTCCAGTCTTGTGAATGTAGCTTAACACAAATTTTGGTTTTCACAAAGTTTGCAATTTCAGTGTTTTTAGATTTTTGAGGGCCATTCACATGATTTCATCTCATCTGTGGAAAACAGACTGTATGGAGTATGGTATATGAAGTACAAGTAGAAGCAGTTCATCTGTTTTTAAATTTTTGTTGATAAATACATCAAGTTTATGCAATATTTACAGTGTTTACCCTTATTTTTGAAGACTTCTGTAATTCGCCCTGGCATGCTGGCTTCTGGGACAAATCCTGTCTGATGGCAATCCATTCCTTCCTATTCAGTGCTTGGTGTTTATCACAATTTCTGTGTTTTTGTCTGTGCAGTAAATAGCTCTCGGTATGCTATGAGTACTAAGCATATGTAGTGAAAGTAGGTCTTGGTTCTTGACCTTTGTTATTCAGATAGTATAGCCACCTGTCAGCTGTTGTAACAACTGCCTAAAACTCATGGGGGAAAACATATGCCATATTAGCACTAGCACAGCTGAAAATGTGACAACAAACACCTGTTAAAAGCACCACTATGAAGAGTTTTTATTCTGTTGCACTGAAGCAGTCATGGATTATACAATGTATGGTACAGTGCTTGGTATTGCAGCTCAGTCCCATTCACTTGGGATAGTTATGAACATTTAACCATTTCCAAACTTTAAACATAGTGCCTGTTCAGGTGTGTGCCAATGCCACAGCATCTCTGCTGTTTTACACAATGGAGCCTAAGAGAAAATGTAAAGACATCTGAAATGTGATGTTGTCGCCATGTTCACCAGATCATTTTCACGTGGAGATCAAGGGGTGTTGATTTCTATGGTCATTTAAGGCTCCCATGGCAAGAAGTCAATGGATTTTACAATACAAAATATAGTGTATTGTATGATTGATCATATCTCCTAGGGCTCAATTTCCCTAGGGGTCTAAAAATAAAAGAACAAAAAAAATAAAGTTATTAAAAAAAATTCAAAATATAAAATTTCAAATCATCTACCTTTCCTTAGATCACATATAAAAATAAACAAAACCAAACATAAACACATTAGGTATCCCTGCATCCAAAAATTTCCAACATATAAAAAAAATATGTATCCCATATGTAAATGCTTTAAAAAATGAATGAAGTGCCTTTTTTTGTTTCAACTACCTAAAAAATTTAATAAAAAGCAATCAAAATATCTTTCCACACAAAAAAGATTTCTTACATAGCCTTTTATATAGAAATATATATAAGCAACAGATGTTAGAATTTGGTAACTCAAAGAAATTTGTTTATTTTTAAAGTTTTGGATTTTTTTTAAAGGTTTCAAAACATAAAAAACATAACATTCAAAAAAACTATACAAATTTGTTATTGCTGTTATTGCAGAATTTAGATAATTTATCATTCATGCTGCACAGTAAAAGCCGTAAAAACAAAAATCCATAATAAAATAGCACAAATGCGTTTTTTTTGTAATATGATTTTTTTACAGCTTCCCAGTACATGTTATGGAATATTAACCCCTTAATGATCAAGGACGTAATAGTAAGTCATTGGTTGCATGGGGATGAATGGAGAGGGCTCAGGAGCTGAGCTCTCTCCATACACGGCGGATGCCGGCTGTATAATACAACCAGCACCAGCCGCTAACAGCTGCGATCAGTGTCGACACCGATCGCAGCTGTTAACACTTAAGATGCTGCGTTTAAATGTGACTGCGGCATCTAAAGTGCACAGGCGCAACAGGAGATGCCATCTTTTACCAATCGCCGCCCTCTGGAACGACATCGGAGGGCAGCGATCGGTTGGCATGTAATAGAAGTGAATGGATTTTACTATTCACTGCAATGTGATCAGACCCCCTAGGGTTCAAGGTCCCTAGGTGGTCTGAACATAAAAGTAAAAAAAAGAAAAAAAAAAAAAAGTTTTTAAATTAAAAAAAAAAAACACACAAAAAACACACAAAAAAAGTTAAAATCATCCCACTTTCCCCAGATCACATATAAAAATAAACAAAAGCAAACATAAACTGTTGGCGCTGTGGTTCCGAAAGAAGCACCTTGTATCATATTTGGTGGGAATGCGCTGCCCTCAAGCCCTTTTGGGATGCCGTCTTTATGCTTTATGCTAAAGTGAGCGGCAGATCTGTCACACCCTCGCCCCAGCTTGCACTTCTCTCCATCATACCAGGAAGGGTCTTGGCTGTTAAGAAGGACCTCTTGCGACATTTCCTCACCGCCGCCAGAACAGTCATTCCCAGGCATTGGCGCAGTACTGCCACGCCTAAACTGGTGGAGTTTCTTCAGGAGCTTCTCCTTATCAGGAGAATGGAAGCCCTGGTGGCCGAGGACTAGCCCGACCCCTCTAAATTTGTGTCCCTCTGGCGGCCGTGGGTGATGTTTCAGGAGTCCTCGGAGTTCTCCTCTTTCTTTTCTTGATGTGGGGTTGTTTTGCTCCTCTGTTGGTGCAGTGTCCAGCTGCTCTCCATAACCAAATTTTCCTTTCCATTCCTCCCCCCCTTGCCCCAGTGTATCCCCTCTGTCCTTGTCGTGTCTGTGGTTTTGTGTGTCCCGTACACTGTGTACAGTCATGGCCAAAAGTTTTGAGAATGATACAAATATTAATTTTTACAAAGTCTACTGCTTCAGTTTTTCTAATGGCAAATTGCATATACTCCAGAATGTTATAAAGAGTGATCAGCTTAACAGCAATTACTTGCAAAGTCAATATTTGCCTAGAAAATGAACTTTATCCCCCAAAACACATTTCAACATCATTGCAGCCCTGCCTTAAAAGGACCACCTAACATCGTTTCAGTGATTGCTCCATTAACACAGGTGTGGGTGTTGATGAGGACAGGGCTGGAGATCAATCTGTCATGATTAAGTAAGAATGACACCACTGGACACTTTAAAAGGAGGCTGGTGCTTGCCATCATTGTTTCTCTTCTGTTAACCATGGTTATCTCTAAAGAAACACGTGCACTCATCATTGCACTGCACAAAAATGGCCTAACTGGGAAGAGTATTGCAGCTAGAAAGATTGCACCTCAGTCAACAATCTATCGCATCATCAAGAACTTCAAGGAGAGAGGTTCCATTGGTGCCAAAAAGGCTCCAGGGCGCCCAAGAAAGACCAGCAAGCGGCAGGACCGTCTCTTAAAAGTTTCAGCTGCGGGATCGGGCTATCAGCAGTGCAGAGCTTGCTGAGGAATGGCAGCAGGCAGGTGTGAGTGCATCTGCACGCACTGTGAGGCGGAGACTCTTGGAGCAAGGCCTGGTCTCAAGGAGGGCAGCAAAGAAGCCACTTCTCTCCAGAAAAAACATCAGGGACAGACTGATATTCTGCAAAAGGTACAGGGAGTGGACTGCTGAGGACTGGGGTAAAGTCATTTTCTCTGATGAATCCCCTTTTCGATTGTTTGGAACATCTGGAAAACAGCTTATTCGGAGAAGAAGAGGTGAGTGCTACCACCAGTCTTGTCTCATGCCAACTGTAAAGCATCCTGAAACCATTCATGTGTGGGGTTGCTTCTCAGCCAAGGGAATCGGCTCTCTCACAGTCTTGCCTAAAAACACAGCCATGAATAAAGAATGGTACCAGAATGTCCTCCAAGAGCAACTTCTCCCAACCGTCCAAGAGCAGTTTGGCGCTCAACAATGCCTTTTCCAGCATGATGGAGCACCTTGCCATAAAGCAAAGGTGATAACTAAATGGCTCAGGGAACAAAACATAGAGATTTTGGGTCCATGGCCTGGAAACTCCCCAGATCTTAATCCCATTGAGAACTTGTGGTCAATCATCAAGAGACGGGTGGACAAACAAAAACCAACAAATTCAGACAAAATTAAAGCATTGATTCTGCAAGAATGGACTGCTATCAGTCAGGATTTGGTCCAGAAGTTGATTGAGAGCATGCCAGGGAGAATTGCAGAGGTCCTGAAGAAGAAGGGTCAACACTGCAAATATTGACTTGCTGCATTAACTCATTCTAACTGTCAATATAAGCTTCTGTTACTCATAATATGAATGCAATTATATTTCTGTATGTGATAAAAACATCTGACAAACACACATAAAAACCAGAGGGCAGCAGATCATGTGAAAATATAATATTTGTGTCATTCTCAAAACTTTTGGCCATGACTGTACTATGACCCCCCTCCCTTTCAACGTTTGTCTTAATCTACTGTTAGGCGGGTGGTCCTGTGGTGGCTCTCTACAGTTGGATTTTTATTCTTTCAGCCATCACTCACCTATTGTTACAGTTATATTAGTTGCCACTGTGTTATTCATTGCCGATTTCCTTACTACTGTGCCTTATCTATGAACAGGGTGGCTTGGGTGACCCCCCCTGTCTTAATTGATACTGATGCTATGGCATTGTACCCCCTCCCCTTTTTTCTCTTCTGTTCTTATTGCAAAACTTTAATAAACTTGATTAAACACAAAAGCAAACATAAACAGTTTAGGTATCCAGGTACTCAAAAATGCTCAAACTATTAAAATATTAAAATATTTATCCCATACAGTGAACGGCATAGCGGGGAAAAAAAATCAAAATAGCCAAATGGAGCCTTTTTTTTTTCAACACTTTGCCTCCTAAAAAAAAATTGAATACAAAGTGATCGAACCATCAGATATTTCCCCAAATGGTATCAATAGAAACATCATCTTGTCCCACACTATACCCTTTTTTTTTTTTTCTCTCGCTCCCCTCCCTTTACTATTTCTCCTCTCTCTTCTATTCTCCCTCCTCTGGTCTCCTCCCTCACACTTCCCTCCCTCCCTCTGGTTATGCATATACTTTTCTGTGAGTCTATCAATTGTGTGGTCTCACGTCTTGTTATGCTGATTGTTTCTGGATTTTATAGTTTGTTTTTTGGCTCCTATTTGTATGGCAGCCATTTTTGTATGGTTTGTGTTTCTATTTTTGATATAAATAAAGAATTTTATAAAAAAAAAAAAAAAAAAGACCCCATACCCAGCTCCATACTTGTAAATATGAAAAAGTTACAGGTGTCAGAACATGGCAAAATTTTGCAAAGTTTTTCATTTTTTTAAAAGGTATCAAAACAGTACAAATACTATATAAATTTGATATCACAGTATTGTGATCATACTGACCCACAGACAGGTGCGTAACTACCGGAGTAGCAGCGGAAGCGGCTGCGCACAGGGCCCAGGACATTAGGGGGCCCGAAGGGCCCCTGATGTTTTTTTTTGTTTTTTTTAATAGGCTGTTACCTGCTGCTGAGGTGAGGGAACATAAAAAAACACTTTTACTTACCTCTCCTGCGCTCCAGCAGGCTTCGGGCCTATTTGGTGACATCCCAGACGTCACGTGGGCCGGGCCTGCGTCATTATACGTCGCGACGCAGGCCTGGCTCATGGGACGTCTGTACCAACATTGAAGATGGCCGAAATCAGCGGGGGAGTGCATCGGAGCCAGGGAGAGGTAAGTAACAGAGTTTTTTATGTTTGTATCCTTCCCTGGGTCTCCGATCATTATACTCTGACAAGACTCCAGAGTATAATAATTGTTCATGGGTGGTCCACAATGGGGCATAATACTGTGTGCAGGGGCCTTTATGCTTCATAATATTGTGTGCAGGGGCCACTATGGGGCATAATACTGTGTGCAGGGGCCACTATGGGGCATAATACTGTGTGCAGGGGCCACTATGGGGCATAATACTGTGTGCAGGGTCCACTATGGGGCATAACACTGTGCAGGGGCCACTATGGGGCATAATACTGTGTGCAGGGGCCACTATGGTGCATAATAGTGTCTGAAGGGGACACTATGGGGCAAAATAGTGTTTGCAGAGGCCACTATGGTGAATAATAGTGTGTATAGGGGCCACTATAGTGCATAATAGTGTCTGCAGGAATGTGGTTTGTCGGGGGGGGGGGCGGTCGGAGTCAGGGGGGGGGGCCATGTCAAATGTTCACTTTGGGGCCCAGCCATTCCTAGTTACGCCACTGCACACAGAATACAGATAACATGTCATTTTTACCACACAGTGAACACCATAAAAATTAAACCCATATGAAATTTTTGCAAATGCCATTTGACCGCATTCTGAATTTTTTTTACCAGCTTTCCAGTACATTGTACAAGATATTGAATGGTACCGTTAAAAAGTGCAATTTGTCCTGCAAACAATAAGCCATCATGTGACTCTGTGGACCAAAAAAAAATATATGGCTCTTGGAAGGTGGGGAGGAAAAAACAGATACACAAAAACGAAAATTTGCTTGGTCTTTAAGGGGTTAAATGGTATCACTTGTATCACTTAAATTGTATGAAGTACAAGGCATGGAGTTAAATAAAAATTAAAAAAGGAAAAGCGAATATTGACTGTATTAAGTAGGGGATGAAGCAGCAGTCTGATGTTTTTTTTAATCTTTAGCCCTGTAGTGCAGGGCATACTACTGTGTAATGAATGGTGAGTTTACTTACCCAGTGGATTCTGAGTCGGTTCTCCAGCTTGTCATGTGATCAGTAGTCTGACCTGACCATTCAAACACCAGGTAGAAGTCACTATATCTATGTAAATTTATGAGAGCTTGGATGACAAGCTCTCATAAACATGCATAGAAACATGGACTAACAGTTGGTGTGTAAACTGGTAGGTGAGTTTACCGATCACATGAACAGCTGGAAATCCTATTCAGAGGCTTTATTACAAGAAGAATCCACTGGGTAAGTAAACATCAGAATGCTGCTTTAATCCCTGGAAACCCCTTTAACATGTACAAAAAGTTAAGTTTGTATGTACATGATATCTGTATTTAAATTGTGGAAAGGCACTCAAAAATTAAAGGGAGTCTACCACCTCCACCAGACATAGTAAACTGCCTGCTAAGCATTATGGAGCACATTACTCTAATAGCCACTGATACCTTTGTTACCTTCATTCATGAAGCAGATGTTGAGAAAAATAACTTTTAGGTCATATGTAAATCAAGCTGTTGGTGCACTCAGATCGTGCCCTTTACTCCCAGAGTTTACAAATGTATGTATTTTGTATGTTTTAATACTTTTTTGTCATCACATTTTGAGACTCATAATGTTTATATTTTTTTCACCCACGGACCTGTATGTGTTCTTTTTGTGGGATGAGCTGTAGTTTTTATTGTATTGTATATGTACAGTTTTTTGATTGCTTTTTATACTAATTGGGGAGGCAAGGGCTACAAAAACAGAAATTGTGGCATTGTTTTTTAGTCTAGTCATTCCAGCCATTGCAGCAAAGTTTCAGCTGTATGTTACAGCATCAAACAAGCACCGTACATGTACAGCTGATATAGTACAGGACAGAAATGTAACCTGAAGATCCAGGGCACTAATCTTGCAACAAGGCATGCTACCAACAAGAGTGTCTGTTTAGGTGGCAGAGGAGCCTTCGTCCCCTTTCAGGCACCAGGTTCAACCACAGAGTCCCCTATAAGCTATGCCAGTTTTGTGAAGTTTTCATGACCACAATGTAACTGGGATTTCATAAAATTCTATTTACAACAGTGTAACATCTGGCTGCTTCTGTAATTTATCACAGCAGCAAAAACATTGTGTGTACAGTACATATCCTGAGGCTCACTTTTGAGAACTTATTTGTAAATGATCATTCTCCTAAACCAGCCTGCCAAAGTTTAAAGTTTGTTTAAAGTTGTATGTTGAATAAAATATCGTTCCATGACATCTTCCACTTTATATTCTGTATATCTGTTTTTTGTGTTTGGGTCATAAGTGATTTATTTTATATTCTTGTTGTGATTTCACTTGAATGGGGCAGAACTGTAATGCCAGACATCTTATGGACGCATATGGAACTGACTCTTGAAAAAAGGACAAGCTGTTTTTTTAATCTTTTTTTTAAGGTTAAGAAAATATGAATTCAGCTTCTGCCATCTTATTTTTTGAAATTCCAATCTGTAGGTAAGTAGCTCTGATAAAATGCTCACGTTGTAAAGCTACTTTTTGGTTGCAGATTTTGCTGTGTTTGAGATTGTGGATTGAGTAGAAGGGGGAAGTATAAGTGTTCCCTTTGTATTTCCCATTCCTTTTGTAGCCACTTCTGGGTTTGGCTCAAAAAAATGCAGCAAAATCTGCAACAAAAAAAGCAGCTTTTCCGCAATGGGGCCTTAGTGGATGCAAAGTGGATGGGATTCTGGCTAATCTGCAGTGGAAAAACTATGTTTTTAGAAAATGCATCTTGTCAATAATACCTGCTAATGCTGGAAACGCATTTTTCTTATAGGTATAATAAAGGCAGAAAGTCAGCAGAGAAAAACTCTGTGGACTTTCTGTGACGAACACTACGGAAAAAAACGCAATGCTTCTCCTCCACATTTTTTTCCGCAGCGTTTTTTGCTGCATCTCACTACGTGGGGCCTTAGCCTAAAGTTGTTTATTTGACATATATCCTCAAGGACAGAAATACTCAATAGGTTAACTTTAATATCTGACAGGGTTATAGAACTGTTAATGCAGTCAAAGGTAACCCTGCGTTAATATGATGAAATTTCACCCTCGGTCCGTGTGTTGTCCGGATTTACTGTCCTGAACAGTATGTCAGCAATAGATAGATAATAGTTATCTACTGTATGATGCCAGTTGTCCTTGCCTCCCAGCGACATACTGTCCTGTATTATATTCAGTACAGGACAGTATGTCGCTGGGAGGCAGGGACTCCGAACAGTATAGATAACTATTTTGTGAGGAGTGTAACAGTGTAGCTAAGGGCATATGCCCCACCCCAGATGCGTAGTTGTATGGGGTGCACATACTATAAATATATATATATACAGTCATATGAAAAAGTTTGGGCACCCCTATTAATCTTAGTCATTTTTAGTTCTAAATATTTGGGTGTTTGCAACAGCCATTTCAATTTGATATATCTAATATCTGATGGACACAGTGATATTTCAGGATTGAAATGAGGTTTATTGTACTAACAGAAAATGTGCAATATGCATTAAACCAAAATTTGACCGGTGCAAAAATTTGGGTACCCTTATCATTTTATTGATTTGAATACTCCTAACTACTTTTTACTGACTTACTGAAGCACAAAATTGGTTTTGTAACCTCACTGAGCTTTGAACTTCATAGCCAGGTGTATCCAATCATGAGAAAAGGTATTTAAGGTGGCCAATTGCAAGTTGTTCTCCTATTTGAATCTCCTCTGAAGAGTGGCATCATGGGCGCCTCAAAACAACTCTCAAATGATCTGAAAACAAAGATTGTTCAACATAGTTGTTCAGGGGAAGGATACAAAAAGTTGTCTCAGAGATTTAACCTGTCAGTTTCCACTGTGAGGAACATAGTAAGGAAATGGAAGACCACAGGGACAGTTCTTGTTAAGCCCAGAAGTGGCAGGCCAAGAAAAATATCAGAAAGGCAGAGCAGAAGAATGGTGAGAACAGTCAAGGACAATCCACAGACCATCTCCAAAGAGCTGCAGCATCATCTTGCTGCAGATGGTGTCACTGTGCATCGGTCAACAATACAGCACACTTTGCACAAGGAGAAGCTGTATGGGAGAGTGATGCGAAAGAAGCCATTTCTGAAAGCACGCCACAAACAGAGTCGCCTGAGGTATGCAAAAGCACATTTGGACAAGCCAGCTTCATTTTGGAAGAAGGTCCTGTGGACTGATGAAACAAAGATTGAGTAGTTTGGTCATACAAAAAGGCGTTATGCATGGCGTCCAAAAAACACAGCATTCCAAGAAAAACACTTGCTACCCACTGTAAAATTTGGTGGAGGTTCCATCATGCTTTGGGGCTGTGTGGCCAATGCCGACACCGGGAATCTTGTTAAAGTTGAGGGTCGCATGGATTCAACTCAGTATCAGCAGATTCTTGAGAATAATGTACAAGAATCAGTGACGAATTTGAAGTTACGCCGGGGATGGATATTTCAGCAAGACAATGATCCAAAACACAGCTCCAAATCTACTCAGGCATTCATGCAGAGGAACAATTACAATGTTCTGGAATGGCCATCCCAGTCCCCAGACCTGAATATCATTGAACATCTGTGGGATAATTTGAAGCGGGCTGTCCATGCTCGGCGACCATCAAACTTAACTGAACTGGAATTGTTTTGTAAAGAGGAATGGTCAAAAATACCTTCATCCAGGATCCAGGAACTGATTAAAAGCTACAGGAAGCGACTAGAGGCTGTTATTTTTGCAAAAGAAGGATCTACTAAATATTAATGTCACTTTTCTGTTGAGGTGCCCATACTTTTGCACCGGTCAAATTTTGGTTTAATGCATATTGCACATTTTCTGTTAGTACAATAAACCTCATTTCAATCCTGAAATATTACTGTGTCCATCAGTTATTAGATATATCAAATTGAAATGGCTGTTGCAAACACCCAAATATTTAGAACTAAAAATGATTAAGATTAATAGGGGTGCCCAAACTTTTTCATATGACTGTATATATATATATATATATATATATATACATACAGTACAGACCAAAAGTTTGGACACACCTTCTCATTCCAAGAGTTTTCTGTATTTTCATGACTATAAAAATTGTAGATTCACACTGAAGGCATCAAAACTATGAATTAACACATGTGGAATTATATACTTAACAAAAAAGTGTGAAACAAATGAAATTATGTCTTATGTTCTAGGTTCTTCAAAGTAGCCACCTTTTGCTTTGATTACGGCTTTGCACACTCTTGGCATTCTCTTGATGAGCTTCAAGAGGTAGTCACTTGAAATGGTCTTCCAACAGTCTTGAAGGAGTTCCCAGAGATGCTTAGCACTTGTTGGCCCTTTTGCCTTCACTCTGCGGTCCAGCTCACCCCAAACCATCTCGATTGGGTTCAGATCTGGTGACTATGGAGGCCAGGTCATCTGGCATAGCACCCCATCACTCTCCTTCTTGGTCAAATAGCCCTTACACAGTCTGGAGGTGTGTTTGGGGTCATTGTCCTGTTGAAAAATAAATGATGGTCCAACTAAACGCAAACCGGATGGAATAGCATGCCGCTGCAAGATGCTGTGGTAACCATGCTGGTTCAGTATTCCTTCAATTTTGAATAAATCCCCAACAGTGTCACCACCAAAGCACCCCCACACCATCACACCTCCTCCTCCATGCTTCACGGTGGGAACCAGGCATGTAGAGTCCATTCGTTCACCTTTTCTGCGTCACACAAAGACAAGGTGGTTGGAACCAAAGATCTCAAATTTGGACTCATCAGACCAAAGCACAGATTTCCACAGGTCTAATGTCCATTCCGTGTGTTCTTTAGCCCACACAAGTCTCTTCTGCTTGTTGCCTGTCCTTAGCAGTGGTTTCCTAGCAGCTATTTTACCATGAAGGCCTGCTGCACACAGTCTCCTCTTAACAGTTGTTGTAGAGATGTGTCTGCTGCTAGAACTCTGTGTGGCATTGACCTGGTCTCTAATCTGAGCTGCTGTTAACCTGCGATTTCTGAGGCTGGTGACTCGGATGAACTTATCCTCCGCAGCAGAGGTGACTCTTGGTCTTCCTTTCCTGGGGCGGTCCTCATGTGAGCCAGTTTCTTTGTAGCGCTTGATGGTTTTGGCTACTGCACTTGGGGACACTTTCAAAGTTTTCCCAATTTTTCGGATTGACTGACCTTCATTTCTTAAAGTAATGATGGGCACTCGTTTTTCTTTACTTAGCTGCTTTTTTCTTGCCATAATATAAATTCTAACATTCCATTCAGTAGGACTATCAGCTGTGTATCCACCTGACTTCTGAACAGCACAACTGATGGTCCCAACCCCATTTATAAGGCAAGAAATCCCACTTATTAAACCTGACAGGGCACACCTGTGAAGTGAAAACCATTTCAGGTGACTACCTCTTGAAGCTCATCAAGAGAATGCCAAGAGTGTGCAAAGCAGTAATCAAAGCAAAAGGTGGCTACTTTGAAGAACCTAGAATATAAGACATATTTTCAGTTGTTTCACACTTTTTTGTTAAGTATATAATTACACATGTGTTAATTCATAGTTTTGATGCCTTCAGTGTGAATCTACAATTTTTATAGTCATGAAAATACAGAAAACTCTTGGAATGAGAAGGTGTGTCCAAACTTTTGGTCTGTACTGTATATATATATATATATATATATATATATATATATATAGTATGTAAATGGACTGTTCATGACTCTGTGCTCATCAACAGCATTTTATCGGTCTTTTTCATATTATAACTTAGGCGGATTGCTTCTCGTTTTCTAGCTGTCTATTTTTGAGGAAATGTCAGTGGTATGTGTAGAAGTATTCTTAAAGTCAAAGTGAGAGTCAAACCCAGAAAAGCCAGTCTCAAGCCATTGTGTCATAGGGAATTACATTTCCTCAACATGCAATATATGCCAGTTCTACATGACTGAACTCCACCCGTTGTCCCAATATTGAAGATATTTATTATAATGTCTGAAGATGATGGTCTCCCAAATCACTACACAGCTACTGTACTACGAAGTAGACTGACCCTGAGTCATTCACAGTACATTTTATTAATGTCTTCTTCCATAGTTATACTCAGTATCATAGCAAATAAGGAAGACATAATGTGATGTAATATGATTATTCCCAATCCTCTTACTTCATTGTCAGTGACATAAGGAACACACAGACAGCATGACTAAGTCAGATCCCATAGATGGGCTGTTCACAGACAAATAAGTGATGTCAGAAAAATAACCTAATTCCTGAGAGGTGAGTGGTCATCTTCTTGTGCAGCTTCACAACTAAATAAGAAAATATCAGAATTCTCTTGTTGAGCTCTTTCTGGAGCATTTTGTTGCCAGTCAGCAGTATATCAGCAGTATATAGCTTCCGCCTGGAAGCCTCTCTGTGCTGCTTTGATATTAAAGGGGTTTCCTTTTTCCTAAGTGTGAAGGATACCACTTTGCCAAACCGTAACGTATACAGAATACACATCAGAGGATGGCCAAGCAAATACAGATAAAAACAAGGCATACAGTACAGAAAAATAAAATGGGATTAAAAGAGAAAAAAAAGAATACCAAACGGATCTGCAGTCTGGTTTGCTGAGGCTTCCACTGCTTAGCCCCAGGGCACTTCCTTAAGTCAGCAACCGGACATATGTTCTCACATCTCTCCCAGGCTCAGAACTCTGTGGTTCTTGAAAAGGTGTAGATGGTCTTCTTGTACAGAAGGGACACCCCAGCTATCCCCTAGCTGCCTCCTTGCTGAGTGACCCAGAAGTCCTCCAGATGCAGACTTATCTAGGCTGTGGTGTAGCTTTCCCCTCCTCTTCCTCTGGTATCCTTTGTTCCTGAGCAACCAGACCACTGCCATTTGGGACCAGGAGGGGAAGCAGATAACAGGAACAGCAACTGAAGTGGAGTGATCCACATACTTACAAAACAACACAGATCAAAGAACACAGAAAAAGTACACAGCAGGAAACATGAGTTGAAGTGGGTTGATCAGCATAGGTAACAACGTATGCACTAACAGACATATGGCTTAACAGGACACAGGAGGAGCATCTCTTTCAAACAATGTGGCATAATAGACTCTGCTGAGCCTGAGAGGGGTATAGATCAAAGGGCCATCACACTAAGACTTTATGGCCTATCCTTATGTTCTCAAAAGTCCAAAAGCATGCATCCAGTCATGGTATTCCAGGGGTAACACCCTGGGCAGTGCTATCCGAGTGACTTTCAGCAGAACAAATGGCAGAAGACAGTTTCCAGAACAAGTAGATAGTTCGTTTCTCTGAGCCCATGTGCTGGCTGCAGGGTTCTTTCTTAAGCAAAGCATGTGTTCCCTACATGCTGTTACACCTCTTCCAGGTTAACAAAAGGGTCTCAGGCCTCAATGCTAGGCCGCATGGAGAGCACATGGTGGAAGTCTCCAACTTGACCTCTCCCACACCTCTCCTCCAAAAACAGCACATCACAAAAGACAGAAGACAAAGACTAAAGAGAACGTCTCAACCTGGTCTGAGACCTTTTACCTCCACTGGTCTCCTCCCTAAGTGAGGTCACCAGGAAGAGGAGCCCCGCCCCCCTCGCTACATCTCTCAGAATCATATTTCCATTATAATTCCTCGCCCGATGACTGTAGAGTCAGGCCGGTGGTATGATAGGGTTAGTAGCGAGATCCCCAACACGTAGACACCAAAGTTGACACCCCAATCCCCTTTGGGTAAGGAGATCAGTGTCTGGACCTTTTCCAGGCGTTGAACTGTGACGTGTGTATTCTGAGCGTGTGCCTTGACCTGACGCATCTGGGGAACTTATTGGGGTGACCGTAAGATGTTCCCCAGGGCAGATATTGTCATAAAACCATAATTCCTTTGAAGTAAAGCTGGCTCCAGTCTGTCTGTAAATGGTATGCAGAGCGCCTTCCCAGCACATCCTTTCTGCAGGACCTCCCGCCAGGTTAATGAGTGTAGCAGTGTTATGTAAATAAAGACCTGTGTCAGTGACTCTCTGGGGATCAAAGGGTTGTTGATTACAGATCCCATGAGCCACATTCCCCAAGCCTAGAACCAAATGGCTGATAACAGACAGGAACCACACTATGTGAGTGAATATTAGTACAATAAATCCATATCTGAGTTTTGTATCATCAAACCTATCCTTATGTTTGACCATCATTATTAGACTTGTGTTTTGAGACAAGAAAACATGGATGGATAAGAGACAGACATTGGCCCAGATTTCCGAATACTTTCTAAAAGCTCGACCAAAAGCTAAACTACACCAGATTTATCAAAGTGTCTGATGCTGTTTCATAAATCTGGTTTAAATTGGCTTCAAAATATCTTGGTACATTTGTAGGGCAATTTTGTGGCACTGAGGTGCAAGTTAGGACCCGCCCCTTTCAAGAAGACATCCCCATTTCCCTGAGGCCACGCCCCTTTTCAGTCAAGTCTAAAACACTTGATAAATGTAGCACACAGCATGATATACAGTTTTTTTTTTCGTGTATGCCAGAATTCTTCCGTATTTTGTTTAACAAATCACTCCCATTGTCTTTCACTTTGGTGTTTTCAGCAAGTTATTGCCAATGTGGAGCATGGGTTTAAAAAGAGCCATATTTTGGTACTGATATATGTTGCAAGGAAGCTTATAATCTATGGACATCTGTGCACTAAATGTTTTTATTATTATTGTTTTTATTATTATTATTTCCTTCCTAAAGGCAAAATTAATTTTAGTTTTTCCATTCAGTTGTGTAGTCTGAGCAACTCCTTCACATAGCTGGCTAGCCTGCTACTTCTGAAATAGACTGTACACTGCTGCTTGCTCTGTTGGCTTTTTAGGCTCTCTCTCCTCGTCAATGGCATAGCCAAAGTGTGAATATAGCATTTGGACCTCTTCACACAGTTGAAATTCTGTTTTATTTAATAGAAAAAATAGCACACCAGACAGTCTGATTCTTCATGTAAAAATGATGAACACAGTGGTGAAACTCAATGTATCCCATTATAAGTCAAATGTGATCCATCAGGTTCCATTGGAGTCTTTCATATGATGTAAGACTCCATTATTTTGGTGTTTTTTTTTCTCTTGTGATATAATATATTATAGATAATATATTGAAAAACTTGACACAAGTGCAAGCATAGACATAGAGATAGTAGTAGTAATGGGGAGGAAGTGGTATATTTCAAATCAGAGAGTTAAAGAGAATCTGTCACCAAGTACAAAATACCAAATGTCATACTCATTTAATGCGTTCTGTACTATTTATTTTTAAAGTCCATCCACCCATTCAAAACATATGGGCCCTAGAAGATTATATGTAAACTAACTCTTATTCCCCAAGTGGGCAGTAACCCTTAACACTTTATTTTCTATAATAAAATAAATGTTTCCCGTCAACTTGTGAATATACAAGTGGGAGGAAAGCATCTTTTTCAGAGAAGGCAGATAACAAAGGTTAAACTATATTATAGTATACATAGGGAGGAATGCAGAAACACAAGATTGTGAAGGGTGAGGTGGTCCTCACAAGATGTGTATGAGTGTACAGAGAGGGAGGATACAGTAGGGAATCTGACTTCTCAGTATCAATGTCTGTCAGTACAAGGGAGATAAGATCACAGAAGGAGCAGGGAGTCCTAGGAACAGTCACTACTGATGGAAGTGCTTTTTGGCACCAGGCCGCCTCTCCTGATTTATCATTCTGGAGAGTGGTAAACCAGTCACTGCATGAGGGCTAGTGAAAGTAGCAGCATCATGGACATACAAGCTTCACTTCCAGCATGTATTGTTGGAAGGGTAACGTCACATCAACATAAGAAAAGTCTTGAACTAGAGAAGGTTATAAACTACCTGTATTCATTGTTTTCCTCGTCTGATTTTTAAAGAGCTATGAAATATGTTGGCTTTATGTAAATAAAATTATTATTATCATTATTATTATTATTATTATTATTATTGATCGTTGATATGACTATCATCGCTGCTCCACATGATATTATCACCCAACCTTCATGTTCCCAAACTTTATGGTAATAGGTGTTCTAAATATAATGGTAGGGAATAATGGGGAAGGAAGAGGAGAAAGGGAAATTCAGTAAGTGATATAACCTCTATCTAGCACATGGCCATTATTTTATCCAGGTCTCTTATCTGAATTTATCAGATGTCTTTATGAGCAGTTAATAAAAGTTGCTTGTTAACAGTATTTATTCATGTATTCCGGGTCACTGCTATGGAGTTACAGGAATCTGTAATCATTTGCTGTGATCATTGATCATAGGATTGTATATTTCACCCACAACATTATTATTCCCAGAAAATTACTATTATTAGAATTGCCCTTTTAATATTGGGTTATCTTTTAAATTCTGAGGCTTCAGTCTCAAAATAAAGGAAAAACAGCATTCAAAATGTAACTTCAGGTGCACCAAAACAGTTTTCAAATCCGTAATATAAGGACAAAAAGCTCTCTCTCCTTTCCAGGCATATAAGGGTATTATCACCCCTATTACATTTGATTTTATCCCCCCCCCCATTGTTTTCTGTTCCCCAGGGCCCAACACTATCAGCATTGCAGGTTGCTGGCTCCCGGTCAGGAGGTGTTGCCAAGCAACAGCCTGGCGCTAAAACAGGGGCAGCATTGAGGTGGTCATAAAAGGAAGCGGTAGAAGGTGGAGGCCACTCTCACCACATATGCAGACCTGATACAAATGTTGTAAAACTAACATCAGAAGATAGAGAGACCCTTGACTTAAAGCAACAAAAACAATGTCTATGTCGCATTACAAAATAGACACTGTTATGTGAACACAAACATTTATTATGATGATATGAACATTTGTTTAATGACTTCTACATCTGTACAAATATATTATATTAATAATATATACAAATAATATATTCTGACATATTAAAGTATACTACCCAACAGAACTTAGAAGCGTTTTCAGGGCTAAAAATTGAATCTGTTTTTCTCAGTAGCTGATACACAGAGAGTGGAGCAGGAAGCCGACAGCACCATTCTCTGTGTAGTAGTCAGACCAAGTTTCTGCAGATCAGCTCCTATTCACTTAAAGAGGACCTTTAACCACCTCCACCAAGGCCAGCTCTTTGCATCATTTAATAGGCACAGTTCCACTGATTCTGACACAGTTGTAATTTTTTTTCTAGCTCCCACTCCAAGCAATAAGTGCTGTGAGTTTTGATGTCTCATGTGCTATTTATGCTTTGTACTCTCTGGTGGGTAGTCAGACGGGAGCAAGCAAAGGGTGTGATTCTGAGCTTTGACACTGATTACCTCTGATTGGAGTTCTAAATCACGCCCCCTTTCTGCTCCTGCCTGACACTGCCCACCTGACAGTACAAAGCCTATTGAGCATGTTAGGCACCAAAACTAACTGCACTGATTGCTCAGGACCAATGGGTTCTACAGAAAAATTTCCAACTGCACTGGAATCAGTGGAGTATTAACTATTAATAGTTGCTAAGAACTGAAGTTGGTGGAGGTGGTGAAAGGTTCTCTTTAAAGGGAGTCTATTACTTCCCCCAAGCATATTCAACTGACACCACTACAGAGCACATTACAGTGATAAACAACATACTTTTGTTTGTTACGTATATCACTTTTGTAGGTTTGGAGAGAAACAACTTTGAAGTCTTATGCAAATTAGGCTGTTGGTGCACTGGGTCTTGGATTGGAGCTGTAAATCATGCCCCCCTTCCCTGCTCTTGCCTGACACTGGCAATTATATAGCCTAAGTAGCATATCGGCCACCAAAACTAACTGTAGTGCTTGCTTGGGAACGGTGGGAGGTAGAAAAAAAAAATTCCATGTGTGTTGGAACAGATGCTAAGAACTAGAATTAGTGGAGGTGGTGAAACGTCTTCTTCAAATGAGAGCTGAGCTACAGTAACTCAGTTCAGCCATTACACAGAGCCCAGATCCCAAATCCCTTTAAACTTGTAACACCAATTATATAGAGAAATGATTCTGCCTGACCCCTGCCCCAGTCTACACTGTACAGCTGTAAAATGAGCCACTGAAAACCTATGTTCTGATATCAAAAGCCTATTTGGATATTTAAAGAGGTTGTCCAAGATCTGAAGAAAATTGATACTGAGGACCTGTCCAACACCCAGACCCTGAAGTATACGGCTGGAAGCAGCCCTGCTCCTATTTAATGAATGGGAACAGGGCTGCAGTTCCAGGCACCACCGCTACACTGTACAGAGCTGAAATAGGAGCAGGGCTTCTTCTAGCAGCTGAAGCACATGTTGTCGGACCCTGACCGATCTTCAGATCTTGGACAACCCCTTTTAATCTCTGTACTTTTGATTTTGTTTTCAGACATCCATCGGCATTGGTTTTGACATGTCAAAGGGATCTTAGCATATGCCAACTTCAAGTTAATCTAAAAGGGGGCTGCAAGTAAAAATAAAAATATTCAACATATTTATATTAGGTTATTACATATACAATAAACCTCTAAATACTTCTTTTATTGGATTTGCTCCCTTTATGAGTGGCAGCAATTTTATCATAAATTGAGGGGTCCATGTTGCACAATAAAACTATATTAGGTAATTTCTTAACATGCTAATTCTTCATATTTAGGCTGAGATTCTTCTTTCATGCCCCAGGATAAACCTATGATTTTAATATAATCTTATATTCCATGAAAGACATTTGCAGTTATTCACAGTATCAATTGTAATTTCCGACACAGAAGTGTGACGTGTGGAATAGGTTATCCTTGAGGCCTGAACAGCTAGAAACAGAAGATATTATTGGCAGTTTCACTGCTGTGACGCCTGCTGCTCCACTCCAGAGTTCTTCTGAAAGTTAGCTGAATAATAACAGTACTGGCAAGCTCCTGTTGCATAAACCCCCCCCATCTCCACTCCTGTCTCTCCCTCCTCCCAAGATTGCCCTGCAAAGTAATTCACTGCTGGGGGAGGGAGCCTAATGCTGAGAAGTGACTGGCAGAGCTTGTCTAAGAAAATACCCAGGAACACTATCCTGCTTCTTATAGTCCATTCGCTTTCTGGCAGTGAGCTTTCATGTAGCTTCCTGGGAAAATACAGAACCCTCACAACATCACTAAGGAGCAGCAGCAGAAGTAGGAGGAAGAAAAAAAAGGGAGGTGGAGGAGGGCTTCACCTATATAAATAAATAAGACCATTTTGACAGAACAAGTCCTGGTGGTAGAGGGTTGGCCCAGGATGAAGAGCAGCCTGCTCACTGCCCCCTGCCACCTCTGCTCTCATCACTAAAGATCATGGATGACACAATTTTGGGATATCAGGAGGCAGACGTACAGGGCTGGATGCAACATCCTCATACTTACATCATACATCTACAGTAGAGTGACTCCTAAGAGTTGGCCTTACTTCCAGCTGCCAGTAATTGAATGAACAGTGAGGAGGCCCTGCCGAGGAGAGACGCCGAACACAGGACGTTTATCTGAGAGCCACTACTACCTGCTGGACCTCTTCTGGATCAGTGCCACCCTGCCAAAGTCAAAGGGAAAAAAAATTAAAACTGAAGGTGGGCATGGCAGCAGGGAGTATTACCACCCTCCCACCATTGCCAGATGATGGGGGTAACACTCCATTTCCCCCAGGAAACTTTAAGGAACCCAAGAGACTCTACTGTAAGAATGGAGGATTCTTCCTAAGGATCAATTCAGATGGGAAAGTAGATGGATCTCGAGAAAAGAGTGACTCCCATAGTAAGTATTTTGAATATTGGAGAATTATTTAAAATTATGTATTTGTGCATGTTGTTAAATATGATGGAAATAAATATTATTATATACATATCCCTACAATTCACAGCAACTATATTTTTGCAAATATGTGTCATCTTAAGAGGAGCAAGGTATACTTGTTTATGATTAATGTACCAATGAGTTCTCCTATACAAATAACAGATGCTATGTGACAACCAGCAATGGCAGCCATTAATGCACTTTTAGAAGCTGACAATATTTATCGCTTAATATGCATTTTTATGTACAGTTACATCCCTGACTCTCTAACCTCTATTGCTATGCAATCTTTACTGTAGTTCCGGTATCATCTAATGATGAATAGAGTTTTAGATCCCATCCAGATAGTTCAACATGTGAAGCTCCTGCAGTGAGTGTAAATGGTAAGATGTCATAAATTGTGTGGGGCTTTACCCTCAGGGGAGAACATATATAATGACAAATATTGAAAACCAAACATCTGGCAATAATGAAATACAGGAGAAAAGATTCTGCCCTCAGGGGCTCACAATGGTTAGGTTAACCCTTGTGACTATCCAGTTTTCATCAGTTTGATGTATTCACAATGGGTCTCTGGAGTAGCTGTTTAATTGTGGAAGTGCAGCTTTTACTGTGCACCCTGACCTTTCATGTATGCCATGTGTTTTTATATATACACGCCTCCAAAAAAAAGTAACTAAAGCATTATAGTAAGGATGGAAAAAATGTAACCGCTAAATCTGCCACTTGAATGGAATACAATCCTCACTGCAGTTGTTACCTATTCTTGAGATAGGAGGAAAAAGACTTCTTAGCCGTCAATCAAATTAAATCCCAGTATGAATCATCCTTCTAATGCAATCGAAGGAAAATAACTAGAGATACCATACAGGCACAAATTTACTAAAGACTGACGTTTCTGACACAAGTCTATATGCCTGAATAAACTTAATGCGTTTGGGACTACCTAAGAGACTAAAAAAAATATACAGTTGCTGTGAGCAGGTGTGCGTTTGCTCCACAATGTGCACCAATTTTTTTGGTTTTCTTTTTAATAAATCAGTCTAAGGCTAAGGCCCCACGTGACGTCCCGCAGCAAAAAAGCGCAGCGGGAAAAATCGCGGCGGCAACGTATCGCGGTTCTTCCCGCAGCGCATTAGACAGAAAGTTCGCAGAGATTTCCTTTGCAGACTTTCTGTTTCAATTACACCTATGGGGAAACCACCTGCGTGTCCGTAGGTATAATTGACATGCTGCGATATCCAAAACCGGGCCGGTTTTGGAAATCGCCGTTTGTCCACAGCGCGGTTTTTAACGCAAAGTGGGTATGGGATTCCCTCTAATGCCATCCACTTTGCTCTGACTGTAAAATGCCATGATTTTTTTCCTCAGCGTTTCTGCCACGTGGGGCCCCGGCCTAAAGGCTAAGGCCACAGTCTCGAGGTTTGGGCACAACATTTGCATTGCAAAGGTTGAAAACTGCAGTCAAACACGCAGCAGTAATTGACATACTGCTTGTCCAAAACCTGCAATGCTAGACATGTTTTATACCATGGGTTTTTTTCTGCAGTGTGTCAATAGGATTTATTTAAATCCTGCACTGCTATTGTAGTTGGTTATACACTGGAGATTTCACAGTGATATGCAGAGGCTAACCTGAAACATGTGCTCCTGGCCTAAAATGTGGAGACCACTCCCCTCTATGAATATCATGCCCACTTCCACACCTAGGAAAGTCACAAATTGTTTTGCGAATATGACATGTGCCATGATTTGGAAAGGAATCAAATTAATCAAATGAATAAACGAATCAAAATCACAAAGGCACTGTTCACAATATTGTCACAGCTTTTATATATAAGTGAGCCATGGCACCGAAAATCCTGACAGATCCCATGTTTCCATCAGGGTTCTAGTAGTTTGCTGTCAAAAATTAACTTGCATCCCTACTCTTTCCATCAAATATCCAATTCACCTGAATTATTGAAGGAAAGTGACAAAACAAAACTGTAAACCATGCTTTACAGAAAACACCTTGTTTCTATTGTGGATACTTTTTTCGAAGTTTATTTGTATATATATCCCTGGTCCTAGCCATCACAATTATATGTGTTCACACAGCACAGTTGCACGTGTGGAAACTGGTTGATACTGTATCTAAAAGTTGTATGTATAATGACTAATAATGAAAACACTCAAATCAAACCAATTAAGAAAAATGTATGTCATTTGGCATTTGGCACAGCAGGGATGCCAGCTGGTTCGCCTACAATGGACTGACTGCCAACCACAGGGGATAAAACATAACATTTGTGTGTTCTGTCAGCACTTTGCTGTAATAGTAACCCTCCATCATTACGTTATGCTAACCTCAATGTGATGTAAAGCCGGTACTAGTCTATATCAACCTCATTTCAGTCTATTACATGTATGTTGAAATTCTGCACAGTCACGAATGAATATGTAAAATAAAGTGTAAACATTAGGTAAATAGTGTATTTTAAGAAATTACATTATACAGTATGTACTTATGGGAAAACACTGTAAGGTTCTGTTCATACTTGCATAGTGGCTTCCATTTAAAGCGAAAACCACTTTGCATAGCCAGATCTCTCTCATGGTACATACCATCAGTGCCCATCAAGCCCTACAATGAGGTCCATCAGATTACATGGTTACATATTTACATAGTAGATGAGATTGGATGAAGACTCTGGTCCATGAAGTCCAACCTATAACCCTATAGTGTTGGTCCTGAGGAAGGCAAAAAAAAAAAACATGAGGCTGATGACAATTGACCCATGTCTGGGGAAAAAATTCCTTCTTGACTTCAATATGGCAATCAGTATAAACCCTGGATCAATTTGTCCTTAACAAAATCTAAAACCCATAACCTGTAATATTTTTCTGTTCAAGAAAGGCATCCAAGCCCTTTTTGAACTTGCTCAATGAATCCACCATCACCACAGTGCAGTGAGTTGCATAGCCTCGCTGTTCTTACAGAAAAGAATCCCTGTCTATGTTAGATGTAGAGGATGTCCCCTTTCACTGTCACTGGCAGAGGAGTAAAAAGATTATTAGAAAGGTCTTTAAACTGTCCATTCATGTACTTGTACATTGTTATTAGATCTCCCCGTAGATGTCTTTTTCTCTAAACTGAATAACCCCAAGTTTGTTAATCTGTCATTGTACTCCAATCCACCCATTCCTCTAATTATCTTGGCCACCTTTCTCTGCACTCTCTCTAGTTCAGTGTCCTTCTTGTACACTGGGGACCAAAATTGTGCACAATACTCCCAATACACCAATATGTGTGGCCATACTAATGATTTGTATAGAGCATAACTATGTCATGAGCATCCATGCCTCTTTCAATGCATCCCATAATTTTATTTGCCTTGGCAGCAGCTGCCTGGATTCTGTTGGAGTTTTCATAGATTTTAACGGGAAGAATAGTGATGTATTACCATTAAATTAGTTAAATTTGCCTGAGCTGCTGCTGGAGGCTCAGCTGACAGCAATGTGAACTTAGCCATAAAGCAAAAACTGAATTGAACCTAAAGATCACAGCTAATATTGAGAGGCTTTTTGTGTAAAGGGGGCAACTAATAATTTGTTAAACTAAATTTAAAGGGGTTGTCCAAGTTATTTAATATCGGCCCAGCTCTAGGGATTGGTATAAAACAACAAAAGAAGCCATACTGACCTGTTTTCCCCTTCTAATTCGAGCACCAGACTCTGCTTCTTCTAGCCAGTGTTTGTATACATGGGTACAGCAGTGATTTGCCAGAATACTGCATTGTAGGCCAGTGATGACCTGATCGCAACAGCAGCAAGGAAGATTGGAGCCCAACACTAGAAGTGGTGGGTGAGAAAACTGGTTAGGTATCGCTTCCTTTGTTATTTTACTACAGTCTCTAGAGCTGGGCCCTTTATTAAATAACTGGGACATGATTTTAATCATTCATTCAGATAACTATATTATTACAATAAAGTATTTTTATGGAACTGCTGAAAACAAAACAATGTGTGATGTCAAGTAATTTCCTCTCTGGTGGACTTTGAATCTCCATGTCATGTACTGAGCCCTAAGGCCTTGCTCTAGGCATAAAACTGTTTTTACGGGTTTGTCCTTTTGAAGGGGCTGCCTCAACAAGACAAGTTATATCTATATCAGTACATGCCGTGTCAATGAGAGGGCCTCCTTCTCTGAAGTACTTATTTTGGGTATGGGTATTATATAACACTACAAGAAAATTAAAGAGCTATTTTTCCAAGTTCAGTATTTTGTGGTCAGAGGAGAATTGCATCACCAGTGAGCCTATCACTAGTAGTCAGAATCTATGTAGCAGGCCTCCTAGGAATTTCTTTGGTAATGGCTCCAGGAGATCAATTCTCTATAAACATTGTATGACTTTATTATCACATGCCCTAAAAGATAAACATATTCATTCTTAAAGGCCATGATACATGACAGAGTTAAAATACAGCACTAAGAAATATATAGCTGTTGCAGCTGTTTGACAAATGTTGGATTACATTGTCCTAGGTTACATCTGCCCTATTTATCAAAGAACTATAGAACTAAACAACACTAAATGTGCAATGTAATTCTGCCTATAGTAATAATATGGGGATAACAAGGGATTGTGAGGACAAGGGGTAGGCAAATGGATAAATGGACACTGATACATACTTTCTTATTATATACACTATATTGATAAAAGTATTGGGACACCTACACATTACACCTACATGAGCTTTTATGACATCCTAGTGTAAATCTATAGGTTTCAATATGGAGTTGGTCCCCCTTTTGCCACAGTTTCCACAGTTCTGGTAAGGCTTTCTGCAACATTTTAGCATGTCAAATTCTTCCACTCCAAACTTACCATGCCTTTATGAACTTTGCTTTGTGCACTGAAGCACAGTCATGCTGGACTGAAAAAATCTTTCTCCATTATGGCATTGGGTATGTATTTGCATATGCATTAAATCTCATTTTTCTGGCTACCTAGTAGGACTTTGTTGAATTACTCTCTTTCCATGTATTCTTGCTGGTTATTTTGCATATAGCGGTTTTCCTATTGACTATTGTTATTTATCGTATATCTGAGCAGCTATTTCTTCATTTACTTGTACATCTTAGCATATATTTTTTGCAATTCGATGTTAACTTGAATATTATGCTTTATGATGCATTATCCATTTTTTTTGTACATGTTCTATATTATTTTATAGCCCTACTGTAACGTCTCTGCCTGTTCGGGTCTCTGCGCCACCCTCCGCTCGCACGCTGTGGCGAAGGAGGCGTGTTCAGTTTGATTCCTTGCGTAGGTTTCTTGCTGCTCAGTCTGAACATGGTCCTAGTCAATGTAATGGATTTCCGGCCACACCCGTGTTCTGAGCATTTCTCTCTGGACTGTATAGAGTTAATCTCTTCCTGGCCTGTGTGATTGACAGCCTGTGTACCTATCAGTTCTGGGGCTGGGCCCAGACTTTCTTTATACAGTATGTCACTTTCTCAGCAAGTTGCCGGTTATTGCACTGTCTTTGCCTGCTCTCTTTATTATATCCCTTGCTACTTTGTTACCTATTTCTCTGACCGTTGGCTTGCCTTTTGACTATTCTCTTCGATTTTGATTTTGTACTGCATTGCTCGTTTGTTACCGACCCCTTGGCTTGCTCACTCTGCTTCTCTGTTGTTTTTGTCTTGTCCTGTTCTGTGTGTCACTTACTCAGTATAGGGCTTGTCTTCAGGTTGTCCTTTTACCGTTTAGGGTAACTGAGGCAATAGGAAGGGACAGTGGCTGGGGTGAGATTAGGGCTCACTTGTCTCTTTCCTTCCTCCCAGACCGCTGCAGTAGTGTCAGGGTATTGCTACGGTTGGCAAGACCCTTACACCTACATTATTTTGTAGCCCTACACTAACATTTTGGGATTTTTTTTTTTCATACTTGATATTAGCTAATTTATACAGATATATAAAAATAATCTTTTTGATTCAGCTTTTTTGCATGTACTTGTGACTTTATATGTGTATTAGTCATTTTTCCATATCCAATCTGGCGGCTTAGTAATAGTGGGCCTCAACACATCATCACTCAAGGAGAGAGGATTCTTTTTTATCATTGATGCTGTTTTTTCAGCGGGTTTGTTTGTATACTTTCTCCATGATTTATACAATATTTATTTGTATTATATGTATTATACATTAATAAATTTGCTATTATATTTTTGCTATATGAGTGGTTTCCATAGATATTCTTTTTTTTTTGGTTGTGTATTTGTATGGCTTTTATGGGACCTTGATACATTAGAGGAGTTTGTTTTTTGTCGTCCACCAAACTGCCAGATAGAGAAGCATGATTTCTCACTCTAAAGAATACTTTTACACTACACCAGAGCCCAGTGGCAGCATCCAATGCTTGGCACTGTGGACCAATGGTGGGGTTCCATATTGAAAATACTGCCTTAGGCACTGTACAATCTCCTGCACAGAGTTGTACAGTATGCATGAGGCAGTACATAGGCACAAGAAGTCCATGTTTCTCTGTACTTTGAAGCCAACAGGTCTTAGATGTCTTTACTTCTTAGTGTATCTCGACACAAAGGAAATGTCCAGAGATACTTGCTGTGATGACCCGCCAGTGATTGACTGATTGGGAGTCTCCAGGCATTTCGTGTGCGTGTTAAGATGCCTCTGTGGACACAGAGCATGCCTCTTCCATCAAAGTCAATAGGTCACCTCCAGACTATAGTTTCCTATGGTCCCTAACTCCCTATGGTTGCTGTAAAGGAAATCTCTGAACTACTGTTAACAGAGCAGAACAGCAACTCATGTAAGATGGTTGCTCCCACTATCATGTACAAAAAGTACACTTCCAAGAAGGGTACCACAGTGGCTCAGGTAGTTAGCACTGATGCCTTGCTGCGCTTGAGTCTTAGGTTTCAATCAACATCTGCATCTGTTTTGTGGGTTTCCTTCCAAAGCCATACCAATAGGGATTTTAGTTTGTTCCTAAGTGGGGGAATGACTGACAATGTCTGTAAAGTGCTGTGGAATTTGTTGGCGCTATGCAGGTAAGAGAAATAAGAAAATCTACAGATTAGACCAAAATGACGTTTCAGCGTCTGATTTTAATGAGGGAAAAATAAATTAAGATGAGGAATTTTCTTTAAATATAATGGTTCCTTCAAGATCCTTTCTAAGGATGTTCTAATCATTTGTGCCTAATTTTGAGTTCTCATTGTTTTAATGTCAAATTTTTTCTATTATGGTATATCATTTATATATATTTTTCAATGCTGACTAAATACTGATATGTCTACATATACTATATCACTACTTTTTCACAGATTTATGAAAAATTCACATCAGTGCTTCTGTTTTTCAATTCTATCATAACGTTATGTTCTCTGTCATTCCTCGGAGGAAAAAGTCCTGCATGCAGGGTTTTATCCACGATTTTAGACAGACTCTGCGACAAAGTATTGGCACAGAGGAGTAGGAACATTTTTTGTGGGACTGTTCAAACACATGGGTCTCTTGTGTATAATGGGAATTTTAGCTTAAATGTTTTGTACCTTCCCTTATTTGTTGGAATAAGAATATAAATCTCTAACACTGTGTCCCTACTTTCCTACAATCTTACTGCTATGTAAATACAGGCTACATACTACCACATTCCACCCATTTCCAGTTATTACTGTATATGAAAATATTAATATCTGTTGTATTTCATATGTCTTATGTATGTATTATTACATTTGATTGCTATTTTAAATATCTCTACAAGGATTAAGTGGACAATCTATCTAGAGTAAACCCTTAAAGGGGTTGTCCAGGCAAAAATGGACAACCCTTTTAACTTTTAAATCAGCCAGGGGCATTGAAAATAATAAAAAAATGCATAGTCACCTGTCCCAATTACTCCGGTGTCCTCCCGGCGTGTCCCGGCGGCAGCTTCTCCCAGGTCTCTTCCGGAGTTCTGCTGAAGCTGCTGATTGGTGAATATGTTTTTTTTTTTTTTTTCAATGCCCCCGGCTGATTTTAAAGTTAAAAGGGTTGTCCATTTATGACTGGACAACCCATTTAATTTAAGAATGCTGAATGTTCCATTAAGGTTAAGATCAGAGAACCTCATCTTATTTATATGCTGAGCACATCAAGAAGTGAAATGTTTTCTGATGTAAACTCTTATTTATGCTCTTATTCTGCTATAATTTCTTATTTATGCTTTGTGACTGGCACACAGTTGTGAGCATACCTTTACGCACACTAACTAATGCTCAGTATTGAAAAGTAGCCCTACCAAAAAATTATCCATCCAAACCATGATATTTCAGCATCATTGGCAATTCTTCCCCCTTTTTCTCTGACGACCTTTCATACACAAGATCCTCATGCTATTAATTTTTCAGATAAGTGACATGCATGCAGACGACCATCCATAACACCAGTCCACCTTCTTCCATTGCTCCATGGTCTAGTGTTGAAGCTCATGTGTCCATTGTAGCTGCTTCCAGCAGTAGCTAGGGGTCAGCATGGGCACGCTGACTGGTCTGTGGCTATACAGTTACATACACAGGAAACTGTGATGCACTGTGTGTTCTCTCTAGAGATGGGCGAACCAATTTGTCACAGACCAGTGATGAACCAGGTTTGATCCTAACTTTTCAGATTGCTTGGTTTTTAACAAAACCAAATTCTGATTAATTTTGGACAAACAAAAATGGCTATCACCATATGTATTAAGCAGGAAATAGAGAAGAGACACATGTCTGTGACTCAGACTGTGATGTTCTAGCACCACCTGATGTCAGCTGACAGCTTCTCAGCCATTAGACAGAGGTAGGTGGACAGCTTACAGTTCTGATGTCACATACACTATATAAGGTGCTGAAAAATGAGGCATTACAGTAATGGTGGAGATAGTATAGGTCAGTGATGGCGAACCTTTTAGAGGCCGAGAGCCCAAACTGCAACCCAAAGCCCACTAAATTATCGCAAAGTGCCAACACGGCAATTTCACCTTAAATTAACCTGCCTCCCCTGCATCCCCCATTCCCCCCTCTTGCACGCAGCCTGCACCCCACATCTCTCCCCCCCACACTACACCCTGCACCTCACATCTCTCCCTCCACACTACACCCTGCACCCCACATCTCTCCCCCACACTACACCTTGCGCCCCACATCTCTCCCCCCACACTACACCCTGCACCCAGTGGTGAACCTAGCCTCTTTGCTGCCTGAGGCGGACTATAGAAAGACGCCCCCCCCCAAAAAAAACAAAAAAAAACAAAAAAAAAAACAAGTTTCCATGCTACTAGTTTAACACACTGTTATCGTCGCACAATATACACAATACACAAAGTTATAAAACTGTTTTTAAGAATTCTTCTTCCTGTATTACTTCAGAATCAGATCAACAACACGGCATTAACAATGAAAGTAACTTCACACATCTTCTGCTTGGTGGATGGACGAGCCCACATGGCCCCATTCTCTATAATAGGAGCGCCGCAGATAGCTGAGTACTGGACTTCGGGTATCTTTGGCACTCCCATTGAAGTGAATGAGAGCCACGCGGGTTCGTCCATCCACCAAGTGACACACCTATATATATGGCTGCGGTCAGGCCGAATTCCCACCTAGTGGGGGGAAAAACCCAATTCTCAGGCTCAGTGGGGGTCTCAGCAGACAGACCCCCATCACTCAGGTATTTATCCTCTATCATTTAGGTGAATACAGTGCAGTAACATTCTGTGACTTACAGGTGACGTCTCTGACTAATCAGTCACATTTCCATTCTCTTCCCTCTGGACCGCCATGACCACTTCTTCCAGCTGTGACTTGTCTCTGTAAAGGTTGCAACACAGACATCTTTGGCTCCTCACTTTTCCAGGCATCCAACCCACATTGTCCTCACCTACACAAAGCCCCCATCCTGCTGCTACCCCCAATTATAAAATATATGATATAACCCCCCATAATGAATAATACTCCCAAGTGCATCTTTATATTAATAATGTCTGTGTGTACCCTGTATAAATAGTGCCCCTTATTAATAATACCCCAGGTGTTAACTAATTAAAAGGTTTTCCAGGTCATTAATAAACTAATCAGTGGGGTTCAAAAACCCAGGACCCCCACTGATCAGCTGTTTGAATGGTACCTGTGTAAGCGCCGTGACCGCTTCTCTGTTTACATAGTGTATTTCATCTCATAGCGGCCATGTAATGTATCTACAGCCTCGTCCTGTACATGTCTACAGTATGTGACAAGGCTACAATTACATCACACGGTCACTATAAACAGACAGCGTATAATATAAACAGGTGCCATAGCCCATGTTTATAGCGCCCCATTTACACACACTATAAAGTTCCACAGCAGCCCCTGCACACAGTATTACACAGTGTTATGGCCCGCAGCGGCCCCTGCACACTGTATTATGCCTCTCAGCGGCCCCTGCACACGGTATTATGCTCCATAGTGGCCCCTGCTCACGGTATTATGCCCCGCATTGGCCACTGCACACGGTATTATGTTCCGCAGCAACTCCTGCACAGTTTTATGCCCCATATTGGCCCCTGCACTGGTATTATGCTCTATAGTGGCCCCTGCACACGGTATTATGCTCCATAGTGGCCCCTGCACTGGTATTATGCTCCAGAGTGGCCCCTGCACAGGGTATTATGCTCCATAGTGGCCCCTGCACTGGTATTATCCTCCATAGTGGCCCTTGCACTGGTATTATGCTCTATAGTGGCCCCTGCACATGGTATTATGCTCTATAGTGGCCCCTGCACTTGTATTATGCTCCAGAGTGGCCCCTGCACAGGGTATTATGCTCTACAGTGGTCCCTGCACAGGGTATTATGCCCCATAGTGACCCCCCCACCCATGAACTATTATTATACTCTGGGGTCTTTTCAGACCCCAGAGTATAATGATTGGAGACCCAGGGGAGAATACAAACATAAAAATCAGAGTTACTTACCTATCCTGGACACCGGTGCACTCCTTGCAGCTTTCGGCCCTGTTTAATTGTGCACACACGTCACGTGATCAGGCCGGCGACGCGACCTGATGACGTCACCACAGGCCTCAAGCCTGCTCGGAGTTACATCGGATCGCAGGAGGTGAGTAACACTGTTTTTTATGTTCCCTCACCAACCCTAGGCCTCCGATTATTATACTCCGGGGTCTGAATAGACCCCAGAGTATAATAATAGTAGTATTTGCGGCCCGCGGCCTAACTTACCGATGCCCGTGGCCGCTCACAGCGGCATCCGCTTCCCTTTCTGCGGCCCATAGCAGAAGGGGAAGCGGGGGCGGCCACGAGCAGACGCGGGGTAGGTAAATAAATAGGCCCTGACCTGCCGGGGATACTCCAACAGGTTACGGCCTATTTATATAGATAAAAAAAAAGCTATACTCACCTGCGATGCCTTGATGCAGCCGCCGCCGCCTCCTCTTGTCTGCGACGTCTGTGTCTCAGCGTAGGCGGCGTGATGACGTCATTGTATCGCTGCCTGCGCTGAGATGCGACGTCTTGTAAACCAGCCCAGGACAGGCCGCGCTCAGCTCTGTTTTTTTTTTTTTTTTTTTTTTTTTGAAGCGGCCTGTCCTGGGCTGGTTTACATTAAATAGTAAAATGCCGCCCCCCGGACAGTGCCGCCCGAGGCGGCCGCCTCACCTTGCCTCATTAGTGGTGCGCCCCTGCCTGCACCCCACATCTCCCCCCACACTACACCCTGCACCCCACATCTCTCCCCCCACACTGCACCCCACATCTCCCCCCCACACTACACCCTGCACCCCACATCTCTCCCCCCACACTGCACCCCACATCTCCCCCCCACACTACACCCTGCACCCCACATCTCTCCCCCCCACACTACACCCTGCACCCCACATCTCTCCCCCCCCACACTACACCCTGCACCCCACATCTCTCCCCCCCCCCACACTACACTCTGCACCCCACATCTCTCCCCCCCCCACACTACACTCTGCACCCCACATCTCTCCCCCCCACACTACACCCCACATCTCTCCCCCCACACTACACCCCACATCTCTCCCCCCACACTACACCCTGCACCCCACATCTCTCTATGTTCCTCCAATGCTCAGGATACAACTTTTCTTCATGTAGAAGGACCTTCTTACAAGAAAAGACACACCTACCCTGTCATGTGACCTTATGACGTCAGAAGGTCCTTCCAGAGTACAGTATTTAGCCTTTACTGATTTAGAATCTACCGTGTAAGCAGCGGTCCTGCGGATCACGGCCTACACTGACAGTTTTCAGCTGTATGTGCATTTGCACATACAGCTGAAAGAGACGATCGCTCACTAACAGGGAATCCTGTACTGGATTCCCCGTTAGTGAGCGATCATGGCGATGGCTCATGTGCCAACTGAGAGGGCTCTGCGTGCCCTCTCTGGCACGCGTGCCATAGGTTTGCCATCACGGTTATACGGTCTGTGTTTCATCTCACTGTATCATACAGAGCACTCCGTTCTGAAAAGCTTACAATTGCAAGCAATAGTTAGGAACAGGAGGAGAATTAAATCAGATATAAGCAATTATAGGCAGATTAGTGATATACAAGTGCATCTCAATAAATTAGAATATCATCAAAAAGTAATTTTTTTTTAGTAATTCAGTTGAAAAAGTGAAACACATATATTATATTCAGTCATTACAAACAGAGTGAACTTTTTCAAGTGTTTATTTATGTTAAATGTTGATGATTATGGCTTACAGCCAAGGAAAACCTAAAAGTCATTATCTCAAAAAACTAGAATAATTAACCCAAAACACCAGCAAAGGCTTCCTAAGTGTTTAAAAAGGCCCCTTTGTCTGGTTCAGTAGGCGACACAATCATGGGGAAGACTGCTGATTTGACAGATGTCCAGAAGGCAGTCATTGACACACTCTACAAGGAGGGTAAGCCAAAAAAGGTCATTGCTAAAGAAGCTTGCTGTTCACAGAATGCTGTATCAAAGCATATTACTGGAAAGTTGAGTGGAAGGAAAAAGTGTGGTAGAAAAAGGTGCAAAAGCAACCGGGATAACCGCAGCCTTGATAGGATTGTTAAGAAAAGGCCATTCAAAAATTTGGGGGAGATTCACAAGGAGTGGACTGCTGCTGGAGTCAGTGCTTCAAGAGCCACCATACACAGACATTGTATCCAGGACATTGACTATAAGTGTCGCATTCCATGTGTCAAGCCACTCATGACCAATAGACAATGCCAGAAGCGTCTTACCTGGGCCAAGGAGAAAAAGAACTGGAATGTTGCTCAGAGGTCAAAGGTGTTGTTTTCAGATGAAAGTAAATTTTGCATTTCATTTGGAAATCAAGGTCCCACAGTCTGGAGGAAGAGTGGAGAGGCACACAATCCAAGCTGCTTGAGGTCTAGCTTTTTGGAGATAGAATTTTCATTTTCCAACAGGACTTGGCACCTGTTCACACTGCCAAATGTACCAATACCTGGTTTAATAACCACAGACAAACTCGCCTGACCTTAACCCCATAGAGAATCTATCAGGTATTGTCAAGAGGAAGATGAGAGACACCAGACCCAACAATGCAGACGAGCTGAAGGCTGCTATTAAAGCAACTTAGGCTTCCATAACACCTCTGCAGTGCCACAGGCTGATCGCCTCCATACGACTCCGCATTGATGCAGTCATTGATGCAAAAGGAGCCCCAACCAAGTATTGAGTGCATTTACTGTACATACTTTTCATTTGGCCAACATTTCTGTGCTAGATATTTTTTTTACAGTTGGTCTTATATAATATTCTAATTTTCTGAGATAATGACTTTTGGGTTTTCCTTGGCTGTAAGCCATAATCATCAACATTAACAGAAATAAACACTTGAAAAAGTTCACTCTGTTTGTAATGACTCAATATTATATATGTGTTTCACTTTTTCAATTGAATTACTAAAAAAAAAAAAAACTTTTTGATATTCTAATTTATTGAGTTATACTTGTGAATTGTAGATAGGAGTGAGAGAGCATACTTTTTACTGACAGTCAGTCCTGCAGATCCTGCTTGTGAAAAAAAATCTTTTGTTAAGGCTTTTTTGGGTTTACATTTTTTTTTTCACTAAATAGAGTGGAATTATTGTAAACAGATCTTTTAAAGGCATAAAGTTAAAGATTAAACACACTTGTCTATAATTTTAAGCAGTATCAGTGTATTATTATGTTTGAGTACAATTTTAGAGTGAAAAAGGGAAAGGAGTACCTAGCAAAAGTTTGGACACCCTTGTAGATTTGTTTTCTCAGATAACTTTGACCAAGGTCTCAGACCTTAATTAGCCAGTTAGGGTTATGGCGTGTTCACTATGATCGTTAGGAAAGGCCAAGTGATGCAAATTTTACAACTTTATAAATACCCAGCATCCTTTAACCTTGTGCCAAAAAACAGCAGCCATGGATTCTTCTAAGCAGCTGCCTAGCACTCTGAAAATGAAAATGGTGGAGGCCCACAAGTTTCCCTTTCCTCAGTTTGAAATGTAATAAGAAATGGCAGTTACCAGGAACAGTGGAGGTCAAGATAAGGTCTAGAAGACCAAGAAAAATTTCAGAGACAGCTGCTCGTATGATTGCCAGAGTGGCAAATCAGAACACCCGATTGACGTTCAGCGATACATGCACAAATATGGCCTTCACGGAAGAGTCATCAGAAGAAAACCTCTCCTGCGTCTTCACCGTAAAATTTAGCGTCAGAAGTTTGCAAGACAACATCTAAACAAGCCTGATGTATTTTGGAAACAAGTCCTGTGGACCGATGAAGTTAAAGTAGAATTCTTTGGCCACAATGATCAAAAGTATTATTTATTTAAGCAGTTTTTTGTTGTTCACTCAATATACAGTCTAGCATAGCCTGTTACCCAATATACATACAAACTGCTGCCATTTTAACGGCAAAAAAATACAAGCTGACTGACACAGTTCTATTCTAATAGTCACATCAGGACATACAAAAAAAAGACACACACAGTGTCAGAATTCTTGCCAATAACTATTATAAGCAGTGTACAATAAAATGAATAGAAAAAAACAGGGCAGGAGACAGGCAAAAGGAGTGAGGAGGAAACACTTGTACAAGTACTAACATTAAGAATGTGGATGGCAACAGCAACACCACTACTGGTCTTGACAATTGTCACTCTTCCAACAGGATGTTGATGTGGCCTCATCCAGTTCCTCCACACTGGACCATCTCCCACCCCCCCAACTTCACCAGGGCAAGCCATTGTTTACACCCCCTTCCTTATTTAATGGTTGTAAGTTGAAGCCCACATTGAGTAGAACTGTTGCACAGTTAGTTTGAGCAGCAGTATATGGTGAACGATTACTGCATGCAGCAAACCACAGACACAATGGAGTGGATAAGTTGCCTGTGAAAAGAGGAAGTTTCTATAATCAGTTTTGGAAGAAAGTCCAGCTTTTTCAACAGCCAGGCCAGTCACGCTGATAGTGTGCCCCAAATTTCTTTTGAAATTTTCTAAATTGCCACTCCGACAATACGATATTGATGTAGCATGTGCTTTTCTGCCTCCCAAGTGTTGTTCTCAGGATCATAGGATGCTTTCCATTTTAGAAGATATTCTAGCTTTTTCACCCCACCATTGCTTCTTCCAATACCAAGGCAATTTTATGCAGTGTATTGATAAACTCAGAATTTGTATCCACTGCTTACCATCCGTTTTTGCATAGACATACATGTCACCTTCACTTTGATATAATTTCGGCTGTATTTACCTTAGAGAGCTAGACTTTGGATAGATAGGTTCCTAGGAACACCAAAAGTGTCATCTACCATGTTTTAAGCCACTTGGTTCATACCAAATTTGATTGACCCAAAACAAATCTGAGACCCGAGCCACCTGAACCCGAAATGAATCAAATCTTGAGAGGTTTACCCATCTCTAGTTCTGACACCTGTTTATCATAGCTAGCAGTAACTTAGGCACTTATGACCTGTCACAGGATTGCTAGTTTTCCCTACTTGGACCACTGATGGTCAGTACTATTGATTTATGCAAAATTTGTTGACATGACAGTGACCATTTAAAGAGGACCTTTTCGCCATCTCCACCAACTCCAAATCTTTTCAACCTTCAAGAGGTGCCACATCACTAATTCTGGCACCATTGGAGTTTTTTCTCTAGTGCTCACCTTTCCCGAGAAATTATTTCTGTTAGTTTCCGCACAACTCTGCTCTCTACTGTTAGATAGGTGGTCCTGGGCTGGTGCAAAAAAAGAGGGACCACCCATCTGACAGCAGAGGGCATAACTGTGTTGAAACTAACAGCAATGATTGATCGGAATGGTGGGGGCTAGAGAAAAAATTCCAACAGCGCCGGAATAAGTGGAGCGACACCTACTGAAGGATGCAAAGAGTTGGAGTTAGTAGAGAGGTAATGGGTTTTCCTTAAGACTGCTATCAATACTTGCATACTTATACAATGATTTAATTCCATCACAAAAGCATTCAAAAAATGAAAACACGTAATTTTCATGTTATATTAATTTTACTAATTAGAATTAATTAAAAGTGCGAAATGCATATGCATTTACAAAACAAATATATGTTCTTCATGCAAATAAAAACACTAATGTGTAATAGTGCCTAATAGGTGGGGTAAACCCTTTTAATAGTACTTCAGTATAGTTCTAGTACAATGACTAACTGTGAACATTTCTTCTAATAATGCTCAGTGATATTACATATTGCTAAATTATAGATATTTAGAAAATGACAAATCCTGAATTATTTACCAGATTATAAGTAATCCATTTTATACTATAGTTTCATATGTACCTCTACCCTCAATAAAACAATTTTATATTTTTCTATATATTTTGCTCCTGCCATTAACCTTTATGAATAATATTATTTCACTGAATGGTTTTTGAGTAGGATTTCTGAATGGTTTGACAATGGGTCCATTGATGAAAATGGTAAGTATACAGACTAAAAAAATGTTAGATGACTTAAAGGGCATGATTATGGAAGATTGCCGCTTATTTCCACTAAAATCAAATCCAAATAGTTCCTTAAACAAATTTCTTATGTTTGAAATTACGAACAAAATGTTCCAAAATAAATTGAGAGGTAGAATTATTGGAATGATTGCGAGAACTGTGGATAAATACATACTTACTGTTCGGGTGACTATTCTGACAGGAAGCTATTAAAAACTAGTTCTAGATGAGTATTTAAAAAACAGAACTCAAACACATCCATATGAACTGTTTTCCTGAAAGATGATGTATTAAAGCAGATCAGCCCACCATCCTTAATATTACCATAAAAAATATGGAAAAATACAAACCTGAGTTTTTGTTTTGTATAAAATTTTGTAATGTTTCATATAGTTGCTTGATCAGTATCTGTGTTTGTCAAAGGTGACAGCTGGTAAAGGAGAGTAATACAGTGCTCACAGAGGAGTTGTTTTTTTTAGCTCCAATCCAAAAATGGAATGCAAGAATAATTATTATAGAATGTAGTAACATATACCAAGGTAGATTTAGAACTAAGTAATGGTCCATGGGTGACAACCTAAGAGGCCTGGAATTTTCATCCAATGTCAGTCAAGATTTCACACGAGAAAACAGTGTTTTATTAAAATAAATTGTCCAAGAACTACAGCCAAAAACTATAAGACGAGTCTCGAAATAAAAAAAACATTTTCAGACTACTTCAGATATCTCAATGGATAAGTGAGGTAAGGTAAGGCTGGGTTCACATCAGTGTTTGGCTCTCTGTGCAAAATCAGTTTTTGAAACCGTCTCAAAATCCTCAAAAACTGATTTTGAACGGTTCATTTTAAAACCCATTGATTTCAATGGATTGTAAAAACCATCGATTGGATTTCCGTCTGGTATCCGATCTTTTTGGCAGAGAAAAAAGTCGGACTTGTAGGACTTTTTCTCTATCCAAAAAATAAGGATACCAGATGGACAGCAACCGATCCGTTTTTTTTAACATTGAGGTCTATGGAAGGAGGACACAAATGGATTACCAACGGATCCTAATCTGTTTGTGTCCATTTTATGATCTGTTTTTCCCTCTGTGCATGCTCAGAATGAAGAAAGCGAAAAAAAATAGTGGTTTTGTCAAAAACAGACATAAACGGACAGTTTTTTGATGAACACCCATCGACTAATCCTTCTAAAAAAACAGATTCGGGTATCCTCTTTTTGGACCAATCTGTTTTTTTTTTTTTTTAAACTGTTTGGCAGTAGACAGATACCAGGCACAAGTGCGAGCCTAGCGTTATACTGATTTTTTTTTTCCCCATAAACCTGTATATCAATCTGCTCATCTCCTCTTGTTCTGTAACATGTTGCCTACAGATTGGACAGCACTGACAGGTTCCCTTTAGCAATTATAGAATAGCAATAGAGAATACTGTGTTCAATATTCCACTAAAATTATATAATCAATCTGCTCAGCTCCTCCTGCTCTATAACATATTGCTTACAAATGTGAGAACATTTTCCATATCACAGGTCCCCTTTAAAGTGTAACTGTAGGCTAATAAAGTATATTACAAAAATGTTCAGCAAACCTCTCCCTATACAATAGCAAAAAAGTGTACAGTCAAGGGCATGTGACAAAGGAGGGGACCAATGGTTCAGTAACTTTATAGCATACAGTGGGGAAAAAAGTATTTAGTCAGCCACCAATTGTGCAAGTTCTCCCACTTAAAAAGATGAGAGAGGCCTGTAATTGTCATCATAGGTAGACCTCAACTATGAGAGACAAAATGAGAAAACAAATCCAGAAAATCACATTGTCTGATTTTTAAAGAATTTATTTGCAAATTATGGTGGAAAATAAGTATTTGGTCAATAACAAAAATTCATCTCAATGCTTTGTTATATATCCTTTGTTGGCAATGACAAAGTTCAAAATTCTTTATTTTAGAAGTTGTACAGAAATAGCAACAAACAAAGATGGCGTGAGCCAAACAAGTGCCTGACCCTAATGATCAAGGCATATATCAACATCCATACATAGTAACATGGCAACATGAAATAGATAAATTAGAACATCAGCTTCAGCTGATCATAACAGTTGTCAGGGAGAAAAGAAAAAGGAAAAAAGGAGGAACAGAGGGGGGGAAGGAAGCAGGAGGGACTGGAAGAGAGAGGGAGAGGAAGAAAGACAAGGAGGGGACAAATGTGGGGGCCAAGAAATGACACACAAATGACGAACAGACAAACAGACAAGGACCCCGACCCCTCCATATCGGCTGTGTAAACCTTCAATCAAGGTCTACCCGTCAGGTCTTTATAGGCCTGGGATCCCTGAAAGAGACTCCACGGAGTCCAGGCCACCATAAAGGATTCCCTTGTATCCCGAAGGGATGCCGTGAGATCCTCCATGTACTGAATATCTTCCACTTTGCGAACCCAGTGGAGGAGGGTGGGGGGATTAGACGATTTCCATAGCGCTGGGATACACGCCCTAGTGGCATTGATCATGTGCCGTAGGGAAGACTTGCGGTAGGTACGCAGGGGGCAGTCTGAAAGGTGTAGGAGAAAGAAGGCTGGCGTGTTAGGAATGGAAGTTTGGAATATCTGACCTAGCACCCTATGTACTCCCTCCCAGAAGTCTCTCAATATCGAGCACTCCCAGAAAATATGTAAAAGCGTCCCCTCCTCCGAGCCACAGCGCCAACAAGCGGGAGAGGAGGACGGGAAGAGTCTGTGTAGTTTAGACGGAACATGGTACCATCTAGTCAGGATTTTATATCCCGCCTCTTGATATCTGCTAGCCATCGAACTCTTGTGGGTAAACTCAAAAATTCTGGAGCACTGTTGGTCAGAGAAGGTCATGGCCAGATCAGCCTCCCATCTGGCCAAGTAGGAAGGTCTGCGGCCCGGAGGAGGGGACACCAGGAGCAAATAGAAATCAGAAAGGGAGTGTCTTAGCAGGCCCCTTCCCATGAAGTCTCCTCAAACCTCGTGGGCTGTCTGTCATAGCCCGGGGAGTTAGGTAATGAAGAGAGAAAGTGCGTAAGTTGAAAGACCCGCCATGGGCCAAGCGCCGGAAGGTCCGGTGCGGTGAGTAGTTCCCGGTGAGACATCCATTCACCACCAGAGCGAAAATGTAGGGCCCTCAGTCTGCCCGCCAATCGCCACTGCCGGAATGGCCCTTGAGATAAACCCGCTATAAAGGCAGGGTTTCCCAGGATGGGAAGTAAAGGTGAAGGGGAGGGGGAGACCCGCTCCCTACAAAAGAGAGACCTACATACCCGGAGAGTGGGCTCTCAGGGCCCCGGGGCGTAGTGAGTCTAACCAGGGAAGCGAGTCCAGGGGGGCGTCAACGAATACGTTTTCCAGGGCTACCCATTGTTTGTAAGGAGCGTGGCGGCACCAGTCTAGCACTCTTTGGAGCATGAAGGCCTCATAATACTTTCGAGGGTCAGGAAGACCCAGTCCACCGCATTGTTTAGGTAACGTGAGAGTAGAGCGCGCCAGCCTAGCACGCCCACCCTGCCACACGAAATTGATTAGGTCACTATACAATAACTTAAAAATACCAGGGGGTATGTGGATCGGTAAAGTTTGGAAGAGGTATAGCAGACGGGGCATAATATTCATTTTGTATATAGCGCAGCGGCCAAACCATGTGTAAGTACCTATGGACCATCTTTTGAGGTCGGATCTAGTAGCCCGCAGAAGGGGGAGGTAATTTTTGTCATAGAGTTCGCCTAGGTCCTTGGTTATCATAACCCCTAAGTACTTGATAGCTATTCTCGACCATCGGAAGGGGAAGGAGGTCTCCAGAGAGGACTGAATCCCCTGCGGAAGCGAAACATTGAGGGCCTCAGATTTCTGAAAATTAATTTTAAAGTTAGTAAGATGACAGAACTTGCTAAATTCAGACATTAGTGGGGGGAGGGATTTGGCCGAATCCTGCAAGAAGAAGAGGAGATCATCTGCATATGCTGCAATTTTCAGGACTCTACTGCCTACCCTTAGGCCGCCTATGTCCAGGTTAGATCTGACCTTTCTAAGCAAAGGTTCTAGAGTTAAAACAAAGATTAGGGGGGAGAGGGGACACCCCTGACGCGTGCCATTCCCTATCGGGAAGGGAGATGAAATAGTTCCGTTAACTCTCGTAGAGGCTGATGGATTGAAATACAATGAAGCAATCCAGGATCTCATAATCGGGCCAAGCCCCACATGATCCAGGACCTCAAATAGGTAAGACCAGCTCACTCTATCAAATGCTTTTTCAGCATCAGTAGAGAGGAAACAAAGTGGGAGGTCATGGGTTTTGGCGTAGTGTATGGCGTTAATTACCTTTACTGTATTGTCCCTAGCCTCACGTGCGGGGATAAAACCTACTTGATCGGACTGTACTAGATCAGGCAATAGAGAGGCCAGTCTAGAGGCTAACACCTTAGAAAAGATTTTTAAGTCAACATTAAGGAGTGATATTGGTCTATAACTGGCACACATCGCAGGGTCTTTACCCTCCTTATGTATTACCGCTATATGAGCCCTAGTCATGTCCGGGGGGGAGAGTCGCACCTGCCGACAGAGAATTTAAGGCACGCACCAGGGGGCCCAACAACTCTAACGAGTATTTTTTATAGTAAGAGGCTGGGAAGCCATCGGGGCCCGGGGCCTTACTAGGTTGCATTGTCTGAAGCGCCTGAGCTAATTCCTCCTTAGTTATAGGTGAGTCAAGAACAGTTCGGGCCTCCGCCGGAAGTTTAGGCATTCCGGAGTCTGCTATATACTGTTTCAGAGCAGAGGCCAGGGAGGGGCCATTCGACTCTGGGGGACATGGCGGTAGGTTGTAGAGGTTACGATAAAACCCAGCGAACTCTTCTGCAATACAGTGTGGGTCAGTATGGCACCTTCCCGTCGAATCAGTGATCGAGGGGATATAGTTGCGTGTCTTTTGTTCCCTAAGGGACCTGGCAAGCGTGCGGCTACATCTATTTCCAAATTCATAGACGTGGCGCCGTCCTCTAGCCAGGAGATATTTTGTACGTATATCTAGGCGTTCTCGTAATTTTTTACGAGCTACTAAAAGGGCTGACTGGGTATCTATGGCGTGAGTGCGCTTGTGGGTCTGCTCGAGGGAAACCACGTCTGCAATCAGCGCGGCTATCTCTCGAGACCTCTCCTTTTTGATGCGGGACCCATGCTGTACCAGCACCCCCCTAACCACACATTTATGGGCGGCCCATAGTGTCAGGGGAGACACTTCCGCTGTATCATTCTCCTGGAAGTAGTTAGCCAGGGCAGAGGAGACAGCCTGAGATGTGGGGATGTCCTGGAGCAGCGACTCATTGAGACGCCATTGCCATGCTCGGGGCCTCGTGGCGGGGGATGTCAGGACAGCATGGACCATCGCATGGTCCGCAAAAGTGATAGGGTCAATCTCAGCTCCGTTTATTAAAGGAACGTCTGCGTGTCTAATGAAGAAATAATCCAATCTGGAGTAAACATCTCTAGCATGTGAATAAAAGGTATAGTCTCTCGCGTCAGGGTGGACCGTGCGCCAGAGGTCTATCAACTGATGAGAAAACAGCAGTCGACGGATACGTCGGAGGACCTGCTTAGGTATGTAGGACGAGCCTCTGGAGAGATCTACCGAAGTGTCCAGGGCTACATTGAAATCTCCTCCCACTATCGGGGGAAAAGTAAAAACTCAAATCTAGTTGCCACCCTTTCCCCGAGCATTAGAATGGAAAATGTAACCAAGACCTTTCTACTAAGGGTGGAGAGAAAAGTGGGGCTGAACCCTCAAAAAATAGTAATCCCAACAGATCAAACGGGGGGGAGACCCCCTATGAGGGTATGTCTTACAACTGGGTAGGAGGAGCCAAGGCACACGAAGCTCAACAGCTAAGGAAGGGAGGTGGGGAAGTACTTTTAGATTAAAGTCTCCAGCCGCCCTCTGTTGTATGGAGAACCCTTATACACCCCCGAAGGGGACCTACCAGTCATTAACCGATATGTAAGTTAAAGGGGAACACCCTAGAAAAATACAGCACAATTTTGTATTATGAACCCTTATACACCCCCCACCCCCCACGAGGAGATAAAACTAGAGACCTGCAAGGTGCCCCCTCTCGCCTAAAGCACACCGAGGGACCTACCATTCATTAACCAATATGGGAGTTAAAGGGGAACATCCTAGAAAAAAAAAAACCCAAAAAAACCATCACATTTCAAGTAGACCTCCGCCAGACACCCTCCCCTTGGGGTCGTCTCCGAGACAGGGCAGAGGAAGGCGGGCGCCCCCCCGGAGGCACAGGTGGCAGTGGGTAGACCAGCCAGTCAGGGAGGGAGAGCTCAGGCAGATCCAGAAACTTCGCCAGCAAAGTCTCTTGTTCCGGAGAGTGAAGTGCAAAGGTAGCTCCGTTGCGACGGATTTGGACATGGAAAGGGTGACCCCATTTATATGTGGCCCCAGAGTCCAGGATAGCTTGTAGGGTTGGTTTAAGGATTCTGCGCATGGCTAGGGTACGTCGGGAAACATCCGGTAATAGATGCACCTGGGTGTCCATAAATGGGACCGGGCCACCACGCCAGGCCTCTTGAAGAATATCTTCCTTTTCCCTGAAGAAATGGACTCTGCAAAGAACATCCCTGGGCTCCGTGGTGTCCTTACGCCTAGGACCCAACACCCGATGGACTCTGTCAATGGTGATCTCCGAATCCGGAGGACGAGACAGGACTGTGTTAAAAATCAAGGTCACGGCAGAATGGAGCTCCGAGGGGGGAAGACTTTCAGGGATACCCCTCAGTTTGACATTATTTCGACGACCTCTATTTTCTTGGTCATCGACCTGAAGAAGGATGAATCTGTTGAGGTCTCTTTGCATAGACTGGAAATTTTCTACGGCAGTGAGGCGCTGATCCAGCGAAGCTGCCCGCTGTTGTTGAGTAGAGACTTGTGTAGATAGAGTCTGTAGTTCCATTTTAAACTCACACATGATTTTCTCTTGTTTTTCCTCGACTCTGCGGACCATAGCTTCCAGGTCCAATTTAGTAGGCATATTGCTAAGAAGGTTCCAGATGTCCGATAGTTTAGGACGCTTTCGGTGGTGGGAGAGTGAGGCTGCATCCCTCCCAGAGAAGTCAGATGAGTCAGAGGAAGCTGGAGAGTGAGGGGCTATCAGGGTGCCAGAGAGGTCAGGTTTCAGACCCTCACGTTGGTCTAAGGCACCAGGGGCCCCGGGCCCCGTCCGTGGGTCTGCTTCGTTGTGGGATGCTCTAGTTGCTCCTGTTGTCAGTGGGATACCGCCAGGAGAGGGCCTGGCCATATAAGGATCCGTTGTCAGAGGAACATCTGGGGTCTCTGCAGAATGTATTATATTCTGGGAGGTCATAGGCTGATAGGGCAGTGACCCTGATTGTATTATAGAAGGCATGGGAGAGTGAGACTGCAAGCTTGCACCAGATCCAGCTGGGCCAGATATTCCATTAAAGGAGGGAGGCTGCAGAAGCTCAGGAGTTAACAGGTCCTCAGTGAGAGGTGAGGATTGGAGCATGGGGACACTGCTGGGGCCGCCATTTTGGGAGCGGGGGGGAGGGGGACCGGTACCTGCCGGGTGAACGCTGAAACCTTCTCCGTTGACGGCTGGGAAGGCAGCAGAGAGGAGAGCTGCATGTCAGGCTTCTCCTGTGAGCCTGAAAGGTCCGCTGGACTTTGAGGAAGCGCCGCTAGCTGCGCGGAGGCAGTGGAAGCGCGCGCCGGCGCCATTTTGGCTCCCTCCGCCTGGAGGGAGGAAGGAGGGGGAGAGCAGGTAACGGGCAATGTGCGGCTCCGTTAGAGAGGAGGAGGTCCCCCTGCGTCCTGGTCGCTTCACCATTGCGGGTAAGCCGTCCAGAGCCGCTTTTTGGGTTAATTTTCCCCTTAGGTGGTGGTAGGTAGCGCTCGGGGTCCGGGAGCTCTGCAAGAGTGCGTCTTCACGGTAGCATGTTCCCTCAATGCTTTGTTATATATCCTTAGTTGGCAATGACAGAGGTCAAACTTTTTCTGTAAGTCTTCACAAGGTTGGCAAATACTGTTGCTGGTATGTTGGCCCATTCCTCCATGCAGATCTCCTCTAGAGCAGTGATGTTTTGGGGCTGTCGCTGGGCAACACGGACTTTCAACTCCCTTCAAAGGTTTTCTATGGGGTTGAGATCTGGAGAATGGCTAGGCCACTCCAGGACCACGTTTCATCTTCAATGCCCTTGCTGATGGAAGGAGGTTTGCACTGAAAATCTCACGATACATGGCCCCATTCATTCTTTCATGTACACGGATCAGTCGCCCTGGTCCCTTTGTAGAGAAACAGCCCCAAAGCATGATGTTGCCACCCCCATGCTTCACAGTAGCTATGGTGTTCTTTGGATGCAACTCAGCATTCACTCTCCTCCAAAAATGACGAGTTGTGTTTCTACAAAACAGTTCTACTTTGGTTTCATCTGACCATATGATATTCTCCCAATACTCTTCTGGAACATCCAAATGCTCTCTAGAAAACTTCAGACGGGCCCGAATATGTACTGGCTTAAGCAGGGGTTCACGTCTGGCACTGCATGATCTGAGTTCCTGGCAGCGTAGTGTGTTAATGACGGTAGCCTTTGTTATGTTAGTCCCAGCTTTCTGCAAGTCATTCACTAGGTCCCCCCGTGTGGTTCTGGGATTCTTGCTCACCGTTCGTGTGATAATTTTGACCCCACGGGGTGAAATCTTGCCTGGAGCCCCTGATCGAGGGAGATTATCAGTGGTCTTGTATGTCTTCCATTTTCTAATTATTGCCCCCACAGTTGATTTCTTCACACCAAGCTGCTTGCCTATTGCAGATTCAGTCTTCCCAGCTTGGTGCAGGTCTACAATTTTGTTTCTAGTGTCCTTCCACAGCTCTTTGGTCTTCACCATAGTGGAGTTTGGAGTGTGACTGTTTGAGGTTGTGGACAGGTGTCTTTTATACTGATAACAATGTCAAACAGGTGCCATTACTACAGGTAATGAGTGGAGGACAGAGGAGCCTCTTAAAGAAGAAGTTACAGGTCTGTGAGAGAGAAATCTTGCTTGTTGTAGGTGACCAAATACTTATTTTCCACCAATTTGCAACTAAATTCTTAAAAAAATTAGACAATGTGATTTTCTATATATGTTTTCTCATTTTGTCTCTCATAGTTGAGGTCTACCTATGATGTCATCTTTTTAAGTGGGAGAACTTGCACAATTGGTGGCTGACTAAATACTTTTTTCCCCCACTGCATACTCTCTATATGGGGTCTATTTATGTTTTGGGGGAAGGGGCAATCTGAAATTCTCTGAATCCCTGCATCAGATTCCAACTTCTTGGAGAGTACTTACACGTACCCCTTGATGCATTCCAGTTTTGATCCATCTAATGTTTTTTTCTCCATCATAGTGTTTCTGTTTCCAGTACAGTTTAAGGTATTAGACTATATTTTACCCATTTCCTTTTTCATCTTCCATTCCTGATTGTTTAGTCTGTGACTACTTTGTCTGTTGTTGTTTGAATGTGAGATGATGGGTGTGCCCCTGCACTCTGTTTGTAATGTATCACAGAATGTGTGAATAAGAAATGGACTGGGTTGACTGAGTAGTCATTTGGAATAAAGTGATAAAGTTTACATTATTCAAGGTTGAACTGGTGGGCTGTCGTGTCTGGATATTAATAATTGGAAAATATTAGTAGTCAGTGGAAGTCTTTTACTAACCCTTGAGTCTTCCATACATAGATTTAGCTCAGTTCTTAATGGATTGAATGCCAATTTATAATTTAATTGAGAGTTCCATCATATTGATTTAAAGACGTTCTCCTTATTTTATTTCTTTTTATACAAACCTGGGTAATGGGACAATAAGTTAGTAGAATAGGTCTCCAGAATTCCACAATCAGCATTTATCACTGCAGAAAATGGATATCAAGAGCTCATTTCTCTTTCCCTAATGAAATCTATCAGCTGGCTTGTGAAGCAGTGACAAGCCACAAATTCCTGAGAGAGCCATTCACTCTATTGGCTCACTTCTGTGGCTTAATGATGGCTATCTTGAGTTGGGGCCAACCTCTATTATATCTACATTACATGCTATAGCAGGCAATTCTTTTAAGTTGTAAATGTCTCACATCTTTCTATAACCTTGGGCCAGTGTCAAATCTGTTTGAGTTTAAAGTGGATTTTCACCTTTGAAAAATTTTTTTGCAAATCTTAGTAGTTAAAATTCCGCACTCATTTTTTAAATACATCTTTATAATGGTCTGAGTTTATACTTATGCTGAGCTCCTAATCTCCCACATAGACATAGATGTAAATGGGTTGTACAGCAAGGAAAAAAATAAAAAACTCATACACACTTCACCAATCTTTTGCTGCTCCTATTGTAGCACTTACTGGTGCCCCGTCAGACTCTTTTCCAGGTGTAGTGACTGGTTACACTGCCATGTGTTGGGACATCATTACCTCTGTAGATAGTGGAAACTGCCAGGGGACCGAAAAGCATTAAAACGAGACTAAGGCTAAGGCCTCACGCGGCAAAAAAGTATTGCGGGAAAAACCACAGCGGTAATGCATCACGGTTCTTCCCACAGCGCTTTGGGCAGAAAGTTCGTAGAGGTTTCCTCTGTGAACTTTCTGCTTCAATTATACCTATAGGGAAATCTCCAGCCTTTCCATAGGTATAACTGACATGCTGTGATTTCCAAAACCGCTTTTTGGAAATCGCCACGTGTCTGCAGCACGTTTTTTAACGCAAAGTGGGGATGGGATTCACTTTGCTGTGACTATAAAACACTGTGGGTTTTTTCCGCAGCGTTTACTCCACATGGGTCCCTGGACTAAAGGGGGATCAGTGAGGCAAATATGACATTTTGATTTTTGTATGCACTTTCTGAATTAAGAGTAAAACCTCTCAGGATGCAATATTTATTAATGTTAAAATCACAAGCTTTGGTCTTTAGGTAACTAGCTTGGTATCATACAGTTAACATTTGCCTAAAGCCAGGCTTTTACTTTACACTTATAAGAGACCTTGATATTTTTGCACGTGGTGTGGATGAATGGTTTAGTGGTTAATGTGTTGGCCTTGAATACACAACTTTGTGGGTTTGTTCTCGGCCGTAGCCACTTAACCTCTGTATGATGTCGGGCAAATCTCTTTCCCTGGCTTAGCCATGTACACTGGAGAATTAAAAATGTTTTCATAACACCCTCTGGGATTTTACTGTACAGAGTGAAATGTGTAGCTTGCTTCCCATACAGCAGCTGTGGCATTCTCCACCAACATATTATCAAGTGAATCTATATTTACTGTGTTATGTATATCTATATTCACTGTGTGTCAGGTGCAAGATTGTGTTACTGAATTACAAATTATTTAGGAATGATTTAGAAATGTTGTTGGCACACAAGAAGCCATCTGTATTATTTCTGGAACCTCTGTATTGAAGATCGGGTTAAAGACACTTTTGGAAGATCAGATAATATTTTCATTTACATTCCTTACTTTGTTGTGCCTGGAACACATTCCAGTCCGATAGCATTAGGGGACACAATTCTTGCTTGTCTTAACTATTTGTATTTATGCACCTCGAAATCTACCTAGGCTCGATACATCTATTTCCCGACATTTCTATTATTTGGTCTAGCTTTGATGTTGTTGGCCATGATTGTAGAGGTGGCTCTGCAGTTTCCAAATATACCTCTGTTATTCAGCTTTGGAGTTTCATTTTCATGTAACTTGCTGTTTTATTCTTATGTAAATGAACTGCAAAATGCTTTGCCCAAGAATCTAGAGATCAAAGCCCAGAAAAACTAAGACATACCCCCAACACACTTTTCCCTCATTTGTACATGAATAAAACAGCAATTTACGTGAAAAAGGGGTCTCTAAAGCTGAATAACAGAGGCATATTTGGAAAATGTAGAAACATCTCTACAAGGTACTGGGGTTAGGTTTATAACCAATTTACTGCTGACAGACTCTGTTATTCCAACATAATAGTACATCAAGGGCCATAGGGAGTTAAAGGGCTATTCCGGTACATCATGGTTCCTGCTAGAGGTTTTGTATTCAGGCCCAGGAACTATTTCTGTTAGGACATACTAGTGATATACTAGTAAACAGGTACATATTTGCATTTTTTTTTTTTTTTTACACAGACACAATAATACTTAATAATACTATACATTGGTGTTGAGAGCTCAGGTCCGCTATGTGCTGACTGGTCCAGAGAGCTCACATACAGTTGTGCACCTAATCTGTCACCTTCCCTGATTAGGACAATGAGGGTCAATGAATAGATATAAATGCTTCTCTATATTAGGGCATCAATAAAACAGTTCATCAAGTATAAAGTTAAATAACATATATTACAACTGTATTTACTATCAAGGGAACACTCAGTTTATACTGAAAATTGGCTTCTGAAATGTTAGATAATGTCTCTATTTTAATTGTGGGTTCAGGTAATTACTTTTGAGGTCAAATGATTCAACGCGTTTTTGTAAAATTTTGTATAGTTCACTTTTTCCATTGTGCTCTGGTGCTTGTCTTTGACTTTCATGACCGGAACAACACTTTATAAGGCTCTTCACTGTAATGCTGAACACACACACTATTAGTGGTTTCCTCTGGCTGCTGGCTGGAGGTGTGGGGGAAGGATCTGCATCACGCAATTACAATCTTGGAACCAAATGAATAACAATACTACCGCCGCATGCTGTAGCCGGCGGACTTTACTCATCTGGGCCTCTTTAACCCCTGGAAAGCTGGTGTAGCAAGTCCTGAACTAATTAAATCCTATTGTGCAGTTTATCCTTTACCAGCCTGTAGGGTTATGAAGAAGCATGGTTTTATTTAAACAAACTACAATACTATTCTCATATTCATTATTACTCATTGCACTATAGTGAAATTCTAATATAGTGTAGAAAAGGTTAATGAATAAAGGTGTTCAGAGCTTTTAAAAAAGTGGAGAATTAAAAGGGGTATACACAAAGCAGAATGCTCTGTTCAAATTCAAGAACATATGGGGCCATATTTGAGCACTGCTGGCCTCCCCTCTAGGGTACTCCTATCAGATGTTACACACAGTCAGGTAATGTTACTACTTAGGTGTTACAGAATAACATGCAAGCTGAAATGTGCCTACTGTTTTTGATGTGTTGAACTCTTCAGGTTAATATATGTTGCTAACCTGCTACTTTGATCATTGATCGAGCTTTGCAAACACCAGTCCACAGGGGACTTCCTCTACTGTTGGCATTATACTGCTAGTCGACAGGGACGCCCAGCGAAGTACCCCCATACTTTATGCCTGCAGGACTCTGTTCGATGATCCTGTGAGGACCAAGCCTGGACTGTTATGTGATAACTGACATATTATCTCACCTATGGTCGTATGTACTGTTTTTCAATAAAATTGACTGTTTAAAGATCTGATAAAAAAAAAAAAATGGAGGAATAAAAACAAAAACAGTTTATTGCCTGTACTCTACTGTCCTGACCAGACCTAAGTAAAGTTTTGTCCATTTTTCAACAATTCTGCTATTATATATAGATGATATATTCTGGAGCACTGTGCAGAAATTGTCATCACTCACTTGTGTCGGGCTCACAATCTAATAATAATAATAATAATAATAATAATAATAATAATAATAATAGTCCTTTAATAGTCCCACAGTGTGTTACAGTAGCAAAGATAAGCGGATTCAAATACAAAATGTACAGGAATGTTCCAAGGTAATAGGCATTACATTGATAGTAGACAGACAGATAGGACGTAGCGGGTGGGGGGGGGGGGGATTTAACAGGCAGAAAGATATTTCAGTTCTCTGTGTGTATTTATCACCTCTTAGGTCGGTGTTGATTGTACAGCCTAACTGCGGTGGGGAGGAAAGACTTCTGATAGCGCTCCTTCTCACACTTAGGGTGGAGCAGTCGGTCACTGACAGTACTGCCCAGCGCGATCAAAGTCTCATGCATGGGATGGGACTTCTTCTTCTGCATGGAACTCACCACGGACAGTATCCTTTGTCACCCACCACCTGCACTGGGTCCAGGGGGCTCCCCAGGACAGAGCTGGCCCTTCTAATCAGCTTGTCAAGTTTATTTCTGTCCCTGGTTGCTCCCCCAGCAGGCCACTCCAAAGAAGATGGCTGATGCCACTACCGAGTTGAAGAAAGTCCTAAGAAGTGCCCCCCGGATTCCAAAGGCTCTCAGCTTCTGAAGCAGGTAGAGCCTGCTGTGGCCCTTCCTGTACAGGACCTCCATATGATCTGCCCAGTCCAGCTTATTATTAAGGAGCAAACCCAGGTACTTATAGGTGTTCAAAATCTCGATGCCCATCCCCAGGATGTCCACTGGTTTAGGAGGGCATCTGCCTTTACAGAAGTCCACCACCATCTCCTTGGTCTTCCCCGCGTTGATGTTCAGGTGGTTCTACTGGCACCAGTCCACAAAATCCCGGTTCAGTTCTCTGTTCTCCCTGTCATCATCGTCTGTGATGAGACCTACTATTGCAGAGTCGTCAGAATACTTCTGTAGGTAGCAGCTAGATGAGTTGCACCTAAAATCTGCAGTATACAGTGTGAAGAGGAAAGGGGCGAGAACCGTACCCTGAGGTGCCCCCGTATTACAGATCACGGTATCTGACACACAGTCTTGGGCTCTCACGTATTGAGTTCGAGGTTGAGGGAGGTTACTTGAGAAACTTCCCTTTCTCAAGTAACATGTGCTCCTTATAAAGTTTTACTAAAGTTTTTTTATAACTTGGTAGAGCAAATTAAAACAGTCAGCAAACTGTTCAACAATAGCATCCCTGTTTATAGCCACCTGGTCTGTGCAAGGGGAGTCTCCCTCTTCCTCACATTGAGTGTAACAGTAGAGCTGACAACCTAAATCCTCTGATGGCAGAATATTGTTCACTTGTGGTGCTCCTCATCAGTTGAGCTCTCCAGTTCCCATGATGGTCACCTTCCATCTTGCATCCATCAACAACCTGTTGTTGCTGTTGGCTCTGATGTTAATACTGCCGTACTTCATACTTGTCCCCTACTCTTGGGAAAGCACACATCCCACTCACCCCAGCTTGGAGATCTCCAGCTAGGCCTACCTCAGGCCTAGCTCTTTGGTCACACATCACGTTCTTCCTCTCTGCCAGGGGCGTATTAACTGAACTTGCACTTCTCCAATAGTCATGTGAAGACCTTTTCAGGCCTCCTTGGGTCCCAAGAAGTGGCAGCACCTGTGATGGCGCTGCCCTCTAGGCAGGGCCGGCGTCAGCACCCGGCTTACCGAAGCAAGTGCTGGAGCCCCATGCTCCTGAGGGGGCCCACTCAGCAGTGGCTCAATCACAGGCCCAAGCAGTGACGTCTTGTGTGCGTGGCTTCAGTTGCCAGGAAGAAGAGGACCGAGGAAATGCTAAAGACAGTCGGTAGGAGCGAGGATGCCCAGGAGAGGTGAGGCAAGGTGAGTATAAGTGTTTGTTATTCATCTGGGCCTAATCAGCAAAGGAAAGCCGGCATCGGCGTTCCATTTTGGCAATCCTGTGGCCGAGTACAGTGGTGGAAAATGAAATGGAATTACCTAGGTCCCCTGTGCTGCAATGCATCAGTGCAAACCATTGAGCCACTGTGCTGTCCATCCAACATAACTATATCAAGTGATCACAATGTCTGTAAAGTGCTGCAGAATATGTTGGTTGGCACTATACAAGTAAGCAAAAGTATCCATTATAACAAACATCCCATAGCAGCTATAGGATGATGCGTCATATGGACAAGCTATAAAATGTTGTATCACTCTGGACAAAACATCATTGTCATCTAGTTATCACAGTAAGTGCATTAGAACATTTATTTTTCTGTTTTCTAAAGGTTCACAGGGTTGAAAATGTAATCCTATAAAATCCTTGTGATAGGAAATGGTTGTGCCTGATATCTAGTCTATTTTTTTTTTTATTTATTTAGCTATGAACTTAAAATTACATTTTATACACATGGGGATGTCAGGGCAGCTCTTCACAAAAATAACTGCAAATTTTTTTCATTTTATTTTTTTCTTTTTTAAGAAAAAATTAAAGAATATTATTTATTTCAAAACAATAAAAAAAAAATCATGTTTTTAAAGTGGTTAATACACTATACACAATTTTATTTTTTTTCAGTAAAATTGCAGCTTCAAGCAGAAGAGAGAGGTGTGGTATCAATCAAGGGAATCAGTGCAAATCGATACCTTGCAATGAAAGAAGACGGCAGATTAATAGCACTGGTAAGATCTTAATTTCGCTCAATATATGTGCAAGAAGTATATCATGATATGTGAAGGGGTAAGAACAAACTATTGATATGGTTAGTAAGTGTATGCAATCACAACAATGTGCATCATTGGTTTGAATACACTTTCTATAGAAGCAATGAAATGGTACCATATTCTCTTACATACTGTATGTCACTCTAAGGCTGGGTTCACATCTGCACTTGGTGAGCACTCGGAGATTCTGTTCCCCATTCTGCTTTACAAATGTGGAGAGAAAAGTCCTGCAAGGACTCGAAGAATGGAAACCCGAACACAGGTGTGAACCTAGCGAAATATATTACAAATCCTATTGGTAACCATTAAAAAAAAACAAAAAAAAAAAAAACACCTATCCGGAGTTTCATCACTCCTGATCCAACAGCAGAATAAAATTCCAAACAAGTTGCAAACAATGAGAAGCTGTTGGGAAGCTCCCTTAAAGAGGTTGTCCAGTTTCAGACGAATATTGAGAGTTAAATATTATTTTTTGTATAATGAAAAATTATACCATTTTTCAATATACTTTCTGTATTCCTCATGGTTTTCTAGATATTTGCGTGCTATCATTCATTTTACTAACCTCTAGTGGGTAAAAATCAGTCCATGGTCATGTGATGGACATACAGGTGCACAGCTTATTAAAAGAAATGTGTGCTGTGACTTTAGTGAGCTGTGCACCCGTGTGTACATCACATGATTAGGGACTGTCCGTCACATGATCATGGTCTAAATTTGTATTCAGTATGCATGCAGGCAGAGATCTAGAAAACCACAAGGAATTAAAACAGTAGGTAAATTGGGAAATTGTATAACTTTTCATTATACAAACAATAATATCTGTCTGAAACTGGATAACCCCTTTAAGTTGTCAACATGCACTATAATGTATATTGTAGTGTATAGTTACCCATGGTATGGTAGTATTAAAAACCCTTGAGCACATTACACTGATATAGATGTTTTGAGGTCTATACAAGGGGATACACACATGCACGCATACATGTATATTAATGGAGTTTGTCAGGGATTTTCTATACTGAGCAATCGTCGTCATACAGGAGTTGATTCATTGATGCCAACAAAGCAAATAAAGTGATCAAATACAAGACATGGCAAATTTTCCCACAGCTAAATTGAGAGGCTGACGTTTACATTTCATTTCCCAGTGCATAATAGTTACCTTGTTTTATAGTGAAAAAGACTGCAGGTTTATAGCGTTCAAGGCTCGGCTTAAGTGTGAACGTTTATGATAATGTCAATGAAAAAGTAGTCCTGTGAGAGTTTTCTATATACAGTCATATGAAAAAGTTTGGGCACCCCTATTAATCTTAATCATTTTTAGTTCTAAATATTTGGGTGTTTGCAACAGCCATTTCAATTTGATATATCTAATAACTGATGGACACAGTAATATTTCAGGATTGAAATGAGGTTTATTGTACTAACAGAAAATGTGCAATATGCATTAAACCAAAATTTGACCAGTGCAAAAGTATGGGCACCTCAACAGAAAAGTGACATTAATATTTAGTAGATCCTCCTTTTGCAAAAATAACAGCCTCTAGTCGCTTCCTGTAGCTTTTAATCAGTTCCTGGATGAAGGTATTTTTGACCATTCCTCTTTACAAAACAATTCCAGTTCAGTTAAGTTTGATGGTCGCCGAGCATGGACAGCCCGCTTCAAATTATCCCACAGATGTTCAATAATATTCAGGTCTGGGGACTGGGATGGCCATTCCAGAACATTGTAATTGTTCCTCTGCATGAATGCCTGAGTAGATTTGGAGCTGTGTTTTGGATCATTGTCTTGCTGAAATATCCATCCCCGGCGTAACTTCAAATTCGTCACTGATTCTTGTACATTATTCTCAAGAATCTGCTGATACTGAGTTGAATCCATGCGACCCTCAACTTTAACAAGATTCCCGGTGCCGGCATTGGCCACACAGCCCCAAAGCATGATGGAACCTCCACCAAATTTTACAGTGGGTAGCAAGTGTTTTTCTTGGAATGCTGTGTTTTTTTGACGCCATGCATAATGCCTTTTTGTATGACCAAACAACTCAATCTTTGTTTCATCAGTCCACAGGACCTTCTTCCAAAATGAAGCTGGCTTGTCCAAATGTGCTTTTGCATACCTCAGGCGACTCTGTTTGTGGCGTGCTTTCAGAAACGGCTTCTTTCGCATCACTCTCCCTTACAGCTTCTCCTTGTGCAAAGTGTGCTGTATTGTTGACCGATGCACAGTGACACCATCTGCAGCAAGATGATGCTGCAGCTCTTTGGAGGTGGTCTGTGGATTGTCCTTGACTGTTCTCACCATTCTTCTTCTCTGCCTTTCTGATATTTTTCTTGGCCTGCCACTTCTGGGCTTAACAAGAACTGTCACTGTGGTCTTTCATTTCCTTACTATGTTCCTCACAGTGGAAACTGACAGGTTAAATCTCTGAGACAACTTTTTGTATCCTTCCCCTGAAAAACTATGTTGAACAATCTTTGTTTTCAGATCATTTGAGAGTTGTTTTGAGGAGCCCATGATGCCACTCTTCAGAGGAGATTCAAATAGGAGAACAACTTGCAATTGGCCACCTTAAATACCTTTTCTCATGATTGGATACACCTGGCTATGAAGTTCAAAGCTCAGTGAGGTTACAAAACCAATTTTGTGCTTCAGTAAGTCAGTAAAAAGTAGTTAGGAGTATTCAAATCAATAAAATGATAAGGGTACCCAAATTTTTGCACCGGTCAAATTTTGGTTTAATGCATATTGCACATTTTCTGTTAGTACAATAAACCTCATTTCAATCCTGAAATATTACTGTGTCCATCAGTTATTAGATATATCAAATTGAAATGGCTGTTGCAAACACCCAAATATTTAGAACTAAAAATGATTAAGATTAATAGGGGTGCCCAAACTTTTTCATATGACTGTATGTCATATATAACATTTACTCAAGTTTGTCATGATCAAGTTTTTTTTTTTTTTTTTTTTATAGGGTATAGTTCATTTACTCAAAAGTAAGTGAAAATAACATTTTCATATACAATACAATAGAATCTACAGCAATTGGTCAGTCTATTTTCACAAATGGGATTGTCTACTGGGTCTATGTGGGAGTCTGATGCAATGTCATTAGGGAACATCTTCATGCTCCAACATAGTCCTGCTGCGAGCCTGCTAAATTTAATGGTAGCTTGAAGGAAATAGTACAAGAGCTCAGGGTTATTTGACACTTGACTGATGAAGGCTGCAATGGGCACATCTCTGGCTGGTGCAAGGCAGGCACCTAATGCTAGCACACTGAGAACCTCAGTGGCATGCTCAGTTGTCCTATTCAAATAAAACTACTCAGCGAAATAATATTTAAGGAAGTTAATAGCAGGGGGTTAAATATACAATACGGTACAAAAATTTTAGGCAGGTGTAGAAAAGTAAGAATGCTTTAAAAAATAAAAGTGTTAATAGTTTATTTTTGTCAATTGAAAGAAATAAGTGAATGAACAAAAGAGAAATCCAAATCTAATCAATATTGGGTGTGACCTTTGCCTTCAAAATAGTATCAATTCTTCTAGGTACACTTACGCACAGTTTTTAAAGGAACTCGGCAGAGAGGTTGTTCCAAACATCTTGAAGAACTAACCATAAATCTTCTATGGATGTAGGCGTGCTCAAATCCTTCTGTTAATACATGTAATCCCAGACAGACCGGGTGATGTTGAGATCAGGGCTCTGTGGGGGCCATATCATCACTTCTAGGACGACTCCTCCAAAGGGCGGTTACACCAAATATTAATGTGATTTAGATTTCTCTTTTGTTTATTCATTTTATTTTGTTAATTGAAAAAATAAACTATTAACACTTCTATTGTTTTGCAGATGCTCTGACCCAGTTGTCAAGTCATTGCAATCTGAACCTTTTCAAAGTCACTCAGATTTTTACATTGCCCATTTTTTCTGCTTCTCGGGCCATGTTCTAACATTGTGGCTGCCACGCAGCGACAAGCCCTGTCTGCATGCAATGGCCAATGATAGCATGATTATGGAGGTATTCAGTGGCCTCCACATGCGTTTAGGGTTTCATGTGCATGCTACAGCCACATTGTTAAACACAACGTAACGCCTCAACATTACTGACAAACATATCCCACCCTTATAATTATTGTCCAAATACAATTACTGTAGACAATGCACAAAATGATGTTTAGTGTAATTACATATAGATCATTTAGAAAATGGCAATACACACACAAACTATATGGAGCTTTTATGACACTCCATTCTGAATCTATATGCATTAATATGTCGTTGGTCCTCCTTTCCATCTAAAACAGCTTCTACTCTTCTACAAATTTTTGAAGAATGTCTATGGGAATGTTGTCAGTTCATTCAGAACAGTGTTTGTACAGTCAGATACTGATGTTTGGGAAGAGGACTTGACTCGCAATCTCAGTTTTAATTCATCCCAAAACTGTGTGATAGGATTGAGGTCAGGGCCCTGTGTGGCCTAGTCAAGTTCTTCCACACAAAGTCAACAGTACACTTATAGACCTTGAATTGTGCCCTGGGACACAGTCATGCTAAAACAGAACAGAGACTTCCCCAAACTGTTCCCACAAAGTTGTCCAAAATGTTCCGTGTAGTAAGTCATAGACTCCTCCTCTTCTGATTATCCTTGGTGGTGGTGAAATGCTCCTTCCCATGCCTTCACTTCTCCAATAACACAGACAATATTTACTGCTTCTGACTGACCATGGTTGTCAGCCATTTACAGTGATGGCCAAAAGTATTGGCACCCCTGCAATTATGTCAGATAGTACTCAATTTCTTCCAGAAAATGATTGCAATCACAAATACTTTGGTAATAATATCTTCATTTAATTTGTCTTCAATGGAAAACCACAAAAAGAATTGTCAAAAAGCCAAATTGGATATAATTCCACACCAAACATAAAAAAGGGGGGTGGACAAAAGTATTGGCACCCTTTCAAAAATCATGTGATGCTTCTCTAATTTGTGTAATTAACAGCACCTGTTACTTACCTGTGGCACATAACAGGTGGTGGCAATAACTAAATCACACTTGCAGCCAGTTGAAATGGATTAAAGTTGACTCAACCTCTGGCCTGTGTCCTTGTGTGTACCACATTGAGCATGGAGAAAAAAAAAGAAGACCAAAGAACTGTCTGAGGACTTGAGAAGCAAAATTGTGAGGAAGCATGAGCAATCTCAAGGCTACAAGTCCATCTCCAAAGACCTGAATGTTCCTGTGTCTACCGTGCGCAGTGTCATCAAGAAGTTTAAAGCCCATGGCACTGTGGCTAACCTCCCTAGATGTGGACGGAAAAGAAAAATTGACGAGAGATTTCAACGAAAGATTGTGCGGATGGTGGCTAAAGAACCTCGACTAACATCCAAACAAGTTCTAACTGCCCTGCAGTCCGAGGGTACAACTGTGTCAACCCGTACTATCTGTCAGCGTCTGAATGAAAAGGGACTCTATGGTAGGATACCCGGGAAGACCCCACTTCTGACCCAGAGACATAAAAAAGCCAGGCTGGAGTTTGCCAAAACTTACCTGAGAAAGCCAAAAACTTTTTGGAAGAATGTTCTCTGGTCAGATGAGACAAAAGTAGAGCTTTTTGGGAAAAGGCATCAACATAGAGTTTACAGGAAAAAAAAAGAGGCCTTCAAAGAAAAGAACACGGTCCCTACAGTCAAACATGGCGAAGGTTCCCTGATGTTTTGGGGTTGCTTTGCTGCCTCTGGCACTGGACTGCTTGACCGTGTGCATGGCATTATGAAGTCTGAAGATTACCAACAAATTTTGCAGCATAATGTAGGGCCCAGTGTGAGAAAGCTGGGTCTCCCTCAGAGGTCATGGGTCTTCCAGCAGGACAATGACCCAAAACACACTTCAAAAAGCACTAGAAAATGGTTTGAGAGAAAGCACTGGAGACTTCTAAAGTGGCCAGCAATGAGTCCAGACCTGAATCCCATAGAACACCTGTGGAGAGATCTCAAAATGGCAGTTTGGAGAAGGCACCCTTCAAATCTCAGGGACCTGGAGAAATTTGCCAAAGAAGAATGGTCTAAAATTCCAGCAGAGCATTGTAAGAAACTCATTGATGGTTACCGGAAGCGGTTGTTCGCAGTTATTTTGTCTAAAGGTTGTGCTACCAAGTATTAGGCTGAGGGTGCCAATACTTTTGTCCGGCCCATTTTTGGAGTTTTGTGTAAAATGATCAATGATTTGACTTTTTTTTCATTCTCTTTTGTGTTTTTTCATTGCAAGCAAAATAAATGAAAATATTATTACCAAAGCATTTGTGATTGCAATCATTTTCTGGAAGAAATTGAGTATTATCTGACAGAATTGCAGGGGTGCCAATACTTTTGGCCAGCACTGTATGTGAGTGTGAATCAAAGCAGGAGTCGGTCTGTGGAAAAAATGTTGGTGTTGGTGGTTTGGCCTACCAACTCCACAGCCCTGGTCACAGCGCTCATACAAGTGCCACAGCCCCTTCAAACAGCTGATCAGTCGGGGTCCTGGGAGTGAGATCCCCACAATCTCTTATTCATAACCTATCCTGAGAATAGGTTCAATAAAAATGAGTTGGAAAACCTCTTTAAATACAAGTTATGCTTAATATATGGCACTTGCTGGTGGATACTTGGCTAGGTAGTTGTTGGCACTCTAAATTACAGTTGTTGGCAGGTTTATGGATCCATTTTTTTCTCAGCTGTAACAATTTTTATTAAGAAAGAATACATTTATTTAAAAAGAAAGCGTATTGTGATGGTAAAAATAAGGTTGTGTCATGGAAATAATTCAGAATTCTGGCCTTGTACAAGCAGAAATGGATCAACCTCATTCATTGTCTGAAACACTCAAGGGAGTTTAGTTGAAGTCATTCCCAGCATTTCCTGTAACTACTAATACACTGATGCTGTGATTTGCTGCGTGTACAATTGTTTTCCATTAAAAACCATTTGCTGATAGAAAACCATAATTATTATTCCCTGAACTAAAATAAAATCACTGTATAAATATGTCACTTAACCCCCTAACAGTCACATTAAAATTGCAAAAACCCTCCTGAAAATGTAACTTTTTTATTGCAGATTTTGAATTTATGGCGCAAACAAATATTACTGACATATAACTTTGGTGCATTATGTGGATTTTAACCCTATAATGATCTATCACATTTTTTTTATAATGTTTATTGAGTTTTTATGCATTTTTGAGTTTTATAAATTCCAACAGTACATAAAAGACACTATGACATACCGTAGTATAAGGACACAAAACTGGTTATTTGCTCAGGACATCTGACATTCTAGAGTATATCCATTGTGACAGCTTGGGGAATTAGACTCAAATGGTGGCTTTTCCTGGTCCCAACAGCGGTGGTTCGTGGTACTGGGCGCCGGTGAGACAGCGTTCAGACGGTGCCAATTTAAAACAAAGTGGCTTTATTACAGCTTAAGGGCAACATAACAAAACAACAAACAAAACCTAGGCCGCCGTTCGGGCCCTAACTCACTTATAGAGCCCCTCACTAGCCTGACTCTTGCTCAGCTCTAGCAAAGAGTCTCTGTGGGACCCAGCCCTTCTGGGACAGAGCCTATCTCTCGGTCCTTAGCTGGTCCACTTGAGCAGCCGGACTAATGCTCCACTCAGCAAAAGTCCCCTCTGGACGCCAGCCCTCTGGCACAGACCGTCTATCTGTGCCGCTGGTCCACTACCTCCTTCTCCATGCAGGATACTCCAGCCTTCTGGAGTTGCACGCCACCCACTCAAAGGTATGTCTGAAGGCCTTTTCAGGGCTGGGCCTGGGTCGCTCAACAGCGCCCTCTGGCTCACATACCTACACCATGTATCCCATTTCGAGATCAATTTGGGATATGTACCCATCCCTCTAGCTATTAGTTCTTCCCTGAGAAATTATAACTCTACCCTATGGACTATCTCTTTAATGTCTATTTTTTTCTGTAAAACAATTTAGGTGCCTTGGTCAGCATTAACTGGGTTAAATCGCAAAAGTCCACGGTAGCCTCTATCCTGGGGTTATCTGAAGTGACAGGGACAGGAGAATAATAAAATCATTTTCTCCTCTCTCTGCAAACTGTAAGTTGCACATGTTCTCCTGCACACTGGTTAAAGTAAAACTGCAAGTATATGCAGCCTCGCTTTAACCCGTTATATCTCTAAATCTATGTGGGCATGATCTTGGTTTTATTTAGAAACCAAGATTAAGGAAATAAGACCAAGATCCCGGCTCTAGCCCTCGCAGCTCTGGCGTTAGAGCCATTTAAAGTGATAGTGCCCCTGTAATCCGAGCAGGATTCGTCCAGGATTATTCAGAACAGGACAGACTTTCTCCGCCTTTGCTGATCAGCTGATTGAATGGGCATAGGTGCACAAGCACTGTGTTCCCTTCATTGTTTACAGGCACAGCTCCTTACTTTTGGCAGTAGCTGTGCTTGGCATTACAGCTCAGTCAAATTCACTTCAATGACACAAAGTTCCAGTGGCCTATAATACTACAACTTCTGATGTGCAAGACATAATTTATGGGAACACTATATATGGAAGACACATGAAAAATAAATACAACCCAACAACTGTTTTTGTCTCATATTACAACTAAAACTGATAATTATATAAAGAAATAATTTCTGCATGTCCCAGGAGATCAGCCATTGTCCATCTGGCTCTGTTGTGTACCAGACTGAACCTTATTTAGCTGTTTTGTATACTAGAGCAAACCTTCTCCAGCTGTGATTGACCCTTCTTCCACTGTGTTGTATGCCAGACTGACCCTTATCTGTATTGTGTGATAAACTAATCCATCTCTGGTTCTGTTTTGTGCCAAATCAACCCTTCTTCTGGCTTTATTGTGTGCCAAATTGACCCTTATCCGGCTGTCGTGTGTGCCTAACCAACCCCTCTTCCTCTGTGTTGTGCCAAAAAAAACGCCCTCTGGTTTTGTTATGTGCTAAAAAAACCTTTCTGGCTGTGGTGTGATCTAGTCCAACCCTGTTTATTTTGAGCACCCCTCCTTATTACACTGGTATCAAGTTTCCACAATTAGTTTGTGGGTTGGTGTATTACATTAACCTTTCTCCCCTTCCTTGTGTGCTGTACGATTCATGTTTTGTGCTTATGTACAGACAGACACATTGTGTGTTTTTTTTTTTTTATCAAATATATATTAAAGGTTAAGTTTTAACCACATTAATCTCTATTCAGTGGCCTTTCTTACTATGTGGATATCTCCGTGATTTAGTATCCACAAATAAGGTGGATAGGTAAAGCTAAATTATAGATTTATCATCATTTCAGTCACAAAAAAAGTTACTAAATGAATTTTGTTTTTACAGTGCCTTGCGAAAGTATTCGGCCCCCTTTAACTTTTCAACCTTTTGCCACATTTCAGGCTTCAAACATAAGGATATAAAATTTTAATTTTTTGGTGAAGAATCAACAGCAAGTGGGACACAATTGTGAAGTGGAACGAAATTTATTGGATATTTTAAACTTTTGTAAAAAATAAAAAACTGAAAAGTGGGGTGTGCAATATTATTCTGCCCCCTTAAGGTAATACTTTGTAGCGCCACCTTTTGCTGCGATTACAGCTGCAAGTCGCTTGGGGTATGTCTCTATCAGTTTTGCACATCGAGAGACTGAAATTCTTGCCCATTCTTCCTTGGAAAACAGCTGGAGCTCAGTGAGGTTGGATGGAGAGCGTTTGTGAACAGCAGTTTTCAGCTCTTTCCACAGATTCTCGATTGGATTCAGGTCTGGACTTTGACTTAGCCATTCTAACACCTGGATACATTTATTTGTGAACCATTCCATTGTAGATTTTGCTTTATGTTTGGGATCATTGTCTTGTTGGAAGATAAATCTCCGTCCCAGTCTCAGGTCTTTTGCAGACTCCAACAGGTTTTCTTCCAGAATGGTCCTGTATTTGGCTCCATCCATCTTCCCATCAATTTTAACCATCTTCCCTGTCCCTGCTGAAGAAAAGCAGGCCCAAACCATGATGCTGCCACCACCATGTTTGACAGTGGGGATGGTGTGTTCAGGGTGATGAGCTGTGTTGCTTTTACGCCAAACATATCGTTTTGCATTGTGGCCAAAAAGTTCGATTTTGGTTTCATCTGACCAGAGCACCTTCTTCCACATGTTTGGTGTGTCTCCCAGGTGGCTTGTGGCAAACTTTAAACGAGACTTTTTATGGATATCTTTGAGAAATGACTTTCTTCTTGCCACTCTTCCATAAAGGCAAGATTTGTGCAGTGAACGACTGATTGTTGTCCTGTGGACAGACTCTCCCACCTCAGCTGTAGATCTCTGCAGTTCATCCAGAGTGATCATGGGCCTCTTAGCTGCATCTCTGATCAGTCTTCTCCTTGTTTGAGATGAAAGTTTAGAGGGACGGCCGGGTCTTGGTAGATTTGCAGTGGTCTGATACTCCTTCCATTTCAATATGATCGCTTGCACAGTGCTCCTTGGGATGTTTAAAGTTTGGGAAATCTTTTTGTATCCAAATCCGGCTTTAAACTTCTCCACAACAGTATCACGGACCTTCCTGGTGTGTTCCTTGGTCTTCATGATGCTCTCTGCGCTTTAAACAGAACCCTGAGACTATCACAGAGCAGGTGCATTTATACGGAGACTTGATTGCACACAGGTGGATTATATTTATCATCATCAGTCATTTAGGACAACATTGGATCATTCAGAGATCCTCACTGAACTTCTGGAGTGAGTTTGCTGCACTGAAAGTAAAGGGGCCGAATAATATTGCACGCCCCGCTTATCAGTTTTTAATTTTTTACAAAAGTTTAAAATAACCAATAAATTTCATTCCACTTCACAATTGTGTCCCACTTGTTGTTGATTCTTCACCAAAAAATTTTAATTTTATATCTTTATGTTTGAAGCCTGAAATGTGGCAAAAGGTTGAAAAGTTAAAGGGGGCCGAATACTTTCGCAAGGCACTGTAGTCACAGGTATTTCCACAAATAAAGGATGGTCTTTTTGAAAACAAACTTTAGTCACGACTGTTGATATACTATGCATAACATAGTAGAAGTGACAAAATCCGATTATGCCACTGGTTTTAGAGACTCAACCATGTAAGTAAAAGGAAATGCATTTATTTTAGCAGCGATTTACAGATATTGTTAACACTGTCCCATATAGGGCTCACAATCTAAATTTCCTATCAGTATGTCTTTAGAGTGTGGGAGGAAACCGGATTACCCAGAGGAAACCCACGCAAACACGGGAGAACATACAAACTCCTTGTTGTCCTTGGCTGGATTTGAACCTAGCAGTCAGAATTTCAAGGCTAGAGTGCTAACCACTGACTTACCTAGCTGCAGATATGGACCAGTTGTAAGATCTTGGAGTAGAGGGAGTGACAGGTCTTTTTTTTTTTTTTTTTGCCTTACAAACCATGATTTTGTTCATTAAGCTGTGATGTACAATAAAAGTTATTCCGAATCTCAAAACATTTTACATTACATGCTTAATAAAATGGAGCCCAATGAATATTCAAAGCTGCTTTACTGTGGTTGCTAAGGCGTAATACACCTCAATTATTTTCCTGGCCCTGACTGTGCAGCGATGCATTCGGTCCACACATTAGATGTTTTCCATGCGAGTTACATTTATGTATGGGATATAAGCCTATTTGCCAAAGTAATCCCAAGCCCACGATAACTGTACTTTTGAGACTTGGAAGCCAGAGGATGTACAGTAACGGCTATTACTGCTACTTAACTCAGATGTGTTTTAAACAGGCACCGTATTCTTTTTATGCCAGGGCTTCTTCCATTCATCATTAAATATAGAAACATGACTTTACCTATAAGTCAGTGCTCAATAGCTACACATTAACCGCCAATCCTCCTGGCATGTAAGGCAGTATTACTAAAGATATCTTACCTAGGACAGGAAATTCTACTTGTTAAGTTGCTCTTGCACTGAAATGTTTAAAACATTGCATAATGTAAGAACAATTCAAAACAAAGACGCAAAAATACATTGATCTGCACAAAACTGTATCTGCTACACAATATTAAATAGCTTCTAGGTCACCAATAGTAGACATAGGCTCTGTTGAGGACTAGAATCTTATAACTTGCAAATATGGCCTTTTATGCAGTATTACATAATGGCAATACAAGTAAATGGTCAATCATGTAATACATGCATGGCTTGAATACCCCAGAGCAAGAGCTGCTGTTTATAAACTCATAGAGTAGATTATGAGAAGACAACCGCCGTCTGTCATATCCATATGCCCTAAGAGGCCAAATGAACAGGTGCGGTTTTAACACAACCCCTTTAAATCCCTTACTGTTACCAGTACCAATTAGTTTTGTCACAAAAGGAGTTAAAAAGCCTAAAAGAGTATTCATGTTTTGTTTCATATGCAACTGATTTACTTTATTGCCAACTTTCTAGCACACATGGAAATAATACTATAAATTAATCTTAGGGATATCAAACTGGAATGAGATAATAGTCTGAAAATGCAAATTTGGTTGTACTATGTTTATTTTGCAAAGCTAAAGGAGGTCTAGTTTCACATGGCGCATTGTCTGAAAAATAAGTCTCCATACACTGCTGTGTCTCGTCTCTTCAATAACAAACAGTACCCCCCCTGTCTCCGTCTCCTAAGGCATCTCATCCAATTATGGGAATCTCTGGTTTGGCTGGCAGGAATTCATTTGCATACTTTACAAAATAATAATGGGGGTGATCTAAAACAATTTTCTTCAGTATTTAAAACCATAAAGGCTTTCTTGACATGAAGCAAATTAACCACTCTTACAGTCTGTCCACAATGTCTTCAGGATATTTACTCTAAAAGAAATGACATGAGTCAGCAAATAAACAAAGCTGGCAGTAACATCAACTGTGCACGCAAGGTCTACCAAAAACGTTTGGAACATTGGCCAATGATAAGTCACTGCTGCTGTGTATTTATAATAACTAATATGGCCATATAATGAATAGCTTTATCTCAGAAGGAAATCCTTTATAAGACTTTTATAATGCTATGCTGTATGAAGTTCCTTCCCGATCACAGTCCTGTGGATACATGCCAGCAATCAGCTCTTCTATTGGCTGATGGCATCATCTATGTGGATACAATAATGACTGTTTGTTGGAAGAGATACTGCTGATCTTTTCTGTGCACATGAACATGAACAGCACAATATTTGCATTCCCCATAAAATAACAATGGTGCAGTATCTTTTCTTCAACCTCCGTGCTATTCTGCACCTCTGAATACATTTCCTAAACACTCAGTACAGTGTGCCAGTAAGATCCTCTTTATTACACGGCCAGTGTATCTTAGAAGTTCTCTGTTTTGCACAATTACTTAGGTATTAGACACTTTTTTTACACTAGCTCAAATAAGCACAGTAAGCAGCTTTTTTTTTCATTTATTTCCATCTCATCAATCCAATTCTACATAGTTTATAAAAATCTTATAAATATTTTATTTTTTGCATCATATATTGCTCTCTGGTCCTCCTGTTATTTAATATTTGTCTACAGTGGATAGAGCCACCTCCATGGTTTTGCACTGTTATAGAGCTTGTAATGTAAGCTGTATATACTTATCAGTCAATTATATGGTGTGTATATAGGTGATGTTTATGACGTATTCAAAAGGAAAATATTATCTTTTTGGGCCTGTTGATTCCAAGCTTAATTACTTTTAGCCATTTAGGAAAATTCCTGTGGCCACCTCTTACCTTAGACCTGTGAATGACTTATGGCTTTAATGACCAGGATGTTATCAAAGAAAGTTAGCACAGCCGTAATAAAGAAGGTTGTAAATGCAAGGAGACACATTTTCCCATATTCAGTATATGAAAAAGAAAGATTTCAATCCACATCCCATACAGGAAGGTGGACTAGAGAGGAACAGTTAATATTCATAGAACTTGCCACCTCTGAAAAATACGACATTATAAAAAAAAACTGTTGATGTCCAAAGAAACTGTGTCACACTTGTGAATACAGCCATGTTGGGTGGGTGCATCTTCTAATGCTTACCAAGCTCCAAGGTATCAGAAGAACTGTAACTTGTAAGATTTTTATGTTTTATCTCCCTTTATTTTATAACTGTTTGTTTATGTTGCTTTCTGTTTTGTCTCTTTGTAAGTACTGAACCTTTTTGTATTAATGTTCACTTTGAACTTGGTCTTTGTATGCTCTATGGATCCATTGCCTTCTAAAGTGTCTTTTGCCATTTGACTGTTAGAGACACGTATGTGCATGTTAGTTGGGTTCCTACTACTGAAATTAGTAGGTGGTGGCAGCATGTATCTGGGGTGTGACTTATGCTCAGTTTGCAGCCTGAGTGAAGAGTGAGTGCATGATTGAGTGAGTGAAGTGAATTAACCCCTGATAGCACACCTATGTCAAATGCTAGGACTTGTCCGTACATGATATAGACCTGGATGGCACTGGTGCAGGTGCATTAGTCTTTGAGCAGTCCCCTTTTAGCTTTACAAATAAAATGCCTTGTGTACCCAATCCTCCCATGAGCTTGTTGTTTTAGAGATGAAAGTAAATGGAATCAATGACTTGAGCATCTCTCGAGATGTAAAAGAATCCCTTTCCTAGTATGGTAGCCAGCAGTGTTAGCTTGTAAGAAGAGGATGAAATGGTGAACAGGTAAATGGGAACAATGATGCAGAGCATGCTGGTCTGTTCACAGATCCAAGGTCTAGAATCTTGGAGGCAGAGCAGGATGCTCTGCATCATTGTTTCCATTTGTCTGGTGTCTTACAGTGCCAGTTGCTGTACCAGGAATCAAGGGTTATGTGTGCCCAAGGTTCCTGTTCCCAGTACCAAAGCCAGTAATGTAAGACACCTGGTAAATAGGAGGGTGCAGATCATTGTTGTGTGTCTACAAGACAGAGATGGGACCCATCACTGCGATATAATAAGAGACAAGGAACAATTTAGCAAAGCAGAGCTTTTTATGCCCAAGGCTCTTGGGCACACAAAGTGGAGAGCTTTCTGTGCTGTCTCCTAGTTACAAAAATATGTTACTGAGAGTATTTGCTGATTTAGAAATAAATATGCAAAGGCAAATATGAAAGCCCAGGATATTTTTTTAAAACTTGGAAAATGTGAGGAGGGGTAAAGGCGAACATTTATTACACTGCTGGGACAAGAAACTGTTTCCAAACTCCTGATGCTACTAACATAACTGTATAGAAGCACGCACACAGGGGCAAGCTGAGCTTCTTGCTTGTCACATGAAGGGCACAGTCCTGCACACTAAACAGGCTCAGCAAAGGAATGATAGGGAGGATAGCCATGTCCATTAAGGGAGACGTTGCAAGATGGGAATAACCCTTTAATGTAAACTAAGATGCGGCAATCTAATCTATAAAATATACGTTAGCATCTCTGGCATTAAACAATGTTTAGAGCATTTTAAAACAAACTTCAAAAGATGGCTATTTGATCCAAACATTATTACACACCGGAAATACTTTTGTGTCATTGACCTTATATTTCGGAAAACAGTCTCCATTTAGAACAGTATTACAGTAACAACTATTTCTATTACGTTTATCCTTTACAGACATGAAAGATAGATCATGTTCTAAACCAGAGACTCTCAAGTTCTGGCACACCATCAACCAGAAAATGGTGATGTCTGGTCCTTACCTAGTCGAAGTCCATATCAAAATATAAAATATTTTATTTGTCTCCTTATCCCACCTTGAATTTATTATATGCACGAAAGGAGCCAATGATGTTCTACATTGACTGGTGCAGCCACATAATGACTTGCACAGATTACAGTCACTTCTGTGAAATATGCCTCCCCAACAGCTGGGCAGCCTGCTTCACAGTGTGAGAAGCACTGGCCTAAACCAATACAGTCACTTAGTTCATTAAGAAAAGGCAATGCCCCTAAGGTGTAAAGCTCCACCTCGTAGGGACCAGTTTAATAGGATAATTTTGGATCATAGGACCACAATGTTTTTATTTCATTTGGGAAAAGATTGCAATGCTGTACATTTATGGAGCAAACCATGGCCAATTAAGTCACCACGTGTTCCTCAGTGGAAGCCCCGTGATAACCCTGGTCACTATTGACAAGTTAAAGCTCTTATTTATGCTGGAAAGGGTGACATAGGGCATTGTGCCTACAGGAGGATTTGGGCATAATCTATTTTAAATAAATTATGGTCATGTGGAATTCAAACTATAGAATTTCCCATGATGATATGTTATGTCATTCCAAGGCATCTAGGTACAAGTATCATATGGAAAAAGAGTTACCCTAGTTTTAAAGACACACATAAGGCACCATGACAAAATGCACTGTAGAACCAAACAAGAAGGTATTATATTTTCTTTTAATTTGATGTGGAGATTCTCTTTAAAACATTAAAGTAAATATCACAAAAATAAATGAAAAATAAAACTAGTTTCTACTGGATAAACGGTCATGACAATACTGTATATCAATCCTCAGTAGTAACCCTTGTTTATTTCTCTTCCAGAAATGTATAACCGATGAATGCTTCTTCTTTGAACGACTAGAAGCAAACAACTACAACACTTACCGCTCTCGCAAATACAGCGATTGGTACGTGGCTCTAAAGAGAACTGGGCAGTACAAAAATGGATCTCAAACTTCACCAGGACAAAAGGCTATCCTATTTCTTCCCATGTCTGCAAAAAGCTGATCCTACTTATAGAAGTCTTTTATTCAGGCAAAGAAGGAATAATATTAAAAAAAAAAAAACCTCTATTGTAAATATATAAGAAATGTGATCATAAGGGATTAAAATAAATTCCCTTGAATGCCAGTGGTTAAAGCTGAAAAAGTAGAAAAAGTAAATATAATCATTCTAAAATATACCGTAATTACATGTAAAATATTATTAATAAGTAGCAAAATTATGACACAAACATTGCCCTTGTTGAGGTATCTTTCATTCCTGAAGAGTCAGCTGGGTATAAACTGACGGATAAATGTGTTGTTTTACTGTGAAACTTGCTAGAAGTCATTCCTGCATTTCATAGGTAGCTGGCAATTCTTTGTGGTACAGAGAGTAAAAAAGTCCAGAGTAAATAGCTGGGTAGGTCCTCATAGTAAGGTCAATGTTGTGAAACCCCTCTTTGTATCCATACAGTAGAAGTTTAGCAATTCTGCTAGTAATGGGAGTGGTGCGGCTGGTGTATGCAAGTTCTTTAAGGTCCATCCATTCACACCTCAAGCATTCCTGAGGGCAGAAATTAATGCTATAAGACAATGGCTTCAGACGACATATAATATACATATCTGACTTTCCAAAGGCACCAGGGTGATTATGTTGCTGCCTTATGCTCAAGAAGGAGTGAAACTCTGACTTGATGCCAGTCTCCTCAAAAACCTCCCGAACGGCAGTAACTCCTAAAGTGGGAGAGAGAATAAAAAAAAAAAGTTAGGATAGCTATATTAGAGAGCTCATGTTACAATTATCTTAACCAAGTGTCTACAGTAGGAATGTTTGTATTGTTTTATATTGGTAAAGACATTTTTTTTTGCATTATGTGAAAGTGCATTTGTTAAACATGCACCGTTTTCATAAAGAATTACATAAAAAGTGAAGAAACTTGGCACATATAGTACTTTATCTTGAACTGGGCCGGAGTTACAGCTATTCCACAAATACCAAAGCAGGGCTTTGTTAACTGGACTTAGTCCTGGTACATCTGGTACATAGATTAATGATCAGGAACACTGGAAGGTTTAAGGAAAACCTTCCTGTTTTTATGAACTTAAAGGGAGCCTGTCAACAAGAAAATGGGTATTCTGTAGACGGCTTGTTATAGAGCAAGAAGAGCTGAGCAGATTGATATATAGTTTTGTGGGACACGATTCAGAATAACCTATCATTTATCCATTTATTTCTTTGTTCTTTCTATGCTTAATATGAGTAATTGGGCAGTCCTAATGGGGATTATCTGCTATCTCTGTAGGCACAATCATGGTTAGATCAGCCCACTGAACTCAGGGGGATACCATAAACTTTTGTTGATGACATCAACCTCAACCCTCCCATTATCAATCAGAAGCATACTTGCCATTTAACCCCTTGAGTCCTAAGACATATTACAGAAAAAAAAGTAAAAATAGACTTTTTTTTTCTCCCTTGTTAATGAAAAGAAAACACACAATTGGTATCACCACATCAGTAACAACCAACCCCTAAACTAAAATTAGTATGTTATTTATTCTACACGATAAACATTAAAATTCAGATGCCAGAATTGATGTTTTCTGATCTCACCTGTCAAAAACAAAAAGTAATAAAAAGCGATGAAAAAGTCATATGTACCCACAAAATACAAGGCCTTGTAAAGCTACATTGAAATAAAATGTAAAAAGTTATGAATGCTGGAATGCAGAGAGAGATAAAAAGTTTAAGGCTAAAATGTGATAGCTATAGGGTTAAAATATCCAAAAGACACCAGAGCTATGTGTCAGTAATATTTACTTGAGCCAAAAATTCTAAATCTGCAATAAAAAAGAGACAATTTCATAAGGGTTTTTGCAGTTTCAATATGCCTGTTAGGGGGGTTAAGACATTTTTTTTAAAGGGGCTGCCCAAAAGTTAAAAAAAAAAAAAAAAAAGGCAGGACACAAAAAAATAACAGCTAAAATGCATACTTGTTATAAATATAATGAATATATTATAAATATAATGAAGGGAACCAAAAGTATTGGTTCCCTTCATTTGAATGGGGTTGTTTAGGTGAAAAGCAAATGTATTTCAAAAACAGCAGCACCCGCTGCATATCTGCAATAGGGACTAAATAATGCAGATCTATCAGAAGATCACAGGTTCCCTTTAAATACTTTTTTCTTTTTTACAAAACAAATTAAATGGGTACTAACCAATATCTTCACCTGGATCAGACAATCCACCTGGGAATTTCCATGCATTTACAGTCTGAAATGTTGAATGGCAAATGTTAAATTTGTATGTTTTTTTCTGTCATTTATTACTTTTACATGTGGATCTCTCATGCACATACTTGAGAAAAATAACAAAAAAATCATAAATGCCCTACTCCAGAAGTACTGTATGCGGTAATAATCAGAAAGCAAAGTTGTATGACTGAAGGAGGCCATAAGCTAGCCTACAAAGCCAAACAGTCACCTCACTCTCACCCCCACATGCCATTACCCTTATTGATAATAAGAATGGGGGTCCTGTGTACCGTTTGTATACAGCAAAAATAATGCATGCATACGGATACTCTAGGAGTACTGTACTTTACTTGTACTTAAATGGATTAGTAGTGCACATGTGCGACTACTGCTCTAAGTTGTGGTGGTCCAGTGGTGGGATTCCTAAATTGATAATCTGTGATTGTGGGACAACCCCTTTAAGAGGAATCACAGTTTCAAGATACCATACATAGAACATTAGCAATATGCATGAACATCCCAAAAGCATAGCACAAAATATGGAACAAATAATACCAATCCTTCTAACTAAACCTAATAATAAGCTACAAAGATTTTTTGTGTACAGAAGTATTTTCATGTATAGAGTTGTAAATGCTACTACTACACAGTTATTATTTATAATGCTGTTGTATAATTTTTGTACTTTCGACTTGTAGTTCAGTCATACTACTTTGGGATCAGATAGACAGAATTAGTAGTATGCATGTCTACAACTAATACAGAGGTCATGTAATAACAGAGTACACAAATACCAGGGCTGTGGAGTTGAAAAAAGTTATACGACTCAGACATCAAAATAAAATGATTCATTATTTTTAATTACACTATAAAATGTTTAATATTGTACAATTAATTAGATGCAAAGTTTGTTGCATATGTCAACGAACTGTCATATGAATTCAGTCCCTGGATTTGTAATGAACTAAAGGATTTTTACTGCTGAAGGAGTCTGGCTCTTCCTCCTAAGCTTGCCATTTAAAGGGGTTGTTCAGGATAACCTTTTTTTGCAAGGAGGCCGAGGAAGGTGAAAAAACAAACAAACAAAAACCCATACTCACCTGTCCCTGGTGCTTTGGTGTCTCCCCACTGATATCCCGTTCAACCTCTTTAAAGGTTTAAAGTGGTATTCCGGCCACAACAAGTTACCCCCTATTCACAGGGTGACTTGCTGATTGGTGGGGTCCAACTGATGAGTTCCCCAATGATCAATAGTGCTGCACTTGTGCCTCCAGTAGTCCCACTTAAATAAATGGAGTGGGTGTGCATTTGTCCAAACATAGCTCCATTCAGAGCAGGGAGCAAAACTCCACTAATGCTTGTGATTGGTGGGGGACCTAGAAGCTGGACCTCCCTGACCGATTTACAATTTATGACCCTGTTGTGTGGACAGGGAATAACTGCTAAGATAATGCTAAGATTATATGCCCTTTTTTTAACATACATGTGCTGTCAGTGTTTTCCATTGACAGCATATGGACATTTTGCTTTTATGGTCTTGTTAGTTGTTCATCACATTCGTAAAAAACAGATCAACCATTTTTAGAAAAAAAAAAAGCTACAGAGTTTGACCAGTGCAAAAGGTACAGAACACAAATGACATCTGTCTCCCGATGAATGGACCAAAATAGGGCATGTCTCCATGTTTATTTTTAGGGTCATGATCAGTACATAAAAAAGGACATGTGAATAATTACACTGAAATGAACGTGAAAAGTATGGATGAAACATATATGTGAAATAGGGATGTGTGAATCAGACACACGGCTTAAACTCGCTGCAGTAAAAAAAAAAAAAAGCTCAGCGAAAATGTAATGGAAATCACATTTTCGGTTTTCACTGCTTTTCTGTTGCATTTTTACCTCCTCCACATAAGTCTAAGGGGAAAGCGCAGCATTTTCTGCAGCATTTGTTTCCACAATGTGGGAATGATTATAAATAAAATCACTTTGCTGGGACTGTAAATGTAGCGTTTCCTTTTATTTTTGTGCAATGTGTGGCCTCAGCTTAAGAAAGGAAAGTGTGTCACTAAGCTTTCACAGGAGACAGAAGTCATATTTTAGATTAAAACATTTTTTTCCAGGATTCATTTTTAGACTTGTATAAAGCAGAGATAACCTTATAATTAGATATACGCACAAAACCAGTTTTACCCCTGAAAACAATGAATTATTAATACACACGCTTCAAACTAATTCAATACTAACAATACAGAAATATAAGACCCTAGTCATCCCAGCGTCATAGATTGTGTGGCATTCCAATATTGTGTCGGAAAGAATAGCATTCGATACCGGATGTTCGTAAAATAAATGTGGACAGGATCCAACTAAAACTGGGCAAAAAATAAACAGTAATATTTTGCTTAGAGTTAGCTTTATGTGCTAGGGATTTCCTGGTCAGCTGTTGTCTGAGTATGACCACCATTATTATGAGATACCCATTTAGATATACTCCCTCTACCCTCCAGGGACAACTAGACAGGAGAATGACAGCGATCTTTGTGGTACCTCAGGAAACATTTTGGAAGTCATCATGAGAGCTAACACCATAAAGGTTTTGTGTGGTCTAAGCGAATAAAATCAGGCGTAAACACTGTACAATGAAAATGTCATACAGCTAATAAAACGTACTGTACATATACAGTATTTTACATTTTAACTTCTCAGTATTTTTAAGATCTCTGGGAAGAGAATTATTTATTGTCAACCATCTTGACCATGTCCTGCAGTCACAACTGAGGCTTTGTTACAATTTATCACTGTTGACAATCCTTCGTGAACTACAAATTCCAGCAACTAAATCTCTCTTCCATCCTAGGCATATACCTTGCACCTATAATAACACACTGCAACAATACACTTGTCAACTGTCTGATAAGGAATAGTTTTACAGCTTCACAAATGTAAAAAAATGAAAGTGAAAAATGACAGCTTGAGATCTCAAGAATAGAAAAGAATTAAAACACATTAAAACTATTATAAGTCACTGAACTTTGTAGAACATGATGATTAATCTTTCATTACATAAGATTACACAAGACTGTTACCCTAAAGCTTGTCATACAGCTATTACAACTGCCAAAAGCTATTCTCTTGCCCTCCCATGCACATGCACTCTTGGCAGAGTATGCATGTGTGTTCTTCAATAGGGAAAGGGCAATAAGGTGTTGCTAGACACTTTTTGTGGTAGCTTATCACCCATGAGAACTCAGAAATCAACATGATCAACATACTGAAACTACCCTACTTACAGACCCCCCCGACATCTGCCATCATTGGTGAGTTGTTACACCCCCATACACATTAGAGGAGTTGTCCAGTTTCAGAAAATAAATGTTATTGTTTGTATAATGAAAAGTTATACAATTTTCCAATATACTTTCTGTATCAATTCCTTAGGCTGTGTTCACACGGAGTTTTCTGGCAGCAGATTTTGATGCGGAATCTGCCTCAAAATCCGTCTGAAAAAACTCCTCCCATTCATTTCAATGGGAGTCAGTGGCGTTTTTTTTCCTCTAGCGGAAAAAAAAAGCAACATGATCTATCTTGCCGCAGATTCCGCCCGCGGTGTCCGCGGCTCGAGCCGCGCTCCTGGTTAGGCCCATTCATCCGGGCTTAATCAGGAGCGGTTAGCCGTGATGGAATGCTGATGTACGGCATCGGAATCCCATTGCGGCTGACCGCGGCAAAAACTCCGGGGGCGGAAAATTTTGTGCCATATGAACACAGCCTTACAGTTTTCTAGATCTCTGCTTGCTGTTATTCTTTGTTTACTTCTTGATCAGTCCATGGTCATGTGATGCACACACAGGTGCACAGCTCGTTACAGTCACAACACAGTAATCATTCATTTGCCTGGTAATGAGCTGTACACCTGTGTGTCCATCACATGACCATGGACTGTATATCACATGACCATGGACTGATCAACTGGAAGTAAACAAAGAATAACAGCAAGCAGAGATATAGAAAACTGTAAGGAATTGATAAATAAAGTATATTGAAAAACTGTACAACTTTTCATTACACAAACAATAACATTTATTTGCTGAAACTGGAAAACCCCTTTAAGTGGTCAGCAGGACGCATTGAAATCAGTGGGTCCAGCAGACGTTCATCTAATGCATATGGCCACATAAAGATATTTACAGAACAATGCTGCTAGTCATCTTTCTAAACTGAATTAAATATTTTTCATGAAAATAAAACAAGGTTTTATTCTATATGCAATGCTGCTGCATATCTTCTTTTACAGCTACAAGAATAGCTGTAAAAAAAATCCGGACCAACAGTAGTAAAATAAAAGATCCTATGTTAACTACAGGTGCATCTCAATAAATTTGAATATCTTTGAAACTTTTATTTATTTCAGTAATTGAATAAAAAGGTGACCTCCTATATTTTCTAGATTATTTACACACAGAGTGTTCTATTTCAAGTGTTTTATTTCTGTAAATGTTGATTATGGATTACAGGTAATGAAAACCCAAATCTAAGAAAATTAGAATATTGTAGAAAAGTTCAGTATTGTAAATTCAGTGTGTCACCTGCCAAGGTTTCCTAAGCCTTTAAATGGTCCCTCAGTCTGGTTCAGTAGGACACACAATCATGGAAGACGCTGATTATGAATTGTATTACTGAAATGAATGAACGTTTCAAAGATTTATTGAGATGCACCTGCATGTCACTGAATTATGCTCTATAAAATAAATGTTGAAAAGATAAGAAATATGCAAGCTTTCAGTACTACCTAGTCCTCTGGGTAATAAGTGACGGACTGGCTGATAGTGATGTGCTGTGTGACACCTTCATATAACTTTCTATGTACCCCCAGCAACCTGTGTCATGTACATAGTTGTTGACATATTCTAGCCTTCCAGCTCAAAGCGTGAAAAACTGTGCTGCCAGTAGAGGAGGGGTTAAGCGTCTTGGCAGTCATCCCCTATTACAGTTGGCACTATTAATCAGACTTTTCTAAAAATATATTTCGGCAGAGAACCTCTTTTATAATACGGTAACCATATAGACGCTGCTATGGGATAGGATAACTGTGTCTTGTAATAGCTTTTATTTAATCACAAATATATTTAATATAAGTGACTGCTTTAATCTATATGTAATAGAGAAGGTGATTTCTAGTGTTGTTCTAAGTGCACTGATTTCAGTGATGTCACTTTGTAAACTATTAAAATGTATCTATTTAATACCATGAACTAGACTGTATGTGCTTCATTTTCCTATGGTCTTTTATAATGTTAGCACTAAACATTCTGTCTACGGTCAGTTGGTCCTGACTGATGGAAGTCATGTCCACTGGTTAAACACTTACCCTCCAAGCTTCAAAATCGTTAAAACAACTCTCAGCCCCCTACACACATGCACCCTCAGCTCCACTGAGTGTGCATGTGTCCTCAAAAGGTACAGAGGAATAAGCTGCTAACCAGATGTCTCTCGTGGACGTTTATATTCAGCGAGAACCAATGATCAAACATGTTGAAATACAACATGGCCAACCCTTCTTTCCCCCAGACATTAGCCATATACTTTAGGTGTTTAGCTGGTCCCACTGAGATCCACAGGTTTGTTTGACATTTGTCTAATGTATATGGCCAGATTTATTTTGTAAAAGTAATACAGTAGTGACATCTTTATGTATATGGCCGTATTTAGATGTTAAGGCCTCCATGTGCATAAGAGAACTCATCAGTTTCTACAGCACCGGCTGACAATACTCAGATGATTGATGTAATTATGTCAACGGAAAGAAAGATGGGGCAAGTTGAATTTGATCATTCTGATCTTTTGGTCACTGAGGCTGATGCCACAGGTGTCTGGTAGTGGATTACTGTCCTTTTCCCATTAGCTGAGTGTACACATGTATGGGGAAGTCAGTAGGAATAGCTATCAGCTGTTAAAAGTGTACGTTGCACTTTATATATGTGATCAATTTGGCAATGCTAGTGATCCTTTGAAAGCTTACCTACCTTCATGCTCCAGTGCTGTTTCTGTTCTTTCCTGAGGCCAACCTATTGCTGAATCACCTATTTTAGCTTAAAGAGGTTGTCCAAGATATATATATATATATATATATATATATATATATATATATAAATTTATTTATTTATTTATTTTTTTTTAAAGTAGCCCGGGAAAGGTGAAAAAAACAAAAAACAAAAACAAGCACGGTCCGGTCCTGCTGCTCCACTGTCTTCTTTTGTCAGAAGTCCTTGCTGGCTGTGATGTCTTTGTGCCTTTCCTTAGGTCACATGAGAACCAATCAGCGGCCTAAGGAAAGTACATGGGGTGTCACAGGTAGTGATGGCCCGTGTCCTTCGCTGAGGCCGCTTATTGGCGTCGGTGGTAACGTGTGGCGGGGACTTCCACCGGAAGAAAACAGCAAAGCAGCTAGACCAGAACGTCCTTGGAGGCACCGGAGCATCCAGGGACAGGCGAGTATGATTTTTTTTCACCTTCCCTGGCCCTAAAATAAAAAAAAAAAAAAAAAAAAAAAAAAATATCTAGGACAACCACTTTAAATAGCACCTGTCAGCTCTCCTGATATGTCTTCTTTAGAAAAAAGTTATGAATACATTGACAACTGGGTGTTACCATTCCACATGTCCCTACACAGCCTGAAACTGTTAGGACTGGTTGGACAATGTCAGACTGTGGACACCTCACCCCCCCCCCCCCACCAACTCAGTTATCATAAATTTCCAGTAGGAATAGCAGAAGAATACTGCAGAGTTAAAAGGAAATATGCTCCAGAATGGTCATGTCATAGAAAAGGTCACTATTTACTAATACAGATATGTCAGTAGATGTGACAAGTCTATAATCCACACATACAATGAATGAGAAAAAGAAATACGCTGTCAGATGACATTACAAGAAATGAATATTCCTGCTTGATATATCCCCACTTATTTTGGGGAGGAAGGGGTGTGTACTGTCCTGTGCTGCTTGGCAGCCCCTTACCCTGTACGTGATGTTCATTTAATACGGGGATTAGGAAGTACCCACAGATCTTTGGAAGCAAATGAGTGTGGCATACTAGGTTGTAATGCCAAACTGGAAACCCCTTTAAAATTAATAAGGACACTTTAAAACATTTCATTCCAAAAACAGTACAGGATGATAGTTTCCAATCTTATTGTGACTTCAATTTAGTTTCCAAGACAAAAGTTCTTTTCATTGTCTGCCAAGTATATTCCTCATCAGGAAAAATGGCCAGAGTAAGGGTTGGGGCCCTGCTAAAGGATTATACTCTGCACACATTACACAAATAAAATGCTATTTTCTGCCAGGTGGTGTCTGGTCTGGCCCAGCCTTCATTGTATTGTGCTAATGATGTACAAGGTAGTATGTGAAAAACATGCTGTTTATTAGATGCATCTTGCAGAATTGTGTACTACTACATTTATGGTGGTTTCTAGCTGAAGACATATAATTATTTGCCCTAAGGGAAAAATTAGGTATCTGTTGCCAGTACATTAGAGAAGAGACAACTGAAAACATTTCAACCCCTTCATAACCAGGTTATATACAAAAAACAAACACTTAGTCTGAGCAAATTAATGTTCCCTTAGCACAGAAATGCTTGTGTGTACTAAATAGATCAACTAGACAAAATATCTATAAAGAGGATATGTCTGTTGTTACGTTTTACCACCACAAAATGCTGATAAACACTAGAATTATCCTACACTCAGTACGCAAACAGTTCGTAAACTGAAGCTGACAGCCATTTGATGATGGGATTCATCACATGAACAATCCCACCATCTATATTAATAACTAAAGTGCCTTGTAAGGGGGAAGTTTAGTTGGTAAAGAAAAAAAAAGGAGGTGTAGTGAGTTTCAACAAGTTGGCTGACGATCGGCCAAAAGTAGCCAGTTATGCTAAACACTCTTATTTGTGGTCGACAGCCTGCAGAAAATATCCAGCATGGACATTCTGTTTTCGACCATGGTTTTCAGAATAAAAATCACCACAGCATACTTGCACTGCAGTGCTCAGTGTTTAGTGGAGTGTTGAAGACGTAGTGGAACCCTACTTGGAGACCGTAACTATACAAGAGTGTCGTGCATCCTTATCTACACTGTGTTCCAAATTATTATGCAAATAATATTTTCTCATATTTTCCAAAATTACCTATATGAATTGCAGTCATTGTCATTTTCCAGTCATCAACTATTCGAGTATAATTGAAAGGTTTTTGAACAAACTGCCTATGATAACAGTATATTAAAAAAAAAAAAAAAACACTCAAAATGCATGTGTTAAATTATTATGCACAGCAGAATTTGCAACCTTTTCATTTTTATTAGGAACAAAAAAATGGTCATTGTGAAATTATAAGCATTAGCAGGTTATTACAAACTGAAATCAAACCGTTTTCAAGCCAAAACTTTATTCGAGGTGATGTTACATTTGCACATAGGACCCCTTGTTCGAAAGAAGCTTCTGAACTCTCTCGTCCATTGAATTTGTCAGTTTTTGGATGGTTTCTGCTTCAATTGTTTTGCATGAGGACAGAATACCCTCCCAGAGCTGTTGCTTAGATGTGAACTGCCTCCCGCCATCATAGACACTCCTTTTGATGATGCTCCAGAGGTTCTCAATGGGGTTGAGGTCAGGGGGAGCATGGGGGCCACACCATAAGTTTGTCCCCTTTTATGCCCATAGCAGCCAGAGATGCAGATGTGTTATTTGCAGCATGAGACGGTGCATTATCATGCATGAAAATGATCTTTCTGCGGAATGCATGGTTCTTCTTCTTGAACCATGGCAGGAAGTGCTGTTTGAGAAACTCCACATACATTATGGAGTTCATCTTTACCCCTTCAGGGATCCTAAAGGGGCCGACAATCTCTCTCCCCATGATTCCAGCCCAAAACATTACTCCACCTCCTCCTTGTTGGCGTCGTAGCCGTGTTTGCATGGGGTGTCCATCAAAAAGCCATCCTCCACTCCATACATCTGGACCATCGAGCGTTGCACGGCACTCATCGGTGAACAAAACAGTTTTGAAGTCAGTCTTCATGTATTGTTTGGCCCACTGGAGCCGTTTCTGCTTGTCTGCAGTGGATAGAGGAGGTCGACAGGATGGCTTACGCACAGCTGCAAACCTCTGAAGGACCCTGCATCTTGTTGTTTGGGGGACGTTGGAGGCACCAGCAGCTTCAAAAACTTGTCTGCTGCTATGACAACGCATTTTTGAAGCTGCTCTTTTAACCTGACGTAATTGCCTGTTGGAAAGAGTCCTCAATTTTCCCTTATCAGCACGCACACGTGTGTGCTGTGAATCAGCTACATACTTCTTGATTGTGCGATGATCACAATGAAGTGTCTTGGCAATGTTGATTGTAGTCATGCCTTGACCTAAACACTCCACAATTTGTTGCTTCTCAGCAGTCGACACATCCTTTTTCTTTACCATTTTGGCTGAAAATGTAGGCTGCTTAATAATGTGGGACAGCCTTCTTAAGTAGTCTTGCCTTTAATTGGACACACCTGCCAAACTAATTAGCACAGGTGTCTGCAATTGCTTTCAGTGATATAAAGAGCCCTGACACACATCACCATCAATGAGTTTAACTAACAAACAAAAAAATTCTTACCTTATCACTCCTAAACACTTTTTGCATAATAATTTGGAACACAGTGTAAATATTTATTATAATTTACATTAAAGGTTAAGTTTTATGATTTCTTGGATCCTGTGCTTGTGACAATTGATTGTTGGATCATCAAGTTTGTTTGCTAACATAATTGTATGCTTTGGCGATTAAGTTAAGGGTACCATCATTTCTGTCCAGGCCTGTTTCATGAGTTTTCTTTTTTAAAAAATTCTGTTGAAGCATGGTTGAAAAGCAATGTTGACTTTCATTTGTTCATTTTCATAGAATTTTTATATATTTTGTCAGATTCAAGTTATTTCTGTGACCACTGTGGGTTTTTCTTTCATTAAACGAGGGGTACCAACAATTTTGTCCACGTGTGTATACCGCTAGAATTCAACACACTGGCGGCTTTCCCGTTATGGACGAGTACAGTCAGGGGGGCATTCCTCACAGCCCAGCTAGACTGTCAGGAACGCCCTTCTGACGATGGGTAGAGATCGGTACCGAAACTAACAGCACCGATATCTCCAGCCCCAGGGTACATAACGGGAAAGCCGACAATGCGCTGAATTCAGCGCACTGTTGGCTTTCTAGCGGTATATAAAACCGCATGTGCAGGAGGACATGAAAGGTCCTCTCTATGGACGTATACAGCTTTCACTGGCGATGGGGTTATGAAGAATGACGTTGATAACACCAGTCTTCAAAATCTCCCCCATAGTCATTTACTAAAGCAAAAGCTCCTTCTGTTTGCAATACACTTTTCTGCAATAGTAAGCAAGCTGACCAACTAAGAGTTGATAAACTTGGTAACCTGTCCCAAACAGACTACAATCTGGGAATTCCAAAGTAAATAGGTGGGTAGTCCAGCAACCAGTCTGACCAAGTAATTAATAAAACTTAGCTTTTAATCCATAATCTTTGACAAAAATAAAAAATACAGAGATGGATCCCCTGTATTAGAATAGGAGACAATCGCTTACGTGTTTCAGGGAAGTAGTTTCCTTAGTCATAGCATGCAATCGCGTAAGCGATTGTCTCCTATTCTAATACAGGGGATCCATCTCTGTATTTTTTATTTTTGTCAAAGATTATGGATTAAAAGCTAAGTTTTATTCATGACTTGGTCAGACTTGCAAATATAAACTTAACATGAGTGGGCTGTGTTAGTTTTTTCCTTATTTTGTACAATCTGGCAATAACAAATTAACATGTCATAATAGGAAAGTGCATCTGGGAGCATTGCATAGATGGTAAGGTGGACAGAGGTGAAGTAAATGCCATTTATCCATTTTACCTGGATAAGAAATTCCTGACCAGCACTGATGACTGTAGATATAAGACAGGATATAATAGGGTTATCTATGGTATTATCTTTGAAGCTAGAATTTCACCTTCCATTGTTGGAATATCCTTGCTAAGAGAAGCAAGAGCAATTAAGGCTAGGTTCACACTAGCGCTCGGTCTCCATTTGAGGATTCCATCCCCAATTCTGCTTGAAAAATGTGGAGAGAAAAGTCTTGCAAGCAGGAATTTTCTCTCCACATTTTTTGGGCGGAAACCCGGCAGACTCCAAGAACAGAAACCCGAACACTAGTGTGAACCTAGCGTAATCAGCTTTAGTAAGTGTAAAGCACTCTCTTTTTGCCCTCTGATAAGTGTGTAGTTCTCTCATTTTGCCCTTTAAGTGTAAAGTTCTCTGTTTTTGCCCTCTGGTACGTGTGAAGCTTTTTCTTTTTGACAAATAGCAAGTGTAAGGTTCTCTCATTTTACCCTCTGGTAAGTGTGAAGTTCTCTCTTTCTGCCCTCTGGTAAGTGTAAGGTTCTCTTTTTGCCCTCTGGTAAGTATAAAGTATTCAGCAAGGGAGGCTGAGGAGCGAGACTTCTGCCCCCTTTTCTGTACTCTGCTGTATCTGTGCACTGGGGGAACATGTTCTATACAGTAAGGCTACATTCAGACAAGTGGGGCGCAAAATGGCCTGAAACTACCATTTTTCAGCCATCTTGCACCCGAGGAGGACCTGTTTTAAGGGATCCCCCATACATTTGAGTGTATGAAGAGGTCCATGAAAAAGGACAAGAAAAGGACATGACCTATATTTTGACGGTCTGTTACAACAGACCATTTAAATAACAGTCATGTGAATAGGCCCCATTCACTAACACTGAACTTAAGGGGGTTGTCCGGGATAAACAAAAATTTAACACTAAGCTAAACCCTCTCCCCCCGCCTAACTTCTAATTTACTCCCTTTAAAAAAAAAATGTATATTTACCCATATCCATGGGGCAGTCATGTGAGCACCCCAGGCACATTTTCTGATTTCCCGGTTACGTTTCACTGTTTCCGGAAACGGAACGTCACCAATACTCCTCTACCCCACCACCCCCATAATACTCACCAGTCTACATGTCCTCTTCTTCTGCTGGGCGTCACTTCCTTCAGGGAAGCCGGCGCCTGCGCAACAGAATGCCAGCAGAAGTGAATAGAAGCAGCAGGCCTCCCACGCATGCGCAATAGAATGGTTCTATTGCTCAGGCTCGGGCAGAAGAGGAGACAGCGGCACCTTAGAAAGTGATCTCCAGGACAAGAAGACAGGTAAGTATGATGGGGTGGGGAGGGGGTTGGGGGACTGAATTAGTTAGGTAGGGCTAGTATTCCGGGGGATAGCTAGAGAAACACTGGGGTTGTGAGGGAAATCTGAGTGAACAGCAATGCATCATGGTAGTTGTAGGCTAAGACAGCAGGAAGGTACCCATGTAAACAAATGCGGATACCAGAAGCTCCCAGAGAAACCCAGAAATCACTAATAACACTGCTAAAGCTATTTGGGTGACAGCCTTTAAAAAAACAGACATCACACAGCCATTATTCGCTGTTGTGTGAATGTACCCTAGGCAAGTTTATACAGGAGAGTGAATACATTGTAAAAAAAATTATATCCCCACATAACCCCTTTAAGATTGTTCCACACTAGTAATTAAGATACAGTGGGTATGGAAAATATTCAGACCCCTTTAAATTTTTCACTTTGTTTCATTGCAGCCATTTGCTAAAAGCAAAAAAGTTCATTTTATTTCTCATTAATGTACACTCAGCACCCCATCTTGACAGAAAAAAACTGAAATGTAGACATTTTTGCAAATTTATTAATGAAGAAAAACTGAAATATCACATGGTCATAAGTATTCAGACCCTTTGCTCAGTATTGAGTGAAGCCCCCTTCTGAGCTTGTACAGCCATGAGTCTTCTTGGGAATGATGCAACAAGTTTTTCACATCTTGATTTGGGGATCCTCTGCCATTCTTCCTTGCAGATCCTCTCCAGTTCCGTCAGGTTGGATGGTGAACGTTGGTGGACAGACATTTTCAGGTCTCTCCAGAGATGCTCAATTGGGTTGAGGTCAGGGCTCTGGCTGGGTCAGTCAAGAAAGATCACAGAGTTGTTCCGAAGCCACTCCTTTGTTATTTTAGCTGTGTGCTTAGGGTCACTGTCTTGGAAGGTGAACCTTCGGCCCAGTCTGAGGTCCAGAGCACTCTGGAAGAGGTTTTCTTCCAGGATATCTCTGTACTTGGCCGCATTCATCTTTCCTTCAATTGCAACCAGTCGTCCTGTCCCTGCAGCTTAAAAACACCCCCATAGCATGATGCTGCCACCACCATGTTTCACTGTTGGGATTGTATTGGGCAGGTGATGAGCAGTGCCTGGATTTCTCCACACATACCGCTTCGAATTAACGCCAAAAAGTTCAATCTTCTTCTCATCAGACCAGAGAATCTTATTTCTCATAGTTTGGGAGTCCTTCATGTGTTTTTTTGGCAAACTCTATGCGGGCTTTCATATGTCTTGCACTGAGGAGAGGCTTCCTTTGGGCCACTCTGCCATAAAGCCCCGACTGGTGGAGGGCTGCAGTGATAGTTGACTTTGTGGAACTTTCTCACATCTCCTTACTGCATCTCTGGAGCTCAGCCACAGTGATCTTTGGGTTCTTCTTTACCTCTCTCACCAAAGCTCTTCTCCCACGATTTCTCAGTTTGGCTGGACGGCCAGGTCTAGAAAGAGTTCTGGTCGTCCCAAACTTCTTCCATTTAAGGATTATGGAGGCCACTGTGCTCTTAGGAACCTTGAGTGCTGCAGAAATTCTTTTGTAACCTTGGCCAGATCTGTGCCTTGCCACAATTCTGTCTCTGAGCTCCTTGGGCAGTTCCTTTGACCTCATGATTCTCATTTGCTCTGACATGCACTGTGAGCTGTGAGGTCTTATATAGACAGGTGTGTGCTTTTCCTAATCAAGTCCAATCATTTAATTAAACACAGCTGGACTCCAATGAAGGAGTAGAACCATCTCAAGGAGGATCAGAAGGAAATGGACAGCTTGTGAGTTAAATATGAGTGTCACAGCAAAGTGTCTGAATACTTATGACCATGTGATATTTCAGTTTTTCTTTTTTAATAAATTTGCAAAAATATCTACTGTACATTTGTTTGTTTTCTGTCAAGATGTGGTGCTGAGTGTACATTAATGAGAAATAAAATGAACTTTTTTGCTTTTAGCAAATGGCTGCAATGAAACAGAGTGAAAAATTTAAAGGGGTCTGAATACTTTCCGTACCCATTGTACATCTGCTGAACACAAGAGTGGGCATGGTACTTTTCTAGCAATAAAACATCTATTTTAAGTGTTTCTGGGCTTGTCTTGAATGAACAACAAACATTCTGCAATATGCCCCTTTAAATTGGCTGGCAATTCCAATGATATGTGGGGGTCACAGACAAGAAATGACAACTTCTGGTAACAAAAGTTTATTCTACTTCTAATGTTCTTTCTCAGGCAACTTCCATATGATAGTCTGATATTTACTTAACACCACCAGTCCCCACACACAGTAGTTAGTAAGTCATTTCTTTCCACACTCTGAAGACAACTGAATTTGGTGCACTCCGAGTTCCAAGCTCATACCTGGTCACTGCCCACGCAGAACCTGAGCACTTCGCCATGCTGTGGCTAAGGACGATGAAGGGTTATAGTAACTGCCCACCTTGGGTCCCATGACTCCGGTAGGAATATTATGGTAGATGTGGTGTAGAATGTGAACAATGACAGGCAGTGAATAAGACCACATGCACCCGGCCAAGTGTGCATCTGAGGTGAGGCCGAGCTTGCAGCAGAATGCCGTTGAATGACACTCAGAATGACATCCGAGTGCATTCCATTATGCACTTACCTTTATGGGAGCTTCCAATCCATTCTGTTCTGAGGAAACAGAGCACAATAGGACCTGCTCTATTTTCGGACGGCCAGAACGGATGGCCCCTCAGATGGCACACTCAAACATGTGCATGGAGCCTAAAAGGGCAGTGCTAACCAGCACTTACTACTTCTGATCGCATGCCATGGAATCTGAAAATATCCCTCCAGTTTAAGAGCAAGGAAAAGCCTAATATGAAGTAATACGCATGAGACTTTTTAAAGGGGTTTTCTGACCCCAAATAGAATTTTAACTGTTCCATTGATCATTAATTTTCTCAAGTGCAAATGCCAAATTAAAAATGTACAATTTCCTGATACTATGTGCATTAATATTAGACCTCCTGTGTGCCACTCCACTGTAAAAATGATCAACAATATGTACAAGAAGTACATGTAAAACTAAAATTCTGGGAAACGTATTAAAGGAAGTGTGACCTGAACACAGTCCTGCAGATAGGTAGGTTAGGGTCACCTGAATCAAACAGTTTTCTCCATGTGAAGCGGCTCCTCTGTTGCTGAGACATCACTGTTTTTGTCAATATTCAAATGAATTCATTGCTCCAAACAACTCATTTACATATTGATAAAAACAGTGATATCTCAGCAATGTAGGCATCGATTCAAAGGGGAAAACATTTGATTCAGGTGACCCTGACCTATCTATCTGCAGGGCTGGGTTGATATGTTGGATTCAGGTGACAGAAACCCATTAAATCTTGCTTTTTAAGAATATGGTAAAATGCATTTGTTGGTAAGTAATGCACAATATTTGGCTTCTAATGAACGATGTCACTTGGCCTCAGTCTGTATTTAATCATTTACATACCTTATTTCTGTCCTGTACAACCAATACTTTCCCAGAGACTTCATCCAAAACAGCACCTGGAAAAGATTACAGATTACAATACTTAAAGCAACCAACAAAACATACAGGCTCCTACTTCAGACTCACAGAATGGACTGCATACTTTTTGCCAAGGAGTTAAAGGGGGTTTCCAGGTGTTCCCTGGAGGCAGCAATAGTGATATTCACCCAGCACATATCCAGCCCGTCTGAAGTTTGCTAGAGAGCATTTGGATGTTCCAGAAGAGTATTGGGAGAATGTCATATGGTCAGATGAAACCAAAGTAGAACTGTTTGGTAGAAACACAACTCATGGTGTTTGGAGGAGAGTGAATGCTGAGTTGCATCCAAAGAACACCATACCTACTGTGAAGCATGGTGGTGGCAACTTCATGCTTTGGGGCTGTTTCTCTTCAAAGGGACTAGGACGACTGATCCGTGTACATGAAAGAATGAATGGGGCCATGTATGGTGAGATTTTAAGAGCAAACCTTCTTCCATCAGGAAGGGCATTGAAGATGAAACGTGGCTGGGTTTTTCAGCATGACAATGATCCCAAGCACACCGCCAGGGCAATGAAGGAGTTTCTTCGTAAGAAGCATTTTTAAGGTCCTAGAGTGGCCTAGCCAGTCTCCAGATCTCAACCCCATAGAAAACCTTTGGAAGGAGTTGAAAGTCCGTGTTGCCCAGCGACAGTCCCAAAACATCACTGCTCTAGAGGAGATTTCCATGGAGGAATGGGCCAACATACCAGCAACAGTGTGTGCCAACCTTATGAAGACTTACAGAAAAGTTTGACCTCTGTCATTGCCAACAAAGGATATATAACAAAGTATTGAGATGAACTTTTGTTATTGACCAAATACTTATAATTTGCAAATAAATTCTTTAAAAATCAGACGGTGTGATTTTCTGGATTTGTTTTCTCATTTTGTCTCTCATAGTTGAGGTCTACCTATGATGACAATTACAGGCCTCTCTCATCTTTTTAAGTGGGAGAACTTGCACAATTGGTGGCTGACTAAATACTTTTTTTCCCCACTTTATAATGTCACAGACTACTGCTTCAGCCAATCAATCAGGACTGTGACTGCCTGAAGCTGTAGTCGGTGACGTCAATGTGCAGCGCTGGCAACATGGGCTGGCGAGGAGAATGAGGAAAGTTGACTATAGACACTTTTTAGGTTATCAATTTCCCTGCCATTATTTTTATTCTCCCTGGATAATCTCTTAAACAGTCAAACCTATATAAGACTGTGCTATTAGATTTACAATGGTGTGGCAGTTCACCACTATACTGCAGAAACAGTAACAGGTCTTAGAATTGTCAATGAAAACCACATGAGGTTTTCCATATTGGTCGATTATTGCTTACTAAAGTCAAATACACTGGAATTTTTTTAAGTGTGTCTGAATGAGACAATTCACATTAAAATGTCATATTCTGGCATATACAAAGACCCATTATTTTCTTATGACCCCATACACATGCCCATGTACTATGAGTCCATGTAGGGGGCCATGTGCCCTGGGGACAATCTTATGACAGGTCCTATTCCTGTGAATTTTGCGGCAATGGCTCATTAACTGACTGACTGGGTCACACACGGATGTGCACAACATGTGCCATTTTCTCAGACTCATACATGCACATATCTTTGAGCATGGAGCCTTAGTACACATCTGCCATCAACATCTATCATTATAACAGAAAAAATGATGCTGCACTGCTTTTTCCTGGCAAATGTGACAGATTCTGAAATAGAGGTTCTGAACACAGATGTGAACAGAGCCTTAGTTAATGAGAGCAAAATATACACTACAGTTCACTGAAAACAAAACAACTCAGAACATGTAGCAACATGTCTATCAGTCTGTTTCTTGAGTTGCTGCCCTCTGCTGGGCAGAAAAAAGGATAAGGAAACTATTTTATCCTTCGGTACATACAATGGACAACAAGGGACCTTCTGCTGCATTCAATACAAAGCTGAAAAGTTTATTTCTCTGGATAACATGTTTCACCTGTAAAATAAAAAAAAAACAGCTACAAAACTGATTTCAGCCTTTACAATGTCCTTTTAAGTGCACCATCTGAATTCACCCTAAGGCTAAGTCCCCAAGTTGTAGAAAAGCTGCTTTTTTTGTTTTTTTGGGGACAAAGCCTTGAGTGAATTGAGCAGAAGCAAATATAGCAAAAGTTGCCCTTACATATTAAACTAAAGATGTTCAAAATGGGTGATTTTAACCAAAAAAGTTGAAATTCAACCATCAGGTAAAATTCATCCAATTGATGACCATCATTGCCTGGAACAGTCAGCTGTGTTTAAAATGTTCGTCCATGAACAATCTTTCCATGAATGAGCATTTCCACAATGTTCGCACAGATATCTGTCACTGAACACGTAAACCCAGTCTGAATGATGTAACGGCCAAAATATGGACAAAACTATGTATAGCATAGTGTCTACAAACGAATTATTCACCAGGCAGTCATTCCAGGGTCACATGAAGGATTTTCCGGAAGGGGATGTGTGCAATATCGTGAGGGATACCTTTATTTATTTTTTTTTCTAAATATACACAATTAGATATAATGATCTAATAGATTTTGTTTTCTTTTAATTTTGGTCAAACCCTTTAATCCATAGACATACAGGTATAATATCTGTGTTTTTATTTTTGAGCAGCTCTTTGGACATTTGAGACCCTGCAGCTAGGGCAAGCTCCCTGTGTTCTGATTTATTACCAGATGTGCTACAGAGACCCGATGACCCCAGCAACTGCATTATATATCAACAGCCTACTCCAGACACCTGCTCGTTGCCTTTTTTTGTCTGTGCTGCTGATGTTAAAGGGGATGTCCAGCATTAACTATTTTTAAGGCCTATTCTTAGGATAGGCCCTAAATATTTGATCGGTCAGAGCAAGGGGGTAGTTTAAACCCCACGTATGCCCCTGGAGCATTGAAACAACCATTGTTCAACCGTCAACCTACTTCTTTCTTGTGTGTAAGAATACAAATGAAATGAATGAGTGAGTTCTATATTTTGGGTGTAATTACCATTTACAAAAACTCAAATGGCAAACTAGGTATTTAACTAACCTGCCACTCCTACTTGGTGTGTGGCATACCCAGGCAGTTTGCTTGGACCATCCTTTAACCAGAGAGTCAATGTGGATGTGTCATTTTCAGCATGGTGAAGTGTAAATCCCTCAGAAGCAGCATGGGTTATCAATCCACTGAGCATGATGGGAATGTGCATCCACACTGCAGTCCTGCCTTCTTCTCTCCATCGTTTAATGGCACCTGTTGGATAACATGCAGTTGTGTTATCTCTCTTATTGCAGTATATTTGACCTATATTGGACACACAATCTGATACCAACTGCACAGAAACTGGAAATAAAACAAATTTTTATTTTAAGAAAAACTATCTCAGTTTAATCTTTCATCTTGGCAAGTATAAACTTGGACAGCTACCCAGTAAAACCATGCTAGAGATTAGCATGGTGGCCCTCTATCTGGCAAAGGTACTGGTAACATTGTGAGTTCCAAGCCTATGAGATGAGAAGAACTGTGCAAAGTGAAGACTCTGTAAGGACAATGGAGCATTCCATATGACACCATTTTAGCCTGTAGTCTTCATTCACATGACCACATTATTTTGAGACTAAAATTATCTAAACCAGTTAGAGCAAAACAAGAAAGCCTTTCCAACCAGGAGGGTTAGGGAATGGTTTCCTGCCTTTCTCTGATGCCAATTCGGATACGCAATATGCTGTATACTTTGAAGGTGGAGTAACAACACTTGGGGGTTCCTGCAAATGGACTAGCACCAATCAGAAAAGGGGTGACATAATCTACAGCTATGCAATCACTTCTGTATTGGAAATAGCCAGTTAAAGAAGTAATGTGAGGATTTAAAACTTCTCACAGTGCATTCACTGGATACACATCCTTGCTCATATAATTGAGGGTCCCATATCATCCTACATATTGGCTTTGCAGAGTGCAGCAGGTGGCTGGAAGTGATTATTATCTATTACGTCATCAACTCTGCTGTACTCCTGTTTCTTTTACATACAGCATGGGTTCGTTGCAAGAGTTGGAGTGTCAGCAAAGAAGGCTGTGCACAAAGACTTCCAACTCCATGCTGCACTTTGCAAATCTAATAATTGGGATGCCTGGGGACCATCAACTATAGAGTAAGGATATTTATCCATTGCAGTGAATGCACTGTGAAAACTTCTCTCCCCACATAACACCTTTAAAGAGTACCTATGCAAAAACATAGAAATAACTCCTAAGGCAATTATAGATGTATATAGGGTGTACAGCTACAAACTGCTCCTAGTTGACGTAGATTCCAGTGCAAAGACATCCTGAGATGCACCATAGTTATTAAGAAGTGTGCAGCTTTAGGTATGTCTAAGGCTAGGTTCAAAGCTGCACCAAAGTCTCCATTGGAGACACTGCCGCAGAGAACAGTGAAAATCAACAGGATTGTTCTCTCCACGAGTTTCAGTATAAAAATATTGGACACCCAGCAGACTCCATTATAGTCTAGTATAGACTATAATGGGGTCCGTGGGTAACTGCTGTTTTTGTGGACTGGCTCTCTGTTGTTTGGGTCCCCCTGGCAGACCCGAACGACGGAGACCTGTGTGCAGATGTTAACCTATCATAGGGATCAGTAACCTTCGGCACTCCAGCTGCTGTGAAACTACAATTCCCAACATGCTCCATTCACTTCATGGTAGTTCCAAGAACAGCAGAGCAAGTATGCATACTGGGAGATGTAGTTTTATAACAGCTGGAGTGCCGAAAGTCGCCTAACCCGTTTTTTTTTCTAGGTGGCAATTAAGAGGATTTGTAACCAAGTACAAAATACTAAATGTCATACATCATTTGATTCTGGCTGTGCCCCTGATCATTTTTTTTTTTTTAATCCATCCACCTGTTAAAAAGATATAATCTCTGTAAGATTACATGTAAATTAGCTCTTATTCCCCAAATAGGCAGCAACCATTTATTTTCTATGAGAAAAAAAAAAAAAGTTCCCTTGGTGAACAAGAGCTAGTTTACATGTAATCTTCCAGGGGTTATATCTTTTGAATGGGTGGACAAATTTTAGGAATAAAAACACCAAATTGTTTAGGGATACAGCAAGAATTAAATTATATATGGCATTTTGTATTTTGTACTTGGTGACAGATCCTCTTTAAAGAACCCAATTATGGACTGATATATCAGGCTATGTGAATCGGACAGTTCTTCTCATGGGCAGCTTGTTTTCTTGGGTTTGAAGAGGGAGGAGGATGGGTGTTGGGGTTTTTGCCCAGAATGTTGGAGCTATGTAAGCATCAGGACCACCCTTCCTCTCAGTCTATAACAGGCCCGTAATGTCTGTACTGTAGGAACTGACAGATAAACTTCAGTTGCGACATTTATATTCTGTTATGGTTGACTCAGATGAAAACACAACTGATTAGCCTGACAATTATGTTCACATTTGCCTCGTGGCTTTTGTTATGAATGGAAGCCACAACACTCTACTTGATCCATCAGATGGCAGGTCCCATTAACTTATAATAGGGGACATTGTGTTTCACCATAGTATTTTGATGGGAAAAATATCACTTCATGCAATGATATTTTTCTCATTAAATATGATGTAATTTGCAACACAGTCTCTTCTGCAGATGTGAGCAGCGCATGATGACTCAGTGGTTAGCTCTGCTGACTTGAGTCCTGGAGCCCGTGGTACAAATCTGACCAAGGACATCTGAAAGACGTTTGCATGTTCTCCCCGTGTTTCCTCAAAGACATACTGATAGGGAATGTAGACTGTGAGCCCTATATGGGACAGTGACTGACAATGTCTGTGAAACATGTTGGCGCTATACATGAGAGAAATAAATAACAGCGCCTTACTGAAACTATACTTATAGTCCAAGGCACAGTGACACAGCTTTTCTACCTTGCCTCATTCATATGGATATAGGATTAACTAGATCACCCCGGGTCTATGGCATAGTTACCACTGGCATACAACACTTGCCCTGTAACCAGCTCCTGAAGGCAGCCTCATCTTTCTGGTGTCCTGGCTGCAATTGCACACTCACTCCCCCAAACTTGTCTACCGTGCCCTCCGGCCAAGACCTCGAGGTGAGTGAGCGACCCCACACTCTTGAGCACTGGGTTCCAGCGCCCCAAACCCGGCCTGCCCCCAGCCACAACATCCTGACATAAACTACAAGTTATATAACCGGAGTGCAGTCTAGACCTAAGCCGCCATGTTTGCTACTGGCAAAGCTAGTGTTACATTTAAAGCCTCAGTGAATGAGCACTCTCTTACATATAAATGGAGACATGACATTTGCGCGCACACTGTGGAGGACGAAGACCGAGACTCATGTTCTATAATAACTCTATAAATATATCGGTGACGATCCACACCAAAAAGTAACATGGCAGAGACACCTTCACATACGTCATTGATAATGAACCAATCAACTATCAGGGAGCTTTAAAGTGACGTTTTACCGTAATGTGTATAATACCGATGCTTAGTTGTTTTGCGTCTTCTGATTGAATAAGAATTTGCGCTTTTATATCACGCTATATGGTAGTATCGAAGTGTGGGGAAGTTGAGTCTAAATCCTAGTGAGCTAAAGGACCAGGTCCCTCAGCCCACTAGGATTTAGCCTGTACTATATAGAGAATGCTAAATCCTAGTGGGCTGAAAGACCAGGTCCTTCTATTCACTAGCATTTAGCCTTCTCTATATAAGACTGCTAAATCCTAGTGAGCTAAAGGAGCAGGTCCCTCTGCCCACTAGGATTTAGCCTGTTTTATATAAGAAAACTAAATCCCATTTGGCTAAAGGACATGTAATGTATATAGTATAAGTATAATGGTGGTTGTTTTTCTTTCTTTTCTTTTTTTTTCCCCAAAATGGTTTATTTTTATTTATTTATAGTATTTATAGCGCCAACGTATTTCAAAGCGCGTTTCAGGTTCCTGGTCCTTTTTATTGATGACCTATTCAATCAATTTAAAATCCATGGGGCTTTGATCTGCTGTTTGATGGGGCAGTGGGGCTCGCCGAGAACCGCTTCCATTTAACATGCCCTGTGACGTAAGTCACATGACCTGATCTCAGCTCAGTCCCATTCAAATAAATGAGCTGGGCTGTGAAATCAAGCACAGCCATTGTACAAATGCATGGCACTGTGGTGGCTAAATACTGAAGAGGCTGCAGCGCTAATGTGAACGCTGATCAGCTGTCGACTCCTGGAAATCTATATTTGCCCACTAGAGATAGCTAGTTTTGAGCAGAATGACCAGGTCCCATTGCCCACTAGAATTTAGCCTGCTCTATATAAGAATGCTAAATCCTAGTGGGCTAAAGGACCAGGTCCCTTTGCCCAATAGAGCTAGCTAGTTTTGAGCAGAAGGACCAGGTCCCTCAGCCTACTAGAATTTAGCCTGCTCTATATGAGAATGCTAAATCCTAGTGGGCTAAAGAACCAGGTCCTTCTACCCACTAGAATTTAGCCAGCTCTATATAAGGATGCTAACTCCTAGTGGACTAAAGGACCAGGTCCTTCTGCCCACTAGAGATAGCTAGTTTTCAGCAGAAGGACCAGGTCCCTCAGCCCACTAGAATTTAGCCTGCTCTATATAAGAATGCTAAATCCTTGTGAAATAAAAGACCAGGTCCCTCTGCACAATACATATAGCTAGCTTTGAGCAGAAAGATCCAGGTCCCTTTGCCCACTTGGATTTAGCCTGCTCTATATAAGAATGCTAAATCCTATTGGGCTAAAGGACCAGGTCCCTCAGCCCACTAGAATTTAGCCTGCTCTATATAAGAATGCTAAATCCTTGTGAAATAAAAGACCAGGTCCCTCTGCACAATACATATAGCTAGCTTTGAGCAGAAAGATCCAGGTCCCTTTGCCCACTTGGATTTAGCCTGCTCTATATAAGAATGCTAAATCCTATTGGGCTAAAGGACCAGGTCCCTTTGCCCACTAGAGATAGCTAGTTTTCAGCAGAAGGACCAGGTCCCTCATCCCACTAGAATTTAGCCTGCTCTATATAAGGATGCTAATTCCTAGTGGACTAAAGGAACAGGTCCTTCTGCCTACTACAGACAGCTAGTTTTAAGCAGAAGGATCAGGGCTAAAGGACCAGGTCCCTTTGCCTACTAGAGATAGCTAGTTTTGAGCAGAAGGACCAGGTCCCTCAGCCCACTAGAATTTAGCCTGCTCTATATAAGAATTCTAAATCCTAGTGGGCTAAAGGACCAGGATCCTCTGCCCTCTTGGATGCAGACTGCTCTACAGTATATAGGTATGATAAATCCTAGTACTTCAGTTTGTCTCATTCTTCCTGCTCCGTATATGCATCTCCTCTCATAATTTGAACCTATGGTCTAGACAAAACAGTCGATGTATTGGCGGCATTTCCTTGATTGACCATGGGTCAAATGAGCAAAACTCACTCTAATATAGATCACTATGACACAGTAAGTTTGGTTCAGATGAGGTGCGGTCAGTCAGGCTAATGTGACTGTCACATGGACTGACATAAAATAAATCTGGTTAAGTGTGTCTCATAGTAATATTTGTCATCTATCCCAGGAATGTCTGGGAGAATCCCAGAAGAGCTGTACAATATTTTGGATACCCCACATACACCCTGATCCCCCCTTATTTTGTTGCCAATTGTAACTGATCCTTGGGGGTAGTTGATTGAAACTTTTTGTGGCTACTTGATAAACCTTGTTCTAGTGCTCAGAAGGAGCTGGTCCTTTAACCACCTAGCATCCTTAGGCAGAGGTCCCACATTGCGGAAACGCAACTCTTTTTGTTGCAGATTTTGCTGCGTTCTTTTGAGCCAAAGCCAGCAGTGGATTGAGCAGAAGGGAGCTGTATAAGAACTTCCTATATATTTCACATTCGTTCTGTAGCTACTCTTGACTTTTGCTCAGAAAACCGCAGCAAAATCTGCAACAAAAAAAGGCTGAATTTCTTTAACGTGGGGCTTCAGCCTTGTACTGTGTAGAGCAGGATAATTCCTAGTGCACAGAGTAGCTGAATCCTTATGTTCAGAACCATCTGTATTCTAGTGGCAGTGTGATCAAGTCTTTTAGCCCAATAGATTGTAAATATAATGTTATTTATAAGTAAGACTGCCATAGAAAAAGCAAAAACTCTATACCAGAAATGCTGTTTTTCTGTCGCCTCGCCTCTTAATTTGTCCAAGCTGTTCTTGAAATTCAGTTTGGCCTCCTTCACTTGAATAGGAGTGAACTGTAACCAGGCCATATGATTGATGTGATCAGCTGATATGTGAGGGTGCCTGGTGTCATACCGTTGATATGTGAGGGGGCCTGGTGTCCTACCACTGATATGTGAGGGGGCCTGGTGTCATACCGCTGATTTGTGAGGGGTGCCTGGTGTCATACCGCTGATATGTGAGGGGGGCATGGTGTCATACTGCTGATATGTGAGGGGGACCCGGTGTCATACCGCTGATATAATATTGATGACTTATCCAAACCCTGCCTCCTTTTCAGAAAGTGCCAATAGTGGTGTAAAAGAGGCAATTTGCGCAAAAACTGTTTAAAAAAATATTGCAAACCCAAAGTTTGCAACTTTTTTTTTGCCACATAAGCACAAGGGGTTGATGAATTTCCCACATTGTGTTCGAAGCATGAAAAATAGAGTAAGGATCTGACACACTTTGACGTGGGCCGAATTGGGTTGAGCAGATGACTGGGGGGACATCTCCAATATGGCTGGTCTTGTGGGGGTGTTCAAGGTATATATTGGTTAGTACCTACCAAAAGTGCTCCAAGGAAGGAAAACCGATAAACCAGCAATGGGGTCATGGGAACCTAAAGCTCATCAATGCATGTGAAGACTGAAAGCTTGCCCGCCTGGTCAGACCCGAGAAAAACCACTGGAGCACAAGCTGCTGTCGGCTGGGCTGCATTCACACCATGTTGCGTGTTTCAGTTAAACACAACTGTGGCAGTTTTCTGGCATACAAAGCATAAAAATCCCAACCATGTGTGCAAAAAGGCAATTTGGCACACCTGCGATCAACCTTCTTTACCTCCCACTCACACACCGTGAGTGAACCGGGTTTATAGGAAAATATGAAATGAGCTTTATAAATTTTATATATTTATTAACCCGAGTGGGTCGGTACTAGCCACTAACATATACAGGGATACACATCAATGGATTATCAAGCAAATACAGGTAAAAGGAAAATACAGTACAGAAAATAAAATGGGAAATAAAACATAGAAAAGTATTACCCAGAACGAATTTGTGATCTGGTTCTCTAAGCCTCCATGTGTTAGGCCTCAGGGCACTTCCTTAAGAAAGTTACACAGCATGTATCTTTACAGCTTCCCAGGCTAGAACAAGTGTAGAGGGTCCTCTTATGAGATTCTTTTCCCCTCCTGCGCATTGAGACATGACTGGTAGAGAACGGCGGCCCCATTCTCTTCAGTGAGTGCACCGGACATAGCCAAAGTACAGCATTCAGTGATCTCTGGCGCTTACATTGAAGTGAATGGGAGTGCCGTCCACCGCCAGATACGCCTACATTCAGCCTGACTTTGGTCAGGCTCAATGCAAAGCAGGATAAAAGAACCCCCTCAATTCTTGGGACCGGTGGGGGACGCAGCCATCAGAACCCCATCGATCAGATATTTATCCCCTATCCTATGGAAAGATGATAAATACTTTTCAAGGCATAACCTCTTTTAAAGTGGTTTATTTTAAGCTTATTACCTATTACAGCAGCTATTCCCCAAAGCTCTGACCCTAATCTATCCTGACCACTTGGACCCCCACAATCATGAGAACAGGGGTCATGCATTTGTACTACTGCTCCATTCATCTCTATGGGACCGCTGAAAAGAAGTAGAGTTCAGAATTCTCTCTGGTAGTCCCAAAGAGATGAACGGATCAGCAGCACACATTGTGGATTATCTTTCTATTCATATAGGGCAGAAACAGGACCCGTGATCAGTGGGGGTCCCAGTGGTCAGATCCCCAGTGATCTACTTTTTTATTCCTAGAGAGAATAGCTAGTTGCCTCTGGTGCTGGAAGCAGACATGTGTCTCTGGTATAGCAGCAGTGCCGGAGTACTACAGCTCTGCCCCCAATGACTAGGTACACAGCTGCAGTACTTCACCACCGCCTATATACAGTGAACAGAACTGCAGTATTAACCACCACCTATATACAGTGAACAGAGCTGCAGTATTCACCACCACTTTATACAGTGAACAGAGCTGCAGTATTAACCACCACCTATATACAGTGAACAGAGCTGCAGTATTCACCACCACTTTATACAGTGAACAGAGCTGCAGTATTAACCACCACCTATATACAGTGAACAGAGCTGCAGTATTCGCCACCACTTTATACAGTGAACAGAGCTGCAGTATTAACCACCACCTATATACAGTGAACAGAGCTGCAGTATTCACCACCACCTTTATACAGTGAACAGAGCTGCAGTATTAACCACCACCTATATACAGTGAACAGAGCTGCAGTATTCGCCACCACTTTATACAGTGAACAGAGCTGCAGTATTAACCACCACCTATATACAGTGAACAGAGCTGCAGTATTAACCACCACCTATATACAGTGAACAGAGCCTTCTGCTTCCAGATCCATCCCCTGTATAGTTTCTAGCACTGGAGACTCGCTGGAAGGGCTGAGTGCTGGACCCCCACTTATCTGAAACTGGTGACCCCATCCTAAGGGAGGGCCATCAGTATCAAAAATGCCCTCCAGCCCAGAGAATCTTTTTAATGAAAGTTTTTTTATAGACCACAGAGAAAACAAAAATGAAAACAGGACAATGAATATTTTTAGTGAAAAATCTATTTTAATTTTATATATAGTATCAATAAAGTTTTAATTAAAATACAATTAAATAAAATGCTATATAGGTACAAAATATAGAAAACCCCACGCAGGGGGCATACAAATAAAGATCATATATAAAAACCCATAATGTTCAGCATAATGTAAGGAGAAAAACATAAAAACCTATGAAAGGGAGACTTATGAGAAGGGGAAGACCCAAATAAACAAGGAATGGGAAAAGGAAGGGGAGAGGCCCGGGAAAGGAATCCCAGACCACATCACGTTATTAGAATTATATAGTAGATACTTATTAATGGACTTCTCATGGGGTCAGGGTAACAACTAGTCTCAGATCCTGAAGGGCTGCATAAACACTGCACTGGGATTGGTTGCTATTAGCAATAGGTGGATTCACAGCTGCGCTCAGTTTCCGTTGGGTGTTTCTGTCCTCCATTCCGCTTGAAAAATGCGGTGAGAAAAATCCTACAAGCGGAAACATTATAGTCTATGGGGTTTGCAGGTAACTGCATTTCAAGCGGATTGGGTTTCCGTTTTTCGAGCAGAAACCCGAGTATGAACCTAGAGTAAAAAACATCATTTACTATACAAGGTAAGTCCCACTATCCCTAGGGAAATGTTCAGTAGTGAGAGGTACCCCCCACCACGCAGTGGCCCTCCCACGTTTGTGCTGGGTGGGCCATTGTGGGGCATTATACTCGCGCGGAGGGGCCACTGTGGGGCATTATACTCGCGCGGAGGGGCCACTGTGGGGCACTATCCTGTATGGAGGGAACTTTGGCATGAATGGGGAGGGAGGCACACGTTCTGAACAGCCCAAGGCCCATGGTACCCTCAATCCTCCTCAGTGGCAAGTAATAATTGCTCCTTAATCCCTTCCACCCGGTGACATTTTTCGATTTTAGTTTGACTCCCCTCCTCCCAAACCCCATAACTTTTTTATTTGTCCATTCACAGAGCAATATGAGGGCTTAATGTTTGTGGGACAAATTGTTCTTTATGATGCTACTACCATTTATTATTCTGTACAATGTACTGGGAAGCTGGAAAAAAATTCAGAATTGGGTAGAATTTGAGAAAAAGTGCATTTGTTCGACTTTCTTACGGGCTTCGCATTTATGGCGTTCACTCTGTAGCCAAAATGACATGTCCCCTTTATTGTATGCTTCAGTACGATTCCAGGGAAAACAAATGTATATAGTTTTATTTACATTTTAACCCCTTAACAAAGATCTAAATGTTGCAAAAAAAATTTATTTCTTAAAGTCACCATATTCTGAGACCCATAACCTTTTTATATTTCCGTGTACGGGGATGCTTAGGGCATATTTTTTTGCAGGGCCAGGTGTACGTTTTAGTTATACCATTTTGGGGAATGTCTATTGCTTTGATCACTTTTTATTCATATCTTTATCAGAGGCGAAGCAGTGAAAAAATAGCGGTTTGGCACTTTTGATTTTTTTCCCGCTACGACATTCACCGTACGGGGAAAATACTTTTATAGATTTGTAGACCAGGCATTTTCAGACACAGGGTTACCTAATGTGTATGTGTTTCACAGTACTGAAGTACTTTTGTATGTGTTCTAGGGAAAAGGGGGTGATTTTAATTAATATTTTTTTTTTTTTTCTTGCATTTATTAGACCCACTAGGGATCTTGAACCCCAGGGGGTCTGATCACTAATGCAATGCATTACAAAATAGAGCAGCCTGCAATAGAAGTAAATGGCAGACAAGTATGGGAGCCTTCAATAGACTCCTGGTTGTCATACCAACGGGATGCCAGCCCCGGATCTCACTCTGGGTGACAGTGATCCCCAGCAAAATGACACCTCTGTCATCTTTGACCGAGGTGCCGGGGGATGGGGTTAATGCCCGCGATCAGTGCAGGCACTTACAGCGACCGCTCAGCACCTATACTATTACAGCAGATGTCGGGAAGGGGTTAAACATTAGCTTGGGGACCATTTTAAGTGGGGGCAATTTTATGTGACAGCAGAGACACTGCCCCCCCATATTTCAAGTGTTCCCTTCATGAGACTGCCCCATTTGTCATACATCCTGCACCCGTCCCCCTCTCACACAGCCTGAACCCCCATGTCCCCTTCTCACACACAACTATACCCTCAATGTACCCCATTTACTCTTTATTTCTCAAGCATCCTGCACATCCCCCTCTATTTCTCACATAGCCTGCACTCCCACTCCCCCCTTGCTCACGAACAGCCTACACTCTCATTTCCCCCCTTGTTCAAGAACAGCCTGCACCCCCCATGTCGCCCTCTTGCTCACGCACAGCCTGCAACCCCATGTCACCCTCTTGCTCACACACAGACTGTGTGTGAGCAAGAGGGGGGAGTTGGGGTGCAGGCTGTGTGTGAGCAAGAGGAGGGAATGGGGGATGCAGGCTGTGTTTGAGCAAGAGGGACAAGTGGAGGTGCAGGCTGGGTGTGAGTGAGAGGGTGACATGGGGGTGTAGGCTGCGTGTGAAGAAGAGGGGGGAGTGGAGGTGCAGGCTGTGTGTGAGCAAAGGGGCGAGTGGGGGTGTAAGCTGTGTGCGAGACTGTGTAGCCTGCACCCCCATTCCCCCTTCTTGCTCACATGCAGCCTGCACCCCCATTACCCACTCTTGCTCACACCCAGACTGCACCCCATTTTCCCATCTTGCTCACACCCAGCCTGCATCCCCATTCCCCCCTCTTGCTCACACACAGCCTGCACCCCCATGTACTCCTCTTGCTCACACGCAGCCTGCACTCCCATTCCCTATCTTTCTCCCATGCAGCCTGCACCCTCACATCACCCTCTTGCTCATACGTAGCCTGCACCTCCATTCCCCCCTCTTTCTCAGACGCAGCCTGCACCCCCATTCCCCCCTCTTGCTCACATGCAGCCTGCATCCCCATTCCCCCATCTTGCTCACACATGCTGTCACTTCTCTCCTCCTTACCTTCCATCAGTCTTCATTCCCAAGAGCTTCCTCTTCCTGTGTCACCACACAGTCCTGTACAATCCATAATAGCCCCACCCACACAAGAGTCTGATGACATGGTCATGACGTCATCAAAGGTCCTTTAGCCCACTAGGATTTAGCATCTACTGTGGGTTGCGTGTAGGTTGTGACTAATTACTATACTCCGTAAGGACCTGGTACTTATCAGTTATAGTGAATAGCCGCCTCAGTGTGAGCTGTCTATTTCCCATTACTGGTAAGAACCTTTTTGCCCCTAGTGGTCAGGTCCTGAACTGAAGTAGTATTTAGCCAGCTCACAGTGAATTGACTATATCCCCTACTCCAGAAGGACCAGGTCCTTACCAGTGACAGTATTTAGCCAACTCTATGTAAGTCGTCTATTTCCCATCATTTGTAGGGACCATTTTTGCCCCCTATTGGTCAGTCCTGAACTCTTATAGTATTTAGCTGCTTCACGGTGACTTGGCTAAATCCCACTCTCTGTAAGGACCTTTATAATAATTTGGTTTCAACTTCAGTAATATTTGTAAGGCTGGGTTCACACCTGCCCCGGTCTTTTCTGGGGGATTCCGTTCCCCATTCCGCTTTAAAAATGCGGAGAGAAAAGTCCTGCAAGCAGCGCTTTCCTCTGTATTTTTCCTTTTTGAGCGGAAACTGGGCAGAAACCCGGCAGATCCTATTATAGTCTATGAGGTCCGTGGGTTTACGAAGCGGATCCCCCCTGAATGGAAACCCGATAGCAGGTGTGAAACGAGCGTAATTCTCACAATAAAGTGACAACATTAGATGATAAGACACCTTTTATCTTTATTCCAACAATTGTTTTCAAATAAAAAAAAAAAAAATGGAAAAATATTTCTCAGCATAGTGTGACTATTCCTTGTCCATGTATCTTATACATATAGGTTTCATACTGGTGACGTCCTTTTAAGTGATAGTATATTTCCGACTCACACTGAATTGGCTATTTACTATACTCCATGAGGACCTTTACCATGTATCTTATATGTATAAGGTTTCATAATGGTGAGGTCCTTTTCAGTGATAGTATATAGCTGACTCACACTGAACTGGCTATTTACTATACTTCATAAGGACCTTTTCCATGTATTCTATACTTACAAGGTTTCATACTGGTGAGGTCCTTTTCAGTGATAGTATTTAGCCGACTCACACTGAACTGGATATTTACTATACTCCATAAGGACCTTTTCCATGTATCATTCAAAGGTTTCATACTGGTGAGGTCCTTTTCAGTGATAGTATATTTCCGACTCACACTGAATTGGCTATTTACTATACTCCATGAGGACCTTTACCATGTATCTTATATGTAGAAGGTTTCACACTGGTGACGTCCTTTTCAGTGATAGTATATAGCCGACTCACACAGAACTGGCTATTTACTATACTCCATAAGGACATTTTCCATGTATCCTATACCTACAAGGTTTTATACTAGTGAGGTCCTTTCCAGTGTTGGCATTTATTTCACAATATGCTAATGAGCAATCTGGAGAACCGAGGGCGACGCCTTTTCTCCAAATTGCTACACTCCACACTCCTCTCATACATCCTCCCCTCTTCTCTGGGTGACAGGGAGCTATGCTGAAATCTCATCTGGCCCTGTGTTACTGCATAGCTTGGTGCAATGGAGCCGTCCTCAGTTCTCCAGATAGCTCATTTGTATATTGTGAAATTAATCAGTATCTTAGCAACAGAGGCATAAATTTTCATGGGAGAAAAAGGTGTTACATGGAGGGGAGCCTGACCTAACTAACTGAATCGTTGGTTTTATATGCTTCACCCTGGTGACAGACTCCCATTAAATGATATCATTTAAAATACAATTTATTTGCAGTGTATGGAGAGATGCGAGAGGAGAGAACATGTTCTATTGTATGGTCCGTCAAACGGACATGTGAATAGTCACATTCACTGAATTTAATGATGCCATGTGACGTTCGTTAAAAAAAAAAAACACATCGTAAGCATTATTCACTATGGTGTGAGTGTAGGCTTACTAATGTGAGTAGTGTATACTGCTTATATTTAGTGGATAACCGCTGTATCACCCAGAAACCACACAGATTGTAACATCGGCAGCAGTTTTGTGATTGAATCCGCTGTTTTCTGGTAAGATCAGGCAAACACTATACAATTGTTTAGTAAGCTGTGCTGAATGTATCTTGGATCAGTCCTACTTTGTGTGGCCTCACCCTTGAGTTACATGAAGGTTCTAATTAAAAGGATTATCGATATTGATTGCTGCAGTCTGTTCACTACTTACCAGGCACAGCGCCGTACAGTGTATAGAGGCTATGCTTAGTATTGCAGCTCAGACCCATTCATTTGAATTAGACTGAGCTGCAGCATGGCCATGTGACGTCTCTGCCTGAGTAGAAGTGGAACTTAACAGCATATTCCTAGAATACCCCTTTAAGGACCCCCATAGTGGAGTTACTTGATTACTGCCTCCAGGCACCTCACATGTTAGTAATCCTTAGGCTAGCTTCACACAGGCAATACAGTCCCACACAGTGAAGCTGTGGGGAAGCAGGGACTCCTAGCATCATAAACAACTATGCTTGCTGGGAGTCCAGGTCCTGGTCTGGGAACAGCTGACAACCACGTGTCTGTGTAAAGCTGGCCTTATTGTTACTAATATGTGAGGTGCCTGGAGGCAGTAATCAAGTTAACATTAACACACGTGCTGTTGTTTCTACACTGATCAAAAACACAAAATACCTGTGTAATAGCAGCCCTATGGTGGGTTCACTATACCGTTAATATCCATTGATGGATGACAGCAACGAACATTAACTGTGGAAGAGTAACGGACAGAGACCAAGTCTGTGTCCATTCCCATGGACACTAATATAAACATGATGGATGTTGTCTCCTGTCTTTCTTCTGTCATGTTTGTTTAGTTTTCTGACTGAAGAAAAAGTTGTGCGTGCAGGACATTTTCTTCCTTTACAAAGGTAAACAGAAATGAGGGAAGAAAGACAGAAGAAAAGGAGACAGCGTCCATGTTTTTTACATTCTAGTCAATGGGAACAGACTGAGGAGGAGGCTTCATCAACATCTGTCCCTCTATTACCAGTAATGTCTGTTGCTCTCATCTATGGCAGATGACAGCAATGGACGTGCATAACAATAATGTGAACATAGCCTTACTTCATGTTCTAGGTCAGGGGTCGGCAACCCCCGACACGCGTGCCAAGAGTGGCACACGAGGCTTATTTCCCTGGCACGGGCAGCTCACCCAGCAGTTTCGATCAGACCAAACACGGCCGAAACGAAACTATTATTATACTGTGGGGTCTCTTCAGACCCCCGAGTATAATAAGCGGAGCCCCCGGGGAGGTGATGAAACATAAAAAATAATGTTAACTCACCTTCCCTGGATCCGCAGCCGCTGTGTGCTCTTCGGGTGCTTCTGCCTGATGTAAGAGATCGCTGTCAGGACCTCAGGGGTCACGTCCGACGTCATTACGCATAATGACACGACGTGACCCCTGAGACCCAATCAGCGGTGGCTGACTACAGGCAGAAGCGCCCGAAGAGAACAGAGTGGCTGCGGAGTGCAGGAAAAGGTGAGTTTGTCATCTCTCTTGGCCCTGCACTTATTATACTCTGGGGTCTGAAGAGACCTCACAGTATAATAGCTAGTGAGTGGTGACAATTGGAATATTATAAAAGAAAAGAATATTATACTGTGTGCATGGGCCACTATGGGACATAACATGTGCTGGGGCCACTATGGGGCATAATACCGTGTGCAGGGGCCACTATGGGACATAATACCGTGTGCAGGGGCCACTATGGGACATAATACCGTGTGCAGGGGTCGTCAGACTTACAATTATTGACTGGCATTCCGAGTACCTCAACTTTGATTTATTTTTAATCGAAATCGGCACGCCGAACAAAAAAGGTTGCCTACCCCTGTTCTAGGTCTTCCACCACAGTATGCAGAGATCTTGTGGAGTCCATGCCTTGATGGGTCAGAGTTGCTTTGCGGAGTTCAAGTTTAAAGCTAATTGGTGAATTTATTATTAGTTATGAAAATCAAAACACTATTTAAACTATTTCTTCATGAGCCTTTCGTGCACATCCTCCTAAACCCCACCAGAATGTACCTTTAGTGCATGGAGCACACACTAGCACCCCACAGCTATCCATGTGCCTCCCACAGTGTCACAGCTTACCAGATCCCCCACAGTAACATATCTCACAAAGGTATCAAGCTCGCTATCCCCTACAGCTCAGCCCCACATCTTGCCAAATCTACCAAGCCTGAACCATAGCTTGCCATCCCCTATAGTAACACAGCTCTAAATCTCCGCCCTCACAACACACCACATCTATCCCCCAGTTCCACATGCACCCCCACATCGCTCCCCCTACACTACACACTCCCATCTCTCCCCCCACACTGCATCGTGCACCCCAACTCCCAACTCTCCCCCACCATACACCCCACATCTCTCCCCCACAGTACACCGTGCACCCCACCTCTTTACCCCCACATCTCTTCCCCCACAGTGCACTCTGCATCTCTCCCCCACAGTACACCATGCACCCCACATCTCTCTCCCTACAGTGCACCCCGCATCTCTCCCTCAGTGCACTCCACATCTCACAGCAGTGCCCCAAGGACCACTGGCCCCCCCTTTAAATGCCAGAAAGACACCCCCTGCCTCCACCCTTTAGATGCCAGAAGCACCTCAAGGACCCCTGCCCCCTATCCATGCCAGCAGCACCCCTCTTAGATGCCAACAGCACCTCAAGGATCCCTACCCCCCTTTACATGCCAGAAGCACCTAAAGGACCTCTGGCCCCCCTTTAGATGCCAGAATGACAACCCCCCCCCCCCCATAAATGACAGAAGCAACTCAAGAACCTCCCCCTTTATACCAGCAGCACCTCAAGGACCCCTTCTCCCCCCTTTAAATGCCAGAAGCACCCCCAAGGGCCCCTATCCCCTTCAGATGCCAGCAGCACCTCAAGGGCCCTCCTTCTGATGCCGTCAGCACCCCTCTGTCCCCCCCCTTAGATGCTAGCAGCACCCCAAGGACCTCTGCCCCGCTTAGATTCCAGAAGCACCCCAAAGACCCCTACCGCCCCATATGCCAGCAGCACCCCACGGACCCATGCCCAACCTTACATATCATCAGAATCCCAAAGACCCCTGCTCTCCCTTTTGATGCCAGAAGCACTCCAAGGATCCCTGCCCTCCTTCAGATGTCAGCAGAACCCAAAGGACCCTATATCCCTCGGTGCCAACGGCACCCCAGGGACTCCTGTCCCACCCTAAACATCAATCCAATCCCCCAGACCCTCCAGGATACAGTCCCATGTAAAACTTCTCAACATGCTGTCCCATGTAAATACATTACTCCCTCCCCTCAGCCTCCTCCAACATGCAGTATGTAAAACTTATCCTATTACTCCCCTTCCATCCATGCAGTCCCACAAAACACCTCACTGCTTTCTATTTTCCATCTACACGTGCATACAAGAGACCCCGCCCTCCTCGGAGAGGCTCCGCCCCTTCCTGTGACCTCATACCTACCAGGACCAACTCCATTCTAGACACGACCCTTCCACTATAGAGAGCACGGAGCTGTGATACAAGAGACCCCGCCCTCCTCGTAGAGGCTCCGCCCCTTCCCGTGACATCATACCTACCAAGACCAACTTCGTTCTAGACGCGAGCATCTACCGTGTTTCAGCACGCTTGTCTATGTCTGCAGCATGTCTGCCAGTAAGAAGAAAAGCAGAGGGAAGACCGGCAGTGTGGGCGCTTCTCCCGGGCTGGAGTCCCCTACTGCCAGCAGCCAGCCCTCTGTTTTTAAAGTTACCGACTTCTTAGAGAAAGGTAGTAGTTTATTTAGCTTACTTGTATAGCGCCATTATATTCCGCAGCGCCTTTACAGACATTGTGGTCACTGTCCCATATAGGGCTCACATACTACGTTGTTGTGACTAATTACTATACTCCGTAAGGACCTGGTCCTTATCAGTTATAGTGAATAGCCGCCTTAGTGTAAGTTGTCTATTTCCCATTACTGGTAAGGACCTTTTTGCCCCTAGTGGTCAGGTCCTGAACTGAAGTAGTATTTAGCCAGCTCACAGTGAATTGACTATATCCCCTACTCCAGAAGGACCAGGTCCTTACCAGTGACAGTATTTAGCCAACTCTATGTAAGTCGTCTATTTCCCATCATTTGTAGGGACCATTTTTGCACCCTATTGATCAGTCCTGAACTCTTATAGTATTTAGCTGCTTCACGGTGACTTGGCTAAATCCCACTCTCTGTAAGGACCTTTATAATAATTTGGTTTCAACTTCAGTAATATTTGTAAGGCTGGGTTCACACCTGCCCCGGTCTTTTCTGGGGGATTCCGTTCCCCATTCCGCTTTAAAAATGCGGAGAGAAAAGTCCTGCGAGCAGCGCTTTCTGTATTTTTCCTTTTTGAGCGGAAACTGGGCAGAAACCCGGCAGATCCCATTATAGTCTATGGGGACTGCGGTTTTCCAAGGGTAACTGGTTTTTTAAGCAGATTAGGTTTCTGTTTGGGGTGGGGGCCACAAAGTGTATCTCCCGAATGGAAACCCGAATGCAGGTGTGAACCAAGCGTAAATCTCCCAATAAAGTGACATTAGATAATAAGACACCTTTTATCTTTATTATTCTAACAATTGTTTTTAAATCGCCAAAAAAAATGGAAAAATATTTCTCAGAATAGCGTGTTACTATTCCTTTTCCTTGTATCATACTTACAAGGTTTCACACTGGTGAGGTCCTTTTCAGTGATAGTATTTAGCCGACTCACACAACTGGATATTTACTATACTCCATAAGGACCTTTTCCATGTATCATATTCTTACAAGGTTTCATACTGGTGAGGTCCTTTTCAGTGATAGTATATAGTCAGTGTATGAAGAGATCTGTGAGGAAAGAGAACATGTTGCATTGTTTGACGGTCCGTGAAAGGGATATGTGAATAGCCTTATTGAATTTAATGCTGTCATGTGATATTCGTTACAAAAAACAGGACATGACATGACCATTATTCAGTGTGGTGTGAATGTCGGCTTACTAATATGAGTAGTGTATACTGCTTATATAATAATAATAATAATAGTCCCACAATGGGGAAATTCATTGTGTTACAGCAGCAAAGATAAGATAAGCAGATACAAATACAACATGTACAAGAATGTTCCAAGGTAAGAGGCATTACATTAATAGCAGACAGACAGATAGGACGTAGTGGGGGGGGGGGGGGGGGTTAACAGGCAGAGAGATATTTCAGTTCTCTGTGTGTAATGATCTCCACTTAGGTCGGTGTTGGTTGTACAGCCTAACCGCAGCGGGGAGGAAAGACTTCCGATAGCGCTCATATTTAGTGAATAACCGCTATATCACCCAGAAGCTGCACGGCTTGTAACATCGGCAGCAGTTTTGTGAGTGAAGCCGCTGTTTTCTGATAAGATCCGGCATTCGCTATTATCGGGACTACGATATTGATTGCTGCAGTCTCTTCTCTACGTACCAAGCACAACGCCATACACTATATAGAGGCTGTGCTTAGTATTTCAGCTCAGACCCATTCATTTCAATTATATTGAACTGCAGTTTGGCCATGTGACGTTTGTCAGTGCTGAATGTATCTTGGCTCAGTCCTACTTTGTGTGGCCTCACCCTTGAGTTACATGAAGGTTCTAATTAAAAGGATTATCGATATTGATTGCTGCAGTCTGTTCACTACTTACCAGGCACAGCGCCGTACAGTGTATAGAGGCTATGCTTAGTATTGCAGCTCAGACCCATTCATTTGAATTAGACTGAGCTGCAGCATGGCCATGTGACGTTTAGGATAAGAAATGTTAGCTTAGTGTGCAGAGGTGTAGAGCAATGTGATCAGGTCATGTGATAAGCCTGACTAATCAGATGTGATTTTAGGACATGTTTGAAGCTACTGTAGTTGGGTATTAATCGGATTCTTTGGGTAGAGCATTCTGGTGCAGCTTGAGAAAAGTCTTGGAGACAGGAGTGGGAGGTTTGGATAACAGGATACAAGTCCAAGGTCATTGCAGAATGTAGAGGATGGTAGACCGTGATGAGGGAGCTGTAGGGAGTTGCAGCACTATGGATGGATTTATGTGTGAATGTGATGATTTTATATTGTATTCTGTGGGGGATGGGCAACAGGTGCAGTGACTGACACGAGGTAGACGCATAGTGTACTGGTTTGATATAGGAGTCTGGTGGCTGCATTCAGGACATATTGTAGAGGGAAGATATTTTTAGTAAGAGGAAGCCCAATTAGTACAGATTTGCAGTAGTCAAGACCAGAGGGAATCATAGTGACAATGAGGATTTTTGATGTTTCCTCAGTGAGAAAATGATGTTTTTTTAGGTGCAGATGACAAGAGCGTGCAAGTGTCTGAATATGTGGGATAAAGGTGAGATCTGAATCAAATACAACTCCCAGACAGCGGGCATGCCGCCTTGGGGTAATAAGTAATAGTAAGACCACAGACAGAAATGGAGATATCAGGGTTAGGTCGGTTAGTAGATGGAGGGAACACAAGAAGTTCAGTTTTTCAAAGATTGAGTTGCAGATAAAGGGAAGACATGATGTTATAGCAGAGAGACAGTCGCTGGTGTTCTGTCGTTGTGCAGGAGTGATATCATGGGATGAGGTATAAAGCTGGGTGTCGTCCTCATAAAGATGGTATAAAAAGCAAAATCTGCTGATGGTTTGTCCAATAGGGACTGTGTGGAGAGAGAAGAGGGGGGGCCTATAGTCGAGCCCTGAGCAACCCCAACAGCAAGGGGAAGAGAAGTACATAGGAGTTGGTGGTCTACCGTGTCACTGATACTGAAAAAACAAGTGTCCTGCTTGATATTGCCACAGATTCTTCAACTAATTCAGCCTCAGAACCTAAGATATGAGCCACTCTGCACTAGAGACTTATTAATTTGCACCTTATTAATTAGCGGGGGCAGCTCTCATTAGAGAAGCAAGGGCAGGAATAAAGAAATGTAGGATTTCACAGAAAGGAGCCAAAATTTGTTAATAAAGTATATTACAAAGTTTATTAAGCATACAAATGCTGCCAGAAAATCAAAAGCGGTTTGAAAGTTTAGTTATGCTTTTAGATGATTTAAGCTACATTCACATGTCCATTTTTCATGACTATTTTGCACCAGAGGGGCATCGTTTTCACAGATCCCTTATACATTTGAGTGTATGGAGGGATATGTGAAAATGGACAAAATTAGAATGTTCCATTTTTTTGACTGTCCGTGGAAATAGACTGTCAAAAAATCGGTCATGTGAATAGCACTTATTCACATGTATTTTAATTTAAAAAAACAGCTGTCACAGGCCTGACATTCACTGTCATGTGAGTATAAAGATACAGAATTTTGCAGTCTGTGCATTAGTTTAATTATGGAAACAAGGACCTGCTTCATAGAACATATTTCTAACCATTACTGTTGGATTAATTGAATGAATAAAGCCTGGAACCATGTTTATATCTATGATTTTGTCTGACTCTTATTTTTGACTGTTGTTTTTGTAGTATATATTTAAAGGGGAAATAGTCAAAAGTTGGGAAGAGTGGCTTTAGTTGGGTACCACTGGTCAAAGCTATATGTAAGTGGGTGCAAGGTCTTGCTTGCATAAACATAAGATGCTTTCTATATTTTTGACCTGTATCAGACATTACCATAAGGCTCATTCAGACGAGTAAGAAATGACATGTCCTGCGGACAGTGTATGGCCACTTTCACATGGTCAATATTTTGCATGTGTGAGCCAAACCCAGGAGTAGTTTTTAAAAATGTAGTTTAAAAAAAAAAAAAAAAAGTTAGTGCTATTAATGGGTTAATGCACCCATATACCTTTTTAGCTGTGTTTTGAGTGATTTCTGGGAGCTCCTGGTATCTTCTGCATTTGTTTACATGGTTCAGCTTCCTGCTATGTAACTTCCACACTAACCCCTCCTACTTTACTCCCCCTCCTTCCTCTGTCACTGCCTGCAGCTATCCCACCCACTGCTAGCCCTTCCCTACCTACTCAGCCCAAACCCCGACCCCATTATATATTTACCTCTCTTTCTTCCATGGCTTCTTCCTGCGGGTCTACCCCTCCTTCTTTACTGATTCTGCAGGCGCGCGCTCTTCTCTCACTGCTGCTCTGTTCTCTGCACGATGACCCACCTCTGCTGCACTTTGTGGGAGCTGCGCAATAGAGGTGGATTATTGGCAGCAAAGCAGCACTGGGAGAAGAAGCAGCAGCAGTCAGAAAAGAAGGAAGAGTCGTCTCGCAGGAAGAAGGATGGAAGTTAAAGGGGTATTCCAATGAACATAATCATATCTATAATGGTAGATAATTAAAAGTTGAGCATTTTTGCAGATGTAAGTAGTTAAAAATTCTGCAGAGTTTTAAAGATTTTCTGTAACTATCTTAGTGGTGACAGCCTGTTGTCTTTATCGGTTTCCAATGGATACGGCCACTAATGCAGAAACTTTCTATGGTCTGGGACTTGTCAGGAACCCAGCAATGATTTTCTTATTGTAGCTGGATTATCAGGCAGGGACACTACATGTATGAGAAGCTATCCCGGCCACAATAAGGAAATCATAGCTGATTTTCTGAGCTTAGAAAGATCCTGCATTCATGGTCGTATCCACTGGCAACCGATCAAGACAACAACTTGTGACCACAAGATATTTAGAGAAAATTTTTAAAACTCTGCAAAATGTTTAATTACTTATATTTGCAAAGATGTTTAACTTTTAATTATCTACAAATTTAAAAATGGTTATGTACATGGGAATACCCCTTTAAGTATGATGGAGTGGATGGGGGTGGGTGGAGTAGTAGTGATGATCTGTTTCTGGAAATGGGGAAACGGATCGTCACCGGATAATCAGTAAATGTCCGTGTCAGTTACATGACTGCCCCAGGAATATGGGTAATATACATTTTTGATTGTTATTTAGAAAGTAGGAGGGGGAAGGGTGTTTAGATTAGTGTAGGGATTTCAATTTATCCTGGACAACACCTTTAAATACTGATGCTAAATACTGTATGTAAAAGTGAGCTAAGGATGCATTTACACATCATATGTCCATGTCATGACCACAAATGGTCTATGATGCAGTAAGTTCCAGCTATTAGACCTACAGTTAGCATGTGATTTGGAGTCCATATAATATGGATGTATTATGGCCGTGTGAATCTAACCTTTGGTCAGGCTTACACATTGACATTTTTCCTTTACACATTTCTCCCCAAGGCTCATGTTGGAACTCAAAGGAAAGATTGTCCCCTGCCTATTGAACCAATTCAGAGTATTGGTAAATAAACAAAATGGCAGTCAGGGTAAACCCCACAATAAATGTCACAGCAGTGCACCAGTCGGAGCTGCCACATTGTACCCCTCCCAACCACATTCCTAACTTTAGCAGGGTCCTCCACCATCTTTCATGTAGACTGAACAGCAGTGATCCCCTTTTTCCAAGTAGTAGTAGTAGTAGTAGTAGCAGCAAGGTTTTCCCTCCCCTTTTTCTTTTACAATAGTCCTTAGCTGTATATACAGTGAAACCTCTTCAAATTAGTTCCTCTTAAAGAACATCCCCATTTCCAGATAGATACCAAATAATACCCACACAGGCCATTTTTTTTTTTTTTATATAATGAACTCCACATTTCAGGGCATTATTAGGTGGACACACTGCAGCAAAGTGTCCTCTGCTGGCCAGCAGTTACTTGTAGACACCTATTCCTGCGTTTCTCTGCTAAGAGAGATTGATGTTGGAGGAGCTAATAGTGCTTGTCACCTCTCTACTTCTCAGGAGTAGTCAGTGACTGTCTCTACTGAGACAGATCAAGAGACTATCATTTCCATCACCAAGCCCCATTCATTTGGTTGTGGATGGAAGAGCTTCATCAAGTTGAAGGGAGAAGACTCAGTTGCCAAGGCTTATTTTTTAGTTATGGTGACCGGGTTTTGTTCAGGCCTGACCCAAGAAATATGTTTGGTATCAGTTCTAAAGTGTAGTTTTGTATAATTCTCAGTACAATTAAAAATTTCTAAGAAAACCCCTTTGATGTACCTACATCCACTGCGTGGAAGCCTGTGGGGTTGCTACAGTGTTTGTCTGTATATCGCATCTTTGGAATAGCTTTAACTGTTTGTCATGAAAGGATATGATACCGTTCTTGGCAGAAAATATTGGACTCCTGCCTAGTACTGGACTGGCACCTAGATGTGGATCAAAATTGTCCATACATATTGTATACATATCGTAGTAGGACAATATGGCGTTGAATACTCTAATCAGTATCAAGTCTCCTAGTAGAGGAGGGAAGTATTGGGCATGTTGTATTCCCATGTCTTCTAGTCAGAGGTGTCTAGAGGCAGCCTATTCTCAGATGATCTGAGTATGCATGTTGTGCAGATGTTCATCCTTGCTAGTAAGTAAACTTATATTCTTAGACCTTGTTCTGATAGCTATAATGCATGTACTTTTTGGCATCCATATTATGGTTGCAAATCTCGTACCAACTGCGTATCTAGTGATTCCAACTTACAGCACCATAGATCCCTATAATGTGGCTAGACCTATGGATTGGATTTTTTTATTACTTTTTGTGCAATATACCTATAGATATATATGTATAATTTTTTTTTGCGTCACAAGAAAAAGTAAGCCCTGTAAAACCTCCATGTGCACCAAATCACGAAAGAAAACCCTTCAGTTTAATATGGTGAAAGCAGAATTCACCCCCCCCCCCCCCCGAGCTATCAATTACAGTTAATGGCTCCACACTTACACCAGTCCCACACACCTCCTGTCTAACCTTTGATTCAGCCCTGTTCTTTAACCCTTTTTAAGACCTTCTAAAATTCATAACTTTTTTTTTTTATTTTTTCTGTTGACTTTGACTGGCTATGTGAGGGCTTATCCTTATATACAAGTTGTTTTAACAAGGCCTCCACAACCTCACCCCTTCATAGATCTCTGACCTAATATTCAATTACCTCCCCAAATGTACACTCTGGTCCTCCCAAGATCTCCTTCACTCTATTATCCACTCTTCACACAACTGTCTCTCAGATTTCTCCCCTATACTCTGGAACTTGCTGCTCTGACACACAGGACTACCCCCCCCCCCCCCATCAAAACCTTCAAGGCCAAGATCCTGAAAGTCTATGCCCTCCAGTAACCCCACTACCTGTAAACAATAATCTGTGCCTCTTTCACCTTCACCTACTATCTTTTTCCCTTCTTTTAGAATGTAAGCCTTCACAGGGCCCCTGCTTCTATTATCCCAGTTGGTCTCGTTTTTAATTTATTGTACTTGTGTATGTAAACCCTGTTCATATGTACCGCACCATGGAAGTAATGGTGCTCTAATAATAAATGTAGTAGTACCAGACCCAGTCCCATAAAAGCAATATATCCCCTATCTGCAGGATGAGTTGCCAGTCAGTATGACCCCCTAGGATTTCCACTGATCAGAAGAACAAGGATGCTTTGTACTGATGTCTGAATAGAGAGGCTATCGTGCATTTGTGCTACTGCTCCTTCCATATCTGTGGGACTGCTGTGATAGTTGAGCATTCTACCTTGACTATCTCAGGCAGTCCCATACATCTCGATTGGGATACAAACCAAAAGTTACGGACAACCAATTAAACAAAGCGGCAGCCATTAACAGAGACAGTCTGCTCACATATAAAGAGACCCAGAAAGAAGCCCGAGTGCCCCTAGTTGTCACCTGCAACCCACAGCTGGAGATCCTACGAAGGATTGCCAAGGAACTCCAACCTGTGCTACATAGGGACAACAGACTCAAAGACATATTTCAAGTCTCACCTCTCCTTTCGACAACCACCAAACCTGAGGTGTATTATTGTCCGGAGTGCCCTGAAGGCCCCAACTGAAAATGGCACCTCACCTTGCCTGCAAAACAGGTGCAAGACCTGCAGGTACATCCACATCGCTGACAGTGTACCTGTCCCAGAGCCACAACAGGTGCACAGAATTAGGGGGACATTTTCCCGCAGGTCTTCCAATGTGGTGTATCTCATAATGTGTGTGCAATATCCCACCACAGGCCTCTATGTGGGGGAAACAGGGCAGATACTTAGTCAGCGCATGAACTCACACGGATTCAACGTTAATAACAGCAGAACAGATCTCCCAGTGGCCGCACATTTCTCCGGAGAAGACCACTCTATTGAAGATTTGCGGGTTGTGGTTTTAATGGGACATTTTAAGACGCAGAGAGAGAGAAAGGAATGGGAATATAAGTTAATGCAAAAATTTCTTACTCTGAAGTTTGGACTTAATATTCATGCCAGTTTCATGTCATATTATGTATGAACTGTGAGGGTCACAAATCACCACCTGATAGCAAACAGATAACAGATCCCTCTGACACGTCCCACAAGTTTTCCAGACTGTTTATTTCCTGACCTGTTGTAAATAACTTCTCTACTTATATTGCATTTTGTTATTCCAAGATCCTTGTCTTGTGTGTGTATAAAGAGTGTGTGAATTTTCAGTTTCTTGTATTACACCATGTCTGAAGACGAGAGCTAGCACTCTCGAAAGCTTACCATCAAATATACTCAGTTAGCCTCTAAAAGGTATTGCCTGATTTCTTCACTCTTCCACTACTTTCTATGGCTAACACGGTACAACATTATACCACTGGCAGTCCCATAGAAATGAATGGTGTTTGTGTGTTTTATTGCTAATTGGAAAATTTAGGGGAGTTTCATCTGCCTGTCTTTTCGAAAATGGGTTGCTCATGAACAACTGTAGGGCATGTTAATCGATATATCAGTATATTTTCATTAGTTTTCAGCTGAATTCCATATTTATGAAGCTCTTGTGCAATGTTTTCAGAAGAATTTGTCTAAGAAGAAATGGGAGGGACTTAAAGGGGTTATCCAGTTTCAGAAAATGTCATTGTTTGCATAATGAAAAGCTATACAGTTTTCCATTTTACTTTATTTCCTCTTCTTTTTTTTTTTTTTTTTTTTTTTATAGAAAGATCTTCTTGCTGCTATTAGTTTTTCGACTGGATAAGACTTCAGTCCATGGTCATGTGATGGACACACAGGTGCGCAGCTAAATGTACGATTACTAAACTGTGACAGTAATGAGCTGTGCACCTGTGTGTCCATCACATGACCATGGGCTGATTTTACTCCACAATCTAGAAAACCGTGAGGAATTGATATAAAAACTATATTGTAACATTATATAACTTTTCATTATACAAAAAGTAACAGCAGGCTGAAACTGGACAACCCTGTTAATGTGTTTTGCCATTTTTGTGATACTGATGTAGACTCCAGTAAAGCAATAGGATACCATTTTATGAATGTTAAGATATTACTACATTTTCAATAACTTGTATGTGATGAGCTTACTTTATGGCACAGGTTACACTCTGTTTATGGTAGAAATAATGAAATGCTTACATAGAATCTGATTTTTTTTTTCTTATAGAAGTAGAGAAGTTCCCTAAAGCTTACAGGGGCTCTTTCATCCAGCTTGGAATCAACAGCATGAAATTGGCAGATTTATGCATCGGACTACCTGCTTTGCTCACCAGTGTAGAAGGCCGACAAGAGGTATAGCTTACATAATGTGATAGAATTTTTAAAGGGATTTACGTTTTGTATATAAATAAATCTGCCTCATCTCCGCTTCACTTCCAGAGACAACTGTGCTCTGTGATGGAATGAGCTGAAAACTGGTTGTGCATATACAGATAACGCACATTGTTCACGAAACTTTACTACCACTCAGAATCATGCCCCTTTCCTGAGACCACCCACTTGACAGTATAGAACTATTCAGCATAACAGGCACCAAAACTAACTGCATTGATTCCTTGGGATTCATAAGGTCTAGATTAAAAAAATAAAAAATCCAACTGCGTCAGAATCAGAGGTGCAGGGCATATTAAAAAATATATATTTAAAAGGGTTTTCTCACTGACACCCCCACTTTTCACATGAGTTGCTGCCAGTCTGGCTTCTCTAATCCCCAATAATCAGTTGTTGTCAGGGAAGTCTGCTTCTGGTCAGATATGTGCAGTAGATGACTACCAGTCAGATGAATTGCTGACCATGCAATACTTTAGAACTTTGAGGACTTGAAGCGCGAAGTATAGTTTGTAAGTTGCACAACGTTTCATTGTGCAGTGTATGAGCTTTGCATAAATCACAAAACCCATTTACTTATTACAAATTTACTGTAAATGGTTTGTTTAATCAAATTTTTTGTATGTCATAGTAGGGTGTGTGACAACCATAATTGTTATAAGACTATTAGCAACTATAGGCAAGATTTCTTTGTCTTCATGTGTGTTATGTACTTCCTCCAGGTATGCACTGCATGGCCAGTCAGTGGTTTTCCTTCTGGGAAAGTTGGTATAGCATTGACTGTTCTGAAGAATCTCAAGGTGAAGCCTGATGATTCAGTTCATATTCAGCCTGTTTCTGGACCTGTGATACAGGCAGAAGAATTAGAAGTCACACTCAGGTATGAGATTAGGTATACAGCATCATTGAACACATTACTATATTTGACATATCTCTTATATATAAAAATGAGTTTCTGTCTGTTCTTTATGCTCGACCAAACGACCGGACCAATCCTCACCAAATTTGGCACACATGTACATCAGGTGTCTGGGAATATTTTAGACTGGGTCTCAGCTCTAAAGGATGTACCGTTCCTGAGATACAGTATTCCCAAAAAATGACCAGCATTAGCTAGTAAAAACCTGCAAGTCTTTCACTCATATTCCAACTGCCATACACACGGTCACATGTCCCTTATCAGCCAATAGAAGCTTGCAGGCGCTTAGTCTCCTCAGGCACACAGGTTTCTATAGCAACCAAGCTATTTATGACCTGTATTAGTCAATAGCAGTTCGCAGGTCCTTAAATATTCAGTCATATCATGTGTATCAGCCAATACAAGTTCACATTTAATTTACCAGGTTTCCATACACAACACAGCCATAAATAGACTGTACCTATACTGGACTCAGTGGCGTAACTAGGAATGGCTGGGCCCCAAGGCGAACATTTGACATGGGACACCCGCACAAACTGCATTCCTGCACACACTATTATGCCGCATAGTTACCCCTACACACACTATTCTGCCCCGTAGTGGCCCCTTCATATAGTATTATGCGCACTTCGCGCTACCTCTTCAATCTTGGACCAGATGTCACGTGAGCCAGGCATGCATCGCGACGCATAATGACGTTGGACTGGCCCGCCGACGTCTCGGACGTCACCAAGGAGGCCCGAAGCCTGCTAGAGTGCAGGAGAGGTAAGTAACAGTGTTTTTTATGTTCCCTCAATTCCTCGGGGCCTCCGATCATTATACTTTGGGGTCTGAAAAGACCCCAGAGTATAATGATAGCAGTGTTTGTGGGGTTCACAGCCCAAAGGCTTTATTTACTGATCCCTGCACCTGCTCACAGCCGCCTCCGCAGAAGGTGAAGGGCAGGCGGCCGTGAGCAGGAGCGGGGATCGGTAAGTAAATAGGGCCCATTACCTGCTGGTGTTACACCAGCAGGTAATGGCCTATTAAAAAAAAAAAAAACATCTGGGGCCTGACGGGACCCCTAATGTCCCCGGCCCTGTAGCAGCCGCTACCACTGCTACCCCAGTATTTACGCCACTGACTGGACTGCCATACTGGATGTCAGCATTCTTATAAATGAAACGTTTTTAAACCACTCATGCCCCCTGCAGGAAAATGCATGGCTGCTGCTCGAGCTAATGAAAACTCTCAGCAGACCGAAGCCCCTCTCCAATATGACAAGGCATTGTCAGCGACATGCACATAGCTGCACTCCATGTTTCCATAACAACCCAGACATTTTTCTTGATTGCTGTGGGTCAGCTTTAAAGAGGCAGAGCGCTGTGGATGACACTGTTACACAAGGTCACATACACACAGCTTTACTCCAGGTTTTCCATAACAACCTATCGCAGGTCTTTCACTGATATCCAAACTGAGATACACATGATCACATGACGCTTATGAACCAATGGAAAATCGCAGGTTCTTCAGTCTTGACATACACACAGCTTTACACCAGGTTTCCATAGCAACCAAGCTATTTATGACCTGTATGAGTCAAGAGCAGTTCGCATGTCCTTAAATATTCAGTCATATAACGTGCATCAGCCAATATAAGTTCACATTTCATTTACCAGGTTTCCATAGCAACACAGCCATAAATAGACTATACCTGTACTGGACTGCCATACTAGATGTCAAGTGCAAAACTGGCCAATTCTTATGGGGCCACTACACAAACAAAAAATGAAATGAAGCCGGGTCCTTCTGCTAGTCTAACATAATTAAGGCTGTACATACTGGAGAATTGCAAATCTTGTACCTTTATAGGAGTTGTTTCATTAATTTAGACAGTAATGGGTCATATGAACGTCAGGAGGGGGTTCCTATGTTTGGGGTACTTGAGTTTTAGAGCAACAGCCTCTGCTGCTTTTGCTCGGGGAGCATTTTTGCGTTCCATTGTTATTTATTTATATAGCACTGTTAATTCCATGGTACTATACATTTGTAAAGGGGTTTACATACATTGTACAAATAATAAGCACAAAATTAACTATATGATCAACATAATACAAGTAGGAAAGAGGACTCTGCTCACAGGCTTACAATGTATATGCGAAGATAGGTGGACACAATAGGTGAAGGTAACAATTACTCATATGGTGGCATAGTGGCAGCAGGGTTAACGTGTGTTTGTATACTATTCTAAAGAGGTGAGTTTACAGGTTACAATTGAAGGCTTTGATTGTGGGGACAGACTTATGAATCATGGTAGTGAGTTCCAGAGTATGGGGGGGGGATACATGGGAGAAGACATGAAAGCAGTAATGCGAAAATCAAATCCGAGCAGAGCAAAGGAGGAGGTCCTTTGAGGATCAGAGATTCTGGATAAGGACACAGCAGGAGATTAGGCCAGAAATGTATGGAGGGGGACAGGTTTGTATGTCGTAACTAATATCTACATTCATACTAATATCTTATAGTCATTGCAAAGGAAACGTGTGTACCTGTAGCTTTCCCTAACAATATAAGGTTATCTTCTGGGTCCTAATTGTATCCTTAAAGGGTACCTACATTTTCATCAAAAGTTGAAATCTGTGAAGGAGCTTACTGGGCAGTCTATTTACTGGCTGTATAAGCATTCATATATAGTGTCCTGTCTGCTTTTCTGCTGCATATAGCCCCATTATGGCTGTAGCACATTTTGCAATACAGAGCATTTTGGCAAACCTCCCCCATCCATTATTACTACTAGTGATTTCTATACATGTAATTTTGTCATGTGTAACTGTAAAATAGCCAACAAATAGCTTAAAAAAGCCCAAGTTAACAAAATATGGGAGATTCATGGACACGTTATTCCAATTGCAGGTTAAGATGCAGCTAAAAATCTGAGCACAATCAGTAAAGCTGCTTGCTGTCTATCACTAATGTCCTATCAGCAACAAACAAGCAGATAGTCAGAAGTAGATGGAAGTAAATACTCTCCCTGCGTTCATTGTAAGCTGTGAGAAGCTGCAGATTTAGCTCTGTGCAATGTACAGGTGGCAGAAACTGTGTAGACATGCAGAGGCTGTGAATGGAGACACTTAGTGGCAGGAAATTTAGAGAGGTTTTCAGGCAGACAACAGTAACATTTTTAAATAAAGCGCATTATATTTTGGTCCAGAATCACATGGTCTATTAAATTAGTAAGTTGTCTGAAAAGTTAGTGACCATTTAAAAAGTAAACTTTTATTTCTCTTCATAAATCAGTCGTGCAGATGAGGGGGACAAGCTTTAGTATACTTCATTATTGAAAAGTGCCTGTGTCTTTAACTATTGCTTCTATCTTTACATCTTATTTGAGTGATTTTGGTCTGTACTTTTCTGTATTTTTTACATAAGCAGTGTCCATTTACAATAAGTTCTATTGAGACGTGAGGGGGAGAAGGAAAGAGACAGAGATATTTATTTTTCTTTATTATGCTTACTTGTATAGCGCCATCATATTCCGCAGTGCTTTACAGACATTGTGGTCACTGTCACATATAGAGCTCACAATCTATATTCCCTATCAGTATGTCTTTGGAGTGTGGGAGGAAACCGGAGTACCCGGAGGAAACCCATACAAACTCCTTGCAGATATGAGGCTGGATAGTAATTCTTGATAACCCAGCTGTGTTGTGATAGAGAACTGTCTCTATAGTGCAGATATCTCACTATTTGAGGAGCTCTCTTCTTCCTCCCCTTTTCTATAGACTATAGACTTCAGATTTGATCAGTGACGGGAGGATGCAAGTAAGTGATGAAACAGGCACTTTTCTTTAATAAACTAGATTGCAAAGTTTATCATCAGCTGCACTATGGATTTATAAAAAAAAAATAAAAATAAAAAATTTTTAACTATGGGGAAGCACTGCAGTACGTATACACGCCACTAAAGTTTGTTCAGAAAATGAGCAGTGCAGTTCCCAGCATGTAAACAATTCTGGGAGTTGCAGTCTCAGTACAGCTTATCAGCGGGGGTCCTGGGTGTCTGATCCCCTAAAACTAAAATTGATGGCCTATTCTAAGGGAACCTTTCAGGTGTGTGTTTTTTTTTTTTTTTTTTTGCCTCCAGACAGTGTGTACAGTATTAAGTGATGACCTTTCCTATGGTGCCCCGCACAAAACTTTCTGTTTCTGAAAACTCAAGTTACAGTCCCTGACAGAAGTCCTGTCGCTTATCCATGTTGTGGAATCAAAAGCTTATAACCTGACTTTAAATTCATCCATTGGTTTTAGAAATGACTCATATGAAAGCTGAAACCCTCCCAAATGATTTTTTGGTTAAGAAAATAAATTGGCTTCACTGCTGAAATATTGATCATTTAATGAACACAGAAAGGTCAGATTTTGGCAAGACAAAAGTTTTGTCGCCTTGCCATATAATGCACCCAATACTAGTTTAAAGCCTCACCTGTGCTCACTAATTGATCGGTTAATTAGTGGGTGTGTATAAAAAGAACTCCAGCACCCCAGATTTTCACTTGAACTGCAACTTCACCTCTGACAACATGCCAAAAATCAACCCTGCGACCAAAGCCTTGATTATCAAGAGGCTGAAGACCAGATCCACTGCAGAGGTGGCTGACACCTTTAATGTGTCTCTGCGTCAAGTACAAAGAATTAAAAAAAGATTTGAACAGACTGGAGATGTTTTTGACAAGCCCAGGTCCGGCAGACCCCGCAAGACAAATGCTCAGGAGGAACGTTTGTTGGTTAGAAAATCAAAAGCCATCCCCTCTTCTACTGCAGCAGAGCTCCAACAGGCCTGGTCACCTCAAGTCCCTGTGTCAACTAGAACAGTTTGTAGGATTCTGTCTCGAAATGGCCTCCATGGTCGAATCAGTGCCCAGAAGCCAGCACTAAACAAAAGGCAATTAAAAAAACGTGTGGCATTTGCCAAGGTCCACAGCCTGCTAAACGGATGGATGCTGGAAAAGTGGCAGAAGGTGGATTTCTCAGATGAATCTTCAGTTGAATTACACCACAGCCGCCACAAATACTGCAGGAGACCTACTGGAGCCCGTATGGATCCAAGATACACCCAGAAAACAGTTAAGTTTGGTGGTGGAAAGATCATGGTCTGGGGTTACATTCAGTATGGGGGTGTGCAAAACATTTGCAAGGTGGAAGGCAATATCAATAGCCTAAAATATCAAGAAGTATTAGCTTACTCTTACATTCCCAATCATAAAAGGGGTCAAATTGTGCAGCAGGATGGTGCTCCAGCTCAGACATCCATCTCTACATTAAAGTTCCTCAAGGCAAAGAAGATCAAGGTGCTCCAGGACTGGCCAGCCCAGTCACCAGACATGAACATCATTGAGCATGTTTGGGGTAGGATGAAAGAGGAAGCTTGGCAGACAAAACCAAAGAATCTTGATGAACTCTGGGAGGCATGTAAGACTGCATTCTTTGCTATTCCTGATGACTTCATCAATAAATTGTATGAATCATTGTTGAAACGCATGGATGCAGTCCTTCAAGCTCATGGAAGTCACACAAAATATTAAATATGGCTCTAATAGCACCACAACTTCATTCACCAATGTTAGGAAACATATCTTTGTTTTTGAACAGAATTATTGGTTTGATTTTCACATTACTTTATGTGTGCGACAAAACTTTTGTCTTGCCAAAATCTGACCTTTCTGAGTTCATTAAATGATCAATATTTCAGCAGTGAAGCCAATTTATTTTCTTAACCAAAAAATCATTTGGGAGGGTTTCAGCTTTCATATGAGTCATTTCTAAAACCAATGGATGAATTTAAAGTCAGGTTATAAGCTTTTGATTCCACAACATGGATAAGCGACAGGACTTCTGTCAGGGACTGTATAAACTTTTAAAAGTTAAGATCAGCATATGCAAATTTACCTTAAAGAGGTTATCCAGTTTGTAATATGGATGGCCGATCCTTAGCTTCTGCGAGGGTCCAACATCCAGTATCCCTGCAGATTTGTTGTTCAGATATAGTGTGGCTCTCTACATTATTGAAATTAATGGGGCAGTACTGTGGTACCAAAACCCACTGATACACATCGTAAGGTGAGTGAGCAATGTGGCTCCCGGCATGTAAACATGTATATGCAGAACAGATCTAGAACTAGTCTCAGGGGAACGGGGAGCAGCTTCATCTGGTCATGCAGTCATTGCACTAAATCACCCTCTGTGCCACTTGATACCCTGTGAGGCTGGAAGTTAGGTAGGCTGTTATTTAGGGCAAGGACTGTGTGACTAGATGAAGCTGCTCTTTACCCCTCTTGACTAGTTAAAGCGTACCTCCAGTTTTAAACAACTTTTAAAAAATTAATAGTGCAGGTGAAAATAAGATGTTTTCTTCTCTAATTTTTAGGCAGTTACTTTCTACATATTAGTTTATTATTTATTATTATTATTATTATTATTAGTAGTAGTCTATGAAGAAGGGAGGATGATGGAAAGAAAAACACCCTATATAATTGCTGCTCCTACACTTTTTTTTTTTTTTTGTAAACTCTTGTAGCTCTGGTATGGTTGTAGATAAGAGGCTGCTTGTGTACAGAATGAAGTAAATCAGTTAACCAGCTGACAGCATTCCCAACTACACCCCTCCTTTCTCCATAGAGCTCTGTGTGTGGTGAACAGGGAGACAAATCTAATGTAAACAAGCAGTCAGATTGAAGATAAGGAGCAGGTGAACAGTTTAATAAGTGGAGAAGGAAAAAGATCCCCTTAAGATATATTACAAAGTTTATTTTATTGAAATGCACTATTCATTTATGAAAAGTTGTTTATAATTGGAGGTACACTTTAAGGTAAATTTGCATATGTCGATGTAGGGTTTTAAAAGCTTATAGCGTGACTTTTCAGCAACAGAAAGCTTATTGAGGGGCACCATATGGTAACTACTTGTTGGTGCACAAACTGACAGGCTTCATTTAATGGTTGAATAAATGTTAGATTTTATTAGGGGTCGTTCACACTACCACTGGTGACAAGTCAGTAGTGTCTGTTGCTATTGTCCCTTTCAAGATTTTAGCAACAGACAGAACCATCACAAATTCGTTAAAATTTCCATTCATTTCAATGGGATTTTATCTTGTGTCCGTTAGTGTCCATTTTACATCAAATCCGTTATTTCTCGCAGACAAAAAATCCGACATGCAGGACTTTTGTGTCTGTGAAAAAAAACTGTTTCATGACATAACGGATCCAACAATAGTGTGAACCCACCCTTGGATATCAGAGCAAGGAGCAGGGAGCATCATCTGCTCACTTCAGCATATCCTGATGCTTTTCTCCCTGCTCCTTGCTCCTATTTGGTCCGATATCTCATGAAGATTGTGTTTTGACCGAAACATCATTTTTTTCTTTTTTTAGACTAATAATGTGAAAAAAAAACTCCAATATTTAAGTATGAGTGCCAGATTTTCTTTATATGCATGTCAATGAGTTGAGCCCCTCTCTGTGCACTTATGTTTCTGCTTCACTGAGTAACGATACATTAACTGCTTAGGGACACAGGGCATAATAGTACGTCCTGCGTCACATGGGGATGTATGGAGAGAGCTCAGTAGCTGAGCTCTCTCAATACAGGATGGATGCTGGCTGTGTAGCAGCAGTAATCGGTGCTGGCTGTTAAACGGGACCACGGCGTCTAAACTGCGCAGGCACCGCCAGCGCCGCAATTTTTCACCGATCGCTGTCCTGAACGTCATCGGAGGGTGGCGATCAGTTGCCATGACAGCCGGGAGCCCATTGAAGGCTCCCAGGCTTGTCATTGCATTAGATCTATTACATGTTGCCAGAGGCAGCATGTAATAGAGAGGTACAGTAGGCATTTTGCTATTCACTGCAATAAAGTAGTATTGCAGTGAATAGTATGAGCGATCAGACCCCCTAGGGGGTCTGGTCATAAAAGTAAAAGAAGAAAAAAAAGTAAATAAACATTAGGTATCCCCGTGCTCCAAAATGTCCGAACTATTAAAATATTTATCCCATACGGTGAACGGCGTAGCGGCGAAAAAAAATCAAAATAGCCAAATAGCCTTTTTTTCCAGGACGTCCCTCATGACAGCACCACAGGAGGTTGCCCTCTGAGTGGGACAGGAAGTTAGAGAGGTTAAAGGTCCCCAACCCACCTCCTCTCTCCAGTGTTCTTCCTGTTCCTCTCAGAGGCAGGACATGAAGAGGATTCTCTTACCTGGGCAGGAAGGCGGATCGAGGGTCTCTGTCTGCCCCCCTTTCCAACTCCCTGGTCCGTGGCCACCACCCCTCGGGGTTGGGGTCCCCTAGCCAGGGGTCCAGGGGCAGTTGCAGGAGTCCCTCTGCTCCCTGGTCCCCCATGTGTGCGGCAGCCGCTCCCCCTCTCTGGGGTTCTCGTCCTGCCTGCCGGCGTTCCCCACTCTGCTCCACGCACCGGTCACCGTATAACGTCATCATGTGATCAGAAGTGTCGCGTCCACCATCTTGGAGGTGGCATACTTCGAATAGGCTGGTTGGAGCACGGAGGCTGCGGTGGTGGCCGGATGAGGCGGCGCACCAGCAGTACCTCCTACTGCTCACCTGCCTGAATACTTCAAATGGTGAGTAGGACTCCACAGCAATGTGGCCTTCGTGATACTGTGTGTTACAACTTTTTTACTTTGTTGTAATGGAGCAGAGAAAGGAGGGAACCCAAAAACCTCGCCCTGAGTCTGACATAGCCCAGGGGCATGTAAGTACTGTTATGCAAGGGGGCTTGGCACTGTTTATTGTATTGTGGTGTTCTTAGACTAGCTTTGTTGTGTTTTTTAGTATAAAGAGATTCTACAGAAATCCGACACTAAAAAACGTAGGAAATGTGTTAATTGTGCCAAGCCCCTGTCTGATGCATATAAGAAGCAGATATGTCAGGACTGTCTGACTAAACTGATTAAAGATGAAACACCTGCCTTTATGTCTGAGTTAAGGACACTAATCAGGGACAAAGTAAAAATCTGAATCTGCGACTGGAGCAGGGAGGAATCTGTCTGAGAAAGAACCCCGCCCCCTCCCCGGTCAAAAGATCACGGCTGGTTTCTGATCTTCCCCTGAGCTCTCATATGAGTACTAAGGGGTCCGATTTAGAGGAAGAGTGCTTCTATCTATCTGAGGGGGAATTATAAGAAGAGGAGAGCTTATTCACTCCCCTAGTTTCCCAGGAAATCAGAAGATTCTGTTTCTCCTCCGAGAATGGGAAACTTTAATTCAGGCAGTAAGGGCCACAATGAATATACCTGATGAAGAACAACCTTGTTCCATTCAGGATGAGATGTTTGGTGGTCTGGTGCCAAGGAAGTCGGCGATATTGCCGGTAAATGATTACCTTAAGAGCCTAATCTTGTCTGAATGGGAGAAGGCAGAGAAACAGTTATTTATCCCTAGGGAATTTAAAAATCGTCTGCTCTTTAATCCCGAGGATTCCAGATTATGGGATGAGCTACCCAAAGTAGATATTCCAGTAGCTAAAGTAGCCAAGAAAACTGCTATTCTCTTTGAAGACTCTTCACAGCTAAACGACCCTATGGAGAGAAAGGCGGACGGTCTGCTTAAAAAATCATGGGAGTCCTCATCCACCATTATTTCCACTAACATAGCGGCTACCTCCGTAGCCAGATCCATGTTTCTCTGGGTCAATTAGAAGAGCATTTTAAGAAGGAAACCTCTAGGGAAGAGATCTTGAGCTCCATCCCCCTCTTGAAACAGGCAACAGGTTTTGTGGCAGATGCCTCAGTCCATTTCGCTGCCAGAAACGCAGCACTGTCAAACTCCACCAAAAGGGCCTTTTGGTTGAAAATGTGGTCAGAAGACACGGCTTCTAAGAACAAGCTTTGTAATATCTCCTTTACTGGGGGTTTGCTGTTTGGTCCTGTTCTGGATAACATCCTTGAAAAGGCAGGTGATAGGAAAAAGAATTTTCCTGAGGAAAGAGTTAAAAGGCAGTCCTTTCGGAGGAACCGCCAGTTTCCCTCTACCACCTCCACTTCCTATAAAGGGAAAGGGAAAACTGGTCGCTGGAGCTACCCAAAAGGAGGTAAGGGCCAGGGGTTTTTGCTTAACCCCAACAACCCCGGCCCTTCAGGGAGACAATGACGCCAGCTCAGTAGGAGGAAGATTGGCGGCTTTTTCCAACCAGTGGTCCCATATCACTTCGAACCCATGGATATTAAATACCCTAGCAGAAGGGTACAGGATAGAATTTGCGGAGCTTCCTCCAGAAAAATTTGTGCTCACCACTTTCACATCCCAGAATTTACAGCAAGCCCTCCTTCTGGACATAAGAAAACTGTTGCGCCTATATGCGATTTTCCCTGTTCCAAAGGAAGAATATTTCAGGGGCCATTATTCAAGGCTCTTCTTAATAAAAAAAAAAAAAAAAAAAACGGTTCCTTCCAGACTATTAATTTAAAACACCTCAACAAGTCCGTAAAATATATGATTCAAAATGGAGTCTATAAGATCTACGATTCCCCTGATTCATCCAGATGCAATGATGTGCACCATAGATCTCAAGGATGCATATTATCATGTGCCGATTCATCCATCTTACCAGAAGTTCCTAAGGTTTGCAGTTCAGATAGAAGGAAGGACCCTTCACTATCCGTTCTGCTGCCTACCCTTTGGGATATCATCTGCTCCAAGGGTATTTACAAAAATAGTGGTGGAAATTATGGCCTTCCTAAGATCTCAAAACATCCTGATCGTTCCCTATCTTGACGACTTTCTCCTGATTTCCAACTCCAGGGAGGAGCTGATCGATCAGAGGGATTCAGTTCTATCTCTTCTTCAGTCTCTGGGATGGATCATAAATTGGGAAAAATCGCACCTGCTACCTTCAGCTCAAGTAACCTTTTTAGGCGTACTGTTAGACGCTACTCGTCAGACATCCTTTCTCCCCAAAGAAAAACAGGAGAACGTTCTCCAGAAAATTCAGAATTTTTCCAGGAAGGAGAGCTGTTCCATAAGGGACGGGATGAGAGTCTTCGGTCTCATGACCTCTTGTATTCAAGCAGTTCCTTGGGCCCAATTTCATTCAAGACCCTTACAAAATCTTCTGCTCTCAAATTGGGACGGAGATCAGAATTCTCTAGACAGCAGGATTCAGATTCTCCAACAAGTAAAATCTTCCGTTCTATGGTGGCTTGATCCAGCAAACCTGGGCAAAGGAGTGCTGTGGTACCTATCAAAAAAGAGGAACAAGAAGCAGCAATCGATGCTCTGTCTCAGGATTGGGACATGGAGCTGGCGTATGCCTTCCCTCCGTTTCCTTTAATTCCCTTGGTTCTAAACAAATAATTAAGGGAAAAGACTAAATTGACCCTGGTGGTCTTGTCTTGGCCCAAGAGAAGTTGGTTTCCCATCCTAAAACAACTGGCCCTGGAGGACCCAGTTCCTCTTCCCTTGAGACCGGACCTGTTATCTCAGGGGCTGCTACTACACCCAGATCTAGAAACTTTGAAACGTTCGGCCTGGATCCTGAAATGGCCATCCTGAGGAGAAGAGGTTTATCAGATGAAGTTATTTCCACTCTGAAACAAAGTCATAAAGATGTAACTTCGGCCATCTATAAAAAGATCTGGAAAAAGTTCTCCTGGCTGCTTACGAATATCCCGGATCCATTCCATCAAAATATAGCAAATATCCTTAATTTCTTGCAGGGTTTAATAAGGTTTAATTTCAGGCAGGGTTTAATAAGGGCCTATCTCCCAGTACCCTAAAAGTACAAATCTGCATTAAGTCACTTCTATGATGCTAGTGTAGCTGAATATAGATGGGTCAAAAGATTCTTTCAGGCGATTTCTAGACTGAGGCCTTCTATAGCATCCTGGGACCTAAAGCTAGTCCTTAGAGCTTTAGTTACTCCCCCCTTTGAACCTATAAATTGTCTAGACCTTAAAACTCTAACGTTAAAAACAGCTTTTTTGGTAGCAATTACATCTGCTAGGAGAATTGGGGAAATTCACTCCTTGTCTATACGGCAGCCATATTTAAGAATTCTGGAGGACAGGGTTATATTTAGAATAGACCCATCCTTTATCCCGAAAGTAGCTTCTACCTTCCACAGAAATCAGGAGATTGTGCTTCCCTCTTTCTGCCCAGCTCCCAAAAACCCGCAGGAGGAAGCGTTCCATTGCCTAGACGTAAGGAGGATAGTTCTTCATTACTTGAAAGAAACGGTTCCCTTCCGGAAAGATCAGAACTTATTTGTCCTCTTCTCAGGGAAAAACAAGGGTAAGAAGACATCTAAAAGCACCCTGTCAAGATGGATAAGGACTTTAATCCAACAAGCCTATATTGCACAAGATCTCCCTCCACCAGAGGGAATCAAAGCACACTCAACTAGGGCAGTAGCCTCTTCCTGTGCAGAGAGAGGGGAAGCTTCCGTTGATCAGATTTGTAAGGCTGCTACATGGTCTAGTTTCCATACTTTTATTAAACATTATAGACTGGACATTCTTTCCAGTCAGGATACTGGCTTTGGAGGTAAAGTTCTACAAACAGTAGTCCCTCCCTGACTGGAGTAATTTGGTACTGCTCCTGTGGTACTGTCATGGGGGACGTCCTGGAAAATAGGAATTAGACCTACCGGTAATTGGGTTTCCAGGAGTCCTTCATGACAGCATCCTGATATTCCCTCCCCTTTGCGTTACTTATGTTTATGGGGTGTATTTGATGTAATCTATACCAAAAAAAAAAAAAAAAAAAAAAAAAAAAAAATATATATATATATATATATATATATATATATATATATACATACACACCACCGTTCAAAAGTTTAGGGTCACTTAGAAATTTCCTTATTTTTGAAAGAAAAGCACAGTTTTTTTCAATGAAGATAACATTAAATGAATCAGAAATACACGCTATACATTGTTAATGTGGTAAATGACTATTCTAGCTGCAAACGTCTGGTTTTTAATGCAATATCTATATGGGTGTATAGAGGCCCATTTCCAGCAACCATCACTCCAGTGTTCTAATGGTACATTGTGTTTGCTAACTGTAAAAGGGATTTTGAATAAGGAAGGCTATCACTCCATTTTGCAACGCCATGCCATACCCTGTGGACAGCGCTTGATTGGAGCCAATTTCATCCTACAACAGGACAGTGACCCAAAGCACACCTCCAAATTATGCAAGAACTATTTAGGGAAGAAGCAGGCAGCTGGTATTCTATCTGTAATGGAGAGGCCAGCACAGTCACCAGATCTCAACCCCATTGAGCTGTTGTGGGAGCAGCTTGGCTGTATGGTACCTAAAAAGTGCCCATCAAGCCAATCCAACTTGTGGGAGGGGCTTCTGGAAGCATGGGGTGAAATTTCTCCAGATTACCTCAGCAAATTAACAGCTAGAATGCCAAAGGTCTGCAGTGCTGTAATTGCTGCAAATGGAGCATTCTTTGACGAAAACAAAGTTTGAAGGAGAAAATTATTATTTCAAATAAAAATCATTATTTCTATATTTTCTATTCATTTTGCAACTCATTTGATAAATAAAAGTGTGACCTGGGTGACCCCAAACTTTTGAACGGTAGTGTATTTTTAGTGGTTATCCACACATTATGATGATTTAATTATATATATATATATCTCAGTATATTTCTGTTGAAACTCTGGTGTGGTAATTTGGAAGAGACACTGGAGAGGGGAAGTGGGTTGAGGGGGCCTTTATCCTCTCCAACTTCCTGTCCCGCTTAGAGGTCAAGAGGGCAACCTCTTGTGGTGCTGTCATGAAGGACTCCTGGAAACCCAATTACTGGTAGGTCTAATTCCTATTTTTGTCTCCTATAAAAAAATTGAATAAAAAATGATCAAACCATCAGATAATTCCCCAAATGGTATCAGTAAAAACATAATCTAGTCCTGCATAAAAATACACCTTACCCAGCTCCATACATGTAAATATGAAAAAGTTACAGGTGTCACAATATGGCGACACAAATTTTTTTTTTCTATTTTGCAAAATTTTTCATTCTTTAAAAGGTATCAAAACATTCCAAATACTATATAAATTTGGTATCGCCGTGTTCATACTGACCCGCAGAATACAGGTAACATATAATTTTTACCACTCTGTGAATGCCATAAAAATTAAACCCACATGAAATTGGTGCAAATGTATTTTTTTTTCCAATTGCACCTCATTCTGAATTTTTTTCCAGCTTTACAGTACATTGCATGGTATATTGAATGGTGCCATTCCAAAGTACAATTTGTTTCACAAACCATAAGCCATCATGTGAGTCTGTGAACTGAAAAATTAAAAAGTTATAGCTCTTGAAATATGGGGAGGGAAAAACGAAAAAGCAAAAATGAAAACTGGCCCGGTCCTTAAGGGGTTAATATCTACTAAATAGCATATGAGGCACCACAACTAACAGCACTTATTACAAAGGTGCCAAAATCAGTGGAGCAGTGCCTATTAAGTGATGCAAAGATCTGGTCCTGGCTGAGGTGGTGAATGGTCCTCTTTAATTTGTGCACAGTCACCACACCGCATTATGTATACTATGATGTTTACAGCGTAATGATTTTACTCCTTTATCATTTGTGCCTGTAAGTAACTTTATGGTAACTTTACTAATGCAGACACATGGTTATTAAAAATATACTGGAACTGAGTCTAACCCTTTCATTATGTTGCATAAATTATTTTGAAGGAGATACTGTGCATGTGTTTCCATTTAAGTATAATTTAGCAGGATTATAGCACCATCTAGTGGAATAATTCTGTCAATGTTTCAAATAATGCATAACAGTTTATTTTATAGACTTTCTTTGAAGTACCTATAAAGTACATTTCTTTTACAACATGACAGCGTGTGTGTCAAATTTCCCTTTGAAATTGAGATATATTGTATGAGAATTTCTCCACTTTAGTTTCTTTGAGGACATATTCTTGCCCCCAGTGCATAAGGAAATAGAACAACAGGTTTATTTAGCTGCTGTGCTGAGTTCAAATGGAGGAGTTTTCTATACCTGCTATTATATTTGTAGTTTTTGGGACCACGTAGCCAAACACTGTTCAGAAGATGTCAAACGGTGCATAGGTGGTTCTGGGTGAACATGGGAACTTTGAACCAAATGCTCTGAACCAGTTCTCACAACCATAGACAATGGCTATTTGTGTGGTCCTGTAGAAGGTCAATATATTTATCACTTAAAGGGATTTTCCCATGAACATAACCATATTTAAAGTTGTGGACAAAAGTTAAACAATTTAGCAATTATAAATAATTAAAAATTTTGCAGAGTCTTGAAGATTCTCTGCCCATCTTAGTGGTGACAGTCTTTTGTCTTGAACAATTAACAATGAATATAACCATGAAGATAGCACCTTTCTATGGTCTAGATCTTTTTAAGAAATCCAGCCATGATTTCCATATTGCAGAAAGGTTATCAGGCAGGACACTACATGTATGAGAAGATAACCTGGCCACAATAAGGAAATCATGGCTGGGTTTCGGACGAGCCACACAAAGTTCCTGCATTCTTGGTTATGATTGCCAACCGATCAGGACCAGTAACTGCCACCATTAAGATGCTTAGAGAAAATCTTCAAAATTCAGCAAGTGTGTTAGTTATTTATATATACAAAAATGTTTTAACTTTTCATTGTCTGCAAAAAAACAAACAAAAAAAACCCCCTAAAATATCAATAGATATAAAATTTTGCCCACAACATACAGTGACACGTGTTCCTATTTTATCACAATACACATTGTGTAAAGAATGTATAAAGGAACATATTTCCCTCTATATAAATAACTTATCGGATGAAAAATTGCTTATATCATGTGAAATATTGTATATTTGGACTACCCCACATGTGTTATTCTTATATGATAGTAGTCCTCTATAAAATAGCATGAACAATCAGATTTGTGATCATTGTAGCAGATTTGTCAGTTGTAATTGATCATTTTTGTATCATTGTAATGTTAATCCGATCACCACCACAATGGTCAAGATAAAGGGGTTTTCCAGCTCCAAAGGATAGGTTACCAGGATGTTGTGTAGTGTGTGTTTTTTTTTTTTGTTTGTTTTTTTGGGGGTCTAGCACCCGGACCCCACTCAGATCAGCAGGCTCCAGGCCCCGGAAATTGCAGCAGTGAACGGAGAGCGGGTGCAGGCTGTTCCTGTTCAAGTAATAGAATCAGCTCTGCAATTCCTTGGAACCTTGCTATACAGTGGATGGGGCTGCTGCATCACTTCTGTTTTTTTAATAGGAGTAGCCTGCATGTGTTCCCCATGCCTGGAAGCTGCCAGAACAGCTGATATGTGTGGGGCCCATGTGTCGGACCCCCACAGATCACAAACTGAAGACTTTCCTTGTGGATAGGTCATCAATATGAAAAATCCATATACTAAAATATGCAAAAAAAAAAAAAATCATTCAACAAGAAACAGTGTAGCATTTCAAACAAGATGGTATATATTTATTAATGAATATGCAATATAGTACTGAACTAATTTACAGGTGCATCTCAATAAATTAGAATATCTTTGAAACGTTTATTTCAGTGATTAAATTAAAAAAGTGACCTCCTATATTTTCTAGATTCTTTACTCACAGAGTGTTCTATTTCAAGTGTTTTATTTCTGTAAATGTTGATTATAGATTACAGGTAATGAAAACCCAAATATAAGAAAATTAGAATATTGTAAAAAAAAGTTCAGTATTGTAAATTCAGTGTGTCACTTGCCAAGGATTCCTAAGCCTTTAAATGGTCCCTCAGTCTGGTTCAGTAGGACACACAATCATGGAAGACGCTGATTATGAATTGTATTACTGAGTTACTGAAATGAATGAACATTTCAAAGATATTCAAATTTATTCAGAAGCACCTGTAGTTGTACCTTCCATAGTTCTGTTGGTGGACATGTCAGTGGTGTTGCACAATTTGGTAAATATGGCGTTCACAATTTACATTGGGGGACATTTTTAATTTCTCTTGCACCTATTTTCTTCTAATTCTGTCTTTTTTTTTTTTTTTTTGTTTTACGTTGTGTGTGCAAGATTTGTCATATGTTTGCAAGTATTTTGAAGGCTTTGTCACAAGGTTATTGACGTTGCTTTTTTGCCGGGGAAAGTTGGTGTAGTTTATCTGTGGTAATATTGTACAGTGCATTTATGCGCCTTTTGGGCAACTGCACTCCTTTACATGGGCAGTGTTTAAAAAAAAAACAAAAAAAAAAAAACACTTTCGTTGAGATGAATTTGTGTAAGATTGAGCATCTTGTGCCTTGTTACTAAATTAGGCACATGGAAATACACCGTAGAAAAAAAGGCGCATACATCATAATGTAGAGGACACAAGTCCCTGTTCCCACCAGTACTCAAATCTAATTTCCTTACTTAAGCACCAGGGCTGTGGAGTCGGAGTCGTGGAGTCGGAGTCGGTGCCTATTTTGGTGGAGTTGGAGTCGGTATAAAATGGACCGACTCCGACTCCCAAAATATCTAATAAATTGGTACAGTTAGTAGTACAATGCAGTATGTGCTGAATATATTTTCATAAGAATTTGGGAAAATGATGAAATGTTGAAAACGATGAAATGTCCTGTAAAGGTCTGTTCTATTCCTCATATAATGATGGGACTGAGTTCTGAGTGAACCTATAAGGTTTAGCACCATTATCTGGAGTAAGCAAAAGATACAAGTGTTGTGATTGTGAGGACTGAAAAGCTTGACTTTATCTGTAATTGTGCTGGAGACCCACCCACAGCCCGAGGACACAGAGTGACTGCTTGTCAGCAAGTGAATCATTGTGCTGAGACTGAGAACTCCTTTAAGGCAAGTACTTCTTCTTAGTATATCTAAACTTTCAATAAACTGCATAAATCAATTGTCCAGTGTATGTTCTCTCTGTATGCTTTGTGTTAGTTTGCTTCTCCTCTGAGCTCATGTTTGGAGAGGTTAGCTGCTCTGCTCAGATGGCTTATATATGCTATACATAGAATATAAGGGGGGAAACAGTTTTCTAACATCTCAAACTTAGAAATACAGAAACACACATGTGAAAAAGTACTATAGGTGTAGAAGCTGTTGCCACTTGCCAAGGCTTTGTTATCTAGCACTGCTAGTAGTTTCACTTTGTAGATTGTGAAGCAGTATGATGTAAAACACCCAGGGCCTGATGTATGAAACTGTCTAGGTGTAGAAGTTTCTTTGTTGCCCATAGCAACCAATCAGAGCTCCCCTTTCATGTACTGCTCTGGAGAAATGAAAGCAGAGCTCTGATTGGTTGCTGTGAGCTCTGACTGGTTGCTATGGGTAACAAAGAAAGTCTTAGACCAAGACAGTTTTCACACATCAGGCCCTTAGTGAGCTGTATCCAGAGAAAAGTGTGATACTGAAAGTTCAGAGTAAAGAGACCTAATAAAACATATATTACAAACTTTTTATTTATCATGACATATCGATAGCTGTACTATTGATTTATGCATAGTTTGTTTTATTTCTATCCAAAGTTATACTCGCTATTCTTTCAGATATTACAATATACCTTTTTTTTTTATAGGACAAAATTATTTTGAAAACAAATTTATATCATTATAAAATGTCTAAGAAGCTTCCTATGAAGTCAGCTGTATTTGAGCATTTCACACTAACTGAAGATAAAAAATGTTTTGTGTGTCAGTGTAAGATAAGTGACCCAGATGAGAACAAATGCTGTGATGTCAAAATCAGTGCATACTCCGGAAGCGAGAAAAACGCTCCTACGAGAGCTTCCAATCTAAAAAGACATTTAAGCCGCTTCCACCCAGAAGTTTTCAAATCTGTGACTGAGAAGGATCAGAGTGACACCAAGAAACCAGTGCCCAGCACTTCCCGCCAGGCAACGGAGGATGAAAGATTGTCTTAAACATCAGTAACAAGATATTTTCTAAGTGACAAAATTACTGTAACAATGACAGCAGATGTGTTTAAAAGACAGCTCATAGAGCTTATTGTGAAGGACGGTGTACCATTATCATTATTTGCTCGACCAAGTTTTAAAGCTCTTAATGGAGAAATGGCCCGCAAACTTGGTGTTTCTCTGGAAAGACAAAGTATTAGAAAATTAGTGATTGAAGAAGCCCTTAACCAAAAAGAACATCTTAAAAAGATTCTCAAGAGACGCTTAATATATCTTAAAATGGATGCCTGCACGCGTCACAGAGTGAACTATTTTGCTATAAATGTAAGATTTGTTTGTGACAACAAAAAATTTGTTACCAAGACACTGGCAGTAAAGGATACTAAAGCTCAACACACCAGTCAGTTTCTCCAGGCCTTAGTGGAAAATGTTCTGGAAGATTATGAACTCAAAAAAGAACAGGTTCTTGCTATTGTAACGGACAATGCTTCAAACATGATAAGTACAATTAAACTGATGAATGAGAATAAGGAAGGTGAAGAACAGTTGGACTTTGGATTCAGTATGTCTGAGATGGAAGCCCACAGTCATGTTCCTGTAACTGAGGAACAAACAGATATTACTACAGAACAACAGCAAAATGATACTTTAGAATTAGATCTTGCTGAAGCTGCTTCAAAATTCTCTCATATTTATCACATGCGCTGTGCTGTGCACACACTGCAGCTGGCAATAAGAGACAGTCTGCAAGAGGGACATGCTGGAACTCTGATTGGCAAGGTGAGGAAATTGGCTATTGCTGCCCGAACCCCTAAAATTGATTCCATCTTGAAGAGACGTGCTGGGAAAGGAGCAATCGTAGATCAAGCCACTCGGTGGGGCAGCACCTATTTAATGATTGAGCGATTAGTTGAGCTGAAGCCCTTTCTTGTGGACATGGCCAACCCTCAGGTAATGGAACTGCTTCATCACCCATTCACAGTAACAAAAAAATTACAAGCTGAGGATTTAACTCCTGGAACTTTCTTAAAGGAGTGGAAGAACTTGCTGTTTTGCATGTCCCAAAGACAAGGCTTAATCGCAGAGGGCATTGCTGCTTCAATGAAAAGGAGAGAGACACTGTTATTAGATAAAATTATTCTGGCAGCTGTTTATGTGGACCCAAGTCATCGTATATTGCTGAATGATCAACAGATTACTAAAGGAAAAGAAGCTCTGACTGAGGTAGCAATTAGGATGAGTGGGCTACAGGACTGCCAAGAGCAAGAGGAATTGGGTCTTGACAGTGCTACTGCCACCATATCTTCAGCCTCATCAGATGAAGAGTTTAACTTTGAAAAGTATTTGGATGACATGGATCAGGCAAAGCGTTGCCGCAGAGAAAAAGATTCCATTCCCATAGCAAACAAACTGACTGTATTTCAGCAAAATTTTTCACTTGCTCTCAAAGAAGTAGAAGAGTTCAACCGATCATCAAAACTGACTGTGCAGGAGGCAATTCCTTTATACCCTGAGATTGTTAGAGATCTTGCCCATGTGGTCACCGCTTTGCCACCAACCCAAGTTAGTGTAGAGAGGCTGTTCTCTAGCCTTAAAATAATTCGATCCGATTTGAGGTCATCTTTGAAGGAGGATCTGATGGAGGCGATACTTTTTCTCAGAACAAATTCATAGACTCCACAAATGTTATTCAGGACGTTTTTGTTGAAAACTGTTTTTTTACCACTTACTGCAGCGTTTTGCATATTTGCAATTTATTAAAGTTTTTTGTGTTCTAAAGTTGTATCCAATAAATATATTTTATGTTCTACCTAAATAGCTTGATTATTGTATCATAAGGATGATAAAAAGCTTAAATTAAGTTATCGCTTAAACATGCGCCATGTATGTCGGAGTCAGGGGAAATTGAGGAGTCGGAGTCGGGGCTTTGGCGTACCGACTCCACAGCCCTGTTAAGCACACACTTCCATGGTTTACAAAGTGGAACACACAGGTTTATTTTACAAAGTGATTTTTTTTTTTTTTAATTCTAAACAGTTTTATTTATTAAAAAAAACAGACACAAGCTGTTCTATTTCAAGCAAGCTTCCAGAAAAAAGGAGACAGTCATCACTAATAAATATATTCTAGATGTATATATTTACATGGCTGTTTTAATATCCATTGGCATGTACATAATCATTAATCCACAAAAGTAAAAATATTTGTCGTATATTTTTACCCAGATCGTTCTGCGGGGAGAGGGGATCATTCAGCAGGCATTAATATACAGTAATACCCTCATACATACCTCTTAGTGTAGTATGTTTACTTGGCTCCAGATGCACAGTGGAGGAATGGTCTTGTCTGAATGAATTCCTTTATGTGATACTATTTGTTCTACGTGAAACACAGGTTCCCTGTTAAGAGGGCTTCTGGACAAGTACGTATGCCATACAGAATTGGGTTATGCTTATTACTGCAAAGATTGATAAACCTTAAGTGCTAACATCTGGAAGCCCCCTGTGCCAGCACATATTACATGTGAGGAGCCTTTATTCACCCAGCTGCCTTGTTTCCATTTATCATCACAGGGAGAAGGATGCCAGTGCCGTCAATGTTGAAGAGCTGTCTTCTTTTCTGCGGAGGCATATGGGTAAAAGTTCTTTGTAATTTTTTTTTCAGTTTTAAGTTCTCTGTACTCTAGTGTAAACGTGGTATTATTATATAATCCATATATTACTGATCCATAAATTAGGGATTTGTTAATTCAGGGGCGCTTGGTATGATGCTAATTATTTAAATATTAAAGGCTATGAAAACTTTGTCATTTTTATTATACTGAACTACATGTATTATGTGATTAAAAAAAAAGATTCATGTAAAATCTCAACCATTTGTCTTCTGTATCCTGCATGATGTTGTCTCCCACATTGCAGCTTGCTCAGTCCCTTTCATAGCGAATCCTCACTATAGAATTGAACTGCCTACAATGTATGAGAACACATGCAGGCTGCAAAAGACAAACGTTAGAGAATTTTTTTTATTAAAAGCCATTGCAAATATGATTTTTAGCGTAAATTAACTGCAATGTATTAAAAAATATTGAGGTAAAGGAGTCAATAGCCCTTACAGATAGTCTCAGTTGTAAAATGCCCCCGACTGGTTAGGATGAGTTGTGCTCGTTCAGATGGAAAAGGCCAGAGCTGTTTTGGATGACTACAGCTCGTCCTAAGCTTAATGGCAGGGAGAACAGCTAATTAATAGCAGCCATGTTAACTTGCAACGTCATCAATCAGCTCAGGCTGGCTAAAAAATCAAATAAAGCATGGGCAAAGTATCCCTGCGGAATATTCTGCCCAAATTGGAGCACCTTCTTACCTCTGCTCCATTTGCTGTTATTAGAGGGGTTGGCCACTTTCAGACCAATATTGAGAGACAAATCTTCTTCAGTATCCTGAGTTATATTCCTGAAAGATTTTAATGATCCTGAACCCCTTAGATGCCATGGTGAATGCTGACCATAGCACCTACGGTGGTTTACAATTGAGAAAAGTCAAATCAAATGTTTAATATTTATATACATATAAAATAATTAAAGTAAAAATGTACAGTAAAATTAAGGTAAACATCCTAAAAATAAATTTGAAAAACATTACCTAATATATATGTGTGATGTAAGTAACCCAAAATGGTTCATACTGCAACTACAACTCGTCATACAAAATACAAGGTCTATAATGCTACACTGAAAAAAATTTCAAAAATATGACAGCTGGAACATGGAGGGGGGAAAATGTCTTATCTTTTAAGGGTAAAAAGTTATTTCACTAAAGGTAGGCTCACATTACCGCTATTCTAGTTTGTTGCTCTCATCCCATCTGCTTCCGTTTCCATTCATTGTAATCAGGGCCGGCTCCAGGTTTTTGTGGGCCCTTGGGCGACAGAGCCTCAGTGGGCCCCTTTTTTAGCAACCCATGCGCACCGCAGCAAAAAAAAACAACCAAAATTATTATTATTTTTTTTTTTTTTTTTTGCTGAGACGGATCTACTGGAGTGGACTGTAATACAGTCCATTACATACAGGTACGGTTAGGTCCATATGTATTTGGACACTGACACAAATTTGTTTTTTTTTTACCTGTTTACTGAAACATATTCAAGTTATAGTTAAATAATGGACATGAACATAAAGTCCAGACTTTCAGCTTTCATTTGAGGGTATGCACAATAAAAACAGGGTGGCACATGTTAAGGAGCTGAAACTCCTAAACCCTTCATCCAATTTTAAAGGGGCCAAAAGTAATTAGACAATTGACTCAAATGCTGTTTCCTGGGCAGGTTTGGGCAATTCCTTCGTTATGTCATTTTCAATTAAGCATATAAAAGGCCTGGAGCTGATTTGAGGTGTGGTGCTTGCATTTGGAAGATTTTGCTGTGAAGAAAACATGCAGTCAAAGGAGCTCTCCATGCAGGTGAAACAAGCCACTCTTAAGCTGTGAAAACAGAAAAAAGCCATCCCAGAAATTGTTACAATATTAGGAGTGTCAAAATATACAGTTTGGTACATCCTGAGAAAGAAAGAAAGAGCACTGGTATCTCATCTATGCAAAAAGACCTGGATACCTATGGAAGACAACAGTGATGGATGATCGCAGAATAATTTCCATGGTGAAGAGATACCCCTTCACAACAGCCAACCAAGTGAACAACACTCTCCAGGATATGTAGGTATATCAATATCCAAATCTACCATAAAGAGAAGACTGCATGAAGGTAAATACAGAGGGTTCACTGCACAGTGCAAGCTACTCATAAGCCTCAAGAATAAGAAGGCTAGATTGGACTTTGGTAAAAAAAAAAAAAAAAAAAATCTAAAAAAGCCAGCACAGTTCTGGAAGAATATTCTTTGGACAGATGAAACCAAGATCAACCTCAACCAGAATGATGGAAAAAAAAAAAAAAGTATGGAGAAGGCGTGGTACAATTCATGATCCAAAGCATACCACATCATCTGTAAAACACGGCGGAGGCATTGTGATGGCTTGAGCATGCATGGCTGCCAGAGGCACTGGGTCACTAGTGTTTATGGATGATGTGACACACTACCGTTGATGTCCGTTCTGATAGTGTCCGTTAAAAAACAAAAAAAACGGACACCTTTCATAACAGACATTAACGGACACTAACTGATGTTAATGTGTCCGTTTTTTTAACTGATCCAATTAATGGATTATTTAAAAAAAACGGACACCTTAGCATCAGTTAGTGTCCGTTTTATAACACTGTCCGGTTTATTTATTTATTTTTTTCTGCTTTCTGAGCATACGCAACAAAAAACAGACCTAAAATAACGGACAATAACTGATGGCTATCAGTTACTGTCTGTTACCCATAGACTTCAATGTTAAAAAAAAATAACGGACACATGCGGTCCGTCAAGAATCCGTTATTTCAAACTGACAAAGTCCTGCATGTAGGATTTTTTGTCCGCGAAAAAAAAACGGACTTCTGATGGATTGGGTGTAAACGGACACAAAATAAAAACCCATTGAAATGAGTGGAAATTTTAATGGATTTCTGATGGTTCTGCTAGTGTCCAATGCTAAAAACTGGTAACGGACAATAGCAACGGACACTACTGACGGTCACCATTGGTAGTGTGAACGCCCCCTAAACAGGACACTTTTTTTTTTTTTTTTTTTAATGTCCTGCACTAATTGTTTTCAATGGGAGGCAGAATAAGGGAAGAATCTGCTGCTGATTTGGGAGCGAAATCTGCAGCAAAATCAGCGCCAGATTCCACCATGTGAACAGGGCCTGAGTAACGGTAATGAACGCTTTCATCTGTGTTATGGAAGTGCTCAATGCAGAAACTGAGTTGGTCCCCACAGATGCATATGCATATATATACACAGTATATATATGGTCCCCCCCATGGCATAGCGTCCCCTTTCCTGGCCTCCACTCAGTATAACGCCCCATTTAAACACACTATAATGTCCGATAGTGGCCCCTTCACACGGTATAATGTCCCAAATCGGCCCCTTCATAAGGTACACTGTCCCATAGCGGCCCCTCCACACGGCGCAATGTCCCATAGCGGCCGCGCCACACTGCGCAGTGTCCCATAGCGGCCCGTGCGTTGGTTCTTGCAAATACTGGAAAAATATCAGGTTTGGCAGAACCCTAAATTTTTGGTTTTCATGACACGCAAACTATTATACTGGGGTCTTTTCATACCCCTGAGTATAATGATCGGAGGCCTAGAGGAGGTGACAAACATAAAAAAAATGTTACTTACCACTCCCGTCTTACCCATGTGAGGTCGTTTGGAGAGCCGAAGATAGTATGGAATCGCATGGGATCGTAGGAGAGGTAAGTAACACTGTTTATTATGTTCGCTTAACCTTCCTGGGCCTCTGAACATCATACTTCAGGGTCTGAAGAAACCCTGGAGTATGATTACAGCCATACCTCCCAACTTTCAAAGGACAGAAAGAGGGACAAAATGTGTGCTGCGCTATGCGTGCCGCTACAAATTTAGCCCCACCCACTTCTACGTTGATTCCGCCCATTCTCATCCATTTTTCCATGTCCTCCCATACAGTATAATGCTCCTACAGTCACCCTAACAGTATATGCCCCCACATTATAATGTTCCCCTCCAATTGCCCCACAGTATTAAGTCCCTCTCCTCATTCCTCGTGCCCCAATTTAAACTGGCGGAAACTGGAGGGGGACATTTAAACTGGGGCAGCTGGAGGGGGACATTAAACTGGGTTCAACTAGGTGGGGACATGTCCCCCTCCAGCTACTCCCACGGTTTAATGTCCCCCTCCAGCTGTCCCCAGTTTAATGTACCTCTTAATCTCCCCCCCCCCAGTTTCATGTTCCCCCTTCATCTACGGCCAGTTTAATGTTCCCCCTCAATTTGCCCCCAAAGTTTAACATAAAAAAAACAAAACACTGATACTCACCTCTCCTCGCTCCCCTGCTGACCTGTCTGCAGTCTCCATCACGGGGTCTGCAGGTGCGATGTGAGTGACTTCATCACATCGCGCCTGCAGCTCCCATAGCCGGAGCACATCGGATGCGCTTCACACACAGCGGTGAAGCAGGGGCTGTCCGCGGATGGCTCCTGCTTAGCCATTGAATTTAACTCATCTGCTCCTGCAGCGGGGATCGGTAAGTAAATAGACCGTTACCTGCTGGAGTGACCCCAGCAGGTAACTGCCTATTTAAAAAAAAAAAAGACAAAAAAAAATAAAAATGGTCAGCACCCGGCAGCCCAGTGGGCCCCCTCAGGAGCTTGGGGCCCCGGCACTTGCCCGGGTAAGCCGGGTGCTGATGCCGGCCCTGATTGTAATGTAAACAACTTGGCAGAAGCTTTATACTGTTTATTTTTCTAATGTAAGATAAAGTCCTGCATCTAAGCAATGTTTTTTTCATTATAATGAATGGGAATAGACACAGATAGACGGGGTCCCACCTTTAGCAGTTATTCTGTCACCGTTAAAGACCATTGGTCTTAACCTATGACATATGAGGGAAACTGACTATAATAATGGTTATGTAAACGTCTCTTAAAGGGTACCTGAGCTTTCAAGTTGAAATATCTGCAGGGACTTGGTGGGCTGCCTGTTCTCTACTGACTGTATAAGCCTTCAGACACTGTGTACTATCATATTTTTTTCTGCTGCTAATAATCACAATATGGCTACAGCACATTTTACATTTGTCTCTGAGGCAGGGAATGTGTACAATAAGGAGCAGTCTGCCTCCCTCCTCTATCCATCATAACTAATTTGGTTTGTTTACATGTAATTCTGCCAGGAGTGACTGTACAATAGCAAACAAATAGTGGAGAAGTGTGTGAACCTATTATAGGAGATCCAGGAACACTGAACTGAAAATATAAGGCAAATACATGTAGGCATGAAGCAGCTAAAGAGATCTCTCACCGGAAAAGCAATCTGTGAGCACAGTCAGGAAAGCTGTTTGCTGTCCATGAATAATATCCCATCTGTAACCACACAAGCAGCCACAAGTAGATACTAGTACATAGAAGACATATTTTACATTGTGAGCTTTGAGATGTGCAGAATGTTCAGTCCAATGCAAAAGAAAGCATTTTGCTGTTTCAGTCCAGAGAAAGCAGTTTGCAGGCGTGTGGAGGCTGTGAGGAGAATCAGCCCCTCCCATCTGCATTTACTTTGTGAAGACAGAACAAACCCTCCCCCTCCACTCACTGTCTTGATTTTTAATGGTATCTATAGATGGGACTTGTAGTGATCTGCAGATTATCTAGAAGGGAGACGCCTAATGGCAGAACTTTAGAGAGGTTTTTTCAGTCGGAAAGCAGCAACATTTTTAATTAAAATGCATTCCAATTTAGATCAGAATCACTTGCCCTACTAAATGAGAGAAAGTTGTCTGAAAAGTTAGTAACCATTTAAGAGGTTAAAATTGCACGTATGGCACCTGAGTTATGTGCGAGATATATTTACTTGAGATTGAAATGTAAAATCTACGATTAAAAAAAAATTCTCAAGACAGATTTGCCAGATTCAGCTACAGATACCCTCAGGTGCTCTGAATACCCTGTAAAATTGCTTCCCTTCTTTAGCGCAGTGAATGACCTTTTTAGCTTCTACTTCGTTACTGCTACCTGTAGACAAATTTGGCAAAACTGGGTCTGCCCCTGATACACATCACTATTATTGGTTTGGGAGGCAATAAAACTTGGTTTGGGAGAAGCTTCTTGTTGTTTTTCAAAATTTGCCAAAGGGGTTGGAAAACTTATCACGAATGCCGCTCATTTAATTTTACCCTTTTCTTAAATTGGCCAGTTGGTAGAGTGAGTAGGTAGGTACAAATAGACACTGCCCACTGTTTTCTTAGCAACTCTCAAGTACTGTACCAACCTCTAGTTGGCCCGTAGCTCCACTACTTGCAAATGTACATAGAAGCATTTGCACAATATGATCTGCAGGAGCACTCCATTGTACTCAAAGTGCCTCAAGCTGTTTTTTTCACTAAAATCAACAGTTCTCCCAGCATTTGAAGAGAGAACTGATCTATGGTTTTATTTATTTTGGTGTGTTTCAATATTTTATTTAAAAATTTGTAGAAGATGGTGAAAAACATACTACTGTGGCATTTTATATATCATTTTCAATTACATATATTTACCAGGAAACAATATTGACATCATAGGCCATCAATTTCAGACCACTGGAGGGTATTCACTTAAATGGGATGAAACTGCCCCTGCTAAGTAGCTGACATGCTGCTAGAAAGACCAGTGTAACAATGAAGAGAACAGCGCATTTACCAAGCTCCATAGCTCATTGGTGGGATGCCCAAAATTGGGCAGACTTGGCTATTAGAGACGTGCTGCCTGACAATCTCATTGGATAGTCTGGTTGTTAGGTGGTGTGTCCCTAGCTGCAAGACTCAAAAATGACAGAGCTGCACATGTGCTATATTAACAGCAAAAAAAAGGCAGTTACTAATCAGATTTAGGCAACAGGAGGACAATTAAGTATTTTTTTCTGTGAAAAAGTATATTAATTCTGTATTTTTGTGCCAAATTTTAGATGGGAAAATAGTTTTACCTGGAAATCTTATCAACCTGAGTTTCTATGGGAGATCATGTAGTCTGCAGGTGACCAGAATAAAAGGACCTGATGGTGGTGTGCAAGAACATATTCACAGTAATGTAAATGAAACTACTTCTGACAACACCAATGTGGACTCTAGCAGTTTGGACCTATCATTACAGCTTAGCTCACTAGATATTGAGGACCAGCAACATTTAGCTGTTACCAGTACACCAAGCAAACCTGAAGAAAGCAAGTCTTCCCTTCCTTCTTCACATGCAGGGGCCTTTTTGGATGATCTCAGCATAGAGTCTTGCCAAGAGACTTCTCAGAGTCCTATCTGTGTTGTATCTGGTACCAATGAGGACAGTGCTGGAGTATCTCCACATAAGAAAGCTGGAGTTACATGTAATACGGATACATTTTATTATATTTCTCCTCTAACTCAAATTAACTGTAAAAGTCCAAAGGTACTTTCAGAAACAGAAGACACTAAAAACAAAGTTACTTATGATATGATTGGTGGTTTACAGAGCCAGTTGGAGGAAATCAGGGAAACTATAGAGCTACCATTGAAGCAGCCTGCGTTGTTTAAGTCCTATGGTAAGTTGACCTAAGTATAAACAAATCCTAAAGCGACTGTCTATATGACTATAATGAAATATCTTTAAAAATTACCCTTATCTTTCTAAATCATTTTTCCTTGGGGCATATGTGCACAATGTCATGTTGTCCTCTGCCATCCTCTATTTCTAGCCCCCCATGCCAGGCATTCCGTGCTCCCTTGCTGCTCCCCTTCTAGAGGCATCCATGCCCAATGCCCTGCTCATTGCTGTGACCCTTCTGCTGATGGCTCCTTTTAAGTGCATGTGTACTAACTGTTGGCTTCTTATAGGGCCAGCATTGGCTAAAGTATGAGTCCCAATAGCCATTCGCCCAACCTTGCAGTTTTTGAGCAATAGGGTTCCTGCATTGTGCTAGGTTGTAATTTAGTAAAGCTATCCCTGTTTTGAACTTGCTTGAACCATCGCTATCTATGATAGAACCTGCTCTGCTGTAAAAAAAAAAAAAATGTACAGTAAAGTACACAACAAAGAGGGTGTCTACGATTACAAAATCATGGCTTTTTTGAAAAAGAAAATTGCGCCTGTCCACAGGATGTGTGTGATATTGTTGCTCAGAACTGTTCACTTCATTGGAGCTAAGCTGAGACACAAGCCATGGACAGGTGTGGTGATGTTTCTGGAACAAAGCAGCCATATTTTTCTAATCATGAAAAACCCCGGTAATAATATACCACCACTTAAACCACTTCTATGCTGTTGGAAGGGCTGTTAGTGGCATACTGAACTTACCTTTTTGTGTCGTTGCGCAATCTTGCTGCTAAGAAATCCAGCTTTTTATCTGTGTTCAAATTAAATGTTTTGTGCACCCACAGTGTGGCTGTATTTTGCTATAGCACCCATTTTCTACTGTGATCACCACCTAGCAGTGCCTCTAGAATAAAGATTGACAGTTCACAATGTACAGAGTCCACAGGAATAAATGGGTGCTCCAGCTGACAGGACCATGCCCCTGATGTACCAATGTCATGTCATTTGCATAAGGTTTAAAAATATATTTTCTCGGGTGCAGTATTGCACTTAGAACCAAAAATGGTATGTTCACTACATCACTAACAGCCCCCACAAGCAGATTAATGGTTTAGTAGCAATTTTTGTAATGGTAAACTCTCTTTAATGTCTGTTTGACCACTGCACCGAGAGAAGTGTTCATTGAACTTTTTATTTCTAACTTGCAGGAATTCCTCCTCCACGTGGAGTATTACTATATGGGCCTCCTGGGACAGGCAAAACACTGATAGCACGGGCAATTGCTAATGAAGTTGGTGCTCATTTTTCAGTTATCAATGGACCAGAAATATTGAGCAAGTAAGTTGACCTTCTTTATTGGCTTTCTAATTTTCCGAGATTTGCCAGTGTTTGACTGATATACAGTAAGCAAATGACTGACTTATGCATATTTGGAATTTTGGATTGGTTGGTTTCCAGAAATACAAAAATATATCCTTATGAAGATCATAATGTATACATTTTTTATCTACTTATGGCTTATGTATTGGTAGCACTTTGCGTTTTATGGGGTGTAGGATTTTGAAAGGGGCATATGCATACTGTTTGGGTGTTCCTGTGTTAATAAGCTGCTCTGAGCTAGTCCCTCCCTTTTATCCATCTCTTTTGTACTCAAAGTACTAAACATAGAGAGAACCACAATTGGAATGAAAATAAACTTTTATGGAAATCTCTTTACAGCCTTTTTTCATTCACCCCCTCCAGGAAAATATGTGCATAGTACAATTAACTGAAAAATTAAGGAGCGCAGGAAAAAATGACTTTATAAAACTGTTAGCTATAAAAACATTTGCTAACTATGTAGTCTATATTAATCAAACAAGTTGCATTGTTAGGTAGCACCATTGTGGGGTACATATTGTTTTACTTAGCTTTTATTATCATTTTTGTGGTGATTGTGTGGAAATATAACCTGTAAACTTGTTGTTTTTGTTATGACGTTCACTGTGTTTAAAAAAAAATGACAATTTTTCATTGGGACATTACAATGACAGTGACACCATATTTACAATATATAGGATTTGTTTTTTCAGGCCCGCAAGACTAGAACATCCAGTCACTTGATTGCCTGTAGAATATACTGCAGTTCTTATGTATTACAGTATATTGTACATCTTAAACTTTTTAAGGACGTAATCTTTTTTTGTTTTTTAAGACATAATTCACTTTAAATTTTGACATAGCCGTATGAGGGCTTGTTGTACTTTTCTATTGCACCAGACTGGGAAACATTTATCTTAACAATTAAATTATATTGCTTCTTCCTGAGCGGGATGAAAACCAGAAGTCAGTTTCACCATCATTCTTCTCCTTTATAAATTTTGTTTGGTGCACTAGGCATCATGAATACTATGTTAACGTTATTCTGCTAGGCAGTACAATTACGGCTATAGCAAATTCATGTAGGGTTATTTATGTTGTACTAGTTTTGAATAATAAAATCACTAATTTGCCAAAACTAATTTGTTACCATATTCTGAGAGCCTTAAGTTTTTTCCATCATTCGGAGCTGTGTGAGTACTTGTTTTTTTGAGGAAGGAGTTCAGTTGCATATGATTTTTTGAATTTTTATGAATTTATTTTGACAGTGTGACCAAAATACAGCAATTTGTGTGTGGTTTTTTTTTTTCGGTGTTCACTATGCAAGTAGTATTCTGTTTTTATAGTGCAGGTTTTTATGGACGCATCAATGCCTATTTTTTATTATTATTATTATTATTAGTAGTAGTAGTAGTAGTAGTAGTAGTATTCTGTTGCAAAAATAATATTGGGAAAAGGGGCTGTTTTTGATTGTATTACCCTTTTATTAGTTAATACTTCAGAGCATTTTATTTATTTAGTTATTTTTGACATTTTTCTTGGTCACAAGGGTGCGATTGCTAGTATAGTACATTGAAATACTTCTGTATTGAAAGATTCTTTACTTTACAAAGTGAATTCTAATTTAGGTGTAATCAAGTTTTATTGAAGTTTGCTATGTAACAAAACAGTAACAAGACATAGCATAGCATACCAGAAGGTGCTTAAAAAAAAAAAAAAAAGCCATAAACCAGTGCATAGGCAAACCATCAAGTCCGAAACAGGCATGTCAAAGGAAGGACAAATATTAAATCAAAGACTAAGAAAAAGGGAAAGTGAACTGTGAAAGGCATCAGAACAAACCCTGCCCATGGTATCCAGGTCTACGAGAAAAGAGTCCTGCAGGGACCACAAAACCTTGGAGAAGAGCAAGGAAGTAGAATCAGTAGTAAGCAGGGGGGAAAGCAACAAGTAAACAAAGACACAAGGGGGAACAGGCAACAAAGGGGGAGACAAGAGGGAGGGGGGAGACAAGAGGGAGGGAGGGGAGTCCGGGGAGAGGGATAGAAACCACCAGGGCAACAGAGAGGGGTATTTCAGGACCAGGACGGTTTATGAAGAGTTTGGTAAACTCCGAAGACTCCTGGAACACAACCCATGCCCGCCAGAGGGCGTCAAACTTGAGTCTATAAAATTCTCCACAACCAAAACCTCCATGTGAATTCTAATTTAGGTTAACCTATGATCGTGACGTAATGACCTTCAGTAGGCCCTTGTTACCATAACAACGCAGCTGCACCCAGGAGAGATCCCTTAATGCACAGTCATTATTAATGGAGTTAAAGAGAGTATCCCATCTTTTAAAGTAGTAAAGTTGCTAGAAATCGGCAGGTTCAGCTGACATTAAAATAGTGGGGCAAATAAACTAAGCCAAATAAGTGTATAGTTAGACTAGACAATCTAAACTTGCGCCACATTTTCAAAAAGCTTTAAACACTTTGAAAAATCTGGCACAGTTTAAGACTGACTAGCCTAAGGTTGTATTGTTTAAAGCTTAGACAATGTTAGTTTATCTTCCCCAGTGTCTGGCCACCTTATGAATAATAATAATCTTATATAGCGCCAACTTATTCCGTTTAACTTTCCCGACACAGCAGCACTTCCAGTTACCCAAATTTACAGGGAACTGCATGCGGTCCTGTTCACCTTTAATAGATTGTGCTGCAGTTACTTTCATAGCAAGTGACCAGAGAACTTGAGTGCAAGGAAAAAGAGTGCTGTGTTTCGTTAAAGAAGCACTCCAGTGAGATCTCATGATGACTCTGCACAACATCACGTGGTAAACTAGAGATGGTACTGTTTCTACCTGTTATGGGGCAGTGCAATTCTTATACACTATGTATTCTCCTAAATAATCTAAGAGATTACATGTATATAGTGTGAGTGTTTTTTTTTTTTTTATTTCTCAGTCAGTGGTGGTCACAAAGATCACACCCAAACTGATCATAAAGTAATGGAATATCATTGTGATAGTTGTTTGTCGATACAAAACAATAACATTTTTTTCACTATTGTTGCTCATTTACTTCTATAAAAGATAAAGGAGAGAATTTATAGAATTTATTAAAACTGGGGTTTCCTACCGCATTCTTAGTTTATTCCCCAGATGGTGCAATACGTACATGAATCCAATCTCTTAATAATTTTGGCGCATCTTGCTAGGTCCCATGGCCCAGAATTGAAATCTATGGATGTTAGGGGCTGGCGTAGATTTCAAGTATAACACTATCTTTCAGATGAGACATTCCTGCCCCGATCCGTCTTGATCTTCTCCCTGTTCTGCCTATTTTTCTTAAAAGTGGCGAGCAAGTCTGAAAATGGAGAAAATGGCACATTTTTGCCACAAAGGGCTGTACACTGTCAATGTGGGACCTTCCAGGGGCTGGTTACCAGGCAAGTAAGACACTGGAGGAGTGTGTGCAAGTTCACACTAGTGCTTTATTTGGTGGAGTTCACAGAGTCCATAACATAAATGGCTTTCAGCAGCATAAGGCAATACAGAATGGCTTGTTTTAGCCAAGTGGTAGAAAGTCCAGCAACACAAAATAGTCTTTTAAGACAGAAACAGTCCAGCAGGCTCACCAAGTTCGCGGTTTTGTCTCCACTTTCTGTCCTCCACACAGACAGTGTGTTTGTGGCTCAGAGCCACCATCAGAGAGACACACCCTCCTACCTGGTCAGGGTTAAGGCTTCAACTTGGCTCTAACAAAACCCTGGACTAGAGCTTTGAGCCTGGGCCTGTAATCACACCCAAAACCCTGGACATAGATTCTAGTCCATTACCTAGTGGAGAGGAGCCACCTTAGTGGGAGGTATCTTCCCTCCACAATCTTTCCCTCTGCCTGCCTACAACACCAAAAATGCGCTACATGCCTATTTTAGTAAATTCCCTCAATGTGTATGTTATGTTTGTGTCAGCAATTGGTTAAACTGCTGTAGCGTAAGATCTTATCACAGAAGACAACAAAAACAAATGAAAAGTCATCGGAAGAAACTTTTTTTTTTTTTTCAATGGCTTTTCATTGATTTTTGTAGTTTTATATCTTGATCTGTCATGAAGATTAGACTTTCCCTTGTAGGTGAGAGGTGCTTTTTAAACCTCTCCTGTCAGGAGTTCTCGTGTTTTTCATATCTGTGTCTGTTTTGTAGCTGCTCAGAACGTACAGCTAATTCTCTGTTTGGTAGAGTTATATATCATAGTGTACCTAAATTGTAAACAGATAGCAATAGTCTGATTATTGTAACAGGAAAGCTTCTCTGCAGAGGCTTTCATACTCGCCCAGGAATGTCTTCAATAATTTGATATCCAGCCCAACAGGAAATTAGAGCAAAGTCCCTAATGTTTGTAGTGATTAGAACATTACAAAAAGGTTTTAAAATGAAAATTTCATAAACTTAAAGATTTTATTAACTGTAAGAGAAAAATCTAGTTCTGTATGATTCACTTTCATAATGAATTTAGAGAGTACCTTGGGCCTGTAGGTTCTTAAAGGGATTTTACCACAATGGACATTTATTACTTATCCACAAGATAAGTGATAAATGTCTGATTGCTAGGGGGGTCCACTGCTTAGAACTCCACCAATCACTAGAATAGGAATCTTGACACCCTGTTCCTCCCCACTGTGGTCATCCACATTTTGAATGGAGGGTTGGTCAAGCATATGTATTGTCACTCCATTCAATGGAGGAGTACAGTGCTTCACTCTGTCAGTTCTAAAGACTTTGAGTGAAGTTTCATCATGTATGCTTAAAGGGGTTGTCCAGGATTTAGGGCAAACTCAGGATCAGCCAGGGTAGTTGTAAGACAACAAAAGACATACTCGATGCTTTGTTGTCCAGTCTGAACTAATTGAGTCTGAGACCAATCAGTGGTCACTGGTACGGAGCTGGTGACATATATGAGTGACATCACCAGTCCCTCTCCAGCGACTGCTGAGGCCAGTGATTGGTCTCAATGGTCATGTGAGCCTTTATGCTTCTAGTGCAGCAAGTTCCAGCACAGGAAGAAAAGGATACCGAGATTGTATAACAGGGCGCCGGACATAGGTGGGTAGGTATTTTTTTGTTGTTGTGGTTTTGCACCCACTCCAGCTGCCTCTGAGTGAATCCTGGACAACCTCTTTAATCACTGATCCATTTAAAGTTTTCCAGAAACTGGGGTGCACGAGACCCCCATACTGGTGATTGCTGGTGTCCCCAGCAATCAGACATTTATCATCTATCTGGTGCATAGGTGATAAATGTCTATTGTGGGAAAACCTGAAAGCTCATCAGTTATTTTGGATTTGTGTCAGCCGTTAACTAAAACTATGTGTTCATGGCATGACTGGTTTATTGTAGATAGTGCTTTGATCTTCTAGTTCTGGACAGCATATTAATGGGAGAATCATTTGTACAATCAATTAGCCACGTGGTGGCTTACCTCAGTAGAGATTGTTACCATATTGGTAGCATCTATGATATACACATAAAATGCAACTTGTCCTGTAAAAAAGCAGCCCTCCTATAGCCAGTCAGTGGACAAATAAAACTTTTAGGCTGTCAGTTAGGGCAAAAAATTGGTCCTTAGCCCAGTTAAGGAGTATGCATGTTTAATTTTCTTGCTTGTGTGAGAAGGTGACAGGCAGGGTGCAGGAGTCACCTTATATTTCCCCCAGGTTTCTGACATATGTGTGGTCCAGGGCGGGTCTTGAGTAGGCCTCAGCCCAGGTGTGGGTCCTGGGCTTGTTACTGGGCCTTTAAAAGGCTGCAGAGCCTACAATTCAGGGCAGATCCCGGAAGCGAGAGGAGGCGCCTGGGTTTGTCCTGGCATACTGAGAGTCTGGTCAGACCTAACTGTGGTATTTGTTTTGTTCGTGTGGCTGGTAGTAAGCCACACGTATAGCTAGCCTTATTTTGTTTAGTTAGCGCTCGGAAGAGCAGAGTTTTGTTTAATGTTTTTTATTGTATCTGAAGTGAAGGTTTATTTATTCTGCTATTTTTCAAATAAACCTGTTTTTCCCGGACATTGTGTCCCTGACTGGTTGGGACCGCACCACTGCTGTTACCTTATTTGTTTTTGGTTGTTCATTATGCAGTGTGGCTTCTGGGATAGTTGGAACCCTGGGTTTTATCTAACACTGTTCAGTCTGTAAGCCAAACATTCCAACTTTAACTCTAACTCCAGCTCCAACTACTACGTAAATGGCTGACTGTTTCTGATAAATTCCCATCTATTGCAACTTGTAGAGATAATTTCTCCTTAACTACTCTTGCCAAAATGGTGAACAATGGGAGATAATTGTGCCAGTTGACTTACACTGACCATAATTTCACTATCCAAAAAATGATCGACAATGTCCAGAAACCTTGTCAAATGAAGTATACAGTTGAAAAGCAAAGTACATCCTCTTTGAGTTCTATGGTTTTACGTATCAGGACATAATAAAAATATCTGGTCCATAGAAGTTCTTAAAAGTAGGTAAATACAACATCACATAAACAAAACACGACAAATTAAACCAGGTCACTATTTAACAAAAACTAGGCCAAAATGCAGAACAAGTGTGTGAAAAGTGAATCGCATTTATGGCTTCCATATTCATTAAAGGGGTTTTCCGGGCAAAGAATCATTTTTCAAAAAAGGTCTGTTAGTGCTATTAATGGTGGTAATAAATGCCACCAAATACCTTTTAGCAGTGTTTTGAGTGATTTCTGGGGTTCTCAGTGAGCTCATTGCATCTTCAGCATTTGTGTACATCCCTAACTTCCTTTCTGTGTTTACTACAAGTTCCATGATCCCTCTCTTCTCATCCCTCTCCACTGTCTGATCCCCTCCCTTTCTCACATACTTCCCCCTCCCTGTTTCCTTAACTAGCCCGCCCACTACACCTTCAACAGCCATCATTAGAATCCTAGATCTCAATCACCACACCTCCCTCACACTCATTGTCCCCCTCCCAAATCACTCCCCCTCCCTTTTTCCCTAGCTAGCCCGCCCACTTCGCCGCCAGCAGCCGTTTTCGTGACGTCACCAGGCAGCTCGCGCATGCGCAATAGCCCATAATCGCTCGGGAAGTCGTTTCCGTTGCAAATCATTGTGCCAAAAGAAAGAACTTGTAGGCCATTAATAAGTGGCAAAATGTTAGACTAGACAGTCTAAGAATATGCCAAATGGATCTCCTCTGTATACAAAAGTTTTATAGTCAAATGTGCGATGATCTATCCAACAGCTAAAACTTGGCCGAAATTTGGTCATGCAAGAGGACTATGATCCCAAGCACACCAGCAAATCTGTGACAAAATGGCTCAAAAAGATTCAAGGTGTAGCAATGGCCCAGCCAGTCCAGACAATACAGTCCTTCAATCCAAATGAAATGCTGTATCAGGACCTTAAGGCTATATTCACACAGAGTTTTTTGCAGGCAGATTATGATGCGGAATCCGCCTGAAAAAACCTACAGGACCCAGATCAGCTCTATAAGCTATACAATAATGTGCAGGAGGCTGTATTCCTCCTGCAACTGGGGCTAAATGTACCAGCCCCAGTTACAAGGGAAATCAGCCTCCCCAACAAAAAAAAAGTGGTCAGATGTCCCCAAAGGTCTATTATGACCTTATGGGAACACAATGTAAAATAAATAAATAATAATAATAAAAAAAAAAATAATAATACGCCAATAAAATGCTCTTATTAAAGGTTATATCCCCATCCACGACAACACTATACAAAATAAAAGTTACTGTAACGGAGGGGAAAAACTATTTTATAAAGTCTTTTTAGTAGCACTTTGTGTTAAATTAAAAAAAAAAAAAAAAATTAGACATGTTTTCCCTCCTCTTGTTTATATTTTCCCGGATATAAAAAAAAAAAAAAAAATTAAAACACGTGCAAAAACAAAAACATAAAAATAAAGCCCTATGTGTCACAGAAAAAGACGCAGAAATTAGTTGATTAACACAAATGATAATGTTGTAGCCCTCCAAAACTGCACATACAAAAAAATTTGAATGTGCCTGGTCTGGAAAGGGGGGTAAAGCATCTGGTATGAAAGTGGTTGAGGAGAAGTTTCCAGGTCCATACAGTGTGCTGGAGTAAAAAAAGCAACAAAAAAACACATGTAAAATGAGCGTCAAAAAAAAGTTTCCTAATTCCTGAAGCAGATATTTTCAGCTTGCAAAAAGCTCAACGTGAACATACCCTAAGAGAGCTGTGCATAATCAAATGCCAACAAACCTCCATGAACTGGAGAAACATTATAAAGAAAAATAGGGCTAATTTCCTCTAGAATTATGTGATAAACTGATTTAACTGTATAAAACTGTCATAAAACCATTACTCCAAGTTATTTCTGCTAAAGGTGATTCTACAAACTGAGTCATGGAGTGTATATCAGTTTTATACAGACATAACTAGGGCTGGGCAATTAACCAAAAAATAAACAGAAAACCAAGTCTCAACCCAGATTTTGTAATTTTATGCACATTGGTTATTTTGGTTTGGTTATTACAATATTCGAGAGGTTCTACCTTCAGTCACCAAACACGTCTGAACCGAAACTGCTATTATTATTATTATTATACTCTGAGGTCTCTTCAGTATAATACAGTAAAAAAGGGAAAAACACACACAGTCCCCTCACAATATGTTGTATTTTCAAGGCACAGTCCTCCTGGTTCCTGTGATGCACAGACAAAAACCTCGTCGGCTCGGGGTGATGGACAAGTCCAAAAACACAAATGGATAGTCCAGCAATCAATCTGACCAGGTGTAGGTAAAACTTAGTTTTTAATCCAAAATCATAACAAAAGTAAAAAAATACCAAGATGGATCCCCTGTATAGAGTATAATAAGCTGAGGCCCAGGGGAGGTGCTCAAATATAAAAAAAACAGTGTAACTTGCCTCCCCTGGGCTCCGACATTGGTCTTCTTTCAGTGCCGGTCTACTCAATGGCATCAGGTGGCGTCTTGACACATACAAGGCTTAAAGAGATCAAGGAGTCTCACTGGGCCTACGCTGAAGAGACCCCAGGGTATAATAATAACCATTCCAGTTTGGATGTGTTCGGTGGGTGAACCAAGGTTCGTCCAACACATACTTTAAGGGCGTGGTTTTAAAAGGGGCATGGCCTAAATAATCGCTTTTAATCGTAAAATAACATATACAGAAGGTGAAATAAATATTGAACATGTCACCAATTTTCAAAGTAAATATATTTCTAAAGTTGCTATTGACATGAAATTCTCACCAGATGTCGGTAACATCTCATCCAATCCACACAGGGAAAGAAATCAAAGCATAGATGTCCATATATTGTGTGATAATGAGAAATGTCACAGGGAAAAAGTATTGAACACGCTTTCTAAAATGTATCTATAGGAGACCTTTCATGTTATTAGAGTAGAAATATCATTTTATCCCGGACAATCCGTTTAACATTTCTATGTAATTGGAGACACTTTCATTTTAAATGCAACCAAGGCACCTGAATAACAGAAACTTGCAGGTACCTTTATGTTAAGGATCGCCGTCCATTGGAACCAGAGCTAGGGTCCAGGATTTTTTAGCATGACAGACGGAAGCATATTACAGGCTCCCAGGTTTGTCATTTGAGTTGCACTTTTTACATTATTTTTTTAGGCATCTTACAGTCAGAAGTATGGTATAAAAATTTGGTGTCTATGTGATTGTACCGACCCAAAAATTGTAGATAACGTCATTTTTATACACAGCAAATTAAGTTTGTTTCTAGTTCTCACTTTTATATTTTTTCCAGCTCCCCAGCACATTGTGTGGAAAAGTAAATGGGACTATTGCAAAGTACAGTTTGTCACACAAAAACAAACCCTCATATGACTAGGTGAAATTGTTAAACTGAAATAGTTGGCAACATTAATGTGATATTTAGATTAGTTTATTTTTCATTACAGATTTTACGGAGAGTCAGAAGCCCGACTGAGTCAGATATTTGCTGAAGCGTCTCAACGGTAATTCAATCTTTTGAACTTTGTCTACCTTTCTTTTTTTTTTTTTTTTTTGTAGGTTTCTGAATCTATTTTTTTAAAGCACATATATGGCGTGGAAACTACATTCCTGTCATTTATTTGCACTACAAAAGATCCACGGGAAAAAGCAGAGTGTAAAATCATAATTCACTATGAAAAGGAAAAAAAATTGCTGTGAACAAAAACACAAGTAAATGATAGACAGTAGAGGAGCACAAAGAAAGCCAGAGGGGTTTACAAAAGCATTATATTACATTTGTCAGTGGAAAGTATCAGTGGAAATCCACAAGATATTAGATTATAATTTTGGGAGAGGACAGATAAAATTGACCTGAACCACAATTGGAAGTGTTTATGGTCATAGTATAGTGACCCTTTGGATTTTTTTGTCTGCACAATGCCAATCTTGACTGTACATTAAAGTCACCTCCGCTCTCTTTACTTTTCTTTTTATGGAGGTCTGACCAATCCCTAGAACAAAGGTTCTGTTGCACAAAGTCACTCCAACAAACATGTTGTACAGAGATTAATCCAAAATGGATGCCTATCTTTCTTTTTTTTTCTTCTAGAAATCATTTGAGGTTCCTTTTGGTTGGTCCCATAGAGCTATAGGTTATGGCATATGTCTAAGAACCAGTGGAGAGGGACCCTTTGTGCCACCAAACTGGTTTTACTTTAGGCCACACTTAAGGGTATTGTCTGAGTAGCCTCCCTGGTATTTAACCTTTAACCTCTGTGTGGGGTTCTGGACTTTGCTGAAGGGAGACCACCAATTAACTATCTCTTGGAGTGTGCCCAGTGTTGGTAGCAGCTGCACAAGCAGGTCAAGTGATGCTGGTGCAAAGCACCAGAGGTTAGGAAGGAGAGTAGTTTAGGTACAGGCTAAAGGTCAGGTTGGAAGAGTATGTGTGAGGTCAAGAACAGACAGGCAGTACAGGTAAAAACATGGTATCAGGATGGGTACAGAATAGCTAGCATACACAAAGTCAGATAACAAGCCAGAAGGTCAATTGGTGAGTCAGGTTAGCAAAAAAAGAATACCATATCAGTGGAAACTAGAAAGAGCAGGGACCTTTTCTCAGGTGCCTTGGTAAGGGTATGACAAAAATATATACTGTAGGTGGAAATGTGCAGTGATTGGGTGGGGACACTATAGTGGGTATGTGCACTGTCCCTTTAAGAAGAGGCATGAACTAACACACGCACATCCTATGAGCATAGCAGAAGCAGAGTGACAGTGGGAGAGGCAGAGTAGAGTGCTGACAGAGGTGACTTGTTTGTGATGACTGTCAAAAGGAGTGAGGCATCGGTAGACACCAGCCTCCAGCACAAAATGTGGCCAAAAGCTGTAACCTACCTTGGAGGTGAAACCCTCGTTTAGCTATTAAAGTGTATTTCTGCAGCTTCATTGTGTCAAGATGTTATACATTGGTTCTCCTAACCCCACTTATTATACAGATATTATCTTGTATGTGTATGTCAGGGCTTGACAGATCCCAGGAGCCAGAAGGCCAATAAGTCTAACTTTTTGGGCTGTTTTGGTGTTTATGGCAGTTCATATTGCCTGGTTACTAACAAGATCTCTATGGTGTTAGATGCTAACAAAAAAATTAAAATCCTTTTTTTTTTTTTTTTTTTTTCTTTCTACCTAGTTGACAGTGTGTACATGGAGCATTTTCTTGCATCCATTTGTAAGTATAATAATGCTTATTGACTGTTCTTACCATTGTTTTCCTCTACAGTCTGCCCTCCATTATATTTATTGATGAACTTGATGCTCTATGCCCAAAAAGAGAAGGAGCACAGAATGAGGTGGAGAAACGGGTCGTAACTTCATTACTCACACTTATGGATGGGATTGGCTCGGTAAGACCTAAACTTTCAAATTTGGTTAAGACAGGAAATCAGAAATAAAATTAAAATTTAAATAGCATGGTAAGCCACAAGCCCAGCAGACCTTAAAGAGGACCTTTCATGTCCTCAGGCACACGCGGTTTTATATACCGCTAGAAAGCTGACAGCGTACTGTCGGCTTTCCCGTTATGTGCCCTGGGGATTGGAGATATTGGGGCTGTTACCGATCTCAGCCCACTGTCAGAAAGGCGTTCCTGACAGCCTAGCTGGGCTGTGAGGAACGCCCTCCCTGACAGTACTCGTCCATAGACCTGTACTGGGGAGGCGTTCCTCACAGCTCAGCGTCATCACTCGGCAGTAAGGAACGCCCCCTCTGACTGTACAAGGCTCTGTTCTATAGTGGCGTCTCTGCTTTTCCTCACCAGCTCCTGTTGCCAGCGCAGCACGATAAAGTCATCAGTTACAGATTCATTTTTATTGTTAGAACTTCCCCTGCCCCGGATAACCCCTTTAAAGTGAATCTGTCAAATCCAACATGCAGCTCAGTATGGACACCACGTTATAGAGCAGGTGGAGCTAAGCCGAATGATCCATAGTTTTGTGGGAAAGGTGTAATATGTATTTTTTTTTTTATTATTCCTGTTTAATACTTAGGAGTCCAGTTAGCGGAGCTATTCAGTGATTGACAGCTATCTCCATCTATACATTCATACTAGGAAGGCGGTCAGTTACTGATGAGACCACCTACTGGACTACCAATCCCAGAATGAGAAGAGAGATAGATGAAGACATTACAAATTTACCAGAACTTCCCTGCAAAACTATATATGAGTCTTCCTGCTTTCTAACATTCTGCCCACTGATCGGACATCTTATCCAGTTTGACAGGTTCACTTACATCCTCCAATTTAATATCTTTCTTTACTTTTTTTTTTCCTCCTGACTTCACTCTCAATATAAATCATATGACCTGAAAGACCTGATGTATGTTTTATTTTACTGCACCATGTTTAGGAAGAGAGCCAGGGCCAGCTGGTAGTTCTGGGTGCAACCAATCGTCCTCATTCATTGGACCCCGCATTACGTCGTCCCGGGCGCTTTGACAAAGAAATAGAGATTGGTGTCCCCAATGCTCAGGGGCGTCTGGACATTCTTAAGCGGATGCTCATCAAGGTCCCACATCAACTGAAAGAGGAGGAGCTAACAGATTTAGCCAACAGCACCCATGGCTATGTGGGGGCAGATTTAGCAGCTTTGTGCCAGGAGGCAGGTGAGTTGTCTTGTGTATGTTATACTACATAGTGCTAGATGCACTCTCGGTAAGGGTTATCACCTATGTTCTATCATGTTTCCAAATACAAATGTTTAAGCAGCAATTGCTGTAAGTACAGTGGACCTCCATTGTGCATTGTCTTATGACTTATACTTTTACCCTGCAGACAATTAACAAGGATAAGGATAAGCATAAGGATTTATGCTGTACTTGTTCAATGATCTCTTTGGCTTGACCAAATTTTCTTTTGGTTTCCTTCCTGTGCATAACTTAAGCATTTGTAACAATTTCAGTACATGGAAATGAAATTCTAGTGTTAGTGTTTTATTTTGAATGTTTTTATGAACTTTTTCAAGAAAGTAACATTAACAAGAACTATTCGAGTTCGCTGTAGGTGGCGCAGCACCTCATAGACATCTTCGAGGGCCCTCAACAGAATTGATGCTAAGAGAATATCAGACACCCATTGGGCTATAGAGTGCTGGGGACCTTCTGGCCAAAGACAAAACAAACTGAGTGATGTCATGTGACGTGGTCTAAGGGGGCCCAGTGCAGCTGCACTGTTTGCCTTATGGTTAAAGAAGCCGTGGGCAACAAAACACAAGGCCGAGGGACGGATTTCAGGCCTTTGAGTCCTCTAGAAGTCTGACCAGGGGTTCCAAAGCAATTAAAGAGCAAAGGGGACAAGGGACACTCCTGCTGAGTTTCCTTCTGTAAACGGAAGAGTTCTGACAACAAAAACCTCCCTGTGTGCTTATTGGGGCTGAGGGTTGTGTATACATATCCTGATGTCGCCAGTTATCCCCATTTTATCCATTGCCAGCCCCAGCCATTCCCACTTAACATTGTTAAACACTTTTTCAATGTCGAGAGGGAATATGATCAGTTTTTCTCCTGGCTAAAGCTGGTGATCCACCCTGTCCAGAACCACAAGTACCGTGTGGGTATTGACCACTGCAGCTCTCCCCCCAAAAAATCCTGCCTGGAATCTGCCAATTAAGCCCAGCATAGATATTGTCAAGTAATTCAACAGAATCTTTAAAAGAGCTTTCCTGTCTGTCAAGGATATGGTTCTAGAGGAACCTGATTCCAGTGGGTGGCAGATTTCTTGTTTGTGCATTTTTTGACTCTTCTGCAATGTAGCTCATATTTAATATGTTGTTTATTTTGCTTGCTTATAGTGCTTTCATATTCCGCAGCGCTTTACAGATATTTTCAACACTGTCCTATATAGCGCTCACAATCTACATTCCCTATCGGTATGGCTTTTTGAAGTGTGGGAGGAAACCGGAGTACCCAGAAGAAACCCACACAAACATGGGGAGAACATACAAGCTCTTTGCAGATTTACTGTGCGGGATTGGAACCTAGGACTCAAGCACCAACACAGGAGCTATTTTTTATTGTATGGCCTTAAAGAATTCTTTAGGGTACCTCTCCAGGCTCAGTGCCTTCCCAGATGCTAGTTGTCATATTGTTGTGCCCACCTCCTCTTCGGTAACTCTAGTGTTGAGATGTTCCCTCTGTTCTTGGCTAAGGCAAGGTAGTCGAACCCTGTCTAAGAATTCAGCACCTCTGGTCACAATCCTCCGGTCTCAGTACCGATGATAAAAAAAAACAAACTGTGAAGGATGGATACAGTCTTGTCAGGTCCTGTCTAGTTTATAAATAAAGAAAAACCTCACAAAAATGTAAATAAAATACATATTTATTAATGCTCAATAGAAACATGAATAAGCATGACAATATGTAAATGCTATAAAAATTGTGACATGGGGGAAGAGACTAAGGCAAGTCTCAATACTGAACATGCCAGCAACCAAAAGCGTGGTAGGTAAGGTAGAGAGAAATGAAATAGCAATGTCAATGTATACAATATAATATAACCTAGCTGATAGGCTGATTCACAAGTAAATAATTAAAGTAATATGCATAATGCAAAGAAATAAAGGCAGCCAAAAGCAACAGCTAGAAACATGTAATACTGTTACAAATAGACATAATATACCATACCAAAAACCACTACCATGCCCGTCCTGTCTAGACCAACTCCGAAAGATCCTTTAGGTCTGTGATATGATTAACTGGTCGGCCCCTTTTGCCATTTGGGGAAGAACTTTCCCTGCTTTATTTCCATATTGGAACAGATCTGCTTCCTGTAGAGAGCGATGCATTTGCTCTGGCTGGGAAACAAACTCTGGAAGTGGAGAAATTATCACCTTTGAAAAAGTTATTATATTGGTAGTCCTGTATTAAACTCCAGAACTTGGCATTTTACTAGTGAAATCTATAGCAATTTGCATGGCGTAAGCAACCCATCTTCTGATGTCTAGTAGGTCTTAAAATGCATTGGTGCAGTAGCTATAGCTGTAGTAACCTGTTATTCGATGATGGGGATATATCTACTCTAAAGCGTCCTTCCTGCCATCTAGTAAATCAAGAAGGAACAGTTTTCCAAACCTTGTTGGTCTCTCTTCATATTTCCATATGCTTGTTCGCTTCAACTGGGGCAGCACGGTGGCTCAGTGGTTAGCACTGTAGCCTTGCAGCGCTGAAGTCCTGGGTTCGAATCCTGCCAGGGCAACATCTGCAAGGAGTTTGTATGTTCTCCCTGTGTTTGCTTGAGTTTCCTCCCACACTCCAAAGACATACTGATAGGGAATGTAGATTGTGAGCCCTATATGAGACAGTGACTGGCAATATCTGTAAAGTGTTGCCGAATATGATGGTGCTATACAAGCAAGCGTAATGAATGAATAAATAAAAATAAATAACCGGAGGGTGAGCCCTCTAGTGGTTTATAGTAGTATTGCTGCAATCACATTCATGGCCCATTGTATAAGTCTTTAAATTTCATTAATATTTGCACTCATTGACTTAACTGAATGTGTCACAAGAAATCACTCCCCAAAATACCCAATTCTATTGGTTTATTTTCACCTTGTTGCCCTTGTTTACATCCTCAGTACTATGTATTCTTCTTGATTTTGTGGTGGTGAAGAAAGTGTGGCCAAATACATTATATCAGTAAAGATACAGAAATGTTTTGTGATTTCAATCCCTTTATAACGGATCCTGTCTAAAAATGTTAGGAAAAAGTTTGTGATCGGAGTCTTATGGCAGAAAGCCTACTCTTAGTTTCAGAACCCTCCAAGTGAAGTCTTGTCCTTATGCTTGTTATATTGTAGATGCATACAGCTTGCAGGACTCACATCTGCTTCTGCACAATGCTGTATTAATTTACAGAACTGATTCATCGGCCCTCTGCCCCTAAGCAGGATATTAATCTCCTGAAGTGCGCATGAATTTCTAATGTCATGAGAAAGATAAGCCTTGCTTTTTTCAAAACCACTAGGAAATGTTCATAATCGAGCCGAGAACAAGCTGCGGAGATCACTGGTTGGCAATCTAGGTTTCCTAATATAGGGATTTATTGCAGCCGTGGCCTTCTAAGGCAGCCTGCGCAGCTGCATCAGGGTGAATGTAAATAGAGCCTGATTTCTTCAAGAAGGGGATTCATGTGATTTGTTTAGAGTGGAAGGAAGTATTTAGTTTGTAATGCTTAAAATTAATCTTCAATATCCGCACGATCTGCACACCATTTTGGCGTGCTGTTATAAAACACTGGGCCTCTGATGTGATAGCATCATGGGGGCCAGAAAGGTTTGAAGGCATTGTTTAAAGAGTAAGACTAGACAGTGAAAGTCTAATTGAATCCAGACAGGACTGTATTATGTGAAGGTTTATTATCAGTGAGACGGAGGAGGGGGGTGGCTGCAGCAGGAAAATGAATGACTGACTGACTAAACTACCTTCCAACCCCCCCCCCCCCCCACCCCGTCTATGTATCCCTGTCTTAAAGAACCGTTAATCCTAGTATCTTTTCATTGTGGCATTCTGCATTGTGATAATGAAGTGTTCATGTGAGTGTGCATATAACCGAATAAAGCGTACCTAAACTTCCCCAGATGGGAAAGCCCCTTCGAACTGCCGTGTGCGTGTACGTGAGGAGTAACCCTATAATTGGTCATTCTTGTATTCTACATTTTTCACCAGTTTATTCCTTTTCGGGCTTCATCACTAATTGTCAGCTGACCTTGAGCTAGTGGGTGGAGGATAGCTTCTTTGATGTCTGTCGTTCCGTTTTTGTCGGCAGGATAGGCAGAAATGAGTAATTCTATCATTGTTTTGTATTTATTTGTGTGCGCAGAGCAGGATAGGTAATTTGACAGTTTTATAGTTCAGGTTGTTACGGACATGGCATTACCCATTCTGCCGAGTTCTGGCTGTAGCGGCAGGAGCTTGGCTGGTAAGTACTACTAGCTCCCACTCTGGATTCCTGTTAAATATCATAGTTTACAATATTCGTGTGTCTGAGACATACACAGTAGTTAATTCCACACTACTACTGTCTTGGAACGCAAGGATATGTCATTGGTATGTAAAACTATATTAGAAATTTCCATATATAGTGAAAAGAACATCGAAGTATCTAAGAAACACCTACAATATTGGTATAAATGATTGGCAGACACTGATATAGGGGAACGTACAGATGGAGAACACAGAGACGTGGGGAGGCTTGACGTCTAACATGACATCTTCAAGATGAATGCATGACCATTGAAAGCTGATCAATTCTCTATTTCCTGTATCTACCTTTTTTAAATAAGAAACCATGAGTCCTCCTGATATACGAACATCATTATAGTTTTTTGCAATCCTGCGAGCTTCTATTGGCTGATAAGGGACATGTAACTGTGTGTATGGCAGTTGGAATATGAGTGAAAGACTTGCAGGCTTGTATTAGTTAATGCAGGTACTTTTTTGGGAATACTGTATCTCAGGAACGGTACGTCCTAGAGAGCTGAGACCCAATCTAAAATCTTCCCGGACACCTGATGTACCTGTGTACCAAATTTGGTGAGGATTGGTCCAGTCGATTGGTCGCACATAAAGAACAGACAGACAGAAACTCATTTTTATATACTGTATATAAGATATATATATATTTGTACCTGTTCAGAATAGAGGTTCCAACATAAAAATGGTCCTTACCAAATTTAGTGTCAGCCCAGTGCCCAGGTCCCTGATGGTCTCTGCTTTCTATCAACACACAGGAAACACCTGCCCAGTCAATCACTCGCTACTTTGGTCATCGACCTGTTTTATTCAAAAAAAGGCTAAGCAGACATTTTTGGGCACTTGCTATGTGTCAACAGACACCAAAAAATAAAGACCAGTGCAGCAGCATCAGGACCAAACAGGCACTGGGGTCAGTGAGCATAAGTACCATTTTTTGCATTAGAACCTTTTATTCTGAGTGGGTTCAAATCTGGTTTTAAAGGGAATCTGTCAGGTCAATCTGGGACACTAAACCACCCACAGGTCCTTTTAGACCTGGAGTTTAGTGTCCCAGATCGCCCTGTTGTAATGCAATCCGCAGGCGCATTAAAATAAAAAACCTTTATACTTACCTAGATAAGGGTCCGATCGACGCTGTTTAGTGAGAACGGTCTGACTTATTCATGAGGCACGCCTCCCGGCGCCTGCGCTGTTCTTCAGTGAAGCCAAAGATGGACACCACGGCTTCACTGCGTATTTGCGGGGCATGCGCACTGAAGCTGAGGTGTGCTCCTCTGGCTTCATTGAAGAACTACGCAGGAGCGGGGGTGTACAGCGGCAGTGTGAGTATAAAGCTTTTTTATTTTTAATGCGGCCATGGTTTGCGTTATAACAGGGTGATTTGGGACAATAAACCTCAGGTCCATATGGATGTGTGGATGGTTTAGTGTCCCAAATTGCCCTGACAGATTCCCTTTAAAGAAAAGGAAGCTAATCTATCTGTATGCTTGCGTTTGGTTATACTGGTGTGTGTACAGTTGTGTGGGTAATGTGTATTTTTGCACATGAACATTAGAAAAAGATCATGGAACAAAGCAAGGTATGGCCTGATATGTGGCACTTCTTTGATATGATGTAGATGGCGGTGTGTGTGTGTGTGTGTGTGTGTGAGAGCATGTGCAATACACACCTGGGAAAAAAATGGCACTAGGATGCACTGTGGTAAGAAGGAAAGCTGAGAGAGACAGTGTGCTGCTCTGGGCAATGCCTTTGGTCGTGGCATTCGCCATATTGCCACAGTTGTTCAGGAATGATATGAGGAATATGATAAAGAATTGTAAGTGTTAACTTGGCCTCCATATATTCCAGATCTCATCAGATCCTGAACGTGTGAGCATACCCTAAGTCTGTTCAAATGAAATGGTTTATTTTATGTAGATATCGTTTTAAAAGTTGGAAACTTTATTAACAAAATAATTAAGTGAAAAGATACTTGATACAACATACGTCATGAGTGTGTCATAAAAAGAAATGTTTCCAGTACAATGGGACGTTTTTATTGTATTTTATTATTGTCTTTAACAAAGAACTAAACATACGAAAGTAATGAAACAGTCACATTCTTTCCGGTTAATGAAAATCAGACCAAACTTTTGTCCCAGTTAGCAAATAGAATTAGCTTTGAATAGTTTCTGTCCAAGAGAAGACTGCATGCTTGGTGTATTAAAAATATCAAGTATATAAAGTATGTGTGTAGTGTAGTGACAAATAAAAAGGGTTGATTTATTCTTTGTTATATAGCCCTCTAATTCTTGAAGAATAAGAAGGCTTAGCAATATGATGTTTATTGAAAAAAAAAACATATGTAACACGGTTGCAGCCAGAATCCTCTGTGGACATTAAACAGATAGTTAGCGTCCTGTGTACGAACTTGAGAGCCGCTGCATTGGTTACAGGTAAGGTTATTTTTTAATAAACATCATATTGTGTATATGGACATAAACAGAGCCCTCTTGTGGCTTGATCCTTGACTAACCCTTAGGTAAATGCAGGACAATCCATTTAAAAGGTTACTTCACATATATTATCCTTTTGTGACTCGATTGCTACAGCCTGTCCTGTTGACTTTACTTAAAGGTGGATATCTAAAAACGGCATTCCTTGTTGTGTTTTGTTAGTGAATGGCCATGTTGGTTTTAGTCAGGGAATGGCAGATCAGCTCATAAACAAAATCAGGCAAAAGGCCTTTGTGGCTTTAAGGGGATGTCTAGCCCCCGAATTGATTTTTCATACTGTTGACCTATCCACAGAATAGGTCATCAATACGTGATCTGTATCTGGGCATCATTGGATTGGGAGTTTGTGCTGGCAGCTAATATTCAAGTAATAGGAGTGGTGAAGCAGTCCCCATCCACTTTATAGTGGTGCTTCCAGAAAAGTGCAGTAGCAGTTACATTTGAATATAAGAAACTTTTGTAATATATCTTATTTAAGGAGATCTCTTTCCTTTACCACATATTACACTGTTCTCCTCCTCCTTATCTTCAATCTGACTTCTTGTTTACATAAGGTTGGCTTAGTCTCCTATTCAGCTTCACATACAGACCTCTATGTCGAATGGGAGGGGTTGGAGTAGAGGTTGCGGCCAGCTGGTTAAGTGGTTTATTGTTTCATTCCATGAGCTGGTAGATATGGCCATATTTCTTTAATAAGCTGTATTACACAGCTTCACCTGAACTATTTGTTTATGCAAAGTTGTTTATAGCTTGAGGTATGCTTTAAGAGTGCCATACATATTAGATTGGTGACATCTGAACTTGCTGATTTTGATGGGACCAGCTAACCTTCTAATTTTGACATCTGTATTTTCATATTCTCAGTCTTTTTGTTTTTTCGGGAAGTAAGTTGTCTTAAGAGGCAGCTTACTCCATTCTTCTCATTCCAAAACAACTTTACATGTGTATAGCTGCCTAAAGTATATGGACAGCCTTAGGTGCTCTGTACTATAGTATGTAAATTTTCAGTTTAATCGATAGCAACACACATCTCTATTTTTGCAGTGTCTCTTTTTTCCAGTTGAAGTATGTGTTTTACTCCTGTGAGTGATACATTCTTCAAAGAGGTTCCTATCTGGGACTATGTTGATTTGGTTTTGGGCAGGAAAACTGACAAAACTACAGTGGGACCAGAAGATGCCACCCAGAGCCATTGTCTCTTCTAGCCAGCAGACTGACAAGGGGGAGATAGCTACATTTAAGAAATTGCAGCACTCGGATAATTTTTTTGCATTTTATTCAGTGATTGCTTGTGGAGTCTGAGAAAGTGATAACAAAAATGGTGGAATTGCTTGCACAGATTATCTAGAAGAATTGTGAACTGAGCATGAGCAGTGCTGTACCATGTTGGCTTTGTATGCTAGACATCACTGAATCATTGGGTCAGTGTTCAAAGGATGTTGAGTCAGTGATAGTACATTCTAGACAGACCACCAGTGGAGAGGATTGTTTGATTCGTCAGCCAGTACAAGCAGCTCCCACAGTTATCTTGTCCAGGTGGTACCTTCATTACACACCAGTCTCTGCCTAGACCATTTCCAGGAGCTTAGCAGAAGGAAATTTGGTGTCACTGTGCCCATTACATGTTCTGCCATTGACAGCCACCTATTGTCACCTTTATTTGCAGTGTTTTGAATGAGAAACTTGGCCATTATGGCATGGAACCATATCATCTTGAGCGATGAATCTGGGGTCCAACAGCGGTTATAGTCATACACACAGTTTCATTCAATTCCAACAACTGCTCATTGGTGCGTTATTTGTTTGTCAACAAATAGTATATATGTTACTGTTAAAGTGCAGAAATCAGTTAGTCTGCAGATTAGCTAGGTAATGTACACATTAACTAGGGTGATCCGTTAAAGTGCGGAAAACTGGTTTCATTTATGACATTACCGAGGTAATCTGCACATTACCTAGATAATGTGCACATTACCTACTAGGCACTCGTTAAAGTGCAGATAATGACATGTTTGCTGGAACAACAGCAACGTTGCTGTGAATCTGACCTAAATGTTGGCAAAAAAAAAAAAAAGGATTAGGACAGGATATGGAAAGGTTGAAGACGCTTTTGAAAGCAAGGGGCGTGTGTGTGCTTACACCCTCTGCGCCACGAAAAGCCGTTTTTATTCGTCGGGAACAAAGTCCTTCATGTCCGAAAAAAAAAAACCGCTTTGCGGCGCAGAGGATGTAAGTGCACACCCTCCAATTGCTTTCATAACCCATTCAAGTGAATGGGTTTTTAAGCAAACCGTCTTAGCTATGCTATGCACTGGCAGCCGACGGCAATTTTGACACACAAAAAAACAACCGGCGACGACGAGACGCTGGTGAAAGAAGACTTAACAATGAAGGGAGAGGGGGACAGGAGGGGAGTAAGGGACAGGACATGAGAGAAACAAACTTCTGAACTTTAACGATCCGCAAGACGTGAATGTGCACATTACCTAGGTAAAGTGCGGAAAACTCCTGACTCTGCACTTTAATGGAGCAAATCGGTTAGTCTGCACATTACCTAGGTAATGTGCATATTCTCGGCTTTTGCACTTTAGCGGTAACATATACAGTATGGAGAAAAGTATTGGTCCCCAGCTTTTAACCATTGAATTCAGGTGTTTTATTCAGTCCAATTGCCACAGGTGTATAAAATTCATCACCTAGCCATGGTCATTCTAAAGATCTCATTTAATTCCACCATAGTACCATAACAGGATGCCAGCATTGCAACAAGTCTGTTAAATTTCTTCCCTTGTAGGTATTCTATCATCAATTGTGAGGGATGTTACTAGTAGAAGCATAGTAGAATAGTAGAAGCTTCTAGTAACCGCAACACCTTAACCACAAAGTGGCAGACCCCATAGTTTTGTCCATATAGTGTGTGTATATATAGAGTTTCTGTAAGCAGCATACCTGACTTTCGTGATTCTGTTTTCTACATCCTTATATGCTGGGGGCTTGTTGGCAATCCCACCTTTATGGTTGTAAAAACAGTAGAGCTTCCTGCCCCTTAACGCCCTGAAGAGTTATGAAAGTGTGTACATCCACCCACATAACTTTTCAACAGCCAAAAATTTGTCCCAGTTCCTAAGGACTTCTCTAAGTTGTCAAGAGCCTCATTCATATTTAACACAAGGAATAATTACATTTTAGGAAACCATAATTGTTCGGAAAAGAATTATGCCTCCTTACAAAATGTATAACACATAACAGACATCCAAATAAATCTGAGGCTACCAGGAAAGAGAATGAACAAACCACAAAACCACATCCTCATTCAGATGGTAACCTAGGGCAAATGGACAAGTATTAAAGGAAAGAGCAGATTTTCAAGTGATTGCAGCTAGCAAATATTAAATCCAGACCTGAAAAAAAAAAACCCGAGGAGGTTATTCAATGGCATATTTTACTTGTCAGCTAATAGTGCTCTGTACGTATCTGTATTTTGAGGATTGCTGAGTTTTCTGGTAGGCGACTGTAAACTTCATTCTGGAGTTCCATCTGCCTAATACTACACATCTGCAGCTTTATACTGCTGGTATATAGCTGAATGAGTTACTTGAGACCTTGGATAACCTTAGCATATACAAGTCGGTAGGAATATAGAAAAAGAAGACCGTAACATGTAAAAGTTTAAATCAGTGATCTTGGTACTAGCATGAGTGTGGAAAAACTAGTCGCTAAGATGTTCACAGGGAATTCAATGGTAGGACAGATCTCTTCCAAGTTTAGAAGATGCCATAAAAGACTTGAGCTAGTTGTTAGTTTGATATAATGCAAATTCATGTATCGCCTTTCACTTTATCCCCTTGGGTGTAGGGAGTTTTATAGGCCGGGTAATACTGTCTAGGGAAAAATAGCATGCAAAGTTACTCTCCTCTAGGAAAAAGAAAAAAAACTGTCTCTGTGTGTACAACCCTTTTAACAGGCCTTACAAATAAACTAAGGGTAAATCCGGCTGAAACTCAGTCTTGTGAATGCGCCCTAAGGACTGTTTTTGAACAATTCCTATCCTGTCTTTGGGGCGTGCTGTGGCTGCAACGTTTTATCCAGATAAGTGATCAATCAGTGACAGATTTAAAGGGGACCTTTCATGTCCTTATCAGTGTGCGGTATTCTGTATCACTAGAAAGCCGACAGTACGCTGAATTCAGCACACTGTTGGCTTTCCCGGTATGTGCCCCGGAGATAAAATTAACAGCACCGATATCTCCCTACTGTCAGAAGGGCAGGCCTTACAGCCTAGCGTCATCGCTGGGTTGTGAGGAAGGCCCCCTCCCGGACTGTACTCTTCCATATCCTGTACGCTGAGCTGTAAGGAACACAGCCAGTAGTTTCTTTCTCAATGAGGATGGAAGGTTTGCGCTAAGAAATTCAGTGCTAATATGCAATTCAATTGATCAACAGAATACAGACAACAGCTACACCATAACTACACAGTGTAACATGTATGCAAACACTAATAAGTGATCTAGCGAAAAACTTCGCTGTTTTAGTACCTGTTGTTTTCCCATGTGAGTCCTGTGCTAGAAGTTGTATTTTTTTCTGGTGCTTAGTTGGAAGCTGAAAGGGAAGTCAGGTGATTATAATCATAGTCTCAATAATCTCTGGAATTATCCAGTCCTTTTGAAAAATATAGCCATGGGACAGCCACGGCTGCATGCAATATTTAGGTTGTATGTGGTTTTGCATGTGTAATTTACTAGGATTATGGATCTTACAGTTGACATATGATTTTCCTTGCAGTGTGTGTCTGGGAAGAAAATACAATTGCACGCACATCTGAGATTTGCTGCGGGTTTGTTGTGGTATGTTGTACAGCCCGATGCATCTTATTAGGTTTTGTGTGGTCAGGTTTCAGCACTGGAGTAATGTGGGTGGAGAGACTTATGATTATGAAAACAGCGCAAGGAAACAGGAAAATACATGCTCTTATTCCCTGTCTGCTTTTTATTATCGCTCAATGTAAAAAATATTTCCAGCTAAATGATGACCCCAGAAGTGGCTTGTGCACGCACATTTTACTCGAATGACTTCAGGCTTTGTTTGGAAAGCTTTGATCACTCATTCCCTGATTTGGAGAGGGGGAAACTGGATTTTAGAAACATAAATAGATCAAAATTTCTTCTTTTCTGTGGGTTTAATAATAACACAATGGAGATACAACTCTCGTTCGGTGTTTTATAGTTCACATGTGTTTACATACAATCATGTATTTACTATAACCATATTCTTGTTTTCGGATGCTCCATGGGTATAAATTGTGTTTCTGTGAGAATGAGCATCATTCTACTTATTCCTGCTGATGCCACATAGAAAACATAGCAGATTAGCTGACATAGATTAGCCCCTTAAATTCACACTTAATGTCTGTTACTTAAAGTCCATTACTCTCATCCGTCACAGGATGAGAGCAACAGACATTAAAAGACAGATGCAGACAGAGACCCCTCTGTTGGGTGTCCCTCTGCATTCACCCACATGTAAAGAACATGACAGAAGCTTTCTTCCATCATGTCTTTTACTTTTCTGACAGAAGACAAAGTCTTACATGCAGGACTTTTTCTTCCATTACAAATGTAAACAAACATGGCAGAAGAAAGTGTCATGTTGTTTTACATTAGAGTCAATGGGAACGGACACAGATGGAGGGGGCTTGGTCTGTGTCCTTTACTATCATTAATGTCTGTTGCTGTCATCCTTTGCAACGGACTGTAATAATGGAAGTGTGAACATAGACTTAGCCCTTGTGCGGTTTTATACACTTAACACTGCACATCTGTGGCACAAATCAGAGAAAATGTTAGCTTCAGATTTCTGATGTGGATCTTGTAGTAAAATATGGGCGAATTTTGAATATTGTGTGAATATCCCCTTTAAAAAGTTTCCATCTCCTGAAGTAATAGCATATCACTAAACTTTTATTTTCCCTTTTTCTTCATAAATCCATAGTTCAGGTGAAGATAACACATCTTGTTATATACTTTATATAAGAAAAGTGCCTGTTTCTTCACTTACTTGCCTTTTTATGCCACTGATCAAATCTGTACAGTATAACTCTATGGGGAGAAACAAACAGAGAAACATCAGCAATATATAGAGACAGTTCTTTTTCACAACACAGCTGGGTTATGAGGAATTATATTCCCGCCTTCTCCTAACAAAAATGACTCATTTAAGGCATCATGCACAGTCATTATGCTAGCCTTGTTTTTCACAGCTAAAACCCATTAATTTCTATGGTCACATACACACGAATGTGTATTTTCACAGTCCGGTGTATGAGGCCATGAGCAAAACTCAGGACAGGTTCTATTCCTGTCCATTTTGTGGCCCATACGCACTGACCTCAATGAATGGAGCTGCGGTGGCATCCATGTGCTGTCTGCGCCGTTCAATCACAGCCCGGCGACATGCACACGGTCATGTAGGCTGTAGACAGCCTCATATCTCTGTATTTCTCCTTCTCCTCTCTTCCTCCTCTCTAAAGCTCTTTGTAAAGTGAGACTGTGCATACAGACTGAAGGAATCTGATAAAGGCAGGAGAAATACTTAGAATCCCTTTATCAACGGGAAACCCATTTTTCACTAACACCACATTGAAATAGCCTTTAGAAAGGCTATTCTTCTCCTACCTTTATTTTTCTGCTCCGCGCAGCCGTTTCTGAGAATTTTCGTTTTTCTTCTTTATGCAAATGAGTCTTCAGAAAGCACGGGGGGGGGGTCCCCTGTGCTCAAAGAAGACTCTCTTCTGAAGATCCAGCGCTGCCTCTCTCTTCTTCTGCTGACGAATCTCCGCCGCGTCATCAGCCGCCGAGTCTCTGTTCAGGATTCAAATCCCACGCATGCTCAGTCGGCTCTGCCATTTTGCGTTGGACAGAGCTGACTGCGCATGTCCAGTTGGCCATTTTCATGTGGATTTGGATCCCGAACAGAGATTTGGCGGTGGAGAGGTTTGAGCAGAAGAAGAGAGAGGCGGTGCTGGATCTTCGGAGCACAAGGGGAACGCTCCCTGTGCTTTCTGAAGACTCATTAGCATAAAGAAAAACAAAATTCTCAGAAACGGCTGTGCGGAGCAGAAAAATAAAGGTAGGAGAAGAATAGCCTTTCTAAAGTCTATTCCGACGTGGTGTGTTAGGGAAAAATGGGTTTCCCAATGATAGCATCCCGTTAAAGATGCAGTGCTGTATAGACCAGTGGTTCTCAAGGGTGGTCGTGGTGAGATTCCCCCCCCTTTAAATGGTGGTTTGTGGGCGCAGGTGGGGAGCAGTGCCAGAGCCCAGCACAGGTAAGTAACACTGTTTTATGTTTGCCTCCCTGCGGCAATCAAATATACCCTCAGAGTATAATTGTAGTTTGTGTGTGGCAAACAACAACCTCCCCCCCCCACACCAAAAAAACATTTTGGTTTCAGGCAAACCCAATTTTGTAAGAAAATCCCTATGTATGTGTAATTTTATTAATGTAGGGGCCACTATGGGACATTATACTGTGTGGGGGCCACTATGGGACATTATACTGTATGGAGGCCACTATAGGAAATCATACTGTATAGAGGGGCCACCATGGGATATTATACTATATGGGGGCTGCTATGGCACTGTGGGGGTTCTTATTTTACATGTGTAGGCCATTATATTACTTGTGGTAAACATTGTGGGGGACATTATATTACATGTGGGCCACTGAAGTGTGAGACCTTTATACTACATATGGGGGCACTGAGGAGGCCATTATACTACATGTGAGGGCACTGAGAGGGCCATTATCGCTACTTTAGGGGTACTTGGTTGGGACATTTTCTCACCAGGGGGTACTTCGCTTGAAAAGGTTGAGAACCACTGGTATAGACAATAAATACACGAGAAAAGTACTGTATATGTAGAGTATTTACTACCTACAGAAAGCAGCATTTCTGTTGTTGCAAAGGATAATAAATTGTACTATGACTAAAATAGGTTGGTTAGTTTTGCAGCCATGACCCTGTTAATAATTTTGCATTCATCTGGTGGATACGATGGCCTATGTAGAGTTAGAACTTGTCTGCTATTGCCATTGGGCTTCTTCAAATAATTAGCTCCAAAATATGATCTGCGCTCACAATAGGGAAGATATTTGTAGCATTTCCTTTGCCTGAAGACTGTTGCTCTCTCTTTCTTCTCCAGCTGGCCTCCTGGAATGTTTTTATTGATATTGTACCGTATCCTGTTCATTATGAATGTGCCACATTACAGGATGTCTGTATTGCAAATATTTGTGATTCTGTAACAGAGCCTGGGGAGTCAGGGCAGGTGTTCATGCCCTTTTATAGCTCTCCAGTCTTTCTGTGTAGGCACCAGATGCTACATGGTGCAGTTTTATGTCACGTTTTAGCATATTGGGTCTCATTAACAGGATTTAGGAAGTGATGTCGTATACATTCACTTTATTTTAGTTTCTTTGTTTTACTTTACTGTCTCTCCAAGAACACAACTGGGCACTGAGACTTAGATGCGTATCCTTTTCCTTTATACCAGCAAACATATTAGAATTTCTACTGAAATAGATGTTATATGCAGATCCTTTTGTAATGCTGAAACCAATAAATACAGGATACATTACAAAGGACACAGTACATTCTACCCATTCAAGACCAAATGATGTTAGTCCTTGGTGCCATGATGGAAACACAAAAACGTTCTCTCACTACTTACATGGTTAATACCTATGGTGGCTTGAGGTGGTGCAGATGTTAATGGAATTGGTTTTCAAATATGCTTTCTTGGGGGTGAAAGGTGTTTTTTATTTATTTTTTTTTTTTTTTTTTTTTAAATGACGCACAGCTTCTCTTCATGCAGCCATAGAATAACATGGTAAAATTGTCAGCCTATAGTTACCACTAGAGGTAGCTATCTCCATAGAAATGTATACAGCTATTTTTAAAGGGGTCGCTTTAAATTGATTCAGGAAATGCCGTGATATACAGTTTAATATATTGTTAGTATATTACTTTGGAAAGTTTGCCTCTTTATAAGGCAAAGTACTCCCCTTAAGCCACATGGAAGTGGTTGCTTATGTGACCAGACCCCCTGCATCAGCAACTTTTATTGAAAAACGCTGTGCATGAGAAACTAGGACATTAACAGTTAAAGGAACTGATGCAGCTGTATGGTCATGTTTTGAAAGAAGAGGTCAGTACTGTCATAGGAGACTGGTGTGCCGAGTAGAGGTGAGGACCTACTATAGTAAGAATTTGGGGCACAATTTTTTTTTTTTTTAGTATATTAATAAATTACATATGTTGCAGTTTTCTGCATATTGGTTAAAATAGACTTAAAGAGGACCTTTCATGTCCTCATGAACATGCGGTTTTATATACCACTAGAAAGCGGTCTGCCGGCTTTCCCATTATGTGCTCCGGGACAGAAGATATCAGTGCCATTAGCTTTGGCACTGACCTCTGCCCACTGTCAGAAGGACGCCCCCCCCCCCCCGACCAGTACTCATCCATAGACTTATACTGGGGTCAGCATCATCGCTGTGCGGTAAGGAACTCCCCTTCTGACAATACAGGGCTATGGACAAGTACTGTCAGGGGTGGGGGGCGTTCCTCGCAGCTTAACTAGACTGTCAGGAACGCCCTTCTAACAGTGGGCAGAGATCGGTGCCGAAACTAACAGCACCAATATCTCCAGCCCCGGGGCACATAACGGGAAAGCCACGGCTTTCTAGTGGTATATAAAACACATATGCAAGAGGGCGTGAAAGGTCCTCTTTAAAATGAATGTGACATCAGAAAATGACTAGTAAGCCAAATATTATGCTGAGACTTATGTTTTCTGTTGACTATCCTGTTTTCTGTAAGAGATTTCTTTATAGCAGCCAGTTCACTTATCAGCACACTGATGATCACAGTGATCAGGTATATGTAGATAGACAAATAATTCACAAGTCACATTAGGTGACTTCACAACTGTCTACAGAGGATGTCGAGGAAATTCTCCCATAAAAGTCAATAGGGTCTGCTCCAGAGCATTGTCTATGGCCCATGGTCCATCTCAAGGAGACAGGAAGTCACAAACTATTAAGTCTTCGTGGGAAGAGTTGATATTGCAAGATTTTTAGAGGTTTTTTTTAAAATATAGGGTGACAATTTGGGGGGATTTAGCTTCAAAGGCGGCAGTCTCCTGGACTCGACAGCGGTGTTGGTGGTAGTGGGTGCCAGAGAAGCAGCATTCAGACGGTGCTAATCCAAAGTAAATGGCTTTTATTCAGCTTAAAAATGGAACAGAAACAAAATAACAAACATCCTGGGCCACACTTAGGGCACTACCTCACTGCTTGAGCCCTATATAGCCTCTGGGGCAAGAAGCAGCCTGACTCACAGTCAGCTCAAGTCCTCTTTGGAAACCCAGTCCTCCTGGAACAGACCGCCTGTCCGTCTCTGACTGGTTTCACTGCACACCTGCTCCCTGGGGGTCTCCCATGGGTGTGGCTGAGGACCTTTTCAAGCCTTACTATGGGTCGCTCACTAGCGCCCTCTGGGTTCACACTCTCACAATAGATAATAACATAGAAAATTAGAAACACCATCACCATAATTTTTTTAAAAATCATGATTTAAACTATAGGTTATTTCCTGCAGACTCACCTCACCTAGGGGTAGAACAGTTAATTTTATTTTTTTTTTTTGAGATATAGATATATATATAATTTGTATTCTTTTATCTCTGGTTATAATGAATGACTTAGATGGGGGTTCCTAGATACTAGGAATCCCACTCTCAAGTTTGCCCCTGCCGCCTATGATAATAGCTGATTGGTGGAGGTTAGAGAAGCTGGACCTGGGACAGTCATTTGATCACAAAGCCAGCTTAAATTCATAAAGAGAGGGATTGTTTTTAGGAAACAACTTATTCTGCCCCTTTTCGCATCTTCGTGTAATAGGATTTCAAGAACATCAAGTAGTTGAGGAGCCTTGGCCAAGGCAGCCTCCAGATTTGTATGGTCCCTTGGGTGACAGAATCACAGTGGTCCTCTTTTCTCAACAACTTTCATTTACCAGTGGTACCAGAGATTTATTTTTTTGTCTTTTTTTTTTGTCTTTTTTTTTTTTTTTTTTGTAAATGACATATAGATACTTTTTTGATTTCTATGAAAGTATGTCCACCTCATGTAAAAAGGAGACATCTGTATGCCATAAACATCAAATGTGTTATAAAATATATATATTTTTTATTGGAATTGTTATTGTAAATTTCAGAATTTCTGTATTTTTTTTCCATTGTGTCTCTACCAGGTATAAAACCCAGGACCTGGTGTATGGGAGGCAGAAACACTAGCAAAAAAAAAATACTGTAATATCAGGCTTTTGTATTTAGAATATATAAAGCTATGTTTCTGTGTTCTCTCTGATTACTGTGCTACTTGTTGTCCAATTTGAGATACTGACTAAAGGACTGAGACATGTTCAGATCTAATACACTTGACCCTTCCCCCCCCCCCCCAACATCTATGATGAGAAATTGGGATACTGCTATACACCTCGGATGGTTGCCGATTGGGTTTGGCCAACATTTATTCTATATGTATGTACTTTCAATTATAAAACATTTTCATAAATGAATGGTACAAGTGGATGTAAGAAATTTTGTTTATATCTTATTAAAGAAAAATGCTTTGTTTTCCATTCTTTAGGCTAAACTACTTTTAACATTTATTCAGGAAGGAAGGGGAGGCTGCTGGAAAAGAGACACATACTGCCGCTTCTATGCTTTGCTAAAGTGGATCTTTTTATTCTACTATATTTTGTAAGATAATGCTTTACTGGTCTACAGAATTAGGCAACACATTGAGGAATAGCCGGCAGTAGCCTACTTCTCCACCTCCATTTTCCATAGACTTTTTCGTGTGAGTCTGGAAACCGATACAGATGCTATTAGAGATCAGAATTTCAATGAATGAATGAGAGAGTATAACAGCCTGATAAGTGGAGAAGGAAACATTATATATTATAAAGTTTCTTATATTCACCTGTACACTTAATTTATGAAAAGTACATTTTTATAATTGGAGGTACGCTTTAAGTGTGCCTTAGATTGGCAAAATAGGTTTGAGTGGTTATCACAATCTGATTTTGCTATCTCACACATTGGGGCAAGAAAACTAAACAAATGGATTAAGCCCACTAAAGGGGCTGTCCAGGCAAAAATGGACAACCCATTTAAGCTTTAAATCGAACAAGGGCAGTGAAAAAAAAAAAAAAAAAAAAAATCATACTCTCCTTTCCACGGTGCTCCAGTGCCTCCCAGTACAGTCCGGTCTTCTCAGTCCCATGCTGATGTTTGATGGAAGTTCCAGCCACACGTGACCGCTGAGGCCAATCGGCCTCAGTGAAGGGCTTGCGATGTCACTACCTGTGACATCACGTGTCTCCCTGAGGCCAATCAGCAGCTTCAGCGAAACTCAGGAAGAGACCCATGAGAAGCCGCCAGAGCAGAAGGCTCGTAATGCCCTGGGAGGACACCAGAGCATCAGGGACAGGTGAGTGTGATTTATTTATTTATTTATTTATTTATTTTAAATACCTCCCCCAGATGTCCAGACATTAAAAAAAAATGCCTGGACAACTTCTTTAAATAAATTATATATATAATGTCTAAAAGATAGGTTTATTAGGGAAACTGTAAAATCGAAAGGAGGCTCTAGTACCCGTTGGGCTGCCTCTAGTCTTCATACAAGAAGAGATATGGTCGGGCACGGAGGCATACAGATTGTATGGTAACCTGTGGCACATTTTCCCACAGATGTTGCAGCTGGATCTGTAGATCCTGCACACTTGTAGGTTATCAAAGCTGGCATTCCAGTTGTTCTCATAAATGCTTGATTGGTGATAAATTTGACAACTGGGAAGGCCAGGGAAGTGTTGCAATCTGGTGGAGACATTCTTGTAAAACTGATGATGTGTGTGGGTGAGTATTCTGTTGAAAAATGCAAATGGGAAGCCCTGCAATAACAGGCAACACATGTGGCTGCAGGATTCCTGCACATATCTCTGAGTTGTTAGTGTTCCTCGTATCACTGCTAGGTGTGACGGACTGTCGTATGCGATGGCTCCTCTGATCATCACTCCAGCAGATTGAGGGCAATTTGTCACTCCTCAGCAAAGGCAGGGTTAAAGCACTCACCATGGTTTGTCCTTCCTTGTACTTGACCATTGTCTGATCACCAACGGAACCTGGATTTATAGCTACAGACAATATGGTTCCAGTTCGTAGTAGTGCAAGTTTCTTTTTCACAACACCACTGCAGTGAAGGCAGCAGTGACTGGCTGTCAATGGCAGGACAAGTACATGACAAGTAATGAGAGCTGTGACACCAGACTTCTGTGAGCTGTCCAGAGCCTGTTCACTGTGTGTACATGCCATCACATAACCACTGTTCTCAACACAGGTCAGAATGTGGGCAGTTTGTTGAAAATACTTTCCTGCTTGTCTCAAACCAATGAAGCACCACCTCTCAAAGTCTGTCAACTGGACAAAACTTTTTTACAGTACATCATAGAGGCATGTCTAGTAGTCAATGATTTCTCAACAAGAGGTACACTACCCAGAACTAGCCTTTGAGTGCCTTTTTATATGGCAGTGGGGGGAAGCACTTTTACACCCTCTTGTTGCAAGACCCAGTGCCCAATCTGACCACACCAGTAACAGTGTACCTATAACTGCATGCTGAGTTTTTCAACAATTCAATATTTCTATTTGGGTGTATTATTTTTTTTTTTTTATCAAGGAGTGTAGTATAATGATGTTTTTGACAGCAGCAGAATTCATGACTGACTGGTTTCCTTTGCAGGCTTGACTGCTCTAAGGAGAAAACTAGGAGAGATGGGCAACCCATCAGGCAGTGACTTGGCTAGCTCTGTGGTAATCTCTCTGAATGATTTCCTGCAAGCAATGAAAGACGTCAGGCCCAGTGCCATGCGGGAGGTGGCGGTGGATGTGCCCAATGTATGTAAGGCTTGTCCTCAATGTCCTCTGAATGTCTCCAAATGTCACTTTTGTGTCAAAACACAGATAGATTATCCATAGATATATCATATTTAACATCCTGTATACATAACCCATAAATTTTAGCTGGATATTAAGCCCTATGTGATGAAATGTCTTTGACTTCTACAATAAAAACATGTTTGTAACAAGAATCAAGTTGTTATAAATGTCCTGTTTTTTCTTAGTTGCTTCTGTTTCTGGGAAAGCTCAGTGACAACCACTTTTGCTTCAGTCTACTATGCATAAGATAAGATAGCTATAAGAATATCTATGTCAGAATTTTAAAGGTGCCCATTTTGATATCACTCAGCTTTCTCTGAAACTGATGCAACCAAGAATAGACAGAATAGCTTTGTTAACAACCTGACTTATGGAGTTTTACTGGTGAATTATCTTCAAAGGGGTTTAACAGGCAAATTATATTAATGACCAATCCTTAGTATAGGTCATCAATATTAGATCTGCAAGGTCCAACAACCAGTCAGCTCTTCTCACCAGCTGCTATCCACAAAACAATGCAGTAAGCAAGTAGCACTGTTCTCCATGTAGTAGCTGTGTTGCGTTACTGCAGCTCAGCTCACGTTCACTTTTATAGGAGCCGATTTGTAGTAACTCAGCACAGTCACTAGACAGAAAGCAGGGAACAACTGATTTGTGGGGGCGCTTGGTGTTGGGCTCCAGCTAATCTGATATTGATGACTTATCCTAAGTATAGGTCATCAATATCATTTGCCTAAAAACCTCTTTGAGGCCAAGTCCCCACGTAGCGAGCCACAGCCAAAATGCAGTGCAGGAAAAATCGGTGGAAATGCATAGCGTTTTTTCCCGCAGCGCTTTTCACAAAAAGTCCGCAGTGTTTTCCTCTGCAGACTTTCTGCTTCAATTATACCTATACAGAAAACGCCAGCATTTCCGTAGACACAGATGTGAACGTAACATAAGTGTAAATTGATTTTAAATGATAATTTTGACAACTGGCATTAAAGAGCATCTGTAACCAAGTATAAAATACTAAATTACATACTTAATTTGGTTGCTTCTGTGCCCTGAGCATTTTGGCATTTTTTTTATTTTTTTTAATCCCTTCACCCGTTCAAAAGATATCAAAATCAAATCAATATTTGGAGGAAGTTATGATATAGCCCCCACATAGTCCTGATCTCAACATTGTCGAGTCTGTCTTGGGTTACATGGAGAGACAGAAGGATTTGAGCAAGTCTATATCCACAGAAGATTTGTGCTTAGTTCTCCAAGATGTTTGGAGCAACCTCCCTGCCCAGTTCCTTAAAAAACTGTGTACAAGTGTACCTATAAGAATTGATGCTGTTTTGAAGGCAAACGGTAGTCATACCAACTATTGATTTGATTTAGATTTTTCTTTTTTTGCATTCAAATAGTTTTGTTAAACTATTAACACTTCTATTTTTTAAAACATTCTTACTTTGCAGCATTTTTACCACACCTGCCTAAAACTTTCCACAGTACTATATAAACAAACCTTGGGCTTTATCTGTTAATTTGGTAGATGGAGATAAAAGAACAAAAATGTTACATTGATCAGGAAGTCAATCGGCTATAGTCTTTAGCATTTTGTGTTTGGTGACAGGTATTCTTTAAATAGTGTGCATACATATTATGATGTTAAAAGTGACCTGGCACTTCAAGTTCAGCAATACAGTAACTTGAGTTAACCATGAGCTACAAACAGATTTTGCAGCAAAAATATTATTGATTTCAAATTGGTTGTGATGATCTGCAACATAAATTGACATGCACATTTAAAGAAGACCCTTTATAACCTCTGCCAATTTAAGTTCTTTGCATCCTGTAATAGTCTCCATTCCTCTGATTCCAGTGGCATTGGAATTTTTCCTCTAGCTCCCACCCTTCCTGAGCAATCAGTGCTTGAAAGTAAGAGCCTAATGAGCATATATATTGCTGGGGAACAGTGGGGGCTACAGGAAAAAAAAAATCTAATTGCATCGGAATCAGTGGAGCTGCGCCTATTACAGGATCCAAAGAACTGCAGCAATTTGGAGTAATTCTCATTTGCTTATTTATAAAAACGGTGATATCTCTACAACTGAGGTACCAATTCAGAAGAGGAAAAACTGATTCAGCTGACCCCAACCTATTTATCTATTATCTTTTGAGTCCACCTTGCAGTGTGCATGGTCTTATAGCCCACACATGAACTGATAAGGATTCTGGCGAAAGAATATGCAATTATGCCTTCCTTGTTGAGAAAAGGAGTAGTTGCTTTGGCGCCATGAGAAGGTTGCTCCCTATAGATCAATACCTGGTTTTCTTGAAACCTAGTGGCATGACCTGGGAATAAAGCCAAACTAGAATATCTTCTCCGGACCCAAGTGAAGACCCATCACACCACAAGGTAGCCTGAGAAGGCAATAGTCATCTCAGAGACAGAGTGCCCCTTCTGACCCACGTCTGTATCCTCTGACTTTGCCAGCCAGTATTCTGCTTTGTTCTGATGAAGGGTAATAACTCTTAAAAAGCTGACAACAGATGGGTTTCTTTTCCTTATGGAGGAGATATTCTGACTTGGCTGTATTCCCAGATCATGCCATTAGATTTCTGGAAAACCAGGCATTGATCTATAGGGAGCTAACCAAAAGGTTTCGCCAGAGCATGTTCTCCTTTTTCCATCAAGGAAGTCATATTTGCATATTCTTTAACCAGTTGACGTAACCAAGACAGTAGTAATTAAAGTCTTAACCACCAGGGCAGGACTTGCGCAAACAACAAGTGGCGATGCTCTATACTGTTTCTATAATTTTCATGGGTGAATGGGAACTACAGAAACAGCATAGCGCAGCAGAGCTACATTGTTTTCATGTAAACAGTAAAGTCAAATATTTCCATAACGCCGATTAACTTGTAATTCGAGTTACAGAAACAGTGTAAAGCATGGTAGCTCGCCTGTTTATATAAATCCTGCCCTGTTCGGGACTTGCAGCTAGTTATTTGAAAACCCTTTAAAATCTCATCCACATTCTGCATCTGTTATGCGCTGCATATTTTTCACGGGCAATTCTGCTGTGGTAAATCTGCAACATACATGCCCAGAAAATTTTATCTCATTCTGAGCAGGAAGAACAATATAGTACCTGCCCCCACTGCAATCCCAGTATCAGGATGAAAATATTAGAAAAGGGAAAAATAATTTCCTCCACTGGCGTGAGTTCTGTTTTCCTGTATAGTTTCAGATTCCAGTAACAGGACTCTGCAAACCTAAACCTTTTGGCTCTCCGGTTAGAACATCTGGAGATGCTGTTGCATGTCTAGTCATTTCTGAGCAATTAATCCATGCAGACTTCTCTCCTGTAAACTTCTGTTGAGGAAAGGCTCATGAAGCTAGTTAAATAAGCAGGTGATCCCAATGTGTTGCATTTTGGTAAAAGTAGGATTAAGTTTCCTTTGTGGAAGTGTGGAAGATATTCTGTTTGACACATGAAACCCCAGGCTAAAAATATCGCACAAGATCACATATGGTCTCAAGATTTGACATTACCAGAGCTCTGCACTTATTGGTCTCATATTGGTTGACGTCCAGATACATATCAAGTGTATGTATTTTAATAGTTTCTGTATGGTGCATATTGAGAAACAGCAACTGGGTAAGGATTGGACATCTATGCAGTATTGCCTGTGAAAGTGTAGTTTTCTTTTTAAGCCTTTTCTTTTATGAGGTGTTTGATGCAGATATGTAATAGGTCTATTCTGACGCTATCGCTGTATTTCACACACCTTCCCTTGCAAATATGATGTCCTGTTAATGTCATTTTTCCACCCCAGATTCTGAGATGTTTAAAGTAATAATAATGAAAAGAACATATATGCGGCACTATAATGTCCTCCTTTTCTTTGTTTTTGGCCCCTCTCCTTCTCTTAAAGGTATAACGGCTATATAGGGACTCTGGAAAGTTAAAAACATAAACAATTTATTCATATTTTCCATCAGCAATATACCATAGCTTAGAAAAAGTACTTTGAACTCTCCTGTTCTCCTAGATTCACTTTAATGAAAATAGTGGGGATCAAACAGAGATGGACATCTGTTTGTGCATTGCTATGCACTAATGCTGGCGCTTGGCTCAACACTAGGAGGGAGGTATGTATTGTAGGGGGAGATGCAATATAACAAAGGGGCATTGCTAATAGACCCCTGAACTACATCTAACACCTCTGATATGAACCTCTAGGGAAATAACCCGGAGGGGAAATGCGCCAGATGCCTCTGGTGCTTCTGGTGCCACTGCTAGTCTATCCATCCAGACTTGTATCAAGACTGGATAGCCTCACACTGCCTAAGCATAGGAGAATTAGACATATGCTGGCAGTTTGACTTCTGAGCCATTGCAAGATCTAACAGATGGGTCTTGGCAATTGATATGGAGTGCAGTTTTTCATCCCACCTAATACTTGAGATGTTGTGAATGGTGCAGCCTACAAACCATAAAAAAAATTAAGTTTGCTACAGCTAGCTATATACCACTAAGAGGCACACAGGCTTTCACTAAGGTACACACCTATTACAGTATTATATGGGTTGGCCTGGAGTAGTCAGGATACTTTGAGACTTTTGGCCCCTAGTTTTTAATAACCAATAACCTTTTAGTTTCAATAGTGTTTCATCAGGCTAGTTCCTCTTTATGTTTGATTAGGTGAACACATATCTATCATCTTTCCTTATTCAATTTCACTTTTCCTAGAAGTAAGCTCTTTTGCGTCAGATCATTACCAGCACAACACAGACTGATATTGGTTTGTGTCGCTTTATCGATCTGATTTTAGTTTGTGTTTTTTTTTCAGGTAACATGGTCTGACATTGGAGGGCTGGAAAATGTGAAACTTAAACTAAAGCAGGCAGTAGAATGGCCGCTGAAGCACCCTGACGCCTTTATTCGCATGGGAATACAGCCACCTAAGGGAGTATTGCTCTATGGACCTCCAGGCTGCTCTAAAACCATGATTGCAAAAGCTTTAGCAAATGAAAGTGGACTGAATTTCTTGGCAGTGAAGGTAAGTCACTCTGTGATCTGACTACTGATGTGAAAACTTCACACAAGACCTAAAAAGTCAGTTCTGTTAATAGCAATGGTGCTCCCACTGTCACAGAGATGTTATTGGGTAAACCTACTGTGGGTAGGGTAGCAACAACAAGATGATAATGGCACTACCTCTTATTTCACTTTTTAGGGTGACGATGTGAATTGACACACTGTCAAGCAATATAACAGGAAGAACATTGTGCTGACAAAGTGTTGTGGAATTAAGTAGATTCAATGGTAAAAAAATTGTGGCAAACTCTTGGTGCTGCTGGTTTGAAGTGCTGTAATTTTGAGAATTTTCAAGATGAGAATGAAAATAAATACTTTATTGATTTCTAGGTGTATCAATGATATATCAAGATATCTTTTCATACCTACAGTATCCGAGATCTTACATTGGACTAATAGCACTTAGGATTGCCCCAGTATTTTGCCTCACTGTTTGAACACATTCACTGATAGCTCACCAAAACAGGTGATCTGAAGGGAATCAAGGCTGCATGTGTCTGCACGGGGTCTAAGATGTTGTGCACTGGGACTAGCTATCTTAAAAGGGATTTTTCCCACCAAAGGTTGGACCCCCACTAATCTGCAATTTATAACTTGCTTTTGTGGGAAAACTCCTTTTAGTGATCATAACTTATATACAATGCACTTATCTGACCATGTTACTATGAAGAGTTACAGAGCAAAGCAAAGGAAAGGTGCACAAAAGAAGTAGTTCTGCCTGCAAAAAGGCTGAAGCGGGAAGTTTCTGGGTCCTTCTGGGTTCATACAAATTTCCAGTTTTAGCTACAGTATTTTTGCAACAGGTTAGTTAACCTCTAGATTTTTTTTGGGGAAGAGCAATGATTACTTAAAATATTTCCATAATTGAGCTATATGAAATGCTGGACAAGTTGGGCCTGATCCCTGGAGGTGGTCTGTATAATGTCAGTCTTCATCGTGGGAGTCTATGTTGCCAAATTGCTGTACCATTCATCCACTGGGTGCAGAATGCAGCTTTCTGTGCATTGCTGGCTCTTGATGGGTCAGTACATGATGTTACTTCATTGATCTTGCGCAGACTGGAAGGGTATTACATAAAATGTGTATTGTGTGCTGTGAATGTTTGGATGCAATTTTACATGTACATGACTGATCAGGTGTTGGCTCACAGCATGTCCATGAGGATTTGATGTCACAGTCATTCATTGTTTGCTCTTAATAATTTACACCATTTTACATCTTATCTGACATATCTTTGCCATTGTAGTCCTTCCAACTTTAGCCTTTTTACCTTGATGTTTCAGTAATGTGCTTCCTGTGATAATTGTTAGGTGTTCTCTGTGAAAGATAAAAGCTCAGATGAAAGGCTAGCTTCTATATCTACATCCACATCTGGTCTTGCATTTAGCTCTCTGCAGGTATCCTCCTATACTGACCAGGCCAGTAATTATAATAGCCTTTTCATTGTCTCTCACCTGGAACTTCCTGAACAGACTCTTTCATCAAACTGGTGCACGCCATATTTGCTGTTAATGATAACAATTTGGACATTGCTTTCTGTTGGTCTGCGGTGAAACCGTGTCTGAAGTTTGGGAGAAGGTGATGTGAATTAAAGTTTAGTGAAAAGTAATACATTTAGGGGGCCTCCATAGTAAAAATGAAGGTTGCTTTATTTTTAAGATTTCCGAGCTTTTAGATTTATTTAATTAAAAATTAAATAGTTTGACAAATCCTGGATTTTGATGGCCTATCCTTAGGACAGGTAATCAGTATCAGATTATTGGTCATTCTAACATCTGCCACCCCCACCAATCAGTTGTTTTTTCTTAGCATAGTGTACAGAGTCAGAAGCATATGGCTCGGTACACTGTGTAGTGGCCTTGCTGCGCTATTGCTCCTATTCAAATGTTCAGAGGGAATTGCGCCCCCACTGATTTGATAATGACCTATTCTAAGGATAGACCATCAATTTCCAGGTTTGGGTAACTGCTTTAAAAAAAATAACAAAAATTGATTTATTTGATGCACAGCTTGCTGCATATTTACATTCTTAGGAATTGAGTAAGTTTGACATTTTAATATTATGTCCCATGTGGGCATGATAGAAGAGCGTACCTGGTCCGCTTTTATTTGTTAGCCAGAGAGGGGAGCAGCTCGCACTCCGCAGGTCTTTGTATGGTCACCCATGTACTGAAATGGGTGCCATGTATACTACCACACTTTTTGAATCCAAATTATTACAAATGTACAGGAACTACAATTTGACCAGGCTGAAAGTCCATAGCTTGTCTTGTTTGACCTTGAGGGAGGTTATTCAAAAACATTTTCTTTAAAGCTGTGGAACATCTTCTTGACACAACAAATTTAGTAAGAACTAGAGATGATGTCCATAATATATACCCGGATTTCACTTTTTGAGCTTGGAGTTGATAAAGAGAAGTAAAAACACAGCACTGCGGAAACGATAAGAAGCAGACTCCTGTCTCATGCCAGATATACAGAACAGCTGCACAAATATTGTCTGACTATGAAACTTTGTTTTGACATTTTTGTAAACTCTGAATGTGTGAGACATTGATAAAAAGACAAAACTGTGCAAGAGCTAAAGGAAGAGGAAAGGAATTATGTGCTGACCACTTTAGAGCTGTTTTCTAACACCTACAGTACCTTTAAATCCAAACACCTATAGTAAGTGACCGCTGTCTGCTAATCTCACAGCATGATGATTTCCTGACTGCGACCAGGTGACATTTTCTTTGTGCAGATATCAAAGGCTGCTGAAGTGTAATGGCCTGGAGTTCTACAGGAATTGTCTGTCCTGGAAACCCAGGGTGGGCAGCACATTGGTTACGTAGTTGGCATTGCAGCACTGGGTCCTGGGTACATATCCAATCAATATCAACATCTGCTTGAAGTTTGTATGTTTTCACACCAGAAAAGTTGTGCAAGTTAAAATAAATATTTCAGGCCGAGGCATACCCATCCCAGCCCGGCCTGCCACACCCACATTTTTAGAAAAAGGTGACCAAAGGGCTGAAAAACTGACGTAGATGGTGTTAAGTGCCCCCCCAGTGATTTTTGCTGTCATCCAACCCAAACTGTTTGTCACTTACTTGTAAATAAGACTTTTTAGGGCTATATTGATTCTGATTTATAATGTATATCCACTTACTGTACCTGTTAACTTTGCATCCTAAACCAACACTAGTTGCTCATATGCAAAAGCTACAGAAACCAATTTTATATTCATTTTTATTATGTTTTGAAAATATTTCCACGTAGTAATTCAGCTTTGAGTGTTGATCCTTCATGCACGTACCAGTTTCTGTGCAAGGGCTTACAGGTCAGGAATATTAGGGAGCTTTTCAATAAGGTTGGTGCAGTATGGGGTAGGGTGGCAGAGGTAGATGACATTTTGAATGTCATTTGTAGAATTTGTAGCTTGTTTGGTTTATGTAAGCCTCATATGCTTTCAGTGCCTGAGAGGTCATTGTTCTGTAACTGAATACATTTAGGGGACTCTAAAACATGACTCTCTGGCCAATGTTAATTTTTCATCCTTCTATGTCTTAACCACAAAAAATAACGTGGAAGTTTTCTTTGGCTTTGGAAAACCTCTCGTGACTCATTTTCCAATGATTCTCCAAATGCGTGCTTGTGTTTCTCATGCCACACAGGCCAGTTGTATATGTCTGACATATACTGGTATTGGAGTTTAAAGTTTTTATATCTGCTGCTTCTTATGATATTGTTTACTTATCAAAAAGAGTCTGCCTAGATGAAAAGGAGATCAGTGGGCAATTGTTATGTCTAGAATAAAGTTGTATATTCTGTATACCAGACAATAATTGTTACTGATACAACTGGACAAGACAATAGTCAAAGGGAATTTGTCACTATGAACAAACAATCCCACTGCTGGGAACACAATATAAAGCAGGAGGAATTGGACAAATTGATACATATTTTATGCTACATGATTCTGTAGAACTTGTAATTTATTGACCAGGTAAGTGACAGGTTAGCGCACTAGAATGCATCATTATGTCATGGACACGGCATCAGCTCAGACGCTCAACCAGCGTTTTTAGCAGCTCCACAACATCCCCCCCCTTTCTCTCTTTTAAAATGATTAATTATGTAAAAAAGGGAAACACAATAAAATATACGTATTTGCTTTATCTGCTACCCATACTATAAAACAGATTAATTATTTTGCACAATGAACACCTGGAAAAAAAAAAGCTAATAATGCTAGAAAAGCTCTTCTCTGCTCACATACCAAAAAAAAAGAAAATTATCAATAAGTAGTATGTACTGTTCTGCAGAATGGTAGCAATAAAAAAGCAGTCCCCCAAAAAATATTCCCTTAGCTAGCTCTGTAATTGGTATTAAAAACATATAAAATGTGTGACTTTTACAAGATGGTTGATGCCAAAAAAAAATATATATATATCTATATATTAGATATATATATATTTTTTTTTTTTAAGTTTTGTATTGTGGAAAATTTCCAGACCTCAAAAAAACTATATAAATAAGGTATTGCTGCATCCATTTTAACTTCTACTATTAAACTAATGCATTAAAAGAAAATCCTCATTTGTTGTCACCTTGTCTCCAAAAGTGAAATAAAAATTGATCAAAATGTCATGTATCCAATGTACCCCAGAATGGTACTAATGAAAAGCACATATTATCTTGCAAAAATAATTCCTTACGCTAGGTTCATGCTAGGCTCACCTAACTGTTGTTCTGGTCTGTCGGAGGACCAGAACAACAGATAGGATGGACCAGAACAAAAGTGGACCACAAAAAAGCGGTCTGACGAACCCCATTGACTTTACTGGGGTCTTTCGGTTGTCCTTGGTTTTAAGACTGAAAACAGCAGAGGAAAAAGTCCTCTCTCTGTACAGGACTTTTTCCTTCAATGATTTTCAGGCGGATAATGTGACGAGGACTCTGACCCTGATGTGAACATAATCTTAACTCAATGGAAAAATAAACAAGTTATGGCTGTAACAAGATAACAATCCAAAAACAAATATTTTGTTCAGAAAGTGTGTTTTATTGTATAACAATAGCAAAATATAAAATGTATATTTGTTGCATATCGCCATAATTGTATTGACCCACAGAAAAAATAGTAACATTTATGCTGGAATATGGTTTTTCTCATACACTGAGTTCATAAAATCTGGTTAATACGTTATAGTCACCCCAAGATGATGCCGTCGAAAAATACAATTCGCCTAAGGAAAAAAACAAGTCTTCAAACAGCTATATCAATTGAAAAGTAAAGTTTTGGCTCTAAGAACACTACAATGAAAACGGGGAAAAAGTCTCCCTTTTCATAAGCTTAAAACTGGCTATGTCCTTAAGGCTTTGCTGATTTTGGGGTTCAAAGTCCTGAGGGCAGTCCTACTCCTACTGCCTCCCCTGTGTAAGTGTGCATACAGAGATATCTTCTAGTCACTAATAACTACAACCTACTGGACTCCTAAATCCAGAATAAGCATGATTTAAAGGGTTAACTTCATTTCAGCCAGAAAAATTGAGAGGATCAATCTTTGCCTACCTCAGGTGATTGGGACTTACGGAGGTAGCCATACATGGCTATTCTATACTGTTTCTGTAAGTCCAATAGGGGTAACTTTCTGTATGATCCAAAGAGGTAAGTTGTAGTTATGGAAACAGTGTAGCACAATAAGCTATGCTGTTTCCATAACTCCTATTTACCTCTATGGAAGTTATGGTAACATGTTTGGCAGTTTCCGTAACAGCCATGTTTTGCCTAGATGGTAATAACCCTTAAAGAGCCCCTGTCACCAATTACAAAATGCTAAATGCCATACATCATTTGATTGCCGCTGTGCCCCTTAACAATTTTGCTTTTTTTATTATTTATTTTTTTATAAATATGTCTACTGTATGTAAACTAGCTGTAATTCTCAGAGTGGGTGGTATTGGTGAATTCGAGAGCGTTTACATATAAGCTTCCACGGACTGTATCTTGTCAACTTGTTCCAGGGCACAGCACCAATCAAATGGATGGCATTTAGCATTTTGTAATTGATGACAGTTCCTCTGGAAGTGAATAAAATACAAATTATGCTGAGTCTTTCATCACAAAACTATACACTTATCTGCTCAGCTCCTTCTGCTCATAAGATTTTGACTGCAAATAAGACAACATGCTTAACATGGCAGGTTTCCATTAAGCACAACCTCTCTCTTTTCTCTCCATTTTTAGGGTCCAGAACTAATGAATAAATATGTTGGTGAATCAGAAAGGGCAGTTCGGGAGGTAAGTGTACCCTAAATTTATTAAAATATACACTAAGGTAATTCTCTGCTCAATGAATACAGAATGTTTTCTTTTTTCCTAGAATATTGTTTCATGTAATTGTGTTTACATATGATGGGTAAAAGGGTAGGACCAACACTGTCAATTAAAATTAGCTATAACCCCAGAATAGTACATGTTCTTTCAGGCATGTCACCTCACATATTTTAATTTGAGGCATCACTGAACAATTGTGTAAGTTCCATCCAGAGATACCCTTAAAAGTGTAAAACTTGATATTGGTGGTCTATACGTAGGATAGGACATCAGTATCAGATGAGTAGGGGCCCGACACCCAGCACCCTATTGATCAACTGTTTTGAGCATAGTGTGCAGAGCCAATGCGGATAGCTCCATACACTGAGTAATGGTTGTGCTGCATTATTGTAGCTCATCACAACTACACAGTGTACAGAGCTGTCTGTTTCTGTTATTGGCAGTGTACACTGTGGCTATCAGTGTGGATTCCAGGTTTTGGACCTACACCATTCTGATGTTGATGGATAGACCATCAGTATCTAGTCTTGAAGAATCCCTTTGAGCAACATACACATTCAGACAGTGACAATGTATTCTTTGCTGCCTGGTGCTGATACCTCATACCTGTACCTAATGTGTAGCCATTTTTAAGCCATTGAATTTGTCAGATCTGCACCAAGGGGCATCTGCCTGGGAGATACCTTTTCACAGCTCTTTTTCTTATTTCTTCAGATATTCAGGAAAGCAAGGGCAGTTTCTCCTGCCATTCTCTTCTTCGATGAAATAGATGCTTTGGCTGTTGAGAGAGGAAGGTAAGACTCTGACATTTATCCGTCATGCTTTTGTGTTCTTTGCTGCACCTACATTTTAATTCTTGAGCGCAATGTTTGGTGAATTTGCAGTAGAATATAAAATGCGCTATAACATTTACCCTATCATATGCTTTAAATTGTCAATTATTAGAAAGTGACTGTATTTACAAGACCTTTATTTACTTCAGGATCATATTAAGTACACATTTCTAATAACAATGTTACCCTTTGACTAAATGAAAGGAATACAGATGGGTTACAACAATAGTTCAGTGCAGTCATTTCTGTTCCATTGTTGATTATATCTAGAGATTCTCTAATGAATGGCATAGTACCTACTGACTGGCGCAGAGCAAATGTAGTGCCCATTGAAACAAAAATGTTCTTTCTCTTCACCGTGTAATTATAAACCAATAAGCTTAACATATTTTATAGGAAAAGTGAGGAGTACTTAAGTGACTATATCTAATAGAATGTTGATTTGTTTTATGAGAAGGTAAGTAGAAGGCTCTTTGGACTTTGCAAAATTCCTTCCTAGCTCCAAATATGGCCATCAAAATAAATCCATGATAGACATCCCCCTCCTGAAATCTAGTGATAATAGTTTGAAGTACTATTAAACTCAAGAAGGACATGTAGACCCCTTTTAAATTGACCATGACAAGTTCCAGTGATTGGCTGCAGCAGTTATGTATGTAGTTGGGTCTTCATTGCTGCAGCATAGTAAATAAAGACCTGTAGAGAGCAGCAGAGTAGTAATTCTGGTGTATTGAGGGATTCAGTAGGTGAATATTGGTTCTTTTATTATTTTATACCACTTCTCACCATGGCCATATTTTCTGTGGATCCTGCAAAACTCTTGTACTTTCCCACCATGACCCTTTTGGAACATTGTTTTTAAGATTTACAAACCGGTCATTGGTAGTGAGACCCCGGAAACCTCATAAGTAGTCCTGCTCTCAATTGTTCCAGAATTCCTTTCTTTGATCAAGAAGGAAAGTTTTGATAGCCACAAAAGCAGTCATCCTCCACCATTGGAAGAGTACCCATCCTCAGAGTTTGATCGAATGGATCCAGGAGGTTAAAGGGGTTGTCCATGATAACCCATATTTGGCAAGGATACTGGGGAAGGTAAAAAAAAAAAAATAAAAACATACATGCCTGTCCCCAGTGCTCTGGCGGCTCCCACCGCTGTCCTGTCCTTCTGCTCCAGGTTCCTCCTTCCGCACGTGATCGCTGATTGGCTTCAGTAAAGGATCTGGGATGTCACTCGCATACGGCACCTGTCCCTTCCATTCAGTCTATGGAAGAGCTAACAGCGTCAGACGCAGAAAAATGTTACCAAGAGTGCTGGCGCTGGATTCTCTTCAAGGACATATCAGACTTCCGTAGGTTCCTTGAGCACTCGCCATTCAACGCCTTACTGGTTCCTTCTTTCCTATCTCCTCATTCCACTCCTGCCCAATTTTCTTTTCCTTTTCCTTCATTCGCCCCCTCTTCCTCCTCATTTCTTTATTGTCTTAGTCCTTCCTTCCTTCTTGGTGGCCTTTTCAAAACCACAAGAACGGGTGGATCAGTGATGATCAAGTTTTTACCCTGTGAAAAAATGTTGTTCATGTAGTTCCTATAGGAGGTGTACCTTTAGGGTGCATGTATGTAACATGTTTGATATTTTTGTATTACTCTTTGGTATTCTTACAGCATCAAGTGCACCGTCTTTTGGATATTTTTATTGTCTCTGTATTTTTCTGTGTCCTATAGGCCTGTCTGTCTATTTGTCTCTGTCTATTTAGAAATGCAAACAACTTTTTAGTGAATTTTTTTTAATGAGGCTTTTGTGGGCAGTTATTTAGGACTCTAGAAAGGAGGGTATATGTGCAACTATTTAGACATTCTGACCTAAGTAATTTAGTGGAAGGTCCTTCCAGTCACAGTCTAGTGCATCTCCTCCGTCTTTTATTAGAAGGCTGCAAAGGTCTACAACATCTTTGAAATTATTCACCAAAGTAAAATCCATGTTTCTGCATTGATGATTAGTACCGTATTTTTCGGATTATAAGACACACCGGACCATAAGATGCACCTAAGTTTTAGAGGAGGAAAATAGGGAAAAAAAATTTGAAGTAAAAAATGTAGTAAAATGTTTAATATATGAGAGTTGTAGTTTTGCAACAACTGCAAGGCCACATTGACAGGTCGTCTTCTTTTTTTTTTTTTTTTTGCAGGGTCAGGTGTACTTTTTAGTTATACCATTTTGGATATTGTCTATTGCTTTTATCACTTTTTATTCAAATCAGAGGTGAAACAGTGAGAAAACGGCAGTTCGGCATTTTTGATTCTTTTTCCCGCTACGATGTTCACCCTATGGGAAAAATTGTAGAGACCAGGCATTGTATTTAAGTTTGTACACCAGGTATTCTCGGACATAGGGATACCTAATGTGTATATGTTTTCACAGTAATTTTCTACTTTTATATGTATTCTGGGGAAAAGGGGGGATTTAGGACTTTTTTTTTTTTTTTTAAACTTTTTTTTAACTTTTTTTTTTAGCCACATAGGGAGGCTCGAACCTACAATCATTTGATTGCAAGTCCCATAGACTGCAATACAGAAGTATTGCAGTCTATGGGATATTCTGTACATTATTATTGAGGCTGGTTATAGACCAGCCGCAATAGTAATATTACTATGACAGGCCTGGGATCTCGCCACGTAGGAGCCGGCCTGCAACAAACAAGGTAGCCACCAGCCTGGGGCCATTTTGGAGGGGTCTTACAGGTAGTAATGCCCGCGATCAGAGTGGACTCTGATCGAGGGCATTACCCGGTTGCTATGGCGACCGCTCTGCAGTAGAGCGGCCGTCATTGTCTTTACAGACCCGGCATCCACTGTAATAACACGGCGGATGCCGGGGAGGGTTCGCGCCGCCGGGACACCCTGTCCTCGCACCCAGGGCCAGCAGCATTGCCACACTCCTGCCGCTGCTGGAAGCTGGTGGCGGCAGGAGTGGGATGATGCATTCGGACTATAAGACACCCCCCCCCCCCCCCATTTTCCTCCCAAATTTTGGGAAAAAAGTGCATCTTATAGTCCAAAAAATACAGTAATTATTTCTGGATATGATCCTAGCATAACAAGACAATAGCTTTTAAAGGACGTGGTGGATATGGTCATGACATAACAGGCTAATAGAGGACAAAAGTTTCTATGGAAAGCTGAAGTTTTCTTTTATTTACTCTTGTATCCATAACATTCTTTTACAGTTTCCTTCTACCCTGCCTTGCAGCCTTTGGTATTGTTTTCTGTCCCTTTTGTCGACTTCATTCTTGGACTGAACACAACTTTCCCCTTTTTCCTGGATTACATGATGCTTACTATTTTATGTCAAACTGACCTTTGCTTTTGGTTCTTCTCCATTATCTTGCTCCTGCCTTTACTGAATTAACCAAATACAGTGGAGGTTGACATTATGTAACTTTCCTTCCCACCTACTCTAAAGAAAAGTCAGAAAGTAGTTAAGGAATTTCCTGATAGAACCGAGAATGGAATTTTAAAGCTGGACTTGCTTCTTTCATTTATCTCCATAAACCTGCTGGCATTTTCATATTTGGAACAGTAGAGGAAATAGTAAACTGCTGGGTTCTTTGGTGGCTTGATTAATAAAAAGTTAATTATTTCTGAGGAAAATGAAAACTTTGCTGTCGTCATGTTTTAAGAGGGCACATCTGTTTTTAGCCCTAGAAATTTGGGAAGTACAAATACGTTCATTGTCAAATAAGAGCCAGATGGGAGGTAAAATATGTAGCATAGTTCTCATTAAAGTCATCTGAAATGGAATGGTGTAGTAACGTAGACACGGCACTTGTCAGGAGCGACCTGGTTTTACAAGCTGATTTTGCACAGTAGGAATTTGAAAATGCATTAGAGATGCTAACAATTTGCTGCCTCTGGAGATCAATTTCCTGTACTATTAGTGCTAACCATGCTGAGGTTTTTAGGGAAACACCTGTCTACTTTGTCTCTGCCATTCATTCTTCTGTGCCTCCTGTTTCCCCGCACTATAAATTAGTTTTTCAGGCCTTAAACAAGTCTACTGCAATTTGTAGGGAATTATCTGAAACTGTAGAAGTCTATTCAGCAGAAATTCTATCAGCTGAAAGGATTTTCATTTGAACACCATATGACCATTTCTTACTTCATCTTTTTGCTCATGAACTCCTTTTTAATTTGGTCTGTATGCAGATGTATAGTAATATACAGTGGGGAAAAAAAAGTATTTAGTCAGCCACCAATTGTGCAAGTTCTCCCACTTAAAAAGATGAGAGAGGCCTGTAATTGACATCATAGGTAGACCTCAACTATAAGAGACAAAATGAGAAAACAAATCCAGAAAATCACATTGTCTGATTTTTTAAGAATTTATTAGCAAATTATGGTGGAAAATAAGTAATTGGTCAATAACAAAAGTTCATCTCAATACTTTGTCATATATCCTTTGTTGGCAATGACAGAGGTCAAACGTTTTCTTTAAGTACTAGGTTGGCACACACTGTTGCTGGTATGTTGGCCCATTCCTCCATGCAGATCTCCTCTAGAGCAGTGATGTTTTGGGGCTGTCGCTGGGCAACACGGACTTTCAACTCCCTCCAAAGGTTTTCTATGAGGTTGAGATCTGGAGAATGTCTAGGCCACTCCAGGACCTTGAAATACTCCTTACGAAGCCACTCCTTCGTTGCCCTGGTGGTGTGCTTGGGATCATTGTCATGCTGAAAGACCCAGCCACGTTTCTTCAATGCCCTTGCTGATGGAAGGTTTGCACTCAAAATCTCACGATATATGGCCCTATTCATTCTTTCATGTACACAGATCAGTCGTCCTGGTCCCTTTGCAGAGAAACAGCCCCAAAGCATGATGTTGCCACCCCCATGCTTCACAGTAGGTATGGTGTTCTTTGGATGCAACTCAGCATTCACTCTCCTCCAAACACGACGAGTTGTGTTTCTACCAAACAATTCTACTTTGGTTTCATCTGACCATATGACATTCTCCCAGTACTCTTCTGGAACATCCAAATACTCTCTAGCAAAATTCAGACGGGCCTGGATATGTACTGGCTTAAGCAGGGGGACACGTCTGGCACTGCAGGATCTGAGTCCCTGGTGGCGTAGTGTGTTACTGACGGTAGCCTTTGTTACGTTAGTCCCAGCTTTCTGCAGTTCATTCACTAAGTCCCCCGTGTGGTTCTGGGATTTTTGCTCACCGTTCTTGTGATCATTTTTACCCCACGGGGTGAGATCTTGCGTGGAGCCCCTGATCGAGGGAGATTATCAGAGGTCTTAGATGTCTTCCATTTTCTAATTATTGCTCCCAAAGTTGATTTCTTCACACCAAGCTGCTTGTCTATTGCAGATTTAGTCTTCCCAGCCTGGTGCAGGTCTACAATTTTGTTTCTGGTGTCCTTCCACAGCTCTTTGGTCTTCACCATAATGGAGTCTGGAGTGTGACTGTTTGAGGTTGTGGACAGGTGTCTTTTATACTGATAACAATATCAAACAGGTGCCATTACTACAGGTAATGAGTGGAGGACAGAGGAGCCTCTTAAAGAAGAAGTTACAGGTCTGTGAGAGCCAGAAATCTTGCTTGTTTGTAGGTGACCAAATACCTATTTTGTTTTCTCATTTTGTCTCTTAGTTGAGGTCTACCTATGATGACAATTACAGGCCTCTCTCATCTTTTTAAGTGGGAGAACTTGCACAATTGGTGGATGACTAAATACTTTTTTTCCCCACTGTATATGGTCTACAGGCTTGTGTGTGTAATGAAGAAAATATGAGGTTGGGGTGTGTCACGTCAAACAGTTAGATCTCGGGCATTATAAAATGTAGAATCTTGCTTCTGGTGTCTTATGAAAGAGGAGATGATAATAAGTCTGTAGTTTTACCTTTATTAGTTCCATATCATCAGTTGAAAACATAACCAGGATTGCGATATTTTTATACAGCTGCTACCAGTCCTGACTGTTTTTAACTGATTTCTCTATATATTCTATATAGGTAGAACTGCAAATACATAAAATCTCCTCTTTCATACAACACCAAAAGCACATTTTTTTAAAGTTTTATAGTGCATAAGATATAACTGTTTGAAGTTACTCTCATTTTTATCTTCATTACACACACAAACCTGTACACAATACACCGTGGGAAGCAGGATACAGCTCTTAATAGAGAAGCAAGGGAAAATGCAGGATTACACAGAAAGGAGTCCAAATTTGTTAATAAAGTATTTTACAAAATGTAGTAATGATGGTAATGCTGCCAGATAGTAGGTAGATTTTAAAGCTTGAATCCATGTCCATGTTTCTATAAAAAAAAAAAAAAAATAATAATTCTTAGATAGAAATCATACCCTTGGGTATGGATTCAAGTCTTGATTTGGTGAAAATTTAAGTTGATTGCATGAATTTTGTTTTAGTTTTTTCTTTTTTGGCCATACTGATTGTTTAGTAAAGATCAGCCATATGAGTTACTTAGTAGATATCAATTAATTTTTCTATTAATTGTGCGTGTATATTTATTTTGAGAACTCCAGTCATGTGGAAGATCACTTCCCTTTTCCATCTTTCTCCCTAGAGAGACAGTTTCTCTTCTTTTTCTGTATCATTTAACCTTGGCATATGGATGGCACGGTGGCTAGCAATTCTATTTCGACCAAGGATAACATCTGCAAGGAGTTCATGTCGGTGTCCTCTGGATAATCTGGTTTCCTCCCTCATGCCAAATAAATAGGGAATAAGCACCTGTACTTCAGTCGCTAATTCCCCTACCCTATAATGCTCCCTGTGTTTTAAGTCCCTTGTGTGAGGAAGTGCATTGTTTGGCATTGTCATATATGTAGCATCCACTAACAGTTCAATGTCTGTAGGCATTTTAGTATTGTTTCTTGAAAATAAGTCTTGGACTTGTCAATTTTTCACCACAATGGATGGATACTTACCTCCCAGCTTGATTGAGATAAGATGTGCATTCAGGAAATCATGATTATCTGTCCAACATTTACCTGAAAATACATACATCTATCTCTTATTTTTGCATAGTGCTCAATAGTTTATTCTGTTTTAGTATCCGATATCTGAAACCTAAACAGGATAACCTGGACTTCTGTATGTATTCTGATGGCAGCCAAATGAAAATATATGTCTTAATATCTACAATGTCTCATGGATCTGAAACCCAAACAACTGTGGGCCCTCACATCTACTGGATACGTTTTCCTGACTGCAATTGCCTAGCAGCTTTAAGTCAAAGCATATACGGCCCCTCTTAAATTACTTCCCCCATCACATCGTTCTGTTTAAAAAGATGAATTAGCCAATTTTATCCTTTAATTATAGATTCCTTTTCCAAGCTTCCCTAGGTTTCTCCCAAAGCTGTTGTAATTATGTGACTTTTGCTATAAATAACCTGAAAGTGTTTAGTCTCGGCACTTCATGATTAAGCTCATCTCGTGCATGACAAATGTAGGAGTTGTTTTCATAATGACTGTTTCCGCTGTATGTACTGCATGCTTATTCAGAATTTTTATTACATTAGTAATAGATTTTAGCTCTAGCTAACTTGTATACTATAATCTGTACCTGAAGTAATCTTAATTTATTGAAGAGAAAAAACATACAAATCACTTAGAGAGAAATGCAAAGAAATTAGGGAGGGAAAATCAGGATTCATCTCTTCATGGTCTGCCCAGTTACTGTGGATGTAGGCCATAGCTAAAGGAGACAATACTCAGCTATTACTCTCACTCTCCCAACACACATGGATACTTGGTTTGACCTGTGGTACATGTCATTTCAGTGGGGTCACCTGTGATCGAGTCTTATCTCCTTTGAAGGGGTTTTCCCATAAACATAATCATATTAAATTTTTTAGATTATTAGAAGTTATTTTTGCAGATAAGTAATGAAAAAAATTGCAGAATTTTAAAATTTTCACTAACCATCTTAGTTAGTCTTTTGTTTTGATAAGTTGCCAGTGAATATGACTATATGAATGGAGGTTATGTAAAGGCAGCACACAGGTGGTAGGACGTTTTCTTTAATTAGGGTGTCTGTTCTGAGTAGGGCTGGCCACCTCCCTACTGGACAACTGTGTATCGAGGAGAAATATAGAACCGCACACCAATAGTAGTTATGCTTCAAAATAATTTCTTTATTATTGCTATTGAGACCTCTACTATCCCTGCAATAGATCTGCGTCAGCGTCCTAGCCGACCCAACGGTACTAGTCCATTTGGCTCACCAGCCCTATTGTTTGGGAATCTGTACATTTGGACTCCAGCATTCCATGCTGACATCCACAGATGATCTTGTTCACATTACATAGTTCTAAGTGCCTGATGAAGGGTGAATGCACCCGAAACGTCGCAGTAGCAATAATAAATAAATAATTTTGAAGCATAACTACTATTGGTGTGCGGTTCTATATTTCTCCTTGATATATGAATGGAGGAACTTTCTATGGTCTGGGATTTTCTGAAACTCAGCCATAAATTCTTTCTCGTGGTGCAGGTTATAGAACAGGGATGTTACATGCTTGAAAACATAACCTAGCCATAATAAGGAAATCATGGTTGGGTTTATTACTAGGTCCAAACCTTAAAAAAGTCCTTGAATTCATGGTCTTATCCATTGGCAACTGATTGAGACAAAAGACTGTCACCACTACGATGATTCTCTGTAAACTTTACAAATGTTGAAATATTAATTGCCTATAACAGGGGTAGGCAACCTTTCGCCCGCCAGCTGTTGTATAACTAACACTCCCAGCATGCATACTTGCTCTGCTATTCTTGGAACTCCATTGAAGTCAATGGAGCATGTTGGGAGTTGTTGTTTCACAGCAGCTGGAGTGCCGAAGGTTGCTGACCCCTGGTCTACAAATTTAAAAATTATGTTCCTGGGAAAACCCCTTTAGGACCAAAGTATGATGAAATTGCCCCAACATATGCCAACCAATCGTCGATCACATATTAAAGGTAACACATGTACATGCATGGCTCTGTTCCATCCAAAAATATGGGGGATGTCTCATAGCAAAGCACATAGTGCATAAAACAGTCTGAGAGACTAGTGGCTATTTTTCAGAAATTAAGAAGGGACTGGGAATTGAAGGAACCACACCTAACAGATCTAATAGGAGGGCAGCAGGTATGTATCTATGTATTATGTATTTATTGTGGATTTTTGTAAGCTGTAGAATCCCTTTAAATTGATTTTCCTGGCTTTTTGTTTATGGCCTATCTTCAAGATAGGCCATCAATATCTGATCAGTGGGGAAGCTGACATATGGCCACTATACAGTGGATAGTACCAGGACTGGCAGCAGTCTCAAACAGCTGATCCGGTGCAGGGGCCAGGTCAGGTCTGGAGAACCCCTATAATGTTTACTCTTCTCTGCTTTGTGCATTTTACGCACATTACTTTTCAAATAAGAACATATTTTGTTTGTTGTCACAGATCCACCTCTTGTTTTAAAGGGATTCTGTCCTTGGGGAAACGTTTTTAACTGAAGCCACGTCGTAATAGCCTTTATAAAGGTTATTAGTCTCCTACCTTTGTCGTTTCGCTCCTTGCAGCTGTTTAGAAGAAATCTTGATTTTTATTTTTATGCAAATGAATCTTCAGAATGCACAGGGGGCATTCCCCCAGTGCCGAAACTGTGTGCTCTCCTCAGACGCATTTTTGGACTTACTGCGCTGCCTCTCCTCTTCTTTAGCAGACGCCTCTTCTTGACGTCATCCTTGTACGAGCCTTCGTTCGGCCATTTTCCTGTGGCCTATTACATACAGCGCATGCAGTACGCTCATGTAATAGGCCACAGGAAAATGGCCGAATGGACATGTGTCTCCCGGAGGAAGGATGACGTCAATCAGAGGCGTCTGCTAAAGAAGAAGAGAGGCCGCACTGTAAGTTCAAAAATGTGTCTGATGAGAGCACAGGGGATGCCCCTGTGCAGTTTCAGCACTGGGGGAACGCCCCCTGTGCATTCTGAAGATGCATTTGCATAAATATAAAAATCAAGATTTCTTCTAAACGGCGGTGAGGAGCGAAACGACAAAGGTAGGAGACTAATAGCCTTTATAAAGGCTATTACGACGTGGCTTCAGTTAAAAACATGTTTCCCCAATGATAGAATCCCTTTAAACTTTATTGATTTTTTTTTTTTTTTTTATACAAAAATTTTACAAAGATAATAGAACAAAAACAAGAACTTTTCAGAATAAACAACAGTAACAGTACTGTACTACTAGTGCATTACACAAAACAGGTATGGAATAATACAGGAGTGGAATAATAAGCGTCCCAGACAGTCCATGTGGGTACAAATTTGTCCACAGTGCTGTATATGTAAGGTATTCCAATGATGGCATATAGGTCTAGGCGAGACGGTGGACCTGTCTGCTTCCAGAACAGTGCTATAAGGCATTTAGCCTTCGTTAAAACATGGAGGAGTAGTCTGGCAGCCTTTTTTTCCCATGGATTTAGGAAGAAGATTAAGGAGGTACAGCTCCTGCAGAAAGGGGAAGTCTCTCTCAAAAATTCCTCGGAGTAGGGAACGGATTTCTGTCCAATACAGGAAGATACGGGGACAGGTCCAATAAATATAAAATATGGAGCCACACCTCCATCAAACATCAGGTATCGATTGGTTTAATCTATGGAGGACCTATGGGATGTGATACCACAACATTAATAGTTTTATTTGGTTCTCATGATATTGGACACATCTAGAGATCTTCTTCACTTGAGACCAGATGATCAACCATAAAGAGGGGGGCAAGAGCTCAGCCTTTCTAGCGATACCGACCTGGCCACATAAGCATGTTTAGCTATTAGAGAGGTGAAATGTTCCATCAGGATACTGTGAATATCGGATATAAGACCTGGGATGCCTGGGCCATCTATCCAGGTGTTCAAAGGGTGAAGTTCAAAGTAGAGGATCCGCACCCAGTCTGGCCGTGCAATAATGCAAAACTTGGCAATAGCTATAGGTCGCCAATGCTGGTAGATCATACCGTGACTGCAAGGTTGAAAAAAGGAGTATATGGAGGGTCAACGGGTCTGCCAGGTCCCCTAGGCGAAAGAGGGTGCGGGTCGACACCATTCACAGATCCACCTTTTGTGACATGACCTCAGCTACTGTTTTTATCATTGTGCTCATATGTGTTTTTATGTTTGTGCTCTTTGTCAGCACATTTATTTAGTGCTTTAAGTTGTGTGCATCCATATTTGGACTGCTGTTCTGAGCTTGCTTTTTACAGACACTGTAGCAATGTTTAACAGGAATATTGGTAGCCATCTTTTTTAATTTATTAGTTAATTCTTTACACACTACAATGATATCAGTTGATAAAGATGTCAAGCAGATCAATAGACCACTTATGCATTCTATATTAGACTCATGATTTTTACAGGAGTCATGACAGATACGATAAATCTGTTATGATCGACTGGTCAAATCTATTTTGGGCTCTGTTCCCATCTGCCACATCTGGAGTCTTTGTCACAGATTCCGTTGGAAATATAGTTCTGTGTGCAGTGCTGTTTTTCTCTTAAAAATTGAAGACACCTCAGCGTAACACGACTAGAACCCCATTAAAAGTCCATTGGACAACCATCGGGGCACTGAATCTGTTAGAGAGTTGTGTCATCCATTATAAGCCACAGAACATATATGAACAGAATAAACAGAGCTTTATAACTGGTCTCTCCACCCCGTTATAGTCTATGGGGTCCGCAGGTTTCCCAGGTAAACCACTTTTTTATGCATATAGGTTTCCGTTCGGGGGCTCCCCAAGCGGACTCCCTGAACGAAAACCCGAATGCAGATGTGAACCAGGCCTAATACTTTTTCTAAATATAACACTGCAGCATGCTATACTATTATGACCATCAGAAAACTATAGTAGTTTGATGGCAAAGAACTGACGATTGGTTCACACCTGCGTTCGGGTTTCCGTTTGGGGGGGGTCCACTTGGGGAGCCCCTGAACGTAAACCTAATCTGCTTAAAAAAAGCTGATAACCTCAGAAACCCGCGGACCCCATAGACTATAATAAAGTCCACTGGCTTTCCACCCAAAAAGGGCGGAAAAATAAGTCCTGCAAGCAGGACTTTTCTCTCTGCATTTTTAAAGTGGAACGGGGAACAGAATCCTCAGGAGGAGACCGGAACAGGTGTGTACCTAGCCTGAGACTAGTGTGAGCAGTGCAAGAGCCAACTTTTGGAGGCGAGAATCTTATTGTGTAAACCTATCATTAAAGCATATTGAATAAACCGTAATTATATAACAAAGTTGGGTACATTTCCATTTGCCTGTGTATGTTCGTCTATAGTATCACAGTATATTTTGACTAGCTTATACTATTTCAGGAGGGAAGGGGTTAAAAGTACCATCTGTTATTCTTTTAAATATTATTGATATGAAAGAAAAAAAAATCTTGGCTGGCCTTTGAGAAGAATGTGCAAAGGAAATAATGTCCAGTGTTGCATGCCAGATTCCTTTCAGTTTGAAATATGGAAATCTTAGGCCCTGGCAGGAATGGCCTCCTACACCCGGGGCCTCGAAATGATTACATCAGGAAGCGAGGGGAAAAATGTGTTTTTCAGCACGTTTGGCACCAATTTACCAAGCCACTTTGTCCAAGAAATGTTTAAATTAAATGAATGCCTGAAAGCTACAGAATGTACTCCAAAAGAAAGTAACTCTGGAAAAGAACTATTGCTGTAAGGAGGCCAGGACTATTTATTAGTGAGTGCCTCACTTGTATTAGCATTCAGTGCTCGATTCATAAATCCACAGCTAGAATGACTATTTGGATTTGCCTGTGACCATGTAAATTTTAGGCCAGAGGCTTCTTCAGACCTTACATAAAGGTCCATTATGTTATCTAGAATGAACCCCTCACCCATAGAGAAGGATTGTAAATCAGTTGTATTCTCATGTATGCAGTGGTTGCTTGATAGCAAAAAGACCCATACTTTTTAGCAAGAAAAAAAATCTAATGTTTTATAGTCTGCAGTCAGAGCATGGCCATGGTAGAGCCAGACCTCCTTTCTACCCAGTCTTCCTTAAAGGCGTTGTCCAGTCTGTATAATGAAAAGTTCTACAATTTTCCAATATACTTTCCTTACGGTTTTCTAGATCTCTGCTTGCTGTCATTCATTGTTTACTTCCAGTAAATAAAAATCAGTCCCTGGTCATGTGATGTTCACACAGATGCACAGCTCGTTACGTATGTCTGGTAACGAGCTGTGTATATCACATGACCATGGACTGATTTTTATCCACTAGAAGTAACCAGAATGAATGACAGCAAGCAGAGATCTAGAAAACTGTGAGGAATTGATATGGTATGTTTATTACTTTTATAGCTTTTCATTATACAAACAATAATATTTATTTGCTGATACTGGAAAACCCCTTTTAATGATGGAGCACTGCGCTCATATAGCAGCCTGCTTGATCATTGAGAGAGCTGTGTAGCTGTTCTTATCTGGTTCTGTTCTGGGAACACGATGTGCAGATAATATAATTCTATGAATATAATATATACAGTATATCCTGTATGTTTGTATGTATGTATCCTCAGAAAGACTAGTATAACCTGCCAGGCTTCCAGTGACAGATTTTCAGTTCCTACATACTGGTCAACCTAAGACGGCCATCCCACCAGAATCACTTTTCAGGGCAGTTTTGGGTGGTCTTCTCAAAACGGTTTCACTGTGTATATACAATGTGTGTATATTTTTTGGACTATAGGACACACTAGACCATAAGACACACCCAAAATTTGAAGCATAACAGAGAAGAAAGTTTTTTTACCCTACACATCCTACACATCCAATGAGCAATATTCAGGTCATATAGTCAGGTGACAGGGTGCAAATATAGTACCAGTGTGGCCTCTATGCCAGTAATAGTGTCGTTCCACCTTGCCTTGCCACAGTGCTCCATTACCATGCCTGCCAGAGACCCCCACTATGTCTGCCACAGACCTCCACTATTGTGTCCCAGGACATTGCTTTCCGCATTCCTCCACATAAAGTACTCTTAGGGTATGTTCACACAGCGAAAATTGAATTTTAGGCAGGTTTTTTTCAATGTCCTCCTTTGATCTCTTGAAAGCAATGGAAGGCAGATTCAGACTTTGCCTCAAAATCAGTGTCAAATGCTGCTTTGTGAACATACTCTTACCCTTCTCTCTGAGCATGGCAGACAGTTGTAGAGATAACTCTTCTCTGTCTTCACAGGTCTTTGAAGCAGCTGCTGCTCCGTTCTTAGGGCGCGGTGGCTAGAAGGTCCTTGCAGAGTTGTAAGTGCACAAGTTGTTGCTCAGTGTGTACAAATCCTTATATCAGCTCCGCACTAAACAGTCAGATTTTACTGTGTGCAATTTGACTGGAAACAAATAATACAGGGAAGCAGAACAGTACTATAATAAATATAAAGATACATTTACTGTACTTTGCTGTGAAGGGATCCAATTATGGTCGGGTTCATGTATGAATGTCTCATGTTGAATGCTTCCATCCTGCCTTATCTGTGAAGTGACACAAAACCTGAACTGCTGGTGTGATGATCTGTGGAACCATTGCATACAATAGTCAGTCAACCCTAGTAGGGGACTAGTAACTAGTAACTCAGCACCTCCAACTTCTACTTCTAACACCTCGTAGGTCAGAATGGCCTAGATCAGGGGTGTCAAACTCATTTTCACCGGGGGCCACTTCAGCCTCACGGGGTACCTTGAAGGGCCAAGATTATTTTACACATGTATAAAAGTAACTTCTCCTTAACAGTTAAGCGAGCTATTAAGGAGTAGTTACATTTGTACATTACTACTGTTACAATCAGCCCTTTGAGGGCAACCAGGAAGAACATAATGTATTGTTAAAACCTAAGACATTGGCATGTTACATACTATCCTCATCCTTTTCTGAATATATCAAAAATTAAGCAATATACAAATACCGTTTACCCCTGCACATGGTATTATGCTTCATAGTGGCCCCTGCACATGGTATTATGTCCCATAGTGACCCCCCACCCATGAACTATTATTATACTCTGGGGTCTTTTCAGACCCCAGAGTATAATGATTGGAGACCCAGGTGGTGACAAACATAAAACCAGTGTTACTTACCTGGGCTCCGGTGCTCTCCCTGCGTTCGGCCTTCTTCAATGTCGCACAGACCGGCGTCGCGACATAATGACGTCGGCCCGGCTCACGTGACGCCTGCGACGTAACCAAAGAAGGCCGAAGCCTGCTGGGAGTAACATCGGATCGCCGGAGAGGTGAGTAACTCTGGTTTTTATGTTTATCACCTCCCCTGGGTCTCCGATTATTATACTCCAGGGTCTGAAAAGACCCTGGAGTATAATAATAGTAGTATTTGATAGGGTTCGCCGGCCGCGGCCTCACTTACCATCCCCGCTCCTGCACACAGCCCCTTCTGCGTCCCATAGCAGAAGGGGAAGCGGGGGTGGCCACGACCAGCAGTGGGGATCGATAAGTAAATAGGCCGTTACATGCCGGGGATACTCCAGCAGGCAACGGCCTATTTATATATATAAAAAAAACTTATTTCACCTACCTCCGATGCCTTGATGCAGCCGCTGCCGCCTCCTCTTCTTGTCCGTGACGTCTGCGTAGGAGGCGTGATGACGTCATTGTATCGCCGCCTGCGCTGACATGCAGAGGTCTTGTAAACCAGGACAGGTATCGTGCAGCTTTGTTTTTTTTTTTGTTTTTTTAAGCGGCCTGTCCTGGGCTGGTTTACATTACATAGACAATAAAAAATGCCGCGCCCCTGCGGGCCAGATAAGTGCCGGGCCGGATAACAGAAGGCAGCGGGCCGGATTCGGCCCGCGGGCCTTGTGTTTGACACCTGTGGCCTAGATTGTGGGTAGTTTGTAGAAATGACCATCCGGCTCCTCTAAATCCAATGGGATCCAATCTTAATAATATTTCTCCTTCAGGAAAGCTAGGAAGACATTGTAAGTGTATTGTGTCACCGGAGATGGGTAATAGTTCTGACAAAGTTTAGTTAGTGGGTACAAGATTTGCTACTTTTTCATTTTAAACTCCCAAACTACTGATTTGGATTACCCAGAATGTGCACTGTATGAAGATTGTCTTTTGTCTGCCAGTGAATACTGATCCAGGCTACGTGTTTTCTGGGTTTTTACTGATCTCAATGCTTGGTTATTTGGTACATTTCTTCACAGTTAAAATATGTTTCGCTTGCTCAATCTTTTAATAAACAACCGGATATACTAACTTGACTGTTTCCTAATGTAGCACATGGTTCAAGTATTTCATGCTTGGAACTAAAAAAAAAAGAAAAATCACAATTAGAGTAATATATTAACTGCAACCTTTTTATACACACCACTTCTTTCACCTTTATGAAGTTTTATTTAGCTTTTGCTGATTTTATTCTGGGCAGACCCATCATTGGTCAAACTTCTAAAATGGTACTTAAAAGTAATATATTAGACTATTGGATGCTAGCTTCCTTGGTTGTCCCAAGTTTTTCTTCACTGTAATAATTTTCAAGAATAAAGCAACAGATAACCCTTTCAGGACCAAACTCTTAATCATTTTTAGTTCTAAATATTTGGGTGTTTGCAACAGCCATTTCAATTTGATATATCTAATAACTGATGGACACAGTAATATTTCAGGATTGAAATGAGGTTTATTGTACTAACAGAAAATGTGCAATATGCATTAAACCAAAATTTGACCGGTGCAAAAGTATGGGCACCTCAACAGAAAAGTGACATTAATATTTAGTAGATCCTCCTTTTGCAAAAATAACTGCCTCTAGTCGCTTCCTGTAGCTTTTAATCAGTTCCTGGATCCTGGATGAAGGTATTTTTTTTTTTTTTTTTAATTTAAAGATTTTTATTAAAGTTTTCAAATAAAGTACAAACAGGGCACGTAACACATTTCTTACATTTTGTGCAATCCTAGTATATCATCGAAAGTATATATGACAAATATTCTTCACATTCACCACTATGTTACTACGGGCCCCTTAAACGGCCACGAGCCCAATTAGCTCTTATATATCCTATCGTGGTCTAGTGTGGTGCAGTGCCACATAGGGGGAGGAGGGGCGAGGGAGGAGAAATGTGGGGGGGGGTTGGGAGGGAGGTTAGTAAGGTGAGAATGGGGTTAAGAAGAAAAAAAAAAAAGAGGGGGGGGGGGGGGGGAATAGTCTCCCGATGGGAGAAAGAGGTGAGGCTAATGGGAGAAAATGTAGCGTAGAAGGTAGCGAGAGAAGAGAGAGACGAGAAGATAGGAGAGAAGCCAGAGCTCTGCATCAACTCCCCTCCGTGCGGGCAGGCTCCACTTCTATGTAGTGCTCCCCCTTAGGTGGGGACTCTCAGCTGTACTAACCAGCCATGGGGACCATATCTTCAAGAAGTGCTCGCGTGTTCTGTGAGACCAGCTCAGGAGTTCTTCGAATCGAGCTAGTTGATGCATCTTTTCCACCCACAAGGCCACAGGCGAGGTCTCAGTGCTTAGCCAAAACTGTGGTATGATTGTTTTCGCTGCAGCCAGGAAGTGTGAGATGAGGCAATTTCAAGATGGCCGATAATCGGCAGATGGAATGGACAAGAATATCATGGCTGGGGCAAGCGTGAAATCTGGATTCCCGAGGGAGTGTATACGATCCTGGATCTCCGACCAAAAAGGCTGGATAAGCGGGCAGGTCCACCATAGATGTAGGTAGGTTCCTGGCTGTGTCGAGCACCTCCAACATTTGCTGCTGGCCGTCAAATTTTTGTGGAAGAGCCAGTCTGGCGTTCTGTACCAACGGGAGAGTAGCTTATAATGATTCTCTTGAAGACGGATACACTGTGAGAAACCGTGCGAGTTGCGTAGGGCAAATTCCACTTCTTCCCTTGTGAGTTCGAGACTTAATTCCTTTTCCCAAGAAGAGATGAATGTAGGTTTATACTAAGAAGTTGGGTCCACAAATTGGTGGAGTAGACGCGAAGTCTTTCTCAATATTTTTGTTTTTGACATGAGAAGTTTTTCAAAGGCAGTCAGTTCACAGCGGATCTGAAATTTCTTCTGGAACATATCGAAATGGCCACGCAGATGTTGTCTGTGTAAGAAGGACAGTGTGAGGTCGGGCAACAAGCAGAGGATATCGTCTAGTGGTAGTAGGCCTTTCTCAGAGGAGACCTCTCTCAGTGTGAGACCATTCAGTTTTGCCCATAGGGATGGATAAGCTTCCACCTTACTTCCCAGCAAACGCGGTATCAACCCCAACGGAAGGAGTGGAGAGGGGTGAGGGGCCAAGTTGGAGTACAACTCTCTCCATGTCGCCGAAGCACCCTGTAGAACTGGGCAAGATTTCACCTCTTTGCTCAGCGGGACTGTCGGAGTCCAAAGTGCTGCTGCGTAGGGTATTGAGGGCATCTTCCTCATGAGACCTGCTGCGATAGGTGTCTGTAGGGGCGATGCAAGCTCGGCCCACCAACTCAGCTGCACAGCTTTATAGTATTTTAGGGGGTCTGGTAGACCAATACCCCCCTCTCGTCTTGCTTTAGTTAGAAGCGACCAGGCCAGTCTAGGAGTCCTCTGTCTCCATATGAATCTAGTTAAGACACTGCGCAGCGACTTAAAGAACGTGGTAGGTATGCCAATTGGAAGCATGGACAGGTGGTACAGGAGTTTAGGCATCAGGTATGTCTGTATGAGGTTTTTCCTTCCGAACCATGAGAGTGGAAGCGTGGTATATGAAGCTAAGCTGCGTTTAACAGAGTCAAGCAATGGCGGAAAATTTCGTTGGTACAGCTGATCCAGTCGTGGTGTTAAGTGGACACCTAAATATTTAATTGAGGATCGTGCCCACAAGAATGGAGTACTGGTCTGCAGACTACGAACTGACTGCTTGTTCAGTGTGATATTTAAAACCTCAGATTTCGTGAGATTGGCCTTGTAGTGCGAGAGTCTTCCATAATCCTTGAGAACCTCTACCAAAGCCGTCAGTCCCGTCTCTGGGTTTGAGACTATGAACAGAACATCGTCTGCAAATGCTGTGGCATGCAAGACCGTGTCTCCGACCGGCACTCCCTGTATCCTAGTATCTTGTCTCACTGCCTGTAGTAGGGTCTCCAGTACCAAAATGAATAAGGTAGGGGATAATGGGCACCCTTGTCTCGTCCCATTAGAGATATTAAAACTGCTTGATAGCGTTCCATTGATCCGGAGCCTCGCCGAGGGCTGGGCGTATAAGGAAAAGATAGCAGTTATGAACTGGGCAGGGAGTCCAAACTTCCCCAAGACGGCTCTCATAAAGTCCCAGTCTACCCTGTCGAAGGCCTTTTCGGCATCTACACCCAGAAGCACCAAGGGTAGCTTAGAGTTGTTCGCAAGGTGGATGAGTGGTAACAGCTTAGCGGTGTTATTCCTGCCCTCCCTGCCCAGCACAAAACCAGACTGTTCCTCATGCACTAAATTGGGTATGAAAGGTTGAAGTCTGCGTGCCAATATCTTCGCCCATATCTTGAGGTCCAGATTTAACAAGGATATCGGCCTATAGCTTCCACATGCGGCAGGATCCTTCCCCTCTTTCGGGATCAGGGTAATGTGGGCTTCTTGCGTTTGACGTGGTAAGGCATTACCGTTCAGCAGCGCATTACAAACAAGGGAGAGCTGGGGAGCCAATATCTGTTGGAACTTCTTATAGTATAGTAGGGGTAGCCCATCTGGACCGGGACTCTTCCCTGTGGGAAAACTATGGAGGGTGTCCGTTAGTTCCTTGAGTGAGATCGGTTCTATTAGAGTAGCCGCAGACTCCACAGGGATGCAGGGTAGGTTCAGGCTACTAAGGAAATCCCAAGTCATCACAAGCTTTTCTGTATCAGACAACTCCCCCGGACTATCTTTAAGGTTATACAGCTGAGAGTAGAAAGTCACAAACTCCGAGGCAATGCCTTCAGTGGCAGAGCAGTTCCCTCCTGAGGCCTTTTTGATCGAGGCAATGTACGATTTGCTCCTCTCTTTACGGATAAGGTTGGTCATGAGGCGACCTCCTTTATCTCCATGTGCGTAGAGTAGCTTTCTGTAGTGGAGATGTAGCTTCGCTGCCCGGGAGTTCAGCAGGTCTCTCAACCTCTCTCTAAGCTGTAACAGGTCTCTCTGCGTCTGTTCAGTCAAGGAGCGTTTGTGAGTGCGTTCAATTTCGGCTATGTGTACTAGTAGCTCGTCAAGTTCTCTTTGCCGATGCCTCTTGTTTCTAGCCGCCAAGGAGATGAGAATCCCTCTAATGTACGCCTTGTGGGATTCCCAACGCACAACTGGACCAATGTCTGGGGTGGTATTCAGCTCAAAGAATTCTTCCAGGTGTTTGGATAGAAATTGCACATCGACGTCTGAGTCCAGGAGGGACTCATTGAGTCACCACGTCGTCGCGGCCCTCGGCAGCTGTTTCAATTCCACCACCGCCAGGACAGGGGCGTGGTCTGAGACCGTAGTTGCGCCTATACGGGCTGCAGTGGAGTGCTGTAGTAGAGTCTTGGAGACAAACAGGTAATCCAGTCTGTGATATGATTTCCCCGTAATGGAGTAGAAGGTGTAATCCTTAGTTGAGGGGTGGTGGGAGCGCCATAAGTCGTTCAACTGCAAGTCGTGCAAGGTTGCCTTAATTCTACTCAATGCCCTCTGGGAGAAGGGAGACGTGGTAGAAGTGGAGTCCAGCGGCGGATTAAGAGCCAGATTAAGGTCTCCCCCTAGTATAATAGGGCCCTCTGCGAACAGCTTTAGGGTCTGTAGGGCAGCTATAAGCCATGATATTTGACCCTTGTTTGGTGCGTAGAAGTTTGCAAATGTGAATGGTCTTGAAGCGATGGTGCCTTTTAGGAGCAGAATTCTGCCCTCAGAGTCTGAGTACTGTTGATGGCAGACGAAAGGGACATTCTTATGGATAAGTATCGATACCCCCTTTGAGGCCGAGGTGGGATGGCAGGAATGAAACCACTGAGAAAAATATGTTTTTGGTAGGTGCGGAATACGGTGGTTTTTAAGATGTGTCTCCTGTAGAAAAGCAATATTCGCCTTCTGTTTGCGAAGTAGGAGTAGAATATGGTGTCTCTTGCTCGGGGAGTTGAAGCCTTTCACATTGAAGGATACACAGGTCAATTTGGCCATGGGTGCTGTATGCCAGCTACTGCACTGTAGTGAACACACGGAGGAGAGGAGGTCAAGTAAGAGCCAAGCAAGAAGAGAAAATAGATAGAGGGCAATAGAAGACCTAAGAGAGGAACAAGAGAAGTGTGTTAGTAAGGGAAGAGGAGGATTGGGACAAAAGAAAAAACAAGCTTAGTGGTTGATGATGTAAGAGGTCGGTGGAGTAGATCTGTATATCCACCGACACCAAGTACCAGTCAGGAATCTTCAGATAGCCTATATGCAGTGAGGGAGGGAGGGGGGGGGGAGAGGTTCCCCAGCGGTGAACCGCTATGACCGGCTTTTTTTTTTTTTTTTTTTCCCTTTTCTTTCCCCTCAGAAGGGCCCCCGCCCTCACCCCGCACAGTACCCTTTATATCCTATCCAACTTGGCAAGGCCAACAGTAGGCAAGAGGGGGGGGGGGGGGAGCCCAAAGGGGTTGTCTGCAAGGTGCAACTGGGGGGGGGGGGGGGGGAAGAGACCTGGTGGGCGGGTAGGGGGGGGGAGAAGTGGGCAAGGGTAGATCCGACAGGGAAGGGTGGGCAAGGGAGGGCGGAGGTGGGGATCTAGATTTAAATGTAAATACCAGGAGGTCAATGTACGAGGATTTCTATAACTGAAGGTCAATGATAACATAATAAACCATAATATATCTTCTCAGTATTTTCAATAGTACATTCTCCGCATATACTTATATACTTATATATATATATAAGCGCCCAAGAGGGCGCACATCCAGACAATTATCCACTACTTAGTTTAGTGAATTGCAAAACCTTTGCAAAGCTAACCGATTAATTAAATAACTGACATCACAGTCACTGTGAACAGGTGGGTCATACATATCTGGAGCCGCGTCTAGAGACACCCGTCAGCCCAACCGAGCAAGTCTCATTTCTCCTTGACGGTCAGGACCTGATCTCGCCGTCTAGCTGCGGTTGTGTTCTTCACCCCCGTCTGGGACCCCAGCTTGCTAGGGGTGCGGGGTGAGCGAGGTGCTGGTAGTGCTTGTTGGGTCACCACTTCTCCCTGGAGTGGCAGCCAGGAGGGTATCGTTATCGGTGGAATATCTAGAATCTGCCAGGCCTCCTCCAGGTCTCTCGGGGTGTGGATATTTATTCTTTTCCCATTTTTAAGAATGGATAATCCAAAGGGGAACAGCCACGCGTAGGGTAGCCCTTTAGCTTTGAGAGCCGCCAATAGCGGTTTGAGGGTTCGGTGTTTCTGGAGTGTGGAGGGTGCCAAGTCCTGGAAAATCTGGATCTCCGTTTCTTCAAATACTAGCTTCGGGCAGTCTCTCGCAGCTCGAAGGACTGCAGCAGTGTCGGCTGAGGAAAGCATAGCGCATATGACATCCCTTGGAGGATCCGCGGCCCCTGGTTTGGGCCTGAGCGCCCTGTGTACACGCTCGATGTTGAAGAGGCCTGTGTCACTCCCGCCCAGGAGTCGAGCAAAAATGGCGGCGGCCACCTCGGAGAGCTTGTCGGCAGCGTAGGCCTCCGAGAGTCCCCTAATCCGGGCGTTACGTCGTCGGCTTCGGTTTTCCAGATCCTCCAGGAGCAGGTGAGTCTTGTTTAGGTGATCTGTATGCGTATCTAACTGCAGCGCCATTTCCGTGGAGCATTTTTGCGCTTCTTTTTGAGCACCCTCTAGCTGCTCCACTCTTCTTCCCATAGACTTCATGTCGGCTCGTAGTTCTCCTAGCTCCGCCAGGACTGGGGCAACGGCCTGAGCCAGAGCCCTGCGAAGGAATCCCTTTGTGATGGTATCATGGCTATGTCCTAGCCGAGCGCCGTCAGCGTCTGAATCCCCTCCCGCTTCCTCCGTGCCGCTACTGTCCTCAGGCGCCATCTTAACCGCCGAGCCTGGCGAGCGGGCCACTTTCTTTCTCAAGAATTTTTGCATGACTGCCTGAGATTGTTGGGACCTTGGCGTGTCAGAAGCTTCGCCGGTACGATCTCTCCCTATTTTGACCATTCTTGAGCTGTTCTCGCTATTGAAAAGGGTGTCTGTGGGTACTCGAGCGGCAGAGCTACAGATCAAGCTGCCATCTCGTTCGACGGTCAGGCTCCGCCCCCTGGATGAAGGTATTTTTGACCATTCCTCTTTACAAAACAATTCCAGTTCAGTTAAGTTTGATGGTCGCCGAGCATGGACAGCCCGCTTCAAATTATCCCACAGATGTTCAATGATATTCAGGTCTGGGGACTGGGATGGCCATTCCAGAACATTGTAATTGTTCCTCTGCATGAATGCCTGAGTAGATTTGGATCATTGTCTTGCTGAAATATCCATCCCCGGCGTAACTTCAAATTCGTCACTGATTCTTGTACATTATTCTCAAGAATCTGCTGATGCTGAGTTGAATCCATGCGACCCTCAACTTTAACAAGATTCCCGGTGCCAGCATTGGCCACACAGCCCCAAAGCATGATGGAACCTCCACCAAATTTTACAGTGGGTAGCAAGTGTTTTTCTTGGAATGCTGTGTTTTTTTGACGCCATGCATAACGCCTTTTTGTATGACCAAACAACTCAATCTTTGTTTCATCAGTCCACGGGACCTTCTTCCAAAATGAAGCTGGCTTGTCCAAATGTGCTTTTGCATACCTCAGGCGACTCTGTTTGTGGCGTGCTTTCAGAAACGGCTTCTTTCGCATCACTCTCCCATACAGCTTCTCCTTGTGCAAAGTGTGCTGTATTGTTGACCGATGCACAGTGACACCATCTGCAGCAAGATGATGCTGTAGCTCTTTGGAGGTGGTCTGTGGATTGTCCTTGACTGTTCTCACCATTCTTCTTCTCTGCCTTTCTGATATTTTTCTTGGCCTGCCACTTCTGGGCTTAACAAGAACTGTCCCTGTGGTCTTCCATTTCCTTACTATGTTCCTCACAGTGGAAACTGACAGGTTAAATCTCTGAGACAACTTTTTGTATCCTTCCCCTGAACAACTATGTTGAACAATCTTTGTTTTCAGATCATTTGAGGGTTGTTTTGAGGAGCCCATGATGCCACTCTTCAGAGGAGATTCAAATAGGAGAACAACTTGCAATTGGCCACCTTAAATACCTTTTCTCATGATTGGATACACCTGGCTATGAAGTTCAAAGCTCAGTGAGGTTACAAAACCAATTTTGTGCTTCAGTAAGTCAGTAAAAAGCAGTTAGGAGTATTCAAATCAATAAAATGATAAGGGTACCCAAATTTTTGCACCAGTCAAATTTTGGTTAATGCATATTGCACATTTTCTGTTAGTACAATAAACCTCATTTCAATCCTGAAATATTACTGTGTCCATCAGTTATTAGATATATCAAATTGAAATGGCTGTTGCAAACACCCAAATATTTAGAACTAAAAATGATTAAGATTAATAGGGGTGCCCAAACTTTTTCATATGACTGTATATATATATATAATATATATAATTTTTTTTTTTTTTAACATAGCTGTGTGAGGGCTCATTTTTTAAGTATAAGTGTATTTTCTAATGACATCATTCAATTTTGTACATAGTTTACAATGAAAAGGGAAAAAAATTCCTAGTCAGGTGAAATCTTAAATAAACCCACCACTCTGCTGTAGATTTTATGGCTTTTGTTTTTACTAAATGCACTTTTTGGTAAAAATTAATTTCTAGTTTTATGCATTGGTAAGAATACAGCAATACCATATCTTTTTTGCTTTACAATTTTAAAAAAAATGTAAAAATTTTTTTGTATCTCATATTCTGATCCTCATAACTTTCTGTCTACAGAGCTGTGTAATGGATTTTTTTTTGCAAAATGAGTTGTAGTTTTTATTGCTTTTAATAGAGCTAATACAGTGATAGTCTTGGGATCCTTTTAGTAGGTTTAGGGAACACCAATTTGTAAGAAAACTGTCAGGCGAACAGTCAACAACCTTTTAGGTGCTGTGGTCACAATCAACAGTACAATATAGCACGCTTGTTATATTTAGAAAGTGAATAAGAAAGTCTCCTTAATCCCCAAGAAGATGAATACTCAATAGTCTAGTACACAGTTATACAGAGATTTAGCTTTGTGACAGTTCAAAATGCTTCAAAGAGGCTTATGACTTTTAAAAATTTGGTGCTATCATAGGCTAAGCCCCTACGTCGCAGGCCACAGCCAAAGAGCGCTGTGGGAAAAACCACAGTGGAAACGCATCACGTTATTTCCCACGGTGCTTTTCACAGAAAGTCTGCAGAGTGGACGTAATAGTACAGCGCTGAGCGGGAACGGTATAACGGGCCTTATTCTACTGCATGAATTTCTACGTAAAATGCGGCAGAATATTGTGGGTTCTCCCACATTGTCAGAAGTACATGCCTGGCTGTGTACCTGATAGAGGCTCCCAATGGGAATGTACATAGAGTCTTTATTTTATTTTTTATGCTTACTTATATAGCACCATCATATTCTGCAGCGCTTTACAGACATAGACAGTCACTGTCCCATATAGGGCTCACAATCTACATTCCCTATCGGTATGTCTTTGGAGTCTTATTATATCATATTATATCATAGAATCTACTCACCCCTCATTGCTGTGTCACAGATTTTTAATTGACAAAAAATAAAGATTGGTTGATTTTACTCTTGAGTAGCAGGATCAGTAAACATATGTCAGCCTGTATGAGGACCCAAGTGCAGGAGACAGAAGATGTAGGTCTGGTGAGCAGGACAGATTCACGGCTTTTTTTCTTATAGTGATAACAAACAATAACAAAGTGGGCCATACCATTTTTGGTCATTTATAATGTAATTTTTCCTTGTACCTTTTTGTAGTTTCCCGTTTCCTCTTTTACAACCTGTAGCATTGTTGTTGACATAGAATTACCGTATATATTCTACAAGGGAGGTTATAAAATACCTTGCTATAGTGTTACTATAACGTATGGTCTACCGCAGTATCTGTAGTCTACATTAGGTGGCATGTGCAGGAGGATTTGTCCAGTTGTCAAGTATAGAGAGCTGTAGCTAGGCTTTCCTTTACCCAGGACAAAGGTTCAGTTCACTGCCCTTACTCTAAATGCATAAGTGTCTTGTTGTCGCCCTCCTATGGCAACCAGCACCCAGGGCTCGTGCTGCGGCTGCCCCCTTCACCAGCTGCGCCCCCAATTATGTAAGCACTGCTCACCAATGACATTCCAGAACATGCCAAAGTTATAGGTAGCCTAAATAAGGGCACAATGCTGGGTAAATAATAAGTTGAAGGAAGGGCTGTATCCTACATATTGCAGGCTCTGAACAAGTAAACCTCTGTTTTACTGTATGCGACATGTTACTAGCAAGTTCTGTGGTTATACATAGCTACACACGTGGACAAAATTATTGGTACCCCTCATTTAATGAAAGAAAAACCCACAATGGTCACAGAAATAACTTGAATCTGACAAAAGTAACAATATATAAAAATTCTATGAAAATGAACAAATGAAAGTCAGACACTGCTTTTCAACCATGCTTCAACAGAATTTTTTAAAAAAGAAAACTCATGAAACAGACGTGGACAGAAATGATGGTACCCTTAACTTAAAATTTTGTTACACAATCTTTTGAGGCAATCACTGCAATCAAACGATTCCTGTAACTGTCAAGGAGACTTCTGCACCTCTCAACAGGTATTTTGGCCACTACTCATGAGCAAACTGCTCCAGTTGTCTCGGGTTTGAAGGGTGCCTTTTCCAGACAGCATATTTCAGCTCCTTCCAAAGATGCTCAATAGGATTTAGGTCAGGGCTCATAGAAGGCCACTTCAGAATAGTTCAATGTTTTCCTCTTAGCCATTCTTGGGTGTTTTTAGCTGTGTGTTTTGGGTCATTATCCTGTTGCAAGACCCCATGACCTGCGACTGAGACCAAGCTTTCTGACACTGGGTAGCACATTTCTGTCTAGAATCCCTTGATAGTCTTGAGATTTCATTGTACCCTGCACAGATTCAAGACATCCTGTGCCAGATGCAACAAAGCAGCCCCAGAACATGACAGAGCCTCCTCCATGTTTCACAGTAGGGAGAGTGTTCTTTTCAAGATATGCTTCATTTTTCCATCTGTGAACATAGAGCTGATGTGCCTTGCCAAAAATTTCGATTTTTGTTTTATCTGTCCATAGGACATTCTCCCAGAAGCTTTGTGGCTTGTCAACATGTAGTTTGGCAAATTCCAGTCTGTCAGATTCAAGTTATTTCTGTGACCATTGTGGGTTTTTCTTTCATTAAATGAGAGGTACCAACAATTTTGTCCATGTGTGTATGTTTCCATGTACAAAGTGGGACTGAGTGGCCAGCATGTACCTCACTATGTGGCTACATTCTCTGTCAGTTACAGTGGTATAATAATAAGAACATGGCACTTGTGTTCCAGATAGTAGTATCTTCACTCTTTTTTGTACTGTGCTTGCCTTTTCATCCTTACTGCTCACGTGGCTGCCCCTCTGCAGCTCCCACTAGTGATAGATAGAAATAAATGGCAAACAACAACTCCTCTCCTCATACGCCTCAGTCACTGCTTCCTCAGCAGGGGCTCACTGGCACTTGTCTGCCAGACCATATATTATCACATTATTACATAACAATCATGGCAGCATTTATTTATTTCTCATATACTGCCACCTTATTGAGCGTTATGTGGAGATTAGGTCAATTTGCATGAAAGACAATGGTACTACTATAACATGCAGCCTTGTAGACCACACACTATAGTAGCTTCAACTTTTGACCATGGAGAATACCATTTGTCTTATTCAGGATGTGACGATATACAGGTGTACACAACCCCAGATGAATACCGTATTAAGATGTATCCTTTTGCTGTTGGATATAACAAAAGATGTCAAGATTTGGAGAAGAATGGAAGAATGTAAATTGTCTGGCAGGACACATTGTTACATTAAATGTACACTGCGCTGACACAGTTGTCCATGAGAAGCAGTTACAGGAATTTTCTCTAAATATCTGCTGGCATTCTTGTATAGTATCACAGTAAGCCCAAAAGCTCTGTTTTCCATAAACTCACATCCAGCATTGCTTGCCTCGAGTTTCTGGCACGGCAAAGACATATCTAAACAACGGATGTCAGACTGTTCATGCGTCACAAATTCTTAGCATTTTGCTTGCTTGCGTTCATGTCATTTTTTTCTCATTGGGAAATGTATGGGAATAGGAGGGTGACATAATTTGTATATCCACTGAGCAGCTGCATGATCATTTATCATGGCTGTGGACACTTTGCAAGGCAGGCCATTGACCCTACAGTTCACATCATTTTACTTGAACTCCACTTAGTTTATCCGCTAGCTGGCAGATTTCATTTACTTGAAGTTATTTTTTTTTTCTAAACGTACCCCTCAGTAGCATATAGTATACATGTCTAAAGACATTATATATCTCTCTCTTTAGGGCACACCCAGTCCTTTATTCATATCATTTTATACAGAGCTTTTTTGAGAGTTTAGGCTATATTATAATGCTCCTACTCCTCCCTGAAGCTTAAAGGGCTTTTCCAGGGCTAAATTAGGTCATCATTATCAGACCACCTGATCAACTATTAGAAGAGGCTACCTTGTTCAGACGATCTCTGCAGCCTCTTTACTACATACCAGGCACAGCCCCATGTACATGGACAAATAGAGTTTGGAAAATCTGGACAGCATGTTGTCTATATTTCCTGGACTAAAAGTGGTCATGAGACCAGGACTCCCTACATCATACTGACCTATTATGCTTGGAGTTCCTGCCTTGTTACAGTTCTACTGTCCTGTATTGTATAATATGGGACAATTGAGCTGCAAAGTGGCTAGAAACTCCTCACATCATAGACCACTATGATGCAAGGAGTCCCAGTCTCCTAACTGGGATCAGGCCTGGAATTTCGATTGATGTACATTATGGATTGTCCAGACTGTACAGTATTTGCCCATTAGCATAGGGCCTCAAGGAAACTGAGCTGTTGCTTTATGTAACCAATGAAAGTAATGTTGCTTGCCTGAGTGTCCTGTCCCCTTTAAAGCGTAACTAAACTTTTGAACAACTTTTGATTTTCTGTCAGTATTTGTGTCATTAATAAATTTTATAATATACTTTATAAACAAATTTTGTCTCCTTTCTGTGAAATCTTGCACTTCTTTACTCTTTGCCTTGCTTGTCTATTGAGAGTTGTACCCTACCTCTCATTGTGAATGGTGTACGGGCATATTTGTATAAATCAGGGAAGTTAAGGGTGTTGTATGGAAATTTTCATCTTTTACATTAAACTAAGGTTACAATTCTACCAGTTGACAGGTTACAGTTCAACCATTAAGATATGACTGTTTGAAATTACAGTCAGGATTGGGAGCAGCTACAGCTGTGTATAAATACTCTGGTCCCGGCTGTGTTTTCACACCGAATGCAAAGTTAATGAACAAAAGAGAAATCTAAATCAAAAGTATTTGGTGTGAGTGCCCTTTACCTTCACAACAGCATCAATTCTTCTAGGTACACTGACACAGTTTTTGAAAGAACTCAGCAGGGAGGTTGTCCCAAACATCTTGAAGAACGAAACACAGATCTGCTGTGGATGTAGGCTTACTCAAATCATTCTCTGTCTAAGATCAAGGCTCTGTGGGGGCCATATCTTCACTCCCAGGACTCCTTGTTCTTCTTTAATCTGAAGATAAGTGTTTTTAATTACTTTTGCTGTATTTTTTTGGGTGGTTGTTCTGCTGCAGAATACATTTGGAACCAATTAGACACCTCCCTGATGGTTCAAGCGGTTTTCTATTATAGCCATAATTCTTAGCAGGGCATGCATGGTCTTATAAGTCCCTGTACATCTCCTCATAATGAGACACATTGCCCCTTCTGAGCCAAATTTGAAGATGCACCAAGAATCGTCAAATTTGAGAACCAAAGATGCAGTGGCCAGAGTAGCAGGTGAAAGACACATCATGCTTACTTCCCAAGGGACACAGGTACACCCATTTAGTATTTGGAGAAGTCTGGCCAAAAGTGGTCTTCATGAAAGAATTGAGACCAAAAAGATATGCCTTTTAATGTGGAAAGAAGGCCAAATAACAAATACTGTGAATGAAAACAGGAACTGGGGTGCAGAAAAATGGCAACAGGTGCTCTGTACTGATCAGTCAAAATTTGAAAATATTTGACTGTAACAGAAGGCGGTTTGTTTTCTAAGGGCTGGAGAGCGGTACAATAATGAGTGTCTGCAGCAACAGTGAAGCATGGTGGAGGTTCCTTTCAAGTTTGGGGCTACATTTCAGCAAATGGAGTTGGGGATTTGGTCAGAATTAACAGTGTTCTCAATGCTGAGAAATACAGGGAAATACTTATCCATCATTCAGTACTATCAGGGAGGTGTCTGGCTCCAAATGTATTCTGCAGCAGGACAATGACCCCAAACATATACAGCAAATGTCATTAAGAATTATGTCTCATATTGTCTGTTCATACGTCCTCTGATTTGTAAAGTGCTACGGAATATGTTGGCCAGGGCCGGCGTCAGCACCCGGATTATCCAGGCAAGTGCCGGGACCCCAAGCTCCTGAGGGGGCCCACTCGACAGTGGTGAAGGGTACAGGGTCCACGGCCAGCTGGTAATGGCCGGGGCCCTGCACCACCATGATACCAGGCAGGGAAAGCCTGGTTCCCTGACCGCTATACATACTGCTAATGGAAAGGGGCCTGGAGATAATACTTGTGGGGGCCACGGCAGAGCATATAATGTTGTGTTGGGGTCACTGCAGGGCATATAATGCTGTGTGGGGGCCACTGTGGAGCATATGATACTGTGTGGAGGACACTGTAGAGTAGCACTATTAACAGTATCAGGCCCTGTTCACATGGTGGAATCTGGCACTCATTTTGCAGAGGATTTCGCACCTAAATCGGCAGCAGATTCCTCCCTCATTCTGCCTCCTATTGAAACTATTTGGTGCAGGAAGGTGGGAAAAAAAAGTGTCTTGCTGCATATTCTCCAGCTGATTCAGAGGCTGCGGCTTGAGCCTCCGCACTGTTTAGACTCTATTTAGTGATTACTTAAGGGGGGTTGTCCGGGGGGAAAAAAGACTGTTAATGCTATTAATGGGTTAATAAGTTCACCAAAATACCTTTAGCAGTGTTTTGAGTGATTTCTGGGTTTCTCTGGGAGCTCCTGGCATTCTCTGCATTTGTTTACATGGGTAGCTTCCTGCTCTCTTATCCTACAGCTAAAATGATGCATTGCTCTTCACTCAGATCCCCCTCTCTCTCCCTCCTCCCTTTTTCACACCCCTCACTGTTTCCCTAGCTAGCCCGCTGACTACTAGTCTTACCTAACTAACTCAGCCCAACCCCCACACCATCATACTTACCTGTCTTCCTGTCCTGGAGATCTCTCTCTTCTGTGCTGCCTGCTCCTTCTTCTCTCAACTTCTGCACAATACAGCTGGAGTGCTGGCACTCTGGCTCTAATGCCCAAGCATAGAAGACCTGATCCTTCTCCTCTTCACGTCTTCCGGTGCTTGCGCAATTGATCTGGAGTGCACTCCGGCTCTATTGTGCAGGCGCCAGCAGAAATGAAGTGACGTTTCGTGCCCAGAAGAAGACGACATGAAGGTAAGTATGATTGTGGTGGGGGTAGTATTGCTGACGTTCCGTTTCCAGAAACGGGAAAACGGAACGTCACCGGAAAATCAGAAAATGTGCCTGGGGCGGTCACATGACCGCCCCAGTGAGCTGGGAAAATATACAGTTAGAAGCTAGGTGGGGGGAGGGTGTTTAGTTTAGGGTTAAATTTTCATTTTATCTCAGACAACCCCTTTAAATAAATGGGGCGATGCTCTCTATAATTTCCTTTAAAGTGCTATTTTTTTCATTAGGTATGATACTGGATTGAACCCATAATCTTACTTAACGGTAACATATACAAGGCAGTCACTCTACTGGTTGAGCCACTGTTGTGAATGGGACTTTTTTCTTTTACCACACTTCAGTGGTAAGTTAACAATGTTGAAGTTTAGTAACAGAAAAACGTCCCATAGAGAATAATGGAGGCTCAAGCAGTAGAGTGCCTGCCTGCCTTCCAGACATCATCATTAGGTGTGATCCTGGGTTCAAAACCCAGCTCACACCTAATAATAAAATAAAACTTTAAATAGACTTGGGGGTACCCCGGCAACATCCTTATTCGTATTCACTGCACCAAGGTGATGTCACAGTGCAGTGAATACCAATGAGCCTGCAGCTGGGTTAAAGTGAATGCTGATTAAGTGAGGGGGGCCTGAAAACAATGAGACTCCAAGGAAAGTCGATGAGTTGACATTTCTGTTAACTGAGAAGAATCTAGGTTGTGCAATGGATACATCATGATTTAAATTTATGGTTGACACCCCAGGATCAGACCCTTGATGGCAATACCGTGAGTTCTACCCTAATAGTAGTGTGGTGTATATGACTTATAAATCAGTGGGATCTGTTAAATGCCAGTGGTATCCTTCATGTCACTGATCTGCAGAGCGCTGCAGCTTTAGTTATAAATGGAAGCCTTAAAGGTAGTGCAAATATAAATATTTTATGCAGTGTGAATGGTACTGTGCTTTAATAGATGTCAGAAAATTGCATAAAATTACAGTAATAAATTTCCCCAATTATGAAAAAATAATTTTGTCACCTTTAAATATTTGACATCAGACCTCCCAAAAAATATGATGTTCCCCTGCTATATTTTTTTTATTGCGTAGTATGGAGTCCTCTTGTAAGTATAGGATATTAATGAAGTGATTTGCTTCCTCTCCATGTTCTCAGTATGCTCTTAATGTACTTGTAGTCCACATCATCAACATTAACAGAGTATCTGACTTGAGAATGATTTCTGCATAGTATAAGTATTTTGCAATGTTTATTACATTTCTATTATTTGTATTAGACCAGATGCGAGGGTACCCTGGGGACAGTTAGCATTGGCTTGTGTACAGTACTGTTGAACTGCAAACAAGAAACGGGCAAAGTGTACCTGATGAACTTGATAATCATGCATATGGCACCCTTGGTTGGGGTCACACTCCCATGGTACCTTTTTATATACTGTCTATATCACCTTCATGGACAGTCATCCATGAATTATTATTTATGTCCTATCCTTAGGTTAGGCAATAAATATCTGATCTAACAGATCAGCTGTTTGGGGTCGCTTATGACACCCGTACTATATACTGCACAGAGGCAGAAGCAGATGGCTCCATGTCCTGTATATAGCTATGAGTAAGGGGTAAGAGCTAAACCCAGAAACGTGTAAGCATTGGATTTTCGCTGTGTGCTGACACTGTTATTTTAAGAATTAACATTAAAAGTTATATTTTATGTAGAAGAAATTTTTGGAGCTGGAACTCATTGTTGAATGTACACACATGTTTTGGATGCCAGTCCCCTGTAGTTCCAAGGGTCTGTCCGGTCACCAGTATCGTGGTTGTGGTTTAGTCACAGCAATGAAACAAGGGTGAACTGTACAAACCTTTTTTTTTTTTTTACTTTTCCACAGACCAGGATTATGCCAGAGCGGTGTCTTGGCTGGGCTATCAGCGTAAGCCAAAACTCATTTGGTTTATTGTGATATTTGTCCTGCCGGAGTGTGTATGGGTAACAGTCACCCTCTAAATAATTTAGGGCTCGCAAGAACCAGCCATAAGTGAACCAATCCCAGGTGGTGAGCCATATGCGCCTCTGGTACTAGCAGTGGCCCAGGCAAGAGCGATGACCTCACATAGGGAAGCTGGCCTGCTAAGTAGTATAAAAATATATTGCAGAGAAATGCACCCCCACCCATCTGCCTTGGGCGCTGCCCCCATATCTTAAATGTTTACTTAACAATTTTTTCCCAATGGTTTCTTATTAATAAATCTTTGCATATGGGAAAATGAACTTTCTATCAAAGAAACTATGCTGAGATCCCTATTACAATAAAATATTAGGTGCACAAAATATTCAGTCTATAAGGGTTTTGGATGTAAGCAATTCGCAATAAAGAACATGAATACGGCAGAGAATTAAAGCACAAACTCAATTACAAGTCGCCTACATTTTTAGTATACTTTGATTAAGCTCTATTTACATAAGGCTGGATGACCCTCTCCGTATGAAGGAAACAGCTCTTACATGGACCCTTGGACAGGAAATATGCTGGGGCACTGAGTTTATTTTCAAAGTCCAGGCTGTCGCGCTTCACATATTCCTACCAAGTTAATGAGCAATGTGATTTGTGCTTGTTTAGTGAAAGATGTCCCATGCCCCAGCTTCTAATGTATCGTCATTCAGAGGCTGCTAAGAGCTGCTTAGCATTCCATGCTTCAGTGGAAAGAGACAGGATTACAAGCCCCAGCTTCCTGCTCTTCTATCTACACTGGATCACCATGTCAAAAACATCCTGCTTAAACTGTGATTCTCTTGCTTTATGGCTGATGAAAACCTCTTGGATATCAACCAGCAAACTTTCCAGACCTCCTGTCAAAAATGTAAATTACAACAGGGAACACTGGAACTAACTCAAAGGATTTACAGTTCTCTATGTTCCTGTTAGACTAACTTTAAACAATAGTGCACAAACAATGCTCTTTATATGTTACTTTCTGCAAAACCCTATATTTTTATTGGAGCACAACACAAACCCTGTGCAGGGAGTCATTCCAATATATGCCTCTTTCTTATGTATATCATCTTTATATAAAGATAGCGTTTTCTGTTATTAGTCAGGTGCCAATTGCTTTGTATGCAGGGTTAATGGGGAAACAGGACTGTGGCTTCATATGTTCATTCCCTTTCTTTCCTCCGCTAAGGCTCTATTCACAATTCTGTCACTTTTTCTGTTCTGTCAGAAGAGCAGCGAGAGTGCGAAAAATAAAGTAGTGGATTTGTCATGTGACCTACTAATGCTAGGTTCACACAAGCGTTCTGGTTTCCGCTTTTCGGGTCCCCAAGCGGAAGCCCAATCTGCTTAAAAAGCTGTTACCTGTGGAAACTTGCAGACCTCATAGATTATAATGGAGTCTGCCTGAAAAATGTAGAGAGAAAAGTCTTGATTGCAGGACATTTCTTTCCACATTTTTCAAGCAGAACGGGGGACGGAATCCCCGAATGGTAACCCAATGCAGGTGTGATAGTAGCCTTACTTTTATTTAGTCCATTGTGGTATTTCGTTAGGTAAGAATACTGCTGAACTATTTTTTTCTAGTAAATGACAGGAATTCCAACAGCGGCTCCCATGTAAATAAGCCTTACTCATCCTTTATTTACCCATCCGTGCTCCAATGCTTACTGTAGGTTGTATTTTATTAGCTTGCAGTAGTCTTTCAGTAGCACCTGAGCCTGGACTCTAAATGACTCACACTAGTGTCACAACTGACACAAAACAAGTCCATGGAAATAATTCTATCCCTTTTTACAAGTTGAAGAACTAGAAACATTGTACTTTTCTCGTGAATATAACATGTTTAGTTTTGTAGACAATTAAAATAGAAACATGTAATTAAAATATTTGCAGAGTTGTAAAGATTTTCTCTAACCAGCTCAACCAGCTTAGTGGTGACAGTCTTTTGTCTTGATCGGTTACTAATGGTTATGACCATGAATGCAGGAACTTTCTATGTTCTAGAACTTGTCAGAAACCCAGCCATGATTTCCTGGATGGGTTGTCAGACAGGTATACTACTTGTATGAGAAGATATCCCGACTACAATAAGGAAATCATGGCTGAGTTTCTTATCATAGTACAGTGTTAGTGAACCTATGACACTTATGTCACAGGTGGCACGCCAAGACATTTTGGGTGACACGAATCGACAGCTACTTATTGTGTTGCAATAAGCAGCTGCCAATACTTTTCACTCACCTATCAATGCTCCTGTCCTGGCCGCCGTCCGCTGCCTTCTCTAGGCGGTGCTACTGACATCATGACGCTGAAGAATGCCGGGACGCTACGTACAGCGTCCTGGCCTTCTTCAGCCTCGGAAATAGCGCACCCTGGAGGCGGCAGCAGAGGGCGGCCAGGACTGGAGTGTTGATAGGTTAGTGAAAAGTATCGGCCACTACTGTGTGGTGGCGGGGGTTAACAGGGGGTCATATACTTTGTGCAGGGGGTATGAAAGGTGTAAAACTGTGTGGGGGCCATAAATAGGGGTGTTTAACTCTTTAATTGTCTAGAATTTTAGAAAATGGTTATACCTGTATGTGAACACTAAAGCTGCCATCAATGTTTTTTCCTGGAAAATTCCTTTTAAAGAGAGTCTGTCACCAGAACCCAGCATATTACCCATATAGATAGGTTAGGTCACCTGAATCAGACACTGTTTTCCCTTTGTGAATATGTGCCCTCGTTGTCCAGATATTGCTGTTTTTGTCAGTGTGCAATATGAGCTATTTGGAGCAATGAGGGCCTTCTAGCCTACTTATAGCAATGCCCTTGTTGCTTCAAAAAGCTTATATATATATATATATATATATATATATATATATATATATATATACATATATACAGTGGGTATGGAAAATATTCAGTCCCCTTTTAAATTTTTCACTGTTTGTTTCATTGCAACCATTTGCTAAAAGCAAAAAAGTTAATCTTATTTCTCATTAATATACACTCAGCACCCCATCTTGAAAGAAAAAAAAACAGAAATGTAGATATTTTTGCTAATTTATTAAAAAAGAAAAACTGAAATATCACATGATCATAAGTATTCAGCCCCTTTGCTCAGTATTGAGTAGAAGCACCCTTTTGAGCTAGTACAGCCATGAGTCTTCTTGGGAATGATGCAACAAGTTTTTCACATCTGGATTTGGGGATCCTCTGCCATTCTTCCTTGCAGATCCTCTCCAGTTCCGTCAGGTTGGATGGTGAATGTTGGTGGACAGCCATTTTCAGGTCTCTCCAGAGATGCTCAATTGGGTTGAGGTCAGGGCTCTGGCTGGGCCAGTCAAGAATGGTCACAGAGTTGTTCCGAAGCCACTCCTTTGTTATTTTAGCTGTGTGCTTAGGGTCATTGTCTTGTTGGAAGGTGAACCTTCGGCCCAGTCTGAGGTCCAGAGCAAGTCCAATCAGTTTCATTAAACACAGCTGGACTCCAATGAAGGAGTAAACCATCTCAAGGAGGATCAGAAGGAAATGGACAGCATGTCAGTTAAATATGAGTGTCACAGCAAAGGGTCTGAATACTTATGACCATGTGATATTTCAGTTTTTCTTTTTTAATAAATTTGCAAAAATATCTACATTTCTGTTTTTTTTTTCTGTCAAGATGGGGTGCTGAGTGTACATTAATGAGAAATAAAATGAACTTTTTTGCTTTTAGCAAATGGCTGCAATGAAACAAAGAGTGAAAAATTTAATGGGGTGTGAATACTTTCCGTACCCACTGTATATCTTGGCAATGGAGGCAATGATTTACAAGGGGAAAACGCTGTTTGATTCATGTCCCTAACCTATATATTTTAATATGTTGGGTTCTGGTGTCACTCACTTTAAGTTCTTGTTCTAAAATGTTTCATAAACATGTAGTTCAACTTCAGATGTGCTGTTTTAGGTTAATTGTACCTAATGCCCAATCTTGATAGCCGTATGTATGTGGATTTTTTTAGGACAGGTGTCTGTCCCTATAATACTGAATGAATGCGCTCTGTTGTATACTTGGAGTATATATTGGAGTTATGATCTATATCTCTTTTATAGCTCTGGAGCTGGAAACGTAGCTGACCGGGTTTTAGCTCAGCTTTTAACGGAAATGGATGGAATAGAACAACTGAAAGATGTGGTGATACTGGCGGCTACAAATCGTCCTGATTTAATAGATAAGGTAAGACTAGATTTTACTATTGGATTCTCCAACATTTTGCAATACTGTACATCTATTCATGTATGCCTACATTACACTGTACTTCCCTAGCTTCAAATGCTATTTGAACATGGCATAAATGAAGTTTGACACCAGGGTTAGATCTATATGACAAGCAGGAAGCGCTGACACTTGGCACCAGGTTCAGCATTATATAGCAGGCTCACGACACTTCAGCCAATACTGTAGAAAACTTTGCATTAGCACATTACTATTGCCACTTGTTCTTCAAAAAAGCACTGTGGTAAATTTGCGGTGACAAGTCCTCTGTGGACTTTCTGCTTTCATTATACCTATAGGGAAACCGCCAGCATTTCTGTAAGTATAATTGACATGCTGTGATTTCCAAAACTGCAATGGTTTTGGAAATCGCAGCATTTCCGCTGCACATATTTTTCTACAGTGTGTGGATGGGATTTTCTAGAATCCCTTCCACTTAGCATTGACTGTTTACACCACCTGGAGCCCTGGCTTCAGGTAAGTTCACAAGGAGTTTTTTGCGGGTAGATTTTGAGGCAGAATCCGCCTAAAAAAAAAAAGCCTCCCAACTCTCTCATTCATCATTTCAGTGGTCTTTTGCAGTGTTTTTTAGCTCGCTACCATTCTTTTTTTCTGCTTTCCATTTATTTCAATGGGGTTTGCAAGGCAGAATCTGCCTGAGGGATAGATTATGACACTTTTTTATGACTCCCATTGAAGTGAATGAGAGAGTTGGGAGGCATTTTGTGAGGCAGACTCCCTTACTATCCTTTTCAACTTAATTTATAATTCATGTATCCATGTGACATAGAACCTTAACCTTTTTCTGACATCTGTCGTACAATTACGGTGGACGTTGGGTCTTTAAACATGGCAGCAGTATCCGTGATCAGAGCTCGCACTGATTTCGGGCATTAACCTTACAAATGCTTTGGTCAAATGTGACTAGGGCTAATGCCCCAGGTTGCAGCAAAATCTGCAACAAAAAAAGCAGCGTTTCTGCAATGTGGGGCCTCAGCCTAAGGCATCTTTTTACAGGCACCACTATGTTAACAATCACCGTCCCTCAGTACGAAATCCAGGGGTAGCAAACAATTACTATCATTACTACGACAGCTGGGAGTCTATTAAAGGCTCATAGGCTTTTTATCAATGTAGTTCTATTACAGGCTGCACTAGGGGGTTCTAAAAATAAGTTAAGGGAAAAAAAAATTTTTTATATACAGTACAGACCAAAAGTTTGGACACATCTTCTCATTCCAAGAGTTTTCTGTATTTTCATGACTATAAAAATTGTAGAATTATATACTTAACAAAAAATGTGAAACATCCCACTTATTAAACCTGACAGGGCACACCTGTGAAGTGAAAATCATTTCAGGTGACTACCTCTTGAAGCTCATCAAGAGAATGCCAAGAGTGTGCAAAGCAGTAATCAAAGCAAAAGGTGGCTACTTTGAAGAACCTAGAATATAAGACATATTTTCAGTTGTTTCACATTTTTGTGTTAAGTATATAATTCCACATGTGTTAATTCATAGTTTTGATGCCTTCAGTGTGAATCTACAATTTTTATAGTCATGAAAATACAGAAAACTCTTGGAATGAGAAGGTGTGTCCAAACTTTTGGTCTGTACTGTGTATGTATATATATATATATATATATATATATAATTATTTTTTTTCCTTAACTTTTATTTAAAAGTTTAAATCACCCCCGTTTTCCTAGATTAGGTATAAAAAATAAATAAATAAAACACACATTAGGTACTTCTGCATCCAAAAATGCAAAATTCCAAACTTATAACAATAATTTTCCTATACGGGGAATGCTGTAGTGGGGGGGGGGAAATAAAAAGCCGAACCAACGCTTTTTTGCGATTTCGCCTACCAGAATAATTTGAACAAAAAGTGACCAAAATATCAGATATTCTCCAAAATTGTATAATTAAAAAATACATCTGGCTCACCAAAAAAGATGCCTTGTCCAGACCTGTATATGGAAAAATAAAAAGGTAACAGATGTCAGAATATGGTTAGTCCAAGACTTTTTTGTTTTCAGAGTTTTGGATTTTTTTAAGGTGTTAAAACCTAACAAAAACGATATAACTTTGGTATTGCTATAACTGTAACAACCTGCAAAAAACGGGTAACGTAATTTTGGCTGCCAAGTGAAAAAATAAAACCCATAAGAAAGTGGTGCGAACGCAGTTTAGTTCTAATTTCACTCCATTCTGAATTATTTCTCACTTCCCATTACATTGTATGGAATATTAAATGGTATCCATTATAATGTATAGTTTTTCCCACAAAAATTAAGCCCTCATATGGCTCCATGAACTTATACGGTGACTCCGCCAATTCTCATCTCATCTCATCTCATCCATTTTTCTGGATGCAGATGAGTTAAAACCGGGACATACATCCTGCCGTGTGGGACAGGACCTGGAATCTGGGACGTTTAGGAGCTATGTAAAAACCCTTGTTTTCATGAGAACAACTATAGTATGACTGCAATACCAGTCATCCTCTGTAAATAGTATATTGAGTGCCAAATCTAAAAAATGATTGATACTGTAGGGAATATGGGGAAATAGATCACTTTTTTCTAATCATTTTTTATTAGATTTTTTTATTCTGTTTGCTGGACATGATTATGGGGGCAGACATCTTGCCTGTGCTTTTCCTCTGTTCTGTTAACAGCATTTAAGGATATGCTTTGCAGCACAGTCATAGCATTAGGCAGCAGTAGTCTGGATCTAAATCATTGAAGTCTATGGAAGAGTTTTCTAGACATACTCTGTGCAGGGAGCAGGTAGATAATCTGTGACATTGTCAGTAGTGGATGTAATGATGGGTCACTATGGTATACCTATAGAGGTATTATGTTCTGTTTTAATGCTGCAAATAAAATCCCCTACAGAATTGGCCTAGTGGCCAGAATGAAAATTGCAGGATTGAGTAAGTTTTTAAAATATAGATAGTGATGTCGAAATTTTAAAAAATATGAATGTTTAACATAAAAACTTGGATAATACAGTAATACAATATATTCCAGTGTATTTTAGTGCAGAATCAGCCCCTAATTGTATGATAATGAGTACTTATGGTCATTTCAAGATCATGAAAGTTTTACTTTCCAAAACGTAAAATTGAAAATAAAGGAAATTGTATTTTAATGAAGAAATCACCATACCATGCCACCTTTTCCACTATGGCCGTAATACAGGAATTTGCCTGAAATAGCTCTTTGCTTTACTTTTCTCTGTATTCTTGATTCTTCCGTGGTCTACATGACTAAGGGATTAATTTCCAATGTCCAAACACAATAAAGATAAGAAGTGTCATAGGACATTGACTATCCCAATATGGGTCTTAGAGGGAGCTGAGAAATGGGATTACTTTGTCTCCTATTGAGCTGGATGTTAATCTCAGACACATTAGCAGGGATGCAAGCACAAGGCATAGAATAAAGACAGGATCTGCTGTCTGTGATGGCACCCTGGGACCCTTGACAGCCTTTCTCCACCTTATCACAGAGTGTAGAAAAGATGCATCCTCAAGTGTCCAATTTACATAAGAATCACAGGATGTGATTGGACAAATGAAGATGAATGAAAGGCAGTGATGTCAGCCAGGGCCATTGTCTGAAGATGGATGGGGGGCCTGAGTTCCATCAGGCTTCAGGGGCTTCCTCACAGCATAGAATAGAAGCAGAAAGGACACCAAAGCATAAAGGGGCTTTTTGAATGCCAGACAGATGGGAGTTTATATTTTCTTAGTAGCTGTCATTTGCTGTGATCTCGTAAAGGCTGGAGTGTCTTCTTTAAAATAAACATTTGCGTGACAGGATCATGAAAGATTTCTTGGTTACGTGAATAAAAGGGAGACAGAAAACACTTTCTTTTTCTGTTGCAGTCATGCTACTACTTCTTATTCAGGTGAATGCAAGGCACAGAAATGTGCTGTTAACCTTTCTACTATAATGAGAGTTTGAGGCAGCGCATTGAAAAGAAAATAGCCACTGTTTGGCTGAATTCACACATGTAGTTTTTGATATTTTTTTATTTTATTTTATTTTTTTAAATCTGGAAGTGGATAGGTATGAGATTAAAAGTATCAGTTTCTCCTTTAGTGCCAGGTGTCGAAGGAAAGAAGCATTGGGTATATTGGATTTCAATTTGTCAATGCTTTTGTACTTTTGTGATATAAGCTGTCACTAGAGATGACTGGCAGGGGCTTTTTTTCTCCTCTCCATATTCGCTCTGGGCCAAGCTAGCCATGCATGTGTATGGGAAATAATCACATAGCAGTTGACCAAATGAGTGTTTGACCCACAGTTATCTCATACTATATCCATGGCCAGCCTTATGGGAATAGCCACATGTAGAGGTTAATGGTGCAAAAAATGCAGCATGTGAAGGACACAATTCTGAAACCTGTTCCGAGAACTAAGTCTATAGATAAATCCTTTGAGTTACCATAACAAAAAGCTTAAGGCTGAAGCCCCATGTTGCGAAAACACAAGAAAAAAAAGCTGCGTTTTACAGTACCTGCAAAGTGAATGAGATCCCTACCACACATTGCAGAAAAAATCTGCAGCAGAAAATCGATTTGAAATTTTAAAATTGCAGCATGTCAATTATACCTGCAGAGATGGTGGCATTTTCTGTATAGGTATATAATAAGGGCAGAAAGTCTGCAGAGTAAAACTCTGCGAAAATACAATGCAAAACGCTGCAGAAAAAAAAGCAATACGTTTCCACTGCAGTTTTTTTACTGCATTTTGCTATGTGGGGCCTTTGCCTAAAGGTGTTGTGTACTTATCCTCTATAAAAAAGCAGTTAACCCAGGAAACATGCGGAGTGCGGAAACAGAGCGGAAACCACACGGACCCCATTGTAGTCTATGGGGTCCGCGGGTTTCCCAGGTAAACTGCTTTGTATGCATATAGGTTTCCCGAATGCAGATGTGAACCGGGCCTAAGAGACAAAGTGATCTCCTTCAACAAAAAGGAAAAAAATGTCACAAAATGACCACAAAAATGCATTTTGCAGTTTATGCAACATGTCTAAACAACATGCATTTTAACTGCACTACGAAGACTGGGTTCACATCTGCGTCTGGTATCCGTCCGCTTGCAAACAGTTTTAAGAGAAAAACTGTTTGGTACAAAAAAGATTCCAAATGGTTACACAGCGGATACCCAAATCGTGTTTTTTAATTTTTTTTTTAGACGGATTAGTCAATGGGTGTCCGTTCAAAAAAAAAAAAAACCTGACAGTTTCTGTCCATTTGTAATCTGTTTGTGTCTGTTTTTGACCAATCCTTTTTTTTTTCCCTCCCCCTTCTTCATTCTGAGCATGCGCAGAGGGAAAAGCGTATTGCAAAATGGACACAAACTGATTGTTATCAGTTTGTAATCCGTTTACCATTGACCTCAATGTTTAAAAAAATAAAAAAAAAACGGATTGGTTGCTGTCCGTCTGGAATAATTATTTTTAGTACGGAGACAAAGTCCTGCAAGTTCTACTTTGGTTTCCGCTCTTTTTGTGCGGAGAGAAGACGGAAATGGCACAAACTGATACATGCAGATTCCTTTTAAAACCCAATGAAATCAATGGGTTTTAATCTGGACCATTCAAAATCAGTTTTTTGAAGATTTCAAATACTGATTTCGAGTGGATTGACGAACGCAGAGGTGAACCCAGCCTAAGTAGAATTGTATCCTCTTTGTGCAGTGTAAAAAATTACATTGTATAAGCAATTGTCGCCTTCTGTGTCCATTAAAGTCCATTAAATAAATATCTTTTCTCTCTTTTTTTTTTTTTGCACATGATCCATTCAGATTTATGTGAAAAAGGAAACAGATTGCTTATCACATTTTTAAACATATATTTTAAGATTTTTTGATGGTGGTGTTTTTAATTTTCCATGTCATTATCTGTATTTTAATATATAAAATATCCTAAAAATCTTGCATTTCCATCTCTTCCACTAAGGGTGGGTTCACACTTGCGGTGGCACTCCGTCCACCGCGAATCCAACCTAAATGTCGGAAAACTGGATAGGGAAAGGTTTGTGACGCTTTTCTTAAAACCCCATTCACTTGAATGGGTTTTTAAAGCAATGCGCGTGTGCGCTTACACCCTGTGTGCTGTGAAGATGGTTTCGCAGCGCAGAGGGTGTAAGTGCACACCCACGCATTGCTTTAAAAACCCATTCAAGTAAAGGGGTTTTAAGCAAAGCATCGCAAACCTTTCCCCTATCCAGTGCCTATACAGTTTTCCAACATTTAGGTCAGATGTGAATCCACCCTAAGCCTAAAATAGTTTGACTTGCTATCTCCTGTAGACAGACCATGGGCTATATACACAGTGGCCTGGAGCAGACCCTATAGACGTCTATTGGAGAATTTGCTAGGCATTCTATGACTTCTGAAGAGGTCATTGCACAGAGGGGGGAGTAGATAAGCTGTGAAATTACCTATTGTGATTCTTTCTTATTTACATATACCTGATAGATAGATAGAGTATAAGTGTACTGATAAGTGAGAGGGCTGCTGGAAAGAAATCTACAGAAAACAGGAAGTGGCAGCATATTATAAGGCCTAGTGGCCTGGCGCAGAACTGCAGGATTTTTAGGAATTTTTCAAAATATAGATAATAGCATGGACAGTTTTTAAAAACCTCTCCAACAATTCTTTAAAAATATGTTTAACATAAAACTTGATTTAAAAAATAAGTCTTTTTCTGGCGACAGCTGATGAGTCATAGTTAGGACAGTGGCCGAACTGAGTGATGACAATCTCTGTACGTTGCTGCGGGATATGTTGGAGCAATATAAAATAATGTAATACATAAAATTGATTTGCGGTTAACAGACTTTTAACGAGACCTGTCATGTCCTCTGACCTCTTGAGTTGCAAATATCCATGGACTGGTACCACTCTGCTAAACCCCTGCTGAGTGGTACCATTTAAAATGAAAAAAGTTACAATCAAATAAATTGTTTTTTTTTTTTTTTTCGATTGTCTATGTAAAATGGTCAACCTTCTAACATCCGTTTGTATACTTTTTTAAAATATTTGTTAAACGAATGATAGAAATCTGATGTGAACATAGTCTTATCCTGATTTTATCAAAAAAAGCTAACGTTTATTAGTCAATGGCCAGTGCTCCAAGTTATCTTTTAAAATGATTATCCAAATTCAGAATTTTTAAATGATCACTATTTTTTTTTTTGTTTTACATCTGGCTAAGTATGAATGCCTTTTATCTTTCTTTGTATTTATGATAGACATAACACAACATTATATTCAGTCTGTTTTTCTGTTACTTAGGGGGCGTTCACACTACCGTTGTTGACCGTCAGTAGTGTCTGTTGCTATTGTCTGTTACAAGAGTTTAGCATCGGACACTAGCTGAACCATGAGAAATCCATTATAATTTCCATTCATTTCAGTGGGTTTTTATATTGTGTCCGTTTGAGTCCGTTTACGTCAAAGCCATCAGAAGTCCGTTTTTGTTTCGCGGACAAAAAATCCTACATGCAGGTCTTTTTGTCCTTTTGAAAAAAACGTATTCTTGACGGACAGCAAGTGTCCGTTATTTTTTTAACATTGAAGTCTACTATGGGTAACGGGCTTATAACGGGCAGTAACTGATAGCCATCAGTTACTGTCCGTTATTTTATGTCCGTTTTTTTTCCTGCGCATGCTCAGAAAGGAGAAACAAGCACAAAAAAAAAAAAACGGACAGTGTAAAAAAACGGACACTAACTGATGCTAATGTGTCCGTTTTTTTTTAACTGAACCATTAATTGGATCAGTTAAAAAAACGGACACATTGACATCAGTTAGTGTTCGTTATGATAGGTGTCCGTTTTTTTTTTTTTTAACGGACACCTTCATAACGGACTCCAACGGTAGTGTGAACCCTGCCTTACATTTTGCAGTTTCTTATATAACTTTATATTGTATCCGTTACAAAAGTGTAATGCTTTTCTGGAAACAGATCTTATGTAATTGCTTATAGTGTTGTATTCTGCTGTCACGAACTCCACAAGTACTCTATTAAAGGTCTCATTCAGATATCTCATGACAGCCGTAGTAAATACTCAAGTCACTGCCTGCCTGCTGACAGTAGGTGGCATTTCTGGCTGCTTGCCATGCCTTTTGTAACTGCATAAGGCCTGGTTCACATCTGCGTTCGGGTTTCTGTTCGGGGGGTCTGCTTGGGGACCCCCCCAAACGGAAACCTAATCTACACCAAAAAAGTGGTTACCTTAGGAAACCTGCGGACCCCATAGACTATAATGGGGTCCATGTGGCTTCCGCTCGGTTTCCGCCCGAAAAGGGTGGAAAAATGCGGAGAGAAGTCCTACTTGCAGCGCTTTTCTCTCCACATTTTTCATGCAGAGAGGGGAACGGAATCCCCGAACATAGTGCAAACGCAGGTGTGAACCCAGCGTAAGTCAGGGAGCAATCCTTATTGCTGTGAACACTTGAACATAACCAGCATCATATCTCAGTGAAGAGATTTTTAGCTTCCACAAAATGGTCATCTAATTATTTTCTAGTTTTAGGGATCTGATATGTATTCTTTGCAAAGCAATATGTGTGACATAACTGAAGATATGAATGAATAATAATGCCTATTCCTTTGAAAAGATTTTTGAGGCTACTTTTTGTTTGATATGTTGATTCTTAGAAGCCCTTATTTTATTAGTCAAGGAAAAGAAAACACAAGCGATTTCTTACTTCTTTCTTCTTCCTTCATCATGCCCCAAGTACATGCACAAAATAGCTATACCTAGTGGCGTAACTAAAGTCTTGTGGGCCCCAGTGCAAACTTTTGTCTGGGACCCCCTCCCTACAACTAATTCTTGATAGTGACGTTTACAGTTGCTGCAGCAGTATCTCAGATACTTGAAAGGGATACAACTTTAGTACCCACAGCTGTAGTTATCAAGAATACAGTGAGTGAGCAGCGCAGCACCCGGCATGTAAACAATGCTGGAAGCTGCGTGCTGTGGGAAACAGCTGATCTGCAAGGTCCTAAGAGTAAGAGAACTGTGAAATCACTGGGGGTCCAAAACCCAGGGCCCCTGCTGATCAACTGTTTGACGATACTGTGGTGCTTTTGCAAGCGCCATGACTCCTTCACTATTATAATCGCCCTGCAATGTTATTACAGCCTGTAGTAATAGTGAACTTATACTATAAAACAGATGGAGTGTGATGTGAATAGTGATGGGACCCCTCACAGTATAATATGCTCCACAGTGGCCCCCAGACGATATAATATGCTCCACAGTGGCCCCCACATGGTATAATATGCTCCACAGTGGCCCCCACACGGTATAATATGCTCCACAGTGGCCCCACACGGTATAATATGCTCCACAGTGGCCCCATGCAGTATAAAGTGCTCCCAAGAGCCCCCCTAGAGCTGCTTTAGGTGAACCCCATGAAATTTGATGAATATTCGTGCTATTATACTCTGGGGGTCTCCAGAGGGACCGAGAAGCAGAGACTGTTGGGGAAAAACTTGGGCAGCATTGGAACAGGAGCTGCGAGGAATAAGTGAAGTGAATATAATTTTATTTTAATTTTGTAGCTGTAAAAAAAAAAATCAAAAAAATCAATATTATGCAAAGACTCAATATTTACAGTGTTGACCCTTAATTTTTAAGACTTCGGTAATTCGCCCTGGCATGCCAGATCTCAGTTTCGGGGTCAAATCCTGCCCGATGACGACCTTTTCTTGCCTAATTAGTGCTTGGAGTATATCACAATTTCTTTGTTTTTGTTTGTCCATCTACTTTTTGAAGATTGTCAATAGGTTCTCAAAGGGTAAAAGCATTGTTCATCACCAAATAGCCTCTGAATCACTGAGAGAAGGTGCTCTTGGGTGATGATTAGATAACGGCAAGTGCCAGGACTGTCTTCTAAAGAAGATTTAGCTAGGATTCAGTCTGTCCTTGTGTTTTTCTTTGAGAGAAGTGGCTTCATCTCACTGTGTGTGCTGATGCAATGACATCTGACTGCTGCTATTTCTGAGCAAGCTCTGCAAGCAGTGTTGAACTGCTGCTGTTGATGACTTCTCTTTAGGATGATGACTTCTCTTTTGTATTTTTTTTACTGGGCTACAAATGGCAACTAAAATGGTCACAAATTTATCCAAAACTATGATTTTATCCTTAAATGTTTAGACTTGGGAGTCAAGAACCAATCAGCCTGGAACCCTGATTATTGAGACACAGATTCAAAACATCCATGTCTCTGCAGCTGCCCCTAGAGGGGGCTTAGTTGCCTACTGCATAATGTTATTATTGAGCAATAATATGACAATGCCGTATCCTCCTTCTATTGGTAGCTATAGGTAGCAAAAACTTATGTTTTCTGGTCAGTCAATCTGTCAACAGTTGGGTGTAAACATTGAGTTGATCAGTCCCCAGGATCTTGGCTCCGAGGCTTTTTTAACCTTTGAAGTTTTAACTGTTGTCAGAGAGAGTCTGTCCCTGCTAAATTGTCTTGTCAGTATATACAGATGTAGCAGTTGCCAGGAGAAGGGGGCGGGTATCACTTCAAATAGCTTTAACTGCATCCCCCTATGACATGTATATGATTACACTCCTATAGAGGACCTGCCATCACTCTGTACATATCTATTTTAATAAATAGTAATAAAACAAGCCTGAGACATGTGTTCTTAGAACTCTGTATTTTGTCATTTCTCTGTTAGTCCTCAGCCTCCTCATGTTTATGGAATAGACTGAAATCCCTTTCTCAAGCCTGAGGTGTCTCTGTAATATGGCTCTAACACTGGACCCATTCTTGCCACAGTACACATTTTCCAACATGATTCTTGATTCTGTGCATTGCCACCTAGGCTACAATGGATTCTGTATGTACAGAACTATTCTCCCCTAGTAATTGAAATATATATATATACAGTCATGGCCAAAAGTTTTGAGAATGACACAAATATTATATTTTCACATGATCTGCTGCCCTCTGGTTTTTATGTGTGTTTGTCAGATGTTTTTATCACATACAGAAATATAATTGCATTCATATTATGAGTAACAGAAGCTTATATTGACAGTTAGAATGAGTTAATGCAGCAAGTCAATATTTGCAGTGTTGACCCTTCTTCTTCAGGACCTCTGCAATTCTCCCTGGCATGCTCTCAATCAACTTCTGGACCAAATCCTGACTGATAGCAGTCCATTCTTGCAGAATCAATGCTTTAATTTTGTCTGAATTTGTTGGTTTTTGTTTGTCCACCCGTCTCTTGATGATTGACCACAAATTCTCAATGGGATTAAGATCTGGGGAGTTTCGAGGCCATGGACCCAAAATCTCTATGTTTTGTTCCCTGAGCCATTTAGTTATCACCTTTGCTTTATGGCAAGGTGCTCCATCATGCCATCATGCTGGAAAAGGCATTGTTGAGCGCCAAACTGCTCTTGGACGGTTGGGAGAAGTTGCTCTTGGAGGACATTCTGGTACCATTCTTTATTCATGGCTGTGTTTTTAGGCAAGACTGTGAGAGAGCCGATTCCCTTGGCTGAGAAGCAACCCCACACATGAATGGTTTCAGGATGCTTTACAGTTGGCATGAGACAAGACTGGTGGTAGCGCTCACCTCTTCTTCTCCGAATAAGCTGTTTTCCAGATGTTCCAAACAATCGAAAAGGGGATTCATCAGAGAAAATGACTTTACCCCAGTCCTCAGCAGTCCACTCCCTGTACCTTTTGCAGAATATCAGTCTGTCCCTGATGTTTTTTCTGGAGAGAAGTGGCTTCTTTGCTGCCCTCCTTGAGACCAGGCCTTGCTCCAAGAGTCTCCGCCTCACAGTGCGTGCAGATGCACTCACACCTGCCTGCTGCCATTCCTCAGCAAGCTCTGCACTGCTGGTAGCCCGATCCCGCAGCTGAAACACTTTTAAGAGACGGTCCTTCCGCTTGCTGGTCTTTCTTGGGCGCCCTGGAGCCTTTTTGGCACCAATGGAACCTCTCTCCTTGAAGTTCTTGATGATGCGATAGATTGTTGACTGAGGTGCAATCTTTCTAGCTGCAATACTCTTCCCAGTTAGGCCATTTTTGTGCAGTGCAATGATGACTGCACGTGTTTCTTTAGAGATAACCATGGTTAACAGAAGAGAAACAATGATGGCAAGCACCAGCCTCCTTTTAAAGTGTCCAGTGGTGTCATTCTTACTTAATCATGACAGATTGATCTCCAGCCCTGTCCTCATCAACACCCACACCTGTGTTAATGGAGCAATCACTGAAACGATGTTAGGTGGTCCTTTTAAGGCAGGGCTGCAATGATGTTGAAATGTGTTTTGGGGGATAAAGTTCATTTTCTAGGCAAATATTGACTTTGCAAGTAATTGCTGTTAAGCTGATCACTCTTTATAACATTCTGGAGTATATGCAAATTGCCATTAGAAAAACTGAAGCAGTAGACTTTGTAAAAATTAATATTTGTATCATTCTCAAAACTTTTGGCCATGACTGTATATATATATATATATATATATATATATATATATATATATATATTTTTTTTTTTTTTTTTTTACTTATATTGCGGCAATATATATGCCAGTATTTAATAAATCATAGGGTTCATGTACAAACAGAATCAGACTTTCCAGAATTATAAATTAATCAATATATCAAACAATTTGATCTAGACCCCTTTCCACAAGAGGTTAACCCCTTGAGGACACACAGATTTTCTGTTTTTGTTTTTTAATACCTGTCTTCCTAAATCTATGATTTTTTTTTATTTGTTTTTGCACGAGGGCTTACTTTTTGTGGGACAAATTCTACTTCATAATGGCACCATTTAATATTCTGTACAATGCACTGGGAAGCTAGAAAAATCAGAATAGGTTTCATTTTACAGGTTTCATTTTACCATTTTTCAATGTATGGAGCTGTGTATGATGTCTTTAACGAGGGGTAATATATAATTTTTATTGCTACCATTTTGGGGAATGTATGATGTTTTGATCATTTTATTTATTTCATTTTTATTTTGGTAGGCGGACCAGTGAAAAAAAAATTTAATTTCATATAATTTTGATTCTTTTTTTCCACTATGGCGTTCACTATATGAGATGAGATATTTTTATATTTTAATAGTTCTGGCATTTTCGGACTTACTTGATTTAATTTTTGTTTTTTATATTTATATGTGACCTAGGGAATATGGGGTGATTTGAATTTTATATTTCTAAATTTATTTTATTTTAGTACTTTTAAAAAAATTTTCATTGTTTTTAGATTAGAAACTGCAATTTTAGATAATTTATATCATGGACTGCAGTACTGTTGTATGTACTATATTGTATTGCAGTCTATGGAAAAATCCCTGTTTAACTCCGCAGGCAAGCCTCAATGCTTATATTACTATGACCAGCCTGGGAGCCTTCAGGAGGCTACTGGTTGCCATGTTAACAGAACAGCTCCTTTGATCTTCCAGTGGAAAAGCCATTCCAATGTTGAGGATAAAAAGTAAAGTGAACCTAACCACTCAGATGCCGTGGTCACAACTGACCATAGCACCTGAGTACGTAAAAGGGTTTTCTGGCCCCAAATCGAATTTTCATACTAATGACCTATTCACAGGATAGGACATCAGTTTGTGATCTGTTAGGGTCTGACACCTGAACTCCACAGAAATCATCTGTTCTAGCAGCCTCCAGGTGCAGGAAGCTGCTAGTGGATGGGATGGCCCGTGCAGTGCTGCTCCTAGTCAAGAAATAGGAGCCACACAGGCCCCATCCACTGCCTAACAGAGGTTCTAGTGTACTGCAGCACCACTCATATTACTTGAATAGTAGTGGAGTTGCACTCACCACCTGTCTACTAGCGGCTAACAGCACCCATAGGTTGCTGGAACAGCTGATCTGTGTGAGGTCCAGGTGTCAGACCTCAACAGATCTCATACTGATGACCTCTTCTGTGAAGAGGTCATTAGTATGAAAATTTGATTTGCGTCCGGAAAAAACGCCTTTAAATGCCTATGATCAGTGTCCTCTCTGATCACTGGCACTGATCACGGGAACAGGCCTCAATTTATTTTCTGTGAAATTCAACAGGAATACACCTCTGTGTTCCTCCTACAGAGGAGCAGTAGCGGCCTATGCAGCCTCTATCTAAAACAAAGCTGCACTATGTGTGCATGAGCACTAAACTAGGAATTGTATTTTAGAGAAGTATATAGTTGGATCCTCCATTAACTTGTCTTGAGTCATCTTATTATAGAAACATTTTCTATGGGTGAAAGTAATTTTGAGGGACTATAAGAGTTGGGTATGTGTCCATACCAACAGTTGTATTACTGTCCCTGGAATTCCTGTGTGATGGAACATATACTGGTTTTGTCTGTTTATTTCCATATCCCTTTCATCGGGGGCCTGACTTACTTCTTACAGTGCTGCAGAAAACATAGGGCTTTTCCTGAAGTGCAGCTCATAAATATTTCCCAGGTGTTCAACAGCCTTTTTTTTTAACTGCTTGATTGTCAGAACTTTGAAGAAGTGCAGTAAATCAAGGGCCCCCCCTACAGGCCCAGGTATCATAAAACCGGGTGCTGACAGCCCAAGTACACTGCCACTTTTTGGGAGAAGATTTATTGCAGACAGAGGAGAGCCTGCCTTTTTAAGATCTGCCCATTTTGGAAATGCTTCTGCTTCATTAGAGGGAAATGGAAGGCAAAATTATAAGCTGCGTTTATATGAAAGAACACTTTGTAATATATACAAGTAATATATATTTTGTTTTCAATGCATACCAGAAAAGGGAAGTGTTACGTGTTGGAAATGGTTACGTAAATGTGGAATCAATGTCAGGTAGTTGTATATATTCTACAGTGATTATTGGCCGGTGTATCATTTAGAATGACCTGTTTATGGAGTTGGTATCTTAAGATCTTCTGTGTAATAAGCAACCATACAGTAATGACTACTGACTATTGGAAGCTTTTCACACAGGCGATGACGGTCTGTGATTAGTTGGGTAAAATTATCATTTGTTAAATCTTACCCATTGAATGTTCACTATGGTTGAAATCATCCATTTATATCAACTGTAATCCATTGTGTATGGACACATTAAGAGAAGAATAGGAGGTAAGAGCAGGTGATCGGAAACATTTCATTCTGGGGATTATTCTGACTACACTGAGGACAATGCTAATAGCAACCAGCATCATGTATTGAAAATTGAATGAACATTTTGAGAAAAATTGCTCCAGACCTTTAACCCATATTTTACAGAGACAATAAACTGAATGAAGTATTTCTAGATGTTTCTCATCATCAAACACCACCCACATACCAAACTCCACAGCAGGACTTTAATGTAGTATACAGTGGCTATGGAAAGTATTCAGACCCCTTTAAATTTTTCCCTCTTTTTTTCATTGCAGCCATTTGCTAAAAGCAAAAAAGTTCATTTTATTTCTCATTAATGTACACTCAGCACCCCATCTTGACAGGAAAAAAACAGAAATGTAGATATTTTTGCAAATTTATTAAAAACTGAAATATCACATGGTCATAAGTATTCAGACCCTTTGCTCAGTATTCGGTAGAAGTACCCTTTTGAGCTAGTACAGCCATGAGTCTTCTTGGGAATGATGCAACAAGTTTTTCACATCTGTATTTGGGGATCCTCTGCCATTCTTCCTTGCAGATCCTCTCCAGTTCCATCAGGTTGGATGGTGAACGTTGGTGGACAGCCATTTTCAGGTCTTTCCAAAAATGCTGTATTGAGTTGAGGTCAGGGCTCTGGCTGGGCCAGTCAAGAATGGTCACGGAGTTGTTCCAAAGCCACTCCTTTGTTATTTTAGCTGTGTGCTTAGGGTCAATTGTCTTGTTGGAAGGTGAACCTTCGGCCCAGTCTGAGGTCCAGAGCACACTGAAAGAGGTTTACTTCCAGGATATCTCTGTACTTGGCCGCATTCATCTTTTCTTCAATTGAAACCAGTTGTCCTGTCCCTGCAGCTGAAAAACACCCCTATAGCATGATGCTGCCACCAACATGTTTCACTGTTGGGATTGTATTGAACAGGTGATGAACAGTGCCTGGTTTTCTCCACATATAGCGCTTAGAATTAACGCCAAAAAGTTCAATCTTCGTTTCATCAGACCAGAGAATCTTATTTCTCATAGTCTGGGAGTCCTTCATGTGTTTTTTGGCAAACTCTATGCAGGCTTTCATATGTCTTGCACTGAGGAGGACTGGTGGAGGGCTGCAGTGATAGTTGACTTTGTGGAACTTTCTCCCATCTCCCTACTGCATCTCCGGAGCTCAGCCACAGTGATCTTTGGGTTCTTCTTTACCTCTCTCACCAAGGCTCTTCTCCCACGATTGCTCAGTTTGGCAGGACAGCCAATTCTAGGAAGAGTTCTGATCGTCCCAAACTTCTTCCATTTAAGGATTATGGAGGCCACTGTGCTCTTAGGAACCTTGAGTGCTGCAGAAATTCTTTTGTAACCTTGGCCAGATCTGTGCCTTGCCACAATTCTGTCTCTGAGCTCCTTGGGCAGTTCCTTTGACCTCATGATTCTCATTTGCTCTGACATGAACTGTGAGCTGTGAGGTCTTATATAGACAGGTGTGTGCCTTTCCTAATCAAGTCCAATCAGTTTAATTAAACGCAGCTGGACACCAATGAAGGAGTAGAACCATCTCAAGGAGGATCAGAAGGAAATGGACAGCATGTGAGTTAAATATGAGTGTCACAGCAAAGGGTCTGAATACTTATGACCATGTGATATTTCAGTTTTTCTTTTTTTAATAAATTTGCAAAAATATCTACATTTCTGTTTTTTTTTCTGTCAAGATGGGGTGCTGAGTGTACACTAATGAGAAATGAAATAAACTCTTTTGCTTTTAGCAAATGGCCGCAATGAAACAAAGAGTTAAAAATTTAAAGGGGTCTGAATACTTTCTGTACCCACTGTACATTATACTGTGAAAAAAGGGCCAATGAAGAAATCTATATTGGGAAAACTAAATAAAACCTATAGTCCGGGTTGAATTTACACAGGCACACAATAAAATGACAGCTGGATACACTCTTGGGAAAACACTTCTCTGGGCCAGAATACAGTTTGACAGACTTGAAAGTCCTGATACTAATGGGTCATTTCAGCAATGATGGAGAGAGAGAAAATTTGTGAATTCAACTCATGATGATAATTTGGACATTGACAGAAGGACTCAATATAACACCTGACTTTATGAGCCCTTACATGGACACCCTTCACACCCCCATCAGGCTGACTCTAGACCCCCTTAAAGAGTATGTCCAGGCAATTTTTATATAGGCCAGGGGGAGGTGAAAAGAAAAAAAAAAAAATCATCATACTCATCTGTCCTCAGTGCTCCGGTGTCCTCCCAGCGCGATCCAGTCCTGCTGATCCGGCGTCTTCTCAAAGTGAAACTGCTCGCCAGGTGTGACGTCACGGATCCCTTCTGTGGGATCAGCAGCCTCAGAAAGAGGTGATGTCACAGGTAATGACATTGCATGCCCTTTGCTGAGACCGCTGATTGGCCTCAGCGGTCACATGTGACTTCTGATGGTCAACAACACTGAACTGAGAAGACCGGAGCACCTGGGAAAGGGGAGTATAATTTTTATTTTTTTGTACTGCCCCCAGCCTATTTAAAGATTAAATTTAATGTCCATTTTTGCCTGGACAACCCTTTTAACTCCTAAGCCACCCTCACACCATAACCTAAATTTTATTGCCCTGCCTTATCTTATGTATCACTTTATGAATTGCCTTTATGTAACATCTTCCAAGTGTTGTACTGTATTCAGTCATTCAGCCAATAAAGGTATCATATCTATAGTTCTTTTTGGCTTTTTTGACACATGAATATCTAACATTGCATGACTATTTTTCCTATATTTCACAGCTAATGTATAGGCTTTTAAGATAAATGAACATGGTAAGTAAGTAAGAGGGGTACTTTGTCTCATTTAGGGATAGCCAGTACAGGGACATATTAGACCATGCAGGCCCTGCTAAGAATTTTGGGTAAGGAATATGCAATTGGTGGAAAAGAGCAATGAGCTCTATTGCCACCTTTTGGAAGGTAGCTCCCTATAGACTAATGCATGGTTTTAAAAGAATCCTCAGAGCATAATCTGGGAATAATAACCAAGCCAGAATAACTCCTCCAAAAGGAAGAGGAAACCATCCGCACACAGCTGTTTCAAGGTTGTTGCCTCTCATCATTGCAGAGCAGGGTACTGGCTGGCTGGGTGAGAGGTCTAGACGTGGATCAGAAGATAAATGAACATGTGAGAGAGGCCTGCTTTAAGATGAGAACATGCCAGTGAATCTGCTCTCCATGGGGGAGATTTATCAAGACTGGATTCCTGAGTAAAGATTTGTTAATTCATTAAGTTCCTGAATTAATTAGGAGCATCTCCAGCACTGCTTGGTGCGACCATACATTTGTGCTGTAATTTACAGCAGTTTCTGGGGTAAATTATAGTAAATATGTGGGGCTGTGGGAAGCCATGCCTCTGTCACATCCTTTTTTTTTTTTCCAAAAAGTGGCATGCAGGGGTGCAAAAATGGGTGTGCAGCAAAATTTGCAACTTTTATTATACACTTTATGCCAGAGTCTGGTGTGTAATGTTTTATATGTTCCCACTCATATCATTACGAATGCAGATGTATAGTAATATACAATAGGTAGATGTACCATTTTACTAAAAATTGGGTGAAATAAGAATTGTAATATTTGTTATTGTTTTAAGCCATCTTCTTATTAGACCATAAGACCATTGGCTAAAGCTTTGTTTACTTCATGCAATGTCCTTATTTCTTATTGCATATTATAAAAATATGTTTTTATGGAAAATGTTGAAAACATATTATACATGTTTGTTCAGATTGCTTTATTCCCATTACTCTTTAATTTCCTCGCATTGTGACTTGTTCTCTTGTTAAATTAAATCCAGGAACCATGAAAATACTTTCATTACCATTGGACTCTGAAATGTTGTGGAAACCATTATTAAAAGTATAAGGGGAATAATATCAGTACTAAAAAAGTGATAGTTAAAGCAGAAACTAAATGTACTTAAAATGACGCCCTGGTTTTTAGAGACACTTTATATAATAAAATGTTATTATTGGAATCATGTCCAAGTGTCAAGTAGTCCGAGAAAAAGTCTGCATGACTGCAGGGATAGCAAATTCCCCATTGCATCCCTTTGTGCGCCAAACAAGGCAGATTTCGTTCTATATATTGTATAATTTGTGAATGAACTGGTCGCAGAGGCTGTCTTCCTGCCAAACAGGATATTATGAATGACCTTTGTGAGAATTCGTCACACTGTGCCTGAACTACACTGCCAGTGCCTGTAGATCAGCTGCAGAATGTAGTTTCTCCACTGCCCTGCAGGCCTATCTTGCGCTTGGGGGTACGTAGGCCCACCAGAGGGAATAACTGTCAGTATTTCTTTGTTAACCAGAATTAATGCATTGAAGACATCCCTAAATGTAGTTTTCAAGGTGGGCTTATGTCCTGGTAAAATACCTACTGCTGTGTGTGGGGGAAGAGAAGAGACCAAAGCTGCATGGGATAAAAGTAGGCTGAACCAGCTGATCTCTAGTATAGGGAAACTTCCCGAATGTCTGTCAGAAGTAGATTTTATACTCCCACAGGTCATAAGCTGATGCTACAGTTGCGTGGTAGCATCTTAATCCACTCTCCGCGGTAATGAATAAACACACATGCACAGCAGAGTTGACTGAGAGGTTTTATGGCGGAGTCAGGAAAATCGCTTTCAACCACCCTCACATGTGTATGGTCCGCTTTTGCCCTGACATGTTTGTGCATGTTTTGCAATGAAAGATCTCTGACTTTTCTAGACAAAGTTACTGGGTCCCAATGAAAATGTGTATCCGGCCCCCCAACTATAATGCAATGTTTAGAGAACTGGTCTGCTAATATTGGGAGGAGACACCTTATGGGCCCTCTAAGGCTCCAGGGCCCAGGTACAACCTCATCTTCTGTGCCCTCTTATGTTACGCCCCTGCTTACTTCAGAAGTCAGTCAGCCCTACCTAGTGGTGCCAGTGTGACGTAGTATTTTTTTTTTTTAGCAATTGCAGTTATTTAGAACAGGAACACCCCTAAAAGGCTTTTCAGCTAATTTGCATATGAATGAAATCCTGATTTTTGTGAAAATGGACCTGCAATGCAGAATAAAAATCATTTTTAGAGAGGGTAGTAGCAGCCCTAAAAGATACTGTCAGTAGTTTGATATGGATTTTCCTGCAGACAGGTTCCCTTCAACCAATCACAGGAAAGATCCAACAAAACAAAAGCTTTTGGCTAATCTGCCCAAGCAGTGTATGATTTCAGCCTTTTGGCAGAAGTTTGGCTGGGTTCACATTGGGTTTGTTGTTTATGCTTAGTACAGGTGCATCTCAATAATTTAGAATATCTTTGAAACGTTTATTTATTTCAGTAATTAAATTAAAAAAGTGACCTCCTATATTTTCTAGATTCTTTACACACAGAGTGTTCTATTTCAAGTGTTTTATTTCTGTAAATGTTGATTATGGATTACAGGTAATGAAAACCCAAATCCAAGAAAATTTGAATATTGTAAATTCAGTGTGTCACCTGCCAAGGTTTCCTAAGCCTTTAAATGGTCCCTCAGTCTGGTTCAGTAGGACACACAATCATGGAAGACGCTGATTATGAATTTTATTACTGAATTACTGAAATGAATGAACGTTTCAAAGATATTCTAATTTATTGAGATGCACTTGTATGTACGCGGGGCAGCTCCTGACATACCGTTGTGTGTCTAATAATTAGCTGGACATCCTTTTGGTCCACATCTCTCCAGTATATGTCTATACCTGAAGAAAGAAATAGGATAGCCGACTACATAGGCATCTTTTTTGTGATTTTGCTGGAAAGAGGTATTTCTGGAGCCTAATGGAAACCTTTCACCTAGATGGATACTTCAGATGATGGACATCTGCATATCATTTTGTACGTTGCAGACAATGCCCTGGAGACTTGGAGCCAACAGACTGTGCTAAAAACAAACACTTGGGCTGGCCAAAAATAGTGATATTTCTAACTCCGAGAGAATTTCCTCCTCTTCTATTTTAGTCCCATATGTTGATAGAATCCATCGATTCAGGTTACTGATATCTGACCTTAAGTGAAGTATCATCTTATTGTCTAGCCTTCATCTAAGGTTCATGTCACCTCGTGGAATCTTCTTACATGTGAAAGCTTGCCTCAGTGAAAGCTAGTATTTCCAGTGTTTGTTGTGGTGAATGTCTCCTTGTTCATCACATAGGTCTCATCCCATTTATCAGATATGATAAGATGGACTTGTATCTTCTTTGTGTTTTGATTCCTTCCATTTTTAGGAGTTCTGCTTGTGGTCAATGAATGGATACTTTCTTGAATACACTCAGTGGTCAAAACTTGTTAGATATTTGACTGTATGACACCTTGCTATGAGCTGTATTTTTGTAAGCAACTTATTATTTTGACAGGTTTTCAGTTTCTCGATAGAAACAAGAATGTTTCTATTTTCTGATAGCATGCAGAGATCTTGAACACTGTGAAAGTATCTGAACATTTAGATCATTGTATTACTTCCTTCAATTCTTCACTAAATTGCAGGCCCTGATTGAAATCTTAAATCTTATCAAATAAAGTCAGCACGCACAACTTAAAGGGATCCTGTCACACAGAAAATGAAGTGCAATCTGCAAGTGGCATTTTATGGAGAACCTTAGCATATTTATAAGAAATTTTGTGGAACAAAATTTGGTATAAAGCTAATTTTGACATTTCTGTTATATCGGTGACTGCTTTCTTTGTATGCACAGTCATAGAGGGGAGGCTGTCAGTCACTGATAGGTCCGCCTCCTTGACTTTTCTAGGAAAGAAAGAAAAAGGTTTCAATGAATATACTGAATGAATATAGTTAAACTAAATCTTACCCCAAAATTTATACATCAATCTGCTCTATAACATGCTACCCACAGATTGCACTGTAGTTGACAGTTGTCATGTAACAGGTTCCCTTTAAATAAATGTGGAAGAGCAAGGAATGGACTAGAACATGGGCACATGCATTTATTTAAAGGGAAGGTACATTTGAGCATGAATTCATAAACATTCCGTTTAATTACTTAACATTTCCTATAAGATTTATTTCTAAATTGTCACTAACCCACTGAGTTTTTGAACGAAATGTGCATTGATGTGGAGGATTCGGAGAACTAAGAGTACTGGTAAATGACAGTGTTCATGTCTTTTTATAGTGCAATGTTCATTTATTCCAAGACCCCAAACCACATAAAACATTGCTGTGTATTCTACGAACCATAGTTACTGGGAAACCGTCCTGAAATAAAATGTTTCTGTAGTTTAGTGTTTTCTAGTAATTTTAGTAGTCTGTATTTTACACGTTCTGCCATTCTGGGATCAGTCTTTATGAAAACTTATGGTATATATTATGGCCTATCTACAGTACAAGGCCAATGATTCAGGATCGAGGCTAGAATAGGTGATATGTCTTATAATAAATACAACTACTTCGCAACTCCATGTTGAAGACCAGATAGAGATTTTATAGGCTTCCCTATAAAGAGTTCTCTTCTCTACAATTATAAGTGATCATTTAGATTCGGGGAGTTGTTGGATGGCAAAATAAAAAAAAAAACAGCCAAAAATAGTAACACTGGTCGCACATCCCCTTACAAAATTTACATTGTTGTTCAAAAAATGCTTTTACTCAAAAGAACCCAATGTTGCAACAAAATCACTTGCATTTATGGGTGGTGGCTGAAAAATTAGAAATCCTGACCTCCCCATCTATCCCCTCTGCTCTGATTCCCAGGCTTCTTCATGTAATACTGCAGACGTTTTACACTAGCACAATTCTACCGCCACTGTTCTTTCTATACAGAGTACTACTGCTGTCAATATACAGCAGGTGACAAAGCCTCTAACAATAACAACAGGCAGGAAGTCGAACGACCACAACCGTGCGTGCAACGCACGCCCTGCCCACCTGCTTCCATGAAGGCTGCCTTATCTTTGTGGCCCAGCCACTAGTGAGTGAATCTCTTTTGGGCTGCAACTGTCACACAGGCATCCACGATGGCCAAATTTACCATTTTTTTCCCCACCACTGTGAATCTGCTCATTCACTCCACCTGGCCCAGTACTTTTGTGATAGCATCTGGCAGTTTAACGCACCACTTAGAGAAATTGTGTGGGCATATTGAATGGCTGGCTTAGATATTGTACAGTCACAGTGCCAATCTCTGGCTCCTGGAACCACAACACTGGGGAAGATAAACCAATGGAACAAAAAGTCAGAATTCTGGTGTAACTTGCGCTAGAAAAGTGGAATATATGACTTAGACCTCATTTTCTAACTGCTTGGGACACTTTTTACAATTTCTGTGCTTTGTCTTACAAGTGGCTGGTGCTTATAAAAAGGGGGCAGATCTTAATATACAATGTTGTGTGCCAAAAACTAGAATTTTGGCACATTTTTTGTTGGAGACTAAGCGTGCTAGTGTATAACGCTAGACTAGACAATCTAAGGCCCCACGTTGCGGAAAAGCAGCTTTTTTTTTTGTTGCGGTTTTTTGAGCCAAAGCCAGGAGTGGATTGAGCAGAAGGTAGAAATATAAGAGCTTCCTTTTATATTTCCCATTCCCTTTTGTGGCCATTGTTGGCTTTGGCTCAAAAAACCACAACAAAATCTGCAACAAAAAAAAGCTGCGTTTTGTGGGGCCTTAGCCTAAAAGTGTGCTGGATTCTCAACAGCATTAGACATTTTGGAATACAGTCATATGAAAAAGTTTGGGCACCCCTATTAATCTTAATCATTTTTAGTTCTAAATATTTGGGTGTTTGCAACAGCCATTTCAATTTGATATATCTAATAACTGATGGACACAGTAATATTTCAGGATTGAAATGAGGTTTATTGTACTAACAGAAAATGTGCAATATGCATTAAACCAAAATTTGACCGGTGCAAAAGTATGGGCACCTCAACAGAAAAGTGACATTAATATTTAGTAGATCCTCCTTTTGCAAAAATAACAGCCTCTAGTCGCTTCCTGTAGCTTTTAATCAGTTCCTGGATCCTGGATGAAGGTATTTTTGACCATTCCTCTTTACAAAACAATTCCAGTTCAGTTAAGTTTGATGGTCGCCGAGCATGGACAGCCCGCTTCAAATTATCCCACAGATGTTCAATGATATTCAGGTCTGGGGACTGGGATGGCCATTCCAGAACATTGTAATTGTTCCTCTGCATGAATGCCTGAGTAGATTTGGAGCTGTGTTTTGGATCATTGTCTTGCTGAAATATCCATCCCCGGCGTAACTTCAAATTCGTCACTGATTCTTGTACATTATTCTCAAGAATCTGCTGATACTGAGTTGAATCCATGCGACCCTCAACTTTAACAAGATTCCCGGTGCCGGCATTGGCCCCACAGCCCCAAAGCATGATGGAACCTCCACCAAATTTTACAGTGGGTAGCAAGTGTTTTTCTTGGAATGCTGTGTTTTTTTGACGCCAAGCATAACGCCTTTTTGTATGACCAAACAACTCAATCTTTGTTTCATCAGTCCACAGGACCTTCTTCCAAAATGAAGCTGGCTTGTCCAAATGTGCTTTTGCATACCTCAGGCGACTCTGTTTGTGGCGTGCTTTCAGAAACGGTTTCTTTCGCATCACTCTCCCATACAGCTTCTCCTTGTGCAAAGTGTGCTGTATTGTTGACCGATGCACAGTGACACCATCTGCAGCAAGATGATGCTGCAGCTCTTTGGAGGTGGTCTGTGGATTGTCCTTGACTGTTCTCACCATTCTTCTTCTCTGCCTTTCTGATATTTTTCTTGGCCTGCCACTTCTGGGCTTAACAAGAACTGTCCCTGTGGTCTTCCATTTCCTTACTATGTTCCTCACAGTGGAAACTGACAGGTCAAATCTCTGAGACAACTTTTTGTATCCTTCCCCTGAACAATTATGTTGAACAATCTTTGTTTTCAGATCATTTGAGAGTTGTTTTGAGGAGCCCATGATGCCACTCTTCAGAGGAGATTCAAATAGGAGAACAACTTGCAATTGGCCACCTTAAATACCTTTTCTCATGATTGGATACACCTGGCTATGAAGTTCAAAGCTCAGTGAGGTTACAAAACCAATTTTGTGCTTTAGTAAGTCAGTAAAAAGTAGTTAGGAGTATTCAAATCAATAAAATGATAAGGGTACCCAAATTTTTGCACCGGTCAAATTTTGGTTTAATGCATATTGAACATTTTCTGTTAGTACAATAAACCTCATTTCAATCCTGAAATATTACTGTGTCCATCAGTTATTAGATATATCAAATTGAAATGGCTGTTGCAAACACCCAAATATTTAGAACTAAAAATGATTAAGATTAATAGGGGTGCCCAAACTTTTTCATATGACTGTATCTGATGTAGTTTAAAGAGGACCTTTCACGTCCTCATATATATGCTGTTTTACATACCTCTAGAAAGCCGACAGTACGCTGAATTCAGCGCACACCCGGCTTTCCCGGTATGTGCCCTGGGTCTGGAGATATCGGCGGTCGTAGTTTCACCATTCACCGTCAGGAGGGCGTTCCTGACAGTCTAGCTGCGCTGTGAGGAACGCCCTCCCTGACATTATTCCTCCATAGCACTGTACTGGGGGGGGGGGGCGTTCCTCATAGCTCATCGTCATCGCTGGGCTGTAAGGAACGCCCCCAATGACAGTACAGGGCTATGGGCGAGTACAGAGAGAGGGGGCATTCCTTACAGCCCAGTGATGACACTGAGCTGTGAGGAACGCCCCCCAGTACAATGCTATGGAGGAATAATGTCAGGGAGGGCGTTCCTCACAGCGCAGCTACACTGTCAGGAATGCCCTTCTGACGGTGAATGTGAAACTATGACCCCCGATATCTCCAGCCCCGGGGGCACTTGCCGGGAAAGCCGGCAGTGCGCTGCAGCGCACTGTCGGCTTTCTAGCGGTTTCTAAAACAGCATATACATGAGGACGTGAAAGGTCCTCTTTAAAACTGTCTAGTCTAAGTTTGTCCTATCTAAAGCTTAAAGAGGATCTTTCATGTCCTCAGAGATGGGCGGTATTATTTACTACTAGAAAGCTGACAGTGTGTGGAACTCGGTGCACTGTCAGCTTTGCCGGTATGCGCCTGGGTGCCTCTCCACTGTCAGAAGGGCAGGCCTTACAGTCTAGCGCAGTGATGACGAACCTATGACACGCATGTCAAAGGTGACACGCCAAGATATTTTGGGTGACACACATTGTCCGATCCAAGTGGCAGCCACATGGGCTTCCATGAGGCATCCTGAGGCTATGGCCTCAGGCGGCGCCTCATAGAATAAACTTGGGGGTGGCATTTTTTTTTAACCGGCAGCTGCGTTTTGTGTTATTGCAATAAGCAGCTACCAATAATTTTTACTCACCTGTCCATGCTCCTGTCCTGGCCGCCCTCCGCTTCCTTCTCTAGGCGGCGCTACACTTACGTCACAATGCTGAGGAATGCCGGGACACTGCATAGAGCGTCCCGGTGTTCTTCAGTGTTGGCTAAAGCACACTCTGGAGGCGGCAGCAGAGGGAGGCCAGGACTGGAGTGTGGACAGGTGAGTAAATATTATCGGTCGCTACTCTGTGTGGGGGTGGAGGGGGCAAAGGGGGTCATATACTGTGGGTGGGCTTTAAAAAAGGGGTCATAAACTATGTGGGGGCCATAAATAGGAGGATCATATGCTGTGTGGGGGGTAAAAAACGAGGTCATATACTGTGTGTGGGCCATAAAAAGGGGTCAGATACTATGTAGGGGTCATAAAAAGGGGCCAGATACTGTGTGTGGGCCATAAAAAGATGTGACACGGCACCTAAGTTAAGCTAGGTTTTTTACAAATTTTGACATTTTTGACATCGAGCTTTAAAGCTCAGCCATCACTGGCCTAGCGTCATCGCTGGGCTGTTAGGAACACCCCCCTGACATTTCTCTAATGGTATGTAAAACCGCACATCTCTGAGTACATGAAAGGTCTCCTCTTTGAACAGTATTAGTTTATCTGCCCCACTGTGTTTTGAGGCAGCAGTGCTGTGCTAATTTTTTTTTTTTTTTGCCTCTGGATAACTGCTTTAAGGCTGAGGCCCCACATTGCAGAAATGCAGCTTATTTTGTTGTAAATTTTTCTTAGTGCTTTTGAGCCAAAGCCAGGAGTGGATTGAGCAGAAGGTAAAAGTATAAGAGCTCCCTATATATTTCCGATTCCTTTTGTAGCTATTCTTGGCTTTGGCTGAAAAAAGGTGGCGTCCCGCAGCAAAAAAGTGCTGCAGGAAAAGCCGTGGTGGTTCGTCCCAAAGCACTTTGCACAGAAAGGTTGCAGAGGTTTCCTCTGCGGACTTTCTGCTTCAGTTATATCTATAGGGAAACCTCTGGCGCGTTTCCGTAGATATAATTGACATGCTGCAATTTGGCATTTCCGCACCTCATATTTTCTCGCATAGTGGGGATGGGATTTGCTGTGACTGTAAAATATCGCGGGTGGACGTGGGGCCCCAACCTAAAGGAGGATAATATAACCTAGTTTATCATTTGGCTCCCTTATGGTGTTTAGTTGATGAGGATGAGTATGTACAGTGCTATACATTTAAGGGGTTGTCCAGTTTCAGACCAATAGACAAATGTTATTGTTTGTATAAGTTGTGCAATTTTCCAATATACATTCTGTATCAATTCCTCTTGTTTTTTTTAGATCTCTGCTTGCTGTCATTCTGTTTACTTCCAGTGAATAAAAATCAGTTCTGGTCATGTGATATATGGTCCATGGTCATGTGATGTACACACAGATGCACAGCTCGTTACCATGCAGATGTCTGATTACTGTGCTGTGACTGTAACGAGCTGTGCACATCACATGACCAGGGACTGATTTTTATTTACTGAAAGTAAGCAGAATGAATGACAGCAAGCAGAGATCTAGACACCATGAGAAATTGATACAGAAGTGTACTGAACAATTGTAAAACTTTTTATTATATAAACAATAACTTTTATATGTCAATATTGGTCTGAAACTGGACAACTCCTTTAACTAGTTACCGTAGTTTAGTTATTGCACTTCTCTAATACTCTCTGTGTACATGTAATAACTGAGAAACAGAAAATCTAATGTTTAGTCCAGAGCTTTTGCTAATAGCATCATTGTCTGAATGGGACTGAAGACTAGCATTACAAACTTTAATATTATGCTTCAAGTATATAGCCCATTCATGGTGTGAATAGAGCCATAGAGGCTGAAAACCTGCATTGATATTGCTTAGCTGGCCCAGTTGAACAAGAAAGCGTGTAATAAAGTTCCCATCCCCTGACAGTAAGCAAGGATCTCGAAAATGGTGATGAATTGATATACAAACCATACAAAGATTTTATGAGAAATTAAGCTTTACCTAGTTAAAAGTAGAAAACTTTATTTTGTAATACACACAAACCATATTGCTGAAAGTTTTGTGAGTGATTAAGCTTTATTTAGTTAAAAGTAGAAGACCTTATTTTATTATATAACATTATATGTTTCTCATGTGCTGGTAAAAACAGCTTATCTGATGCTGACAGCGGCGCCTATATACTTGGCACCTATATACTTGGTGTCATTGCCAGCATCCCATACAGTAGTTTCCTGATAGAAGTTGATATTGCCTTTTGTTATGTACATATTAAAATAATGTGCTTGGTTTACAGCCTTTGATGTTGCTGTCCCCTGCAGCACACTAACAGTTTCGGCGTAAGGCGTTTGGGTATCATGCTTTGGTTGCTTGGCAGGCACTTGGTGGCACTGCATGCCCTTACAAGTCAGGAGGTGCTTTCTTTCCTTCTTTTCTGGAAGTTGCGTGCACAGAGTAGCCCACTGTGTTATTTCAAACAACGTCTACAATCATAATAATCACCCATTTCCGAAAAGCTGTGGAGAATGTTACGAATGTACACAGTACAGAACAGAAAGTCAGGGAGGGGGCTGAGTGTGGATAGGGAGGAAGCAGGAACTCATAATACAAAGCTTTATCAGATTAAGTGCCCCTATCTGCTCCATTCACTTCCATATTGCTCACTTAAAGTAACAGTTTATTTTTACTTGCTGAAAATGCTTGTATGTTGTTGAACTTTGTAAACTGTAAACACTTTCTGTATAACTGACATGCTGCAATTTAAAAACGCGACAGTCTTTGAAATCGCAGCATTTCCACTGCAGATTTTTTTTTCTGCAATGTGTGGATGGGATTAGCCAGAAACCTATGTACTTTGCAGGTACTGTAATAGGCACCGTTTTTTTTGCAGCGTTTCCGCCACGGTCAAAACGTTGCATATTCGCAATTTGGGACCCCAGCTTAAAAGAGCTTTTCTGGGACTTTTTAACTAATGACCTATCTTTAATCACGTTCACTTTGTGACATGGCCTGATCACAACTCAGTTCCATTCAAGTAAATCGGCTGAGCTGTGATGATATGTGAATGCTGCAACCTCTTCAAACAGCTGATCGACCAGGGGCCCGGGTGTCTGGCCCCTGCCAATCTATAATTGATGACCTTTGATAGATTAAGCTTGGAAACCCCTTTTGAGATGGGAATACCCTTTTAACTATGACATTGATTCAGAATTGACTGAAATCCTTGTGGAATTCCAAATAGGGCCTTCTATGTGAATTCAGATATTTCAGAATTATTGTGATGCAGGAAAAGTAGCATGAAAGTGACTCAGTGCAGTGCTAGGGTCCTGGCTACCAACCAAGGGCAACATCTATATGGAGTTTGTATATTCTTCCCATGTTTGCATGAGCTTCCTCTGAGTACTCCAGTTAGCGTGTGTTGGGGTGGAGTACCTGTATAGCAGCCACTAACTCCCCCTACGATACAACTCTTCCTGCGCTTTGAGTCCTTTGTGTGAGAAAAGTGCATTACAAATGTTTGTCATTTGTCACATATATTCAATTTAATATCTGAAAATCTAAGGCTAGCTTCACACAGCTACCAGAATGTCTGTTACTCTATCAGCGGAATAGAGGCTAATGTATAATTACCTGAATACCCTTCTAATGGGCTAAATTAGTTTTATTAGGCTTAAAAAAACAGAAAAGCAAAGCATGCTGCTTATAGTATAACATAGTGAAAAAAGTTCAGTGGCTTCAGCATGCCTACTTCATCCTGTCACCGGCTGCACCAGTTGCCCACCATACATATTAAATCACCTTGCCAAGGGTTTAAATACCATAAAACCTTTTTTTTTAATCTTTCTAAGACCAGACACTCCTGTTGTATAAAATGTAGGTAACTGGGTACAAGTACCTCACTCAGAAATCTGTTGCTTTCAAGGTTATTAATCTTCAATATACTTCACACTGTTGCACTGCCTAGGTATTTTCTTTTTGTTAAACTGTTTCCTCCCCAACACTCCTAAGGCTGAATAGGTAATCCAGTAATACGTTATATATGTATATAATTTTTTTGTGTATTGCCAAATATGTACACAGTACTTTGCAAGAGATACATAAGAACATCGGGAGTCATGATACAATACAGGGATAAGTGCATCCAAGCATGAAGACAAACACAGAGGAGAAGGAAGCTTACTGTCTGAGTGGTATATTGGAAAGTGCTCAGAGAAACTTGGAGTGTGTATAAGTGCATAGGTCTGTAGTGTTTGATCAGACTGGTGAAAATATTGTGAAGAGGTTTGTCGAGTCTTGATATGAAGTAATTGAAATGCTTTGTTAACAAGGTGTGTTTTCAGTAGGTGAGGCAATGACCAATGCTTGTCCTGTAATACGGAAGCTCTCTTGGCACCCGCATAGTTCAGTCAATGGAATTAAATTTTGCAGAAAATATGAAGCAACTATATTATGTAAAGATAAGATGGTTATATTCATCACTATTTATAAGCAACAGGATGTATTACATTATGAATCCAAAGACCAATGCCAAGGTCAATATTAGTAAAAGCAAACTGCATTTACCTCAGCGCTACTGTCAGCATGTCAAGTCAGGAGCAAGCAGTGTATTTACCATGAAGAATTGCCTTATGTGCCATGGGTGCATGTGCAGACTTTTACAGTGAGTCATTCTTTATGCAGGTTCCCAGGCTGGTCTTGCCCAGGACCTGAAAATGCAGGAGCGGCCTTCTAGGAGATAACCATGGATTCCATAAGTCTATCCTTTTTACACTGTATTTGCAGTCCCTGGTTACCATAAGTGATGGGAAAGCACCCATTAAGCTGATTTTACATGGCGCAAGAATCTGGCCAGTTATCGGGAACTAGCATTGTAAAATAGAAGATTGACGGCAGAAAAACACCACATGGTCCAGCTAGGCTCCATTTTATCTTAGGGTATCGCTGGTAATATGGTATCGCTGTAATTGTAATGACCAACCGGACAAAGCTTCCATGTCATTTTTATGCCAATCTTCTTCATACTACAATGAACACTGCGTTATTTTGGGATTTGGTTATCCTTTAGAGCTTCATATTGTTAATTATGAGCAAATATATTCTAGAAGCAGTTTGAGTATTGTGTGGGTTTTGGCGTTTTTGTGGGATTTTGTTACTGCAGAAAATAGCTGATGTGGCAGCGCATTGTCACTGGGTGTGCGGAAATCGGCAGGGGAGGGGGAGAGAGAAATGTTTCTATGGGAGCTCCAGTGGAGGTGAGTATATACATTTTTTTTTTTTTTTTCAATGAGTCTTGATGCTGATTTTTACCTCCTTCCTCATTGAATTAAGTGGGAAAAATCCACAACAAATTTTCTAGCAGTCTACAATATAAGCAGACTTTATGCAGATTTAAGTATCTACATTGCAGGTCAATTCCTGCTTGAAAAATTTTCAAAGCAAGTGTAGTGCACACGTTGGCGGGCACCGCGCTGCTTTTCCTCATAGAGAACTTCTGGTCCAACCTTGTTTGTTGAAGATGCTGTGGTGGTGACACCATGTCAATGGCACGTGACTCTTGCAGCAGATCACTAGCCTCAGCTGTGTGCTGCTGAGGCTAGTAATGGGCAGCAGTGGTCACATGCTACTGGTGTAGTATCACCACTACACCCCCTACAACAAATGAACAACAGAAACAGAATGGCAGGGTGTTAAGAAGCTAAGTAACTCTGATTTTCCTGTCTCTGGCCTTGTTTAACCTAAAATCGAACAAACCCTTAAAGGCACTTTCCCAGTTGGAAGGTGCCTGAGCAATAAGGTTTCTAGAATTCTTGTAAAGGTGCTTTTGCTAGTTAGTTTGACTGTCAGTTTTCTGACCTGTGACTGTGTACCAGTAACTAAAACTATTCCTCTTGTACCAGCCTCTGTCTGTTAACCATAGCTGAGCCTGTTTCACCTGCCCAGAGCAGTGCCAGTTACTCCATTAACAGTGCCTACTCCAGCGTTGATTTATCCAGTGACCACGTCCCTGCCTGTCCCCTTGGTGCCATGCATTGCTTACTGCTCCTGAGGTAGTAACCTGGTGGCTCCCTGAAGAAAAGACCAGATCCCAATACTTGGTTTAAAGGGTCAACTTACCTAGATAATGCCCTCAGGAGTAACCTTAAACCAAATCAGTATAGTGGCATAGTGGGTTCATACACACTGTTTTATCCATATTTTGAGAAAAGTTTCTCATTTTCCATCACCTTTATCTTCCTGTTATCTTCTGGCAGACTTGGGAATTTTCAGAAACTTCATCAAGTATAAAAATATAAGTAAATAGAAAACAGGGAAGAGGGGATATAGCTGCAGTCTCTCCTCCTCAGTGTATATGTGAGTGTATGTATGTTGTCAGAGGAGAGGGTGACCAGCAGAGAGGAAATTTCTGATTGGCTTGGACATAGGACAGCATTTACACCATATCCAGAAGGCCCACCTACTTCACAGCCATAGAGAAATTGCAGTTTTATAGAGACCAGCAGAGGTAAATGAAGAGAGCTATAATATGCAGTATAGAAACAACATTTTTGACTGCACTACAACTAATACAGATCTACAGCAAGAAATTTAAATAAATTTATGTTACAATCTAATAACTTCATTGGGTAGTATGTGGAACTACTTTCTTTTTGGTATGATATGGACATAATGATTTTCTGTTTTTTATTTTACTTTTATTAACACTATATTGTATGATTTCCTCTTTTTGGCTTAAAAATTAATATAGCGTTACAATCGAAATACATATTACATGCCAGATTGCAAATGGCCTGCCGCAGCAGCTTCAAGTGTTCATTATTCCAGTCTTGTATGCATAATTGAAAAAAAAATAAAAAATAACAGACATAGTAAGGATGTCCACAGTATCACACATTTTGTTAAGGTCTAGCATAAGCACTCTGCCAGCCCTTGAAAAGAAAAATTCTTGCTTTATACAAAGAAACATATTTTGTATGAACAAATATTAAGCCAGACTTTACATTTGCAAATCAATAGGAAGAGATGTAGACACTTGTTGTTATGAAATTTACTAGCCTGACTACTCTTCAAGTATCTTATAGCAATGAACTGTTTAAGAGCATCCTATATACTTTGAGAAGGTTTACACAACCTATTTCTCTCTGAGTTATACAATAGTTAGTTCTGTAAGGCCAATTCTTTTACAAAACTTCTTGGCACTTGGACCTCTTACAGTAAAATGTATAATAATTTTATTCATATTGCGCCAACATATTCCACAGTGTTTTACAAATCAGTGTTCAGACAGAATTAAACATAATTTCGTGATGTATTATTTATCAATTCGCAGCATAAGGGCCCTGCTTGAGGGAGCTTATAATATGAGAATATAGGGCTGCATGAATCAGTCACCAGACGGTATCTGTGTATGTATGTAAGGGCTTTTAAAGTGTAACTAAACTTTCGGACAACTGTTGATTTTCTGGCAGTATTTGTGTCGTTATTAAATTTAGTCTTATACTTTATTAATGTTGTCTCCTTTCTGTGAAATCCTGCATTTTTTAATCTTTCCCTTGTTTCTGTATTGAGAGTTGTTCCTGCCTCTCACTGAATGTTACTGTTTACGGGATTAACGGCAGTGTAAGACGTAGAAAAAATGAGGGTAGGGAAGGGTCATTTCAAACAGTTATATCTCAGATGTTGTAAAACTTGCTTTTGGTGTCATATGAAAGAGGATATTCTCTTCTTGCATATGATACTAAGGCTGCAGTACTAAGTGTGAACCTAGTCTTGGAGACAAGAGTGGGAAGTTTGGATTATGGAGGATGGGTAGCCTTAGAACACTGGCAGAACAAAGACTGTGGGTAGGGTGGTAGATAGATATGAGGTAGGGAATGTAGAGCGATGCAGCAATATGGAAAGCTTTGTATGGAAGAGTGATAAGCTTAAATATTTATTTTATACAAAGATTTTTATTGTTTTCAAATAACAACAAGTATAACAAAACAATACAATACAATCAGACACCTACAGAGGTGTCAAAGAAAGTGAGTACAGTGATATATATGAATACACATAAGGAAGTACATGGTTTACATGGTTTCAAGTGATGATGAGAGCCCCAGTTATGTATTTCTAGTCAGGTATTTTTCTTTGATGTATTATCACTTGGTCATATTAACCCTTTTGGCTTCAGGAATGTGGTATGTCTTCTTTGCAATCAAACCCTTTTGTTGTTCCAAGATCTGCACAGACTCAATGACTGTTAGTTCCATTAGCATACCCGTGCTAAACTCATTATATTGGCAGGGGGTTCCTGCAAACATGTGGCTGGAAAGACCTCTGAGTACGCAAACACCAGACCTTGTGTCTGTAGCCAAAACTACAAAGGAAATATGGTTTTATAACAATATCTCCCTAGGAGGACATCCTACAGTCAGACTGATAAATTCCTCAGGTGCGCCAGGTGGAAACTAACGCCCCAAATCCAAACACGGTACTGGTGGATGCAGGGAAAAGGTCCAGACACTGAACTCATTACCCAAAGGATTCTGGGGGGGGGGGGCATTCTTGGTGTCTACATGGTGGGGTTCTCGCCACGAACGCAGTCATACTCCTTGCCTGACACTATGGTCATCTGGCAAGGAAATATGCCAATTCATAGTTAGTTGGGTTTCAGGATGGAGAGCTGGACTTCTCCTCCTAGTGACATCCCTCAGGGAGGAGACTGGGGTAGTTATATGGCCTCACCTGAGGGACAAAGAGAGTTCTTATCTTGGGAAAGATGTGAAGACATGTCGTGCTGTGGACTTAAGCACGTGCCCTGAGACCTAGCAGTGAGGCCTGGGAGTTCTATTGCTGGGCAGCATGTAGGGGACACATGCTTTGAGACTGACTTAAGAAAGCGCCCTAGGCCAAATTACTGAGGCCTAGAGAACAAACTACAAACTTGTTCTGGTGTTTTCCTATGTTTTATTCCCATTTTATGTTCTTTGCTGTATTGTGCTTTTACCTGTATTTGCTTGACAATCCTCTGATGTGTACTCTGTATATGCTAGTACCGACCCACTCTGGTTAATAAATATATAAAATTTATAAAGCTTGTTTCATATTATCCTGTGAAATCAGTCACTCACGGGGTGTGAGTGGAAGGTAAGAAGGGTGATCGCAGGTAGGCCAAGAGGCTTGGCAAGGTGAGATCCTTCACAGGGGGGTAAAGGAAGGAGGAGGAAAAAGAAAGGAAGGGGGGAATGTCAGGTTAGGCATGTTAGACATGTTAGAAATTTTAGAGGAGAAGGACAAGTAAGAACAATCAGAGCCTCCTCAAAGGATTTGGAACTGTACACGTGAGTAAGATCAGTTTTCTTTCACCATCTTCATGCCGGAGGTAAGTGGAGACACTTGGACCAGATCTGCAGAAATTTCTGATGGGTCCTCCTAGACCAACTTAACAACTCTTCGAAGCGGGAGATCTGGTGTACCTTGGATTCCCATTTCTGGGCACAAGGAGGAGAGGTCTGAAGCCAATGTAGAGGTATGAGTAACTTCGCCGCCTCAAGTAGGTGCTTGATTAGGGAGTCCCTCTGGGGGCTGATATGGTTGTGCCAGGAAGATCATGGCTGGTGTCAAGACGAGGTCTGGGGAGGAGATCTGTCTGATTCTGCATTCAACATGAGACCAGAAAGGAGCTATCAAGGGAATAAGCTTAAATATTCTATGGTGGATGAACGACCAGTGCAGTGACTGGGCCAGACTGGAGGCATCAGTGTAGTGTTTCGATAACTGTATAAAAGAAAAACTGTTTTGCCTATGCCAGCCAATCACAAGGCAGGTTTAATTTTTCAGGCACAGAATACAAAATGAAAGCCGCGCTGTTATTGGTTGCTGTGGGCTACTATGGCACTTTTGCTTTTTAAACAGTTTTAATAAATCTGCCCCGTGTTTGCTTTCTCAGTTTGTCAGAATACACAGTTTGTGTAAAATAGAAATAAATAGATAAAATAGAAGGTTGCGGTGCTAGTGCAGATGAATGTAACTAGTCAGATAAGAAGAAAAGGAGGCTTCAGTAGGTGCTGCAGATTCACCAATATTCACAGCTAGAGAGACAACATTAGGCAGTGATTCCACAGGAGGGCCTTATCAATTCTGGCTGTCTGAAAGATAAATCTGGTACATTAAGCCCTGCTCAAGTTCACTTGCTGGCCTATTTACTGTACATACCTATAAAATAGTGATTTTACAAAGGTATGTTTTCTGCATTTATTAAAAGCCCCTACACCATTATTGATTTTGGGAGGCATTTTGGCTATGATAGATTCCCTGTAAACATCCTATTACCTGAAAGACAATTAGTGATACTTCTCAATAAATCAGATACGGCACTCATTTTTCAGACCTTTTAGGATCTAAAATAAGTCACAGTTCCTCCTAGTATTAAATTTGATTGTTTTTAAGATGAGAACCAATGGGCAATGCAACTCCATCTGTGTGTGTGTGTGTGTGTGTGTGTGTGTGTGTGTGCGCATATGTGTGTGTGTATGAAACCAAATAATGCTGTTATAGACTTCTGTAAAACGGTGCACCAATAGACACCTATGTAATTCTATTAAGAAAGGAAGTTCAATAGAAAATAAAAAAGCACTGTGCAATGAACTTCGGGACTGTTTTGTGCCTGTGAAGCGTACTCCCTTGGGGTAGTGCAGCTGAACAGCCTGTGAGCTTGGCAGTTTTTACATTTGCTTTCCCTCTTCCTTCCTCTTCAGAATCTATCTGTAATAGGTCCCTTGTTCATGAAGAACAAAAACCAGAGCATAGCGGTCATTCAAATGAATTTATTACAACCAGGGACAAGGTAATTGTACACAGACAGCCATTCTACTATACCTTAGGGTACAGAGGCACATGTTTTTTATTCTATGGGACAGCATTTTTTTTTTTTTTTTTTTTTTTTTTTTACATACACCAGGAAGGAGTAGCAACTTTATCCACTGTAGCAATAGCTAAGTACAATAATTTCTTCGTCTTTTTGCATGTGAGGTAAATTGTAATTTTTCAGCTCATGCATCCTCAGCATCTTATACGTTTCTGGAGCAAAAGTAAATCACTAAAAAGGGGAGCAAATTTAAGATAGTGCCCCGATTATTAGCTTTGCACAGCTCAGCGGGGGGTGGTCTCATTATTCAGCTTTCCCTGTTAACGCTCTGACTCTTAGTCACATGATCGACTCCGCTGTACTGTAGGGACATGCAGCCAGGGTAGAGCAGAGTCATTGATTCTGGAGCAGCAGTAGGACATCTATATAGCAAGTATGTTTATACAGTTTCTCCACGTAACCCTTTAATAATTTCTGACTGCACAAATTCCAATGTCTAAATCAGAAAATAGCCGCTATTAATGGCACAAAAGATGCTAGGCCATGTGCTGGTGATTTTGCACTTGTTCCCTGTAAACCGTTTTTGGGCTTCAGCAGATTTTATGTTCATGCTTTATATTGTAATATTTAGCAATACTTATTTTATATATTGTTCTTAATATATGTTATACCCATTTACACTTTTCACCATAACTGGTGTCCTATGTGAGTGTCATTAATGTAAAATAATGTAATAATGGAGTTTTCTCTAACTTGTTCCAGTCAATTATGGCGGCTGAAAGAGTGTCAGCTAAAGATTGCTCCATTAAATAGTGGTAGCTATTCTGTGACGCGTTAACAAACTGTTCTTATAAGTATTGCTAGCCAAGGTGCACCTTCAACCGGTGCCAAAAAATAGTCCCATATTTTTTAGATAAGGCAGCACTTATCCTCACTCCAGCATTATCAACAAGTAGCTAACTACAGTATATGTTACTTCAAGCTGTAGCCATAGGAGGCGCTGTGGTAGCATTTGCATCCTGGTCCTTTAAAGGATGCCTGAGTTTTCATGAAAAGTTGAAATCTGTGCAGAGTCTTGCTTTGGCAGTTTGTTCTTTGTCTATATAAGGCTACGGTCACACCTACGTTCGGGGATTTTGTCCCCCATTCAGCTTGAAAAATGCGGAGAGAAAAGACCTGCAAAAATTTTTCAGGTGGAAACCTGGCAGATCCCATTATAGTTTGTTTCCACGGGTAACTGCTTTTTAAGTGGATTAGGTTTCTATTTATCAGGTCCCCAAGTGGACCCAAAGAACAGGTGTGAACCTAGCATAAGACTTCACACATGGGGTCCTATAAGTTTTTTTTGCTGTTAATAATCAAGTTATGGCTGAAACACCGTTTACATTTCTGTGACTGTGGGCGTGAGCAATAAGGAGCATGCTGTCCCCCTCCTCCATCCATGACTGGCAAACAAATAGCTGAGAAAAGTCCAAGTCACCATAATATAGGATATGCAGGAATACTGGACTGTAAATATAGGACAAATACATGCAACCAAGCAGATAAAAGACAAGAAAAAAAAAGGGTACAGTCAGTAAAGCTGCTCGCTGTCTGTGAATAATATCCAATATGTAATCGCATAAGCAGCCAGAAGTAGATACAAGTACATAGAAGACTTTTTTTTTACATTGTAAGCTGTGAGAGTAGCAGAATCCGTATAGTCTTGTGCACACAACAAGTTTGCAGACATGTTTGTGCGGACTGAGCAGAATCAACCCCTTCACTCACTGTATGAAGAGAGAAAAGGATGGCCCCTACACTCGTTGAGATAAGCAAGACAAAGAATTGAATGTATCTAGGGACATAATTCCTTATTAACAAAGGAGTGAATAGTAAATTAGCTAGAAGGGAGACACCTAGTGACATACAGTGGGGAAAAAAAGTATTTAGTCAGCCACCAATTGTGCAAGTTCTCCCACTTAAAAAGATGAGATGCCTCTAATTGACATCATAGGTAGACCTCAACTATGAGAGACAAAATGAGAAAACAAATCCAGAAAATCACACTGTCTGATTTTTAAAGAATTTATTTGCAAATTATGGTGGAAAATAAGTATTTGGTCAATAACAAAAGTTCATCTCAATACTTTGTTATATATCCTTTGTTGGCAATGACAGAGATCAAACGTTTTCTGTAAGTCTTCACAAGGTTGGCACACACTGTTGCTGGTATGTTAGCCCCGTTCCTCCATGCAGATCTCCTCTAGAGCAGTGATGTTTTGGGGCTGCGCTGGGAAACACGGACTTTCAACTCCCTCCAAAGGTTTTCTATGGGGTTGAGATCTGGTGACTGGCTAGGTCACTCCAGGACCTGAAAATGCTTCTTACGAAGCCATTCCTTCATTGCCCTGGCGGTGTGCTTGGGATCATTGTCATGCTGAAAGACCCAGCCACGTTTCATCTTCAATGTCCTTGCTGATGGAAGGAGGTTTGCACTCAAAATCTCACGCTACATGGCCCCATTCATTCTTTCATGTACACGGATCAGTCGTCCTGGTCCCTTTGCAGAGGAACAGCCCCAAAGCATGATGTTGCCACCCCCATGCTTCACAGTAGGTATGGTGTTCTTTGGATGCAACTCAGCATTCACCAAACAGTTTCTACTTTGGTTTCATCTGACCATATGACATTCTCCCAATACTCTTCTGGAACATCCAAATGCTCTCTAGCAAACTTCAGATCTGCCCGGATATGTACTGGCTTAAGCAGGGGGACACGTCTGGAACTGCAGGATCTGAGTCCCTGGCGGCATAGTGTGTTACTGACGGTAGCCTTTGTTACGTTAGTCCCAGCTTTCTGCAGGTCATTCACTAGGTCCCCCCGTGTGGTTCTGGGATTTTTGCTCACTGTTCTTGTGATCATTTTGACCTCACGGGGTGAGATCTTGCGTGGAGCCCCTGATCGAGGGAGATTATCAGTGGTCTTGTATGTCTTTCATTTTCTAATTATTGCTTCCACAGTTGATTTCTTCACACCAAGCTGCTTGCCTATTGCAGATTCAGTCTTCCCAGCTTGGTGCAGGTCTACAATTTTGTTTCTGGTTTCCTTCCACAGCTCTTTGGTCTTCACCATAGTGGAGTTTGGAGTGTGACTGTTTGAGGTTGTGGACAGGTGTCTTTTATAGTGATAACAATGTCAAACAGGAGCCATTACTACAGGTAATGAGTGGAGGACAGAGGAGCCTCTTAAAGAAGAAGTTACAGGTCTGTGAGAACCAGAAATCTTGCTTGTTTGTAGGTGACCAAATACTTATTTTCCACCATAATTTGCAAATAAATTCTTTAAAAATCAGACTGTGATTTTCTAGATATGTTTTCTCATTTTGTCTCTCATAGTTGAGGTCTATCTATGATGACAATTACAGGCCTCTCTCATCTTTTTAAGTGTGAGAACTTGCACAATTGGTAGCTGACTAAATACTTTTTTTCCCCACTGTAAGTTTTAGAGAAATTTATCAAGAAAAAAGGGAGCCACATGTTTAATTAAAGTGCATTACATTTTGGTCCAGAATCACAAGCTCTATGAAATGATACAAAGTTGTATGAAAAGTTAGTGATGATTTAAGCGTGAGAAGACACAAAATACTGACTGCTACTTAAGACATCAATATTATATACAACAAATGATAGGTGGTAGCCCTGTTACAAGTTTTGTATTGGGGCCAAATTTACACTTCATCTCACTGTAGACCAACTCTGCGGTAGTTCGTGATGACTGGCTGCTATGGTCCAGGCAATCTCTCAACTTTTTGATAGTCTTGCAGGCCTTTTTTTATGTGATTTACAGAGGTCTCCCCCTTTTTTCGTGAGACTCCTGGACATTACTGTTGTATTGGAAATTATGCAATAAATAAAACAAAGTATATACAGGGTTACTTTATGCAGCTGTAAACTCTGTAATATTGGAAATCTCAGTTAACAGAACATTTTCTATTGAACTACATCCAAATTAAATTAAGGCCTATGGAAATTCAACAAAACAATTCTGTGGAGCATGTAAGTTATGTCCTCAGGTATTTGTCTTTCTGGGTGATACTTGAAGACCTGACCTTTTCCAGTTATTGTGACTACTGGTTATGGTTTTAATTGCAGCATGGATATAGATCTGACTTCCTGTGGCAAGCCACCATGAATGCTAATCGTTGGGCTGTTCCTGTTGGGTTCTTTTTGGCTTCGTAATTGCCCATGATTGGAGTATGAAATGGAGAGCCTTAGGCACATGCATGGAAAAACAAGGTTAATTTAGGTCTACAGGAGACTACTGGAAACGACTGTAATTAGCACCGGTCAAGAGCTCCTATCCATCATGACGCATAGTATGCTTAGTGTTTATGTTCATGGCGATTCCTAAATGACCCAAATAGCTGTATGTGGAAATTAACTTGATGGATTGCATTCTATGTTGGTAGTCTGTCTATCTATCTATCTATCTATCTATCTATTTATTTATGATGAAGAAATAACTGTTTTGTGAATTGGGAATGTAGTTGCAATATCATAAGGTAACTGTTTGGTTTAGTCAAATATATGATATTTTTACATTATGTTTTTCAGTGTTCAAGACCTACTTTTTATTGCTGCTGTAAAATACTTAACTGAAAAAAAAAAAAAAGATATTGATCACACCAGATAAAATGTCATAGGTGTGGGTCAGGGACTATATGGGTGGCAGTGATCATAATATGCTAAATTATGACATGATATTAAAGGGATCCTGTAACATGAAACAAATGCGCAGTCTGAGGGCAGTATATTATAGAAAAGTAGTTGAGCAGATTGATATATAATTTTGTGGTAAAAGCTTTAGTGTAACCTGTCATTTATGTATATTGAGAAGTCGAGGAGGTGGTCAGTGACAGATAGCACCTCCTCTTCCTTCTCTTTTTAGCACAGAAAGAACAAAGATTTCAATAGATAAATGACAGGTTATATTGAGTCCTTTCTCCCCACATTATGTATCAGTCTTCTCAGCCCCTCCTGTTCTATAACATGCTGTCTGTAGGTTGGACAGAATTTTCCATGTGAGAGGTTCCCTTAAAATTAGATGATACAAAGGGTAGTTAGTAAAGCAAAGTTAAGCTAGGCTCCATGCACATGACTATGTGCTTTGTCTGTGAGCTAGCCATGTTTTTCACGACTAGCACACTGACCATTTCATTTCTGTAGCTGCATATACACACCTGTGTATTATAATGGTTCGTGTATGCGGCAGTGAGCACAGGGCAAAATTCAGAACAGGTCCTATTCCTGTCCATGTTGCGACCTGAGCTCACTAATAGAAATGAATGGAACCCTGGAGGCACGGGCGGCACACACATGTCATCTCTGTGCCGTCCGTGGTGGTCAATCACGGCGCAGCTACATGCAAACGGTCGTGTGCATTTAGCCTAAATCAAGGGACTGAGACTAACCTGAATAATAGAAGTACAGAAGTGAAAAGAGGATTTAAATTTCATGCCCTCTAGTGGCATGTTATGAAAACAGAGAGCTTACAGATACCAACTATGGGGCACATTTATGAAACTAAAAAAAAAAAAAGAAAAAACTATATGTAATTTTCCAGAACAGAATACAGAGTTAAAGCAGTGTTGTGATTGGCTGCTATAGACAGGCAATCCAATCTCTACACACCTTCACTGGTGCTCTCCTCAATGTGAGAGATTCTTGTCCCTAACCCACTCATTGCCTCCCACTAAGCCAGCCAATTCACTTTGCTCTGTACTGATGAAGGACAACAATCCGGAAACAGCGCTGTATGCAGATAAGTGAAATTGGCTTGGCTAAAATCCCTTTTGCTGTCTCAAGGCTCGGTGAGTCAAAAGCAAATTGAGGATCTGTTACATCCAACAGAGGGCGCATGAGCTCCCCAGCTCCTTTCCCATAATGCCTTGTGATATGGACAGCAAAGGCGGTTTCAGAAATTTACACTCATTTTTTAAATGATATGAAATGTAAAATAAATCAAGTTAGCAAAGTTGTACACATAAGAGATAAATTAATTCCAAAATTAATTCCATTAAAAGTAATCTCCAAAAATGTTGTAAGCATAGAAATGCTAAGCAAATATGCCTTTAGGTTGATGCCAACCTTAAAATACTTTTGAACACCATGGAAGAAATATCACTGTAGACTTGAACTGGATACCATGGTCATATGACATATCTTCACTATAGGTGACGCATTATCATTTTACACAGAGTGCAGCAGACCTAACACATAAACAACTACAGTGGCTTGGAAAAGTATTCATACCCCTTGAACTTTTTCACATTTTGTCACCTTACAACCACAAACTTAAATGTATTTTATTGAGATTTTAAGTGACAGACCAACACAAAGTAGCACATAATTGTGAAGAGGAATGGAAATGATACATGGTTTTCAAAATTTTAATCAAAGAAAAATCTGAAAAGTGTGACGTGCAAAAGTATTCAGCCTCCTGTACTCTGATACCTCTAAATAAAATCCAGTGCAATCAATTGCCTTCAGAAGTCACATAATTAGTTAATATAGTCCTGCTGTGTAATTTAGTCTCAGAATAAATACACCTGTTCTGTGAAGGCCTCAGTGGTTTGTTAGAGAACACTAGTGAACAAACAGCATCATGAAGACCAAGGAACTCACCAGACAGGTCAGAGAGAAAGTTGTGGAGAAGTTTGAAGCAGGGTTAGGTTATAAAAACATATCCTAAGCTTTGAGTATCCCAAGGAACACTGTTAAAACCATCATCCAAAAATGGAAAAAGTATTCTACAACTGCAAACCTATCAAGAAATGGCCATCCACCTAAATTAATAGATCGAGCAAGGAGAGAAGCAGCCAAGAGGCCCATGGTCACTCTGGAGGAGCTGCAAAAATCCACAGCTCAGGTGGGAGAATCTGTCCACAGGACAACTATAAGCTGTGCACTCCACAAATCTTGCCTTTATGGAAGAGTGGCAAGAAGAAAACCATTGTTGAAAGAAAGACATAAGAAGTGCTGTTTGCAGTTTGCCACAAGTCATATAGGGGACACAGCAAACATGTGGAAGAAGGTGCTCTGGTCAGATGAGACCAAAGTTGAACTTTTGGCCTAAATGCAAAGTGCTATGTGTGGCGGAAAAGTAACACTGCTCATCACTCTGAAAACACCATCCCCACTGTGAAACATGGTGGCAGCAGCATCATGCTGTGGGGAGGCTTTTCTTCAGCAGGGACAGGGAAGCTGGTCAGAGTTTATGGGAAGATGGGTGGAGCTAAATACAGGGCAATCCTGGAAGAAAACCTGTTGGAGGATGCAAAAGACTTGAGATTGGAAAGGAGATTCACCTTCCAGCAAGACAATGACCCTAAACATAGTGTAAGGGTTTATATCAAAGAATATTCATGCCCAGTCATAGTCCAGACCTAATTCCTATTGAGCATTTGTGGCAAGACATGAAAATTGCTGTTCACAGACGCTCTCCATCCAATCTGGCTGAGCTTGAGCTATTTTGCAATGAAGAATGGGCACAAATCTCAGTCTCTAGATGCGCAACGCTGGTGAGACATACCCCAAAAGACTTGCAGCTGTAATTGCAGCGAAAGGAGGCTCTACAAAGTATAGATATAGGAGGGCTGAATACTTTTGCATGTTACACTTTTCAGATTTTTATTTAATTAAAATTTTGAAAACCATGTGTCATTTTCCCTCCACTTCACAATTATCTGCTACTTTGTGTCAGTCTATCACTTAAAATCTCAATAAGATACATTTAAGTTTGTGGTTGTAAGGTGACAAAATGTGAAAATGTTCAAGGAGTATGAATACCTTTACAAGACTCAGTGATTAGCACTGTTGTCTCGCAGTCCTGGAGTCCTGGGTTTGAATCCACTACATATGCATGGTGTTTGCGAATTATGTTGTGGTATATAATAATAATAGTAGCAACAACAAAAAGGAAGAATCAGTCAGTGAAGTATGCAATAAATGATGCTGCCACCTGCTGGCACCACTGAGTTTGACTCCTTGGATACTAAAGAGGCTAAGTAATTATTTGTTTCCAAATCCAGATAGGTCGCTATATCTCAAACCCTTTTGGGACTTGGCAGGAGAAGGAGGAGGACCCCCTAGACAGCAAAACTCAGTCCACAAACTGGGGCAATACCGCATAATCAAAAACACTTAGGGCTATGACTCATAAGAAGCTACCATCTGATGTTCAAGAAAAATCATCAGTAAATTAATTTTATTTTTCCCTGAATTAAACAATGATCTGTCTAAAGAAATGTAATTCTATAATTAGAAAAAAGGAAAATATAGCTCTTAGGAGACGGTGTTGGCAGATCTGTGGGGAACAAAATGATCTTTTTCTGGCATTACTGTTTAATTTTACATCTTTAGTAGTAAAAAAATGAAATTTTAGTTAGGAGGCCCTGGATAATAGTGACTTTTCAGGGACAATCCCAAAGTTTCCTTTAGTGTAGTGCAGGCCACTGGGGAATCCCTTAATTCTGCAAGTCTGGTTTTATGTAACCGACATAATACACCATCAAGCTAAGTTCTTGTGCCTGAGAGGGCGAAATGAGAATAAGCCCAGTAGTTCACTGTAACAAACAGGTCTGTGTCAGGTAATGAGCTGCATAAATACTGCATGGTCTGCATACATTCCTAGGTCATTACAGCTGCCTAACAAATGTATGCATATGCATGCCACTTTTATGTCTGTAGACCATGGCAAATATAGGTTTTTATCTGTACAATTTAGTCAGCACAGCTGGCAGTCCAGGGCACAGAACACCTGCTTTCTTTGGTGTTACCGATGAAGGACTATTGCACGTATAACCAAGCTTGCCAAATGCTGCAGTAAACTGAGATGTTTCTGACTCACTTCAATGTGTCCTGTATTTTTATGTGAAGTTTTTACTTCACAGGTTATGTTGATAAGCTTTTGTAACATTATAAATGTTATCGTCTTATCTAAGAGGTAAAACACTGAGCAGGTTACTGTTACGACATCCTCGTTGTTTTATCATGTCCAGTTCTTGTGACATATTCTGAATGTAATAAGAGGAATACTTCTATGACAGGTATATAATATGCATATAAAACCATGTAGGTTGGCTTAGAAAAAAAAATCTATGGAGTTAGAACAGATACTTTGTAGCAATACATATTTCCAGATCGTAACATGAAGCTTCTGCGCCTCGATGGAAAATCTGAACCATACCCCCCACCATAATGTATTGTTTATAGTACTGGTTTCCTCATTTTGGAAAGAGACCCCTGATGGGACCCCCTTAGGGTCCGGGGACAGCCGCTTCCTTGGAACCCTCTAAAGTTACGCCCCTGCATTAAAGGGATAATATTCCATACTTAGCTCTATGGAGTATGTTATTGCTATGTTAATAATAGGTAAAGTGTGAAATATTGGTCTTTCAGAAGCAGAAAACTAAAATAACAGATTGCTTTTTACTTTGACATTACATTAAATGCAAAGAGTCTTTAGGGCTGTTCACACTCTCCAAATTTATCTGTGTGAACATACAGGTACATCTCAATAAATTAGAATATTTTTGAAACGTTCATTCATTTCAGTAATACAATTCATAATCAGTGTCTTCCATGATTGTGTGTCCTACTGAACCAGACTGAGGGACCATTTAAAGGCTTAGGAAACCTTGGCAGGTGACACACTGAACTTACAATACTGAACTTTTTTACAATATTCAAATTTTCTTAGATTTGGGTTTTCATTACCTGTAATCCATAATCAACATTTACAGAAATAAAACACTTGAAATAGAACACTCTGTGTGTAAAGAATCTACAAAATATAGGAGGTCACTTTTTTAATGTAATTACTGAAAGAAAAAAAAAAATTTCAAAGATATTCTAATTTATTGAGATGCACCTGTATCTATACAGTCCATTTTACTAAGCCAAGATTAAAGCACAACTGAACTTTTTTTTTTTTTTCATAAATTCATAGTTCAGCTGAAGATCCAAAATTTTGTAATATAATTTATGTAAGAAAAGTACTTGTTTCTTAACAGATTTGCTGCTTTCTGTCACTGATCAAATCTGTACAGTAGAACTCTATAGAGAGAGGAGGGGTAGGAAAGCAAAGTTCCCTAAACAGAGAGACAATAGCAATGTATAGAGACGGTTCTTTTTCACAACACAGCTGGGTTGTCAGGACTTAGTATCCAGCCTTATCCTGACAGAATGCAATGCTATTGACATCTTCATATCTCTGTTTTTCTCCTTCTTCTCTTCCCCCCTCCCTCCATAGAGCCTGCTTGTGTATGGAAGACAAACAGAATTAATCAGATAAGTAAAGACAGTAGAAATACATAAAGACACAGACACTTTAGTCAAGTATATTATAAAGTTTGTTCTCTTATCCTGCACTATAGATTTATGAAAAATATGTTTAATTGTGCTTTAAAGGTATAAAACTGTGTAAAATGAAGAAAACATGAATTACCTTTTAAATGTCCCATTGTTCAAGGGCCAGTGACATGTACACCATATGTCAGTCCATATACATATCACTACTGAGGACTGCATATGCTGGAATATTTTTTTCTTGACATTACATATTTTACTCCCTTTTATCCTTTTTTTTTCTTTTTTTTTGTCAGACAGCCCCTTTAAATATATTTCACTGATTTCTTCAAAGTTTCCAAATTCTATTTAGCCATATTAAATTTAAAGTTTAAAGTTCTTTTTTTTTTTATGGCCTATTACAGCTTTTCTCCCCTTCACTTCAATGGGAGCTGAGGTGTTGTAAGGCTGCCTGGCCATTATATGATGAATGGCGCCCTCTTCTTTCAGCTTTGTATACTATATAGTCAGTGTCGGACTGAGGTTCCTTGGATTCTCTGCTATCTTGGTGGGCCACTCTGACCCTGTATATAGTAATGGGTCATGCAACAGTCCAAAGTCCCTGCAGCTGGTCGGATAGGAAACTGGGTGTTAGCCCCCACTCATTAGATATTAATGGTCTTGCTTAACGATATGCCATCAACAAAAAAGGTAAACCCCTTTAAGGCTGAGACCCACGTTGCATAAATGCAGGTTTTTTTTGTGGCAGATTTTTCTACGTTCTTTTGATCTAAAGCCAGGAGTGGACTGAGCAGAAAGGGTAAGTATAAGATCTTCCTAGATACAGTCATGGCCAAAAGTTTTGAGAATGATACAAATATTAATTTTTACAAAGTCTACTGCTTCAGTTTTTCTAATGGCAATTTGCATATACTCCAGAATGTTATAAAGAGTGATCAGCTTAACAGCAATTACTTGCAAAGTCAATATTTGCCTAGAAAATGAACTTTATCCCCCAAAACACATTTCAACATCATTGCAGCCCTGCCTTAAAAGGACCACCTAACATCGTTTCAGTGATTGCTCCATTAACACAGGTGTGGGTGTTGATGAGGACAGGGCTGGAGATCAATCTGTCATGATTAAGTAAGAATGACACCACTGGACACTTTAAAAGGAGGCTGGTGCTTGCCATCATTGTTTCTCTTCTGTTAACCATGGTTATCTCTAAAGAAACACGTGCAGTCATCATTGCACTGCACAAAAATGGCCTAACTGGGAAGAGTATTGCAGCTAGAAAGATTGCACCTCAGTCAACAATCTATCGCATCATCAAGAACTTCAAGGAGAGAGGTTCCATTGGTGCCAAAAAGGCTCCAGGGCGCCCAAGAAAGACCAGCAAGCGGCAGGACCGTCTCTTAAAAGTGTTTCAGCTGCGGGATCGGGCTACCAGCAGTGCAGAGCTTGCTGAGGAATGGCAGCAGGCAGGTGTGAGTGCATCTGCACGCACTGTGAGGCGGAGACTCTTGGAGCAAGGCCTGGTCTCAAGGAGGGCAGCAAAGAAGCCACTTCTCTCCAGAAAAAACATCAGGGACAGACTGATATTCTGCAAAAGGTACAGGGAGTGGACTGCTGAGGACTGGGGTAAAGTCATTTTCTCTGATGAATCCCCTTTTCGATTGTTTGGAACATCTGGAAAACAGCTTATTCGGAGAAGAAGAGGTGAGCGCTACCACCAGTCTTGTCTCATGCCAACTGTAAAGCATCCTGAAACCATTCATGTGTGGGGTTGCTTCTCAGCCAAGGGAATCGGCTCTCTCACAGTCTTGCCTAAAAACACAGCCATGAATAAAGAATGGTACCAGAATGTCCTCCAAGAGCAACTTCTCCCAACCGTCCAAGAGTAGTTTGGCGCTCAACAATGCCTTTTCCAGCATGATGGAGCACCTTGCCATAAAGCAAAGGTGATAACTAAATGGCTCAGGGAACAAAACATAGAGATTTTGGGTCCATGGCCTGGAAACTCCCCAGATCTTAATCCCATTGAGAACTTGAGGTCAATCATCAAGAGACGGGTGGACAAACAAAAACCAACAAATTCAGACAAAATTAAAGCATTGATTCTGCAAGAATGGACTGCTATCAGTCAGGATTTGGTCCAGAAGTTGATTGAGAGCATGCCAGGGAGAATTGCAGAGGTCCTGAAGAAGAAGGGTCAACACTGCAAATATTGACTTACTGCATTAACTCATTCTAACTGTCAATATAAGCTTCTGTTACTCATAATATGAATGCAATTATATTTCTGTATGTGATAAAAACATCTGACAAACACACATAAAAACCAGAGGGCAGCAGATCATGTGAAAATATAATATTTGTGTCATTCTCAAAACTTTTGGCCATGACTGTATATCCCATTCTTTGTGTAGCCACTACTGGGTTTGGCTAAAAAAAAAAAACCCAGCAAAATCTGCAACAAAAAAAGCAATGTTTCTGCAACATGGGGCTTTAGCCTAAATGTGTATCAAGGAAAGATAACAGACACATGATGTGATTGCCAAAACAGGTCCTGATCACTTATAGACTGAATACATCCAGGTAGTCTGCATATAATTGGGCAAGAATGTAATGGTCCTACTTGTCCCCACCCGATTCCCCCATGCACATGCATGTCCTGCTTAACTAAGCAGTGCATGTGTCCTTAATGGGAGAGGGGAGAAAGCTACTGCAGACAGACCTAGTGGTTTTTGCTGTGGGACGCTATGTGGGGTCTTAGCCTTAGTAACACTTTGTGCTTTTAAATTTTAAAAATATAAAAACAGATACTCCTCCCTTTTTAATGCTTTTTTTTTCTGGATATTAAAAAGAGATAAAAATAAGAAGACATTAAGACCCTATGTGTTCCTTAAAAAAAGCACACACACAAAAAACGCTAGTTTTATTTGAAAAAACCCAAGCCAGAATGTTATAGCTTTCAAAGTTGCATGTTCTAAAAAACCTGAAAATGTGTATGGTCATGAACTGGGGAAAATGGCCTGGTCTTGAACTGCTTAAAGGGGAAACTTAGTTCTTTACGGTAAATTCAATGAATAATCAATAAATGTATCATAATTTTGTTTACACAGTTCCAATATTTTCAGCAGCGTTGTATGCATCAATAACCACATGTTTTCTGCCAAAAAGAAAAGGCTTGTCTTATTTACCTGTAGGGCATTTATTTGGATTCACAAAATGGCTGTTATCTGAATTGCGCGGACGCTTCATCAAAGGTTGATAGGAAACTCCTTGCTCCAGCTTGGAAGGAAAATAGTAATTTTCTAAACAAAGGGCTGCCATAATTATAAACACAAACCTACTTTTGAAGTGGTAAGTGCTGAACACATTGGCTGCGCTCTCTCTTTGTTCCATCATTACCAAACCTAAAAGTATAAACAGTGTACAGCAATGGGTGCCAGGTCCTTAAGAGGCACCAAGGATAAAGTTACATTTGGAGGGAAAAGGCATCACATTAAGTGAGAATAAATAACGTGTGAATCCGAGGGAAGTATCTCCTGTAAACCACAGTGTGATGATAAAGCTGAGTAATTACCCCGGGTGCTGTGTTCTCCCCTTTGAAGACTTCTCAGAGGTAATGTTTATTTTTTAAGCAACAATAATCCACAGCCGGAAATTTCAGAACAAAAGCAGAAACTTTTTTTTTTATATATTAGATGCTCTCCAAGTCTTAAAGCTTCACGTGTGTTTAGTGTGAGATCTAGTTACATTTGTCAGAGAAGATGAGGGTTGTCTGTTGCATTTTTACATGAGCGAGCAAAATAATGCAAAACACTTTTACCTTGAGAGCTTTGTTTTCCTCAAGGAGGTAGGGGTGTGAAAAGTATAACTTCATTATTAAGACAGTAAAATGGTTACATATACTTATCACTGCTGCTTTTAAGATATTTTGGGGATGAATCATCTTGTTTTCTGGTAGTTTTATACAAATCCCATATACTCAAGCTCTTCCTTACATAGCTGATGGCGGTTACTTGACTCCAAAAAGATCCAGTTCAATTGCAAGTAACATGTTTAATGTCAAGTTGGAGAGAGTGTAGTTGGCACACTATTAGTAAGAGTTGTGAAGTAGGGTCCCAACCCGTTAATCACAGTATACAAGAGACTTCACACTCAGAAGTCCAATAATAATGTTTATTAATCACCGGATCTGTGTATATGAAAGTTATTGGTCCAAGTAACGCTAGTATGCGTTAATGTAAATCGGCTGCTTCTTCTGCTGCGAACCCCGCTATTCCTATGCACCCCATCCTCCCAGAGTACTGAGAGTCTGAGGAAGGTCTAATAATCGAAAACGTTTACTTCTCTACATTTGTTGTGTGGATGATGCCATTAACGTATTCGGGATCACTATGTATTCTGATTTACATTAACGCATACTAGCGTTACTTGGATATATTACCAATAACTTTCATATACACTGATCCGGTGAATAATAAACATTATTGCACTTCTGAGTGTGAAGTCTCTTGTATATGGTCATTACATTTGTGCCCTCTATGGCTGGGCTCACATCTGCGAGTAGAGGTCAGTTACCACATGACACATGTGGCGCACCATTTTGAAGTGCATTTTTGGCTCTGCAGTTTGTATATGTAAACTATAATTTTTAAGGCGTTTTCCCTGTGAAAACTGCAATCCGATAACCACATGCTGAAGCAGTTTGTAGTAAAACATCCATTTTGCCATGTGGTAATTGTCCACATAGAACATTACCACTGTGTATGAACCCATGTATAGGGTGTTACTAGTCAAATCACTAAAATCTGGTGAAAATTACTTATATTTAAAGGACAGTTCAGAATTTAAAAAAAGTTCTGCTTTCCATCCATTAGGTACTCTATTATTTTGCGTTTTTTTTCTTTTCCATTCAAGGAATAGAAATATGAAAAATAACATCTGTGTCAGATGTCATGCCTGATAGAAACCTATATACTTATATGTAATGGATGTCCGTCAGATTTCTGTCATGGTGTCATAAAATGACTTACAGTTAAGGGTATGTTCCAGTGGAAGAACTTGAGCCGATTTTGAGGTGGATTCATTCTCAAAATCAGCTTTGAATTCCAGCCAGAATCTGCCTTCCGTTGTTTTCAATGGGAGTATTAGAAGTAACAGACACTTCTTATTTTCCCACGGATACCGTAGCTGATTCTGCCGCAGAACCTGTGATGTAGAGCTTACACTGATTAGCCCCAATGTGTCTTGTGTCTGAGCAAGCAAACCCACAGCAAAAAGCCAAAGGTCTGCTTCGACTTTCTGCCGAGGGCTCCACAGGGCCAGAATTTTAGACTAGTCTAGGGCTACATTCACACTACCGTGTGACGTCCATTTTTTTAATGGATGTCACATGGCACCATTAAATTTAATGTCAGTGAATGGGGCTATTAACATGACTATTTTGTCATGTCCTATTTCTGTCCATTTTCACGGATCCCTTCTTACACTCAATTGTATGGGGGATCCGTGAAAACGGATGCCCTTTGGGTGTCACTTTGTTTCTGTTAATTGTAACTTTTCTGACTTTTCATGGCTATTTATTAGAAGGATAAAGTATTTAGGGTATACCTATTAGACACTTAGGTGACTAGACTTCACATGATTTTGTCATCCTTGTCTTTCTGCCTTTCTTCCTCCGAAACTAGATCTGTGGGCTAACAAAAGGCCAGCTTTGGCTAGGGTTTATTTCTGAGAGCTGAATGGGTTCTGTAGGCAGATTTGTCAAGACTCTGTCCTATGTTTAAATAGTAGTTACAGTTATGGATAACACACAAGCAATATAAACAAGCTGGAATAGTGGAAACTGGGAACCTTGCCATAGCACAGGAAAGAAACACACCGCTACAGTATGCAGGAAGTAAGAATTAAAATAATAATTAAAAAAAAGCCAAACAAAGAGGATGATAATTTAACTTAGGCAAACATATGAATCAGATTATGAATGTGCAGCATTTAACTCATTGATAACTAGAGTGTCCATATCTTTACCACTGTTTATATGTCTGAAGCACACTTCATCATAGGTTGGTGCAAATAAGGCAACAGCGTAACAGCGGCTTTAAAATGAATGTCAACCCATTAATTAGTAGCATAGTAATGACATGTATCTGCGATCCAAAGCATTACAAAATCAGGGCCCCAGAAGTTACCCTGAGAGCTTAATGTTAATGGTGCGGTGGCGCAAATACGTCACCACTTCATTCACTTCTATGAGACTTGTGGGACGGCAATCTCCCAATCTCCAGGATTCCCATATAAGTAAATGGAGCGGTGGCCGCACACCACTACCTTATTTGCATGAAGTACTCGGGAATTTGCAGACCCCTGTTCTCTTGATCTCTGGGTGGTTCCAGAGGTCAGACATTTTTACACTATCTTGTGGATAGCAGAGAATTGTTTACCGTGGAAAAACCTGTTTTAAGGCTGAGCGTTTTACAGTCACTGCAAAGTCCATACTTAGCAGAAAATTACACAAAGCGGAAATGCTGCAATTTCCAAAACAGTTGCAGTTTTGGAAATTGCAGCATGCCAATTATACCTACGGAAATGCTGGCAGTTTCCCTATAGGTATAATGGAAGCAGAAAGTCCGCAGAGAAATCCTCTGTGGACTTTTTGTGAAAAGCGCTGTGGGAAAATCCATGATGCGTTGCCACTGCTGTTTTTCCCACAACGCATTTTTTGCAATGGAAACCAGCAGAAAAAACGCTGCATTTAACAGTACAAGCAAAGTGAATGAGATTCTGGCTCATCCACGCATTGCAGACAAGAAAAAACATTGCGGAAAAGTTGCATTTTTCAAAAATGCACAAGTTTTTTTTTAAAAATGCAGCATGTCAATTTTACCTGCACACACGCTCACGTTTTCCCTATAGATTTAGAAAGGGAAATAAAACCGCACAGAAAAATGCAATGAAAAACATGATTCTTTTACGCTGCATTTTTTAGCTGTGTTCTGCAATGTGGGGGGCTTTAGCCAAAAACTGAGGCCACACGTTGCATTAAAGCTGCTTTTTTTGTTTCAGATTTTGCAGCAAAATCTGCAAAAAAAAAAAACCCACAGCTTTTCCACAACATGAGGCTTCAGCCTAACATCATGTCCCCTGTGTTGATTAATTTGTTAGGCTAAAGCAGGATTCACACTACCATTGGATTCCGTTATGAAGGCGTCCATTAAAAAAAACAAAAAAAAAAAAACGGACACCTATCATAACAGACATTAACGGACACTAACTGATGTTAATGTGTCCGTTTTTTTAACTGATCCAAATAATGGATCAGTTAAAAAAAAACGGACACATTAGTATCAATTAGTGTCCGTTTTTTAACACTGTCTTTTTTTTTTTTGTTTGTTTTGTTTCTGCTTTCTGAGCATGCGCAGAAAAAAAAACAGACATAAAATAACGGACAGTAACTGATGGCTATCAGTTACTGTCCGTTACCCATAGACTTCAATGTTAAAAAAAAAAATAACAGACACTTGCTGTCCGTCAAGAATCCGTTTTTCCAAATGGACAAAAAAGTCCTGCATGTAGGATTTTTTGTCTGCAGAAAAAAACGGACTTCTGACGGATTGGGTGTAAACGGACACAGACAGACGCTAACTGACACTAACGGACGCAATATAAAAACCCATTGAAATGAATGGAAATTTTAACGGATTTCTGACTGTTCAGCTAGTGTCCGATGCTAAAATCTTGTAATGGACAATAGCAACGGACACTACTGACGGTCACCAACGGTAGTGTGAACGCCCCTTAAGGCCCCATGTTGCAGAAAAGCAGTAGAAAAAAGCACTGCGTTTTACAGTACCATCAACTTGAATGAAACTCTGGCTAATCCCATCCATACATTGCGGAGGAAAAAACGCTGCGGAAAAACTGCGTTTTCAAAAACGCAGCATGTCAATTTTACCTGCGGAAACATTCGTGTTTTCCCTATAGGTTTTATGAAGGAAGAAAAACTTCAGAGAAAAATACATCAAAAACGCAATGAAAAATGCTGCGGACAAAACGCAATACATTTCCGCAGAGGTTTTTTCTGCTGCGCTTTTTAGCTGCATTCTGCAACATGGGGCCTTAGCCTTAATATATCTTTAACCCCCTGGAGGGCTTGTCCCCCAGTATCCACAGGATTTATTCACCTCTTGGGTCTCACTGTTGGTAACACTACTGATCATGAGAATGGGGATCTTGTGTTCTCTATTTGAATGGAGCAGTGGGTCACATATGATTTTTAATTGATTGAACAACCCCATTAACTATTTCTGGTGAGGAAGGATGAAACGAAAACAACACTTTCGCCAGTGATTTTTGTGTTTTTGACTTCAAACTATTTGCTAGGCAGCATAAATAACATATCTTTATTTTGTGCATCAGTACAATTCTGGTGATCACAAATATCTTTATTTTTTTTGTTTGCACTACTACTTTTGCACATTTCACGTAAAATTTACCTTGCAACATTCTAGGAGCCATAACTTGCAGAAAAGCTGCTTTTTTGCTCCAGTTTTTGGAGCTAAAGCTGCAGTTATTTTTGCATCATATGACATTGTATGAGGGTTTGTTTTAAGCAGTACAAGTCTTATTGGTTTTAGAGAACTATATTGGGCTACATAGAAATTATTGATTTTTTATTTCTGTGAGAGAGGTTAGATAATGCAAAAACAAAATGGCAAATATGTTTTATTATTATTTATATGTGTGTAGTTAAAATAAATGATATGGGTCACTGATTATAGAAATACCACATACATTTTTTTTTCAACACTTTTACGAAATGAAACCACATTTTACCAAATTTTGTGTTACCCTTTTTTTTGCAGCTGTGAGGGCAAAATGTTTTACATAGCATGCTGTGAGCTGTGAAGAGTAGATTATTGAAGCCATGTGGGCATTGGCTGCATGCCCACCCACAGATTGCTACTTCAGACAGAAAATTATACTACCTGCCAGGGAGTGGCAGATCCTGTAGGAACACAATGATAAAACATGGATAAAATAAAAAGTTACAATGTATTATAGCAACATCTCTATCAGTATGAAATGACATTTTATTATGCCCAGAAAAACCCTCAAGCCTGCAATAGATATTCTAGTAATGGCCCTTTATTTTTAGTGACCATTGGCTGTTTTTATCTCTGTGTTAGTGTTTATCTTACTATTATCTTATAGAAGAACTGTTTGACCTCATACATGGTCCCCACACTTGACAGATATTATCCATGTCCTAACTTTATATTCACATTATATGAATAGAATGAACTGCTCATTGTTTCTGTGAGTTGACTTTCATATGGCTGGCTCAGTGGTTAGCACTGCAGCCTTGCAGCGCTGGAGTCCTGGGTTTGAATCCTGCCAGGGACAACATCTGCAAGGAGTTTGTATGTTCTCCCTGTGTTTGCGTGGGTTTCCTCCCACACTCCAAAGACATACTGATAGGGAATGTAGATTGTGAGCCCTATATGGGACAGTGACCACAATGTCTGTAAAGCGCTGCGGGATATGATGACGCTATAAGTAAGCATAATAAATAAATAAAAAAAATAAATAAATCACGGGTTGTGATATGCTAAGTATCCATGATGATATATCATTGTCATGAACTACGTCCGGTACTTAAAGGGATTTTCTACCAGGAGACTCCTCTGACAGCAACTTAACTTTGCTAGATCAGAAGCATCTGGCAGACAAAACCAACCCAACTGCCTGATCCTTATGTTTAATGACATCTGCCATTGGGGGAGGGTTTGGAGGACCCCATACACACTATACTGTCTTAAGATGGCTGGCCATCTATTTTAGACAAGCATTTGGCCAACAGCTATTCCTCCCAATCCTCCATACACATACATTGGTGCAGGTGAAGGAGTTAACAAACTCCAAAAAGCAGTTTCCAATGAATATACTTTATTTACAGCTACAAACGAAAGTGCGGACGCATCTCTCTGCCTTTTGGAGTTTAACTCCTTCACCTGCACCAATTTGGAATTCGTCAAGATCTCAGTATCCAGATGTCCTGCAGCTTCCATTTATACTATTTGATGCCTTTTACAGTGGTTGTGGCTCATCACAACCAACTAAGGTGAGAGTACATCCAAACTTTTTCAGTCTCCCCTCACCGTCCATTTCCCCCTCCATTGGGGACACACCACGACTCCTTTGAGTGATAGTACATCCAGACCACTAATTTACTATATTAGTGCGAGTGTACTCTTCTATCTCTTAGCAATACTCTTTGAGCATCATTTGATGTATTGCATTCAAACTTGATTACACTATGTGCCACTCGGCATTGTTGTTTTTTCTTCTTTGAAGTCCATACACATACACTCTCAGCACAGCTGAGCATGCATATTTTCTCCCTCTCCTGACATCTGTCATCATCAGAGAGTTAGGATGACATTATATGGTTGTCTGGTCCCTCCAAAATCACTGGATTCGGCTGAAATTTATCTGATGGCCAGTGCTATGAGGACTGTTGTGTCAGCATGTTACTGATATTGTACATCCTACCACTTGAGTCCTGGGACAAACAGCAGAGAATGGAAATTGCAGTGTGTGTACAAAGACCTGGGTCATTAGCAGCTAGTGATGAGCTGATAGAGTGATAATGTGGAGAGTGGCTTTAGTAATTGTCCTCTTGTCTGTGTCAAAGGAAGAGGTGTGTCTGTCTCTTGCCTGTAGTAAAACTGATGACACTGTCTGATAGACATGTGCTACACAAAGACAGAGGAATTTATGGGCACCTGAAGGCAATACAAGTAAATGATGAAAGGCGTTCTCAATGTTAGACACTAATTCATAGTGAAATTAAATCCTCACCAGTGCTTTGTGTCTGCTAAGCAGTCAGCGGGGATGAAAGCCATCCCAAAACTCTTAAATTCCAGGAGGTCATAACTCAAGTGTGGGTCGGTGCCACTGTAAAGTTTATAGTGGACACGCAAGAAATTATTAGATAGTGGGTTAGCCCCTACATCACATTGGGCACGAATTCTTTTGTAAGTTTTACCACTATTAATTATAGAATTGGAGGCACCAGAGATGCTGGAAGAAGCATGCTCCAGGGCTGAATGATTCATTTTAGCTAACTATGTGTGACCTGTGAGGGTCACAAATCACCTCCTGATAGCAAACAGATAACAGCAAGAATTACTGATCCCTCCGTCACGCACCAAAAGTTTCCAGACTGTTTTTTTGACCTGTTGTAAATAACTTCTCTACTTAGATTGCAATTTTTTTAAGGACTCTAAAATGCTTTGAAAACCATGTGTATAAAAATCTGTTAATTTTCAGTTCTTGTATCACACCATGTCTGATGAAGGGAGCGAGCACTCCTGAAAGCTTACTTATAAATATACTCAGTTAGCCTCTAAAAGGTATCGCCTGATTTCTTCACTCTTCCACTACTTTCAATGGCTAACACGGTACAACATTATACTACTATCATTTTAGCTAAGTAAGCTAAATTAAAGGTGAAAAACATAGCTAACTGGGTTATTAAAGGAGTTTTATGGGCTACAACTATTGATGGCCTATCCTAAATATAGGTCACTAATATCATATCTGTGAGGGTTTGACACCCATCACACCCATCCATCAGCTGTTCTCAACAGCTAATACACAGAGAATGGAGCAGGAAGCAGACATCTTTTTTCTCTGCATAGTGGTGGAACCGCAGCGATTATCTGTAGCAGAGAGTGAATCCCTGGCAGGAGGAGAAACGCCCCTAAAGCCCCTTTCAGCTAATTTGCATACAACCCCAATTCCAATGAAGTTGGGACTTTGTGTAAAACATATTTAAAAGCAGAATATGATGATTTGCAAATCCTTTTCAACATATATTCAATTGAATACACTACAAAGATAAGATATTTAATGTTCAAACGGATAAATTTTATTGGTTTTTTGCAAATGTTCACTGATTTTGAATTTGATGCCTGCAACACGTTCCAAAAAAGCTGGGACGAGCAACAAAAGACTGGGAAAGTTGAATACTCAAAGAACCCCTGTTAGGAGCATTCCAGAGGTGAACAGGTTAGTTGGAAACAGATGAGTGTCATGATTGGGTATAAAGGGAGCATTCCCGAAAGGCTCAGTTGTTCACAAGCAAGGATGGGGCGAGGTTCACCACTTTGTGAGCAAGTAGTCCAACAGTTTAACAACAACATTTCTCAATCGTGTCTTCAAATCCCAAGCATGCTCAGTCGGCTCTGCCACTTCGCGTTGGACAGAGCCGACTGCGCATGTCCAGTCGGCCATTTCGACGTCAAAATGCCGGCTCTGTCCAACGCGAAGTGGCAGAGCCGACTGAGCATGCGTGGGATTTGGATCCTGAGCACACTCTCAGTGGGTGCTGACGCTGTGGAAAGGCGTCAGCACAAGAAAAAAAAACGGCGCTGGATCTTCAGAAGAGCATGTGACGGGAGTACAGGAGACGCCCCCTGTGCTTTCTGAATACTAATTTGCATAAAGAAGAAAATTCTCAAACGGCAGCGTGGAGCAGAAAAATAAAGGTAGGAGACGAATAGTCTTTCTAAAGTCTATTCCAACGTTCTGTTAGTGAAAATAGGGTTTCCCAATGATAGAATCCCTTTAATGCTGTAAGATACATACAGGTTTGAAGCAACATATGCTGCCATTCAAGTGACGTCTTTTTCAGGGACGTCACTGCTTATTTCAGCAAGACAATGCCAAGCCACATTCTGCATGTGTTACAACAGCGTGGCTTCGTAGCAAGAGTGCAGGTACTAGACTGGCCTGCCTGCAGTCCAGACCTGTCTCTTATTTGAAAATGTGTGGTGCATTATGAAGCGCAAAATATGACAATGGAGAACCCGGACTGAAGTTGTACATCAAGTAAGAATCGGAAAGAATTCGACCTACAAAGCTTCAACAATTTGTGTCCTCAGTTCCCAAACGCTTATTGAGTATTGTTAAAAGGAAAGGTGATGTAACACAGTGGTAAACATGCCCCTGTCCCAGCTTTTCTGGAACGTGTTACAGGCATCAAATTCAAAATGAGTGAATATTTGCAAAAAAAACCAATAAAGTTTATCCGTTTGAACATCTTTGACATCCATTTGAAACTGATTGTCATGGTGTCTTTGGAAAGTGTATAAGTAACCCTACAAGGTACTGTCAACAGCTTGATACCGTTTTTCTGCTGACAGATTCCCTTTAAGCCAATGTTTTTGCTCAAAAGATAGGTGTAAACCACGTGTCCAAAAAATGGGGTCTGGGGACCCCAAGTCCACAGCTGATGTGAACAGAGAAATGACCATGCATGTATTTCTCACTGTATTCATTTTTTTGGGAACTTTGAAAACGGCCAAATAAGTGTTTACTGTACTGTACCCAGAAATCCTGTATACTGTAAGTGAATGGACAAAGCCACACATTCGCGCTCACTTCACTGTTGACTCTGGCAGTGGAATGGGGGTCCTCAACCCTTGTTCTAGTTAAAAGCATTCAATGTCTGCCCGTATCAGCAACAATATTACAACGCACGTTATATCCTCAGAGATAATATGGCCAATAGGCCCTGTCACAGTTTATCTGCCAGTAGTTGGCATGCCCTAACTGAATGATCGTTTACAGCTAGAGATAAGTGAAGTATTCAAAAATTTGATTCGGCAACTTTGCCGAATTTCACGATATGATTCTATTCGATCCGAATTGAATCGCATACCAAAAACAGCTATTTATTGGCTGCAGAGAGCTCAGGTGGGTGGCAAAATGGCGGAACCCCTTGGTTGCCGCGGTCATGTTTGATTGCAGCATCCAAGTTGTTAAAACCCCGGATCGGTTATGGAGCAGGGTGTTAGCTGTCAGTTACAGCTAACAACCTGCTCCATAACTGATCGGGGGACTTTAACACCTTGGATGCAGCGGTCAAACATGCCGTGTGCGCTCGCGAAGGGGTTAAAGGGATGTGACCTCCTAGGGCTGGCTGCAGATTGGCTGCATGCATGCCCTTGTGGGTGATCCCGTGTTCCCAGAGTTCCTTGCCCTATGTAGAGCAGCCATTTTGAACTAAATGCGAATCGCTACCACAAAGTGTGAGGAAATTCGGATTCGATGCGAATCGAATATTTCCTGAAATTCGGATCGAATTCAACTTCTGCATCTTCGATTCGCTCATTTCTATTTACAGCCCATATGGGAGCCTAGTTACCATGTCCATGTCTTCATGCTGTGGTCAGAGTGTCTGGCCAATTGAAAGGGGTTTGGAAACTTAGAAAGCAGTGTCTGTAGATCTGCATTTTCTGGGAAGCATTTAGTGCTGGCTCTTCTTGTCTTTGTAGAAGTACATGTTTGGATCAAAGGGTTATTTTTATCTTTGTAATGTTCTCCTTACAAACATGCACTTTGTTTTGCAGTTTGTCCTGCAGCAAGGGACTGTCTGAAGCTGCAGCCCCCCTTTTGTTTTATGTGGCTGTAAACAGATACTGTTTTGTGCTGATAATTGTTGTGCTCCTGAACAGATGTTACTGCTTGCACTTGATAGATATGACAAGTTCATAATGTACAGAAGGAAGCCATAGCCATTCATTCAATGTTCCCTCTATTCGCTGGCTTATCTTATCAATCAGTGGGACAATGTACATGCTTTTAGATCTAGAATAGTAGGTTCACATGCAATGAATTTTCATGGAGTCTGATTAAGGCTGTGTTCACACTGTCATCAGAAGCTATATTCATAGCCTCTATTGGCAGTTCTGTCAAATTGCAAAGTAGGAATTGAGCAGCATATAGCATTTTTCTGGGTGTCAAAATGGTGATAACAGTAGCAGACCCTGATGGATCCTAAAATAAATTAGTTGGTATTTGTCTGGCAATGTGTTGTGGCTTCTAATTTTTAAGCAGAAACCATGACACAAGCATAAACATAGCTTTATTCTGACAACATCTACCAAACATTGTTCTATATAAAATTTGAGAAGATGCCTTCCATTGTTACAAGAAAATTGTCTTGCCAAATCCAAATACAGCTGTGTCTATGCACAAAAAATAAAGTGTTAGAAAGTCGGTGGCTGGATAAGAGCATTAACTGTGGAAGCATTGATGCACGTGCTGCTAAAAACTTTTACTTGCATGCTTCACCCTAACTGGCACCCCTTACGGTCTTGGCCACACTGTAAAAATAAACCTTGTTAAAACCGCAGGAAAATCCTGAGCATCGCAAAGTAATTTAGCTGTTTCCACTGTTGCGTCCATGAAGAAATGTAGGACACACAGTGCCAGAACAGTAATAACATCAACGCAGAATTACCCATACTGGTTCCCATGACTTTGTTATTTACAGTGCCTTGCAAAAGTATTCGGCCCCCTTGAACTTTTCAACCTTTTGCCACATTTCAGGCTTCACACATAAGGATATAAAATTTTAATTTTTTTGGTGAAGAATCAACAACAAGTGGGACACAATTGTGAACGAAATTTATTGGTTATTTTAAACTTTCGTAAAAAAAACAAAAAACTGAAAAGTGGGGCGTGCAATATTATTCGGCCCCTTTACTTTCAGTGCAGCAAACTCACTCCAGAAGGTTAGTGAGGATCTCTGAGTGATCCAATGTTGTCCTAAATGACTGATGATAAATATAATCCACCTGTGTGTAATCAAGTCTCCGTATAAATGCACCTGCTCTGTGATAGTCTCAGGGTTCTATTTAAAGCGCAGAGAGCATCATGAAGACCAAGGAACACACCAGGCAGGTCCGTGATACTGTTGTGGAGAAGTTTAAAGCCGGATTTGGATACAAAAAGATTTTCCAAACTTTAAACATCCCAAGGAGCACTGTGCAAGTGATCACATTGAAATGGAAGGCGTATCAGACCACTGCAAATCTACCAAGACCCGGCCGTCCCTCTAAACTTTCATCTCAAACAAGGAGAAGACTGATCAGAGATGCAGCCAAGAGGCCCATGATCACTCTGGATGAACTGCAGAGATCTACAGCTGAGGTGGGAGAGTCTGTCCATAGGACAACAATCAGTCGTACACTGCACAGATCTGGCCTTTATGGAAGAGTGGCAAGAAGAAAGCCATTTCTCTAAGATATCCATAAAAAGTCTTGTTTAAAGTTTGCCACAAGCCACCTGGGAGACACACCAAACATGTGGAAGAAGGTGCTCTGGTCAGATGAAACCAAAATTGAAATTTTTGGCCACAAATCAAAACGATATGTTTGGCGTAAAAGCAACACAGCTCATCACCCTGAACACACCATCCCCACTGTCAAACATGGTGGTGGCAGCATCATGGTTTGGGCCTGCTTTTCTTCAGCAGGGACAGGGAAGATGGTTAAAATTGATGGGAAGATGGATGGAGCCAAATACAGGACCATTCTGGAAGAAAACCTGTTGGAGTCTGCAAAAGACCTGAGACTGGGACAGAGATTTATCTTCCAACAAGACAATGATCCCAAACATAAAGCAAAATCTACAATGGAATGGTTCACAAATAAACGTATCCAGGTGTTAGAATGGCCAAGTCAAAGTCCAGACCAGAATCCAATCGAGAATCTGTGGAAAGAGCTGAAAACTGCTGTTCACAAACGCTCTCCATCCAACAACACTGAGCTCGAGCTGTTTTCCAAGGAAGAATGGTCAAGAATTTCAGTCTCTCGTTGTGCAAAACTGATAGAGACATACCCCAAGCGACTTGCAACTGTAATCGCAGCAAAAGGTGGCGCTACAAAGTATTAACTTAAGGGGGCCGAATAATTTGGCATGCCCCACTTTTCAGTTTTTTATTTTTTACAAAAGTTTAAAATATCCAATAAATTTCGTTCCACTTCACGATTGTGTCCCACTTGTTGTTGATTCTTCACCAAAAAAAATTTTAATTTTATATCCTTATGTTTGAAGTCTGAAATGTGGCAAAAGGTTGAAAAGTTCAATGGGGCCGAATACTTTCGCAAGGCACTGTATAGTGTTTTGTCAGCTACACAGCAATGCCAGTAACATAGACTCAGTCTTACACATAGCACATACAGTGGGGAAAAAAAAGTATTTATTCAGCCTCCAATTGTGCAAGTTTTCCCACTTAAAAAGATGAGGCCTGTAATTGACATCATAGGTAGACCTCAACTATAAGAGACAAAATGAGAAAATATATCTAGAATATCACATTGTCTGATTTTTTAAGAATTTATTTGCAAATTATGGTGGAAAATAAGTATTTGGTCACCTACAAACAAGCAAGATTTCTGGCTCTCACAGACCTGTAACTTCTTCAAGAGGCTCCTCTGTCCTCCACTCATTACCTGTAGTAATGGCTCCTGTTTGACATTGTTATCAGTATAAAAGACACCTGTCCACATTCTCAAACAGTCACACTCCAAACTTCACTATGGTGAAGACCAAAGAGCTGTGGAAGGACACCAGAAACAAAATTGTAGACCTGCACCAGGCTGGGAAGACTGAATCTGCAATAGGCAAGCAGCTTGGTGTGAAGAAATCAACCGTGGGAGCAATGATTAGAAAATGGAAGACATACAAGACCACTGATAATCTCCCTCGATCAGGGGCTCCACGCAAGATCTCACCCTGTGGGGTCAAAATGATCACAAGAACGGCGAGCAAAAATCCCAGAACCACATGGGGGGACCTAGCCAATGACCTGTAAAGCACGGAATATGTTGGTGCTACATAAGCAAGCAAAATAAATAATATGAAATAAAAAGTTCCAATGAAAGCTTGATAACAGGCCCTATAATAGGGCAGTATAATGGGGCCTTAGAATAGAGCAAGGACACAAGTTCAGTTTTTGTTGATGAAGGCAACATCTGTAAGCTAATGGCCATCAGGTTGGTACTTTCCATGCAGCTCTGTATGCACGTCGAGGAGTGTGTTTTCTTCAGTGCATCGTAGCTGGTCTACAAGCTGTGATAATGAACCATGTTATTACAGGGTGACGCCTCATAGTTAATTTCAGTGTGGCTGGACAATTCTGACAATATACTGCTGTGATGAGCACTGTGTGAACAGGGTGAAAACCTATAAAGGACATATGGTACTTAAAACCTGAATGTTTCATTGCCTTTAAGAGGTTATTACCAATCACTACTGAGATGGGAATAATTGGCCACAAGTCCTGACCTCCAGAGCAAGCAAACTATCCTAACCTATGCAAATAGCTGATCAGCAATGCCCTATGCTCTTTCTGTAAATCCCATAGAGAAAATTGGGAACTATTGAATCAGTTTGTGATCCATTTGGCTACGCTGTTTCTGTAGCTCTCATTCTGTGGGAGTTACTGGAGCTTCGTAGAATAGTGGTGCTCACCTGATTCCATAAGTCCTGTCCAAGTAGTGGTTACCAACTTATTCCCATCTTGTCAGCGCTATTCTGAAATGGGAATATCACTTTTACATGTGAAGTAGTTATCTGCATGATTGGAGGTAAAATCAGTCCAAATAAGCCAGACATTGTTGGTAAAAAAAAAAGAAAATACAAGGTGTGGACTTCACCTGTACTGCATATATTCCATACGAGGAAATGCTTGTGATCTGTTATTGCATCCAAACTTGCATGCTAGTTGCAGAGACGCAGGGGAGATGAGCAGCCTCATAGACTTTAGATGGTTGGTAAATTTTGCTTATAGAGACCATAATATACTGTACAAGGTCATTATCAATATGTCAAATAAAGACTCCTAACAGTAGAGGGCAACAGTGGACAGAAGCCTATATCCTCGGAGCATAAAGTTCATACACAGTTCTCTAGTGGTGAGAGCTTTTCTTAACAAAGGATAAGAGCTGAGTAGTAACAGTGAATAGTTAGAGTGGGTTTGCACATACCAGTGCCGCTCCACTTTCATACATGTAAATGCATTTGGAAGTAGTTTTATATATGGCTAAGATGGACTGCAATAGTTCAGCTTAGTGTTTCACAAAAAAAGGTGAGTAAAGCCGAAAGGACACTTGGAGAAGCTTTGTGGGACACCCATCCTGTCATATACTAATATACAGCACAATAAATAGACAGCACATATAAGTTACAGTATAATCATAGGGTTACTGTGGTAACACCTTGCAACTTCATTGTTTGCTTATCTAACTGGAAACTGCTGTAGATTGATATTTAAGCAAGTTGGGGCTTTTTCTGTTTGTTTGTACCTCATTAACCACATAACAACCAAGTGCCATACATGTAAATAAAACTAATAAAGGAGACTACACACATATGTAAAAATGAAACAAAGCAGAGGACCCATTTTAACCCCTTAATATAGGATCTCATACATGTATGTCATTTGGTAGGAGTACGTAATGCAGAATGCCGTACTTGTATGGCATTTTGCTCACACTGGCACAAGGGGTGTGCCTGCACGATTACAGTAGTTGCACAAGTGTAACTGACATCAGGGCTATAACTGAAACGGCTGCAGTCGGTGGTCACACTAATCGTGGCCGATATGTTACAAGAGATAAAACAAAACATACACATATTTGCTAAGTAACAAGTCGATTTGTTACCACAATATTTAAACTGTACAATAGACACAAGAAAAAAAAATACCAAAAGGTCTTTTTTTTTTTTTTTTGCTCATCACACTTCCTAAAAAACATAATAAAAAGTAATCAAAAAGTCCATCCATGGAAAAATAAATTATGGCTCTCATGATAGTGATATAATAAAAAATTGTAAAATAATTGTACAAAGCTGCAGAATAAAGTTTAAAGGGGTTTTCTAGCACCTTAAGCATGTTTAATACTGATGACCTATCCATAGGCACAGATCATCTGTTTTGGCAGCATCTGGAGAGTGGATGCAGTCTGCTCCCATTCAAGTAATAGGAGGGGAGCTGCAGTACCCCTGAACCACCGCTATACATTGGATGGGCTGCCGCTCTGCTTCTATTACTTGAGTAGGAGTAGCCTGCACATTCTCCCTGTCTACTCCAGTAGATTCTGGAAGCCAAACGCTGCCAGGACAGCTGATCTGTGTGGGGTCCGGATAGGTCATCAGAATTATATATGCATTAGGGTTCCTTTAACATGGCAGAATTGCCGTTTCAGATTCTTCCATTAAATACGTTATCTGAAATGAACAATTCTGCCACTGAAAAATACAACTCATCCCTCTAAAAAACAAGCCCTCAATTAGCTATGATGGCATAAAAATAAAAAGTTACGTTTGTAGGAAGGTGGTGCTAAAAAAAAAATTTTTTTTATTTATTTAACTACTTCCGTACCGCCCATAGACTGTATACATCCAATAGGTGGTTGTCTAGTTCTGCAAGGACGTACCAGTACGTCCAAGCAGAAATCAGCAGCTGCACAAAATCCTGCAGCTGCTGAAACGGAGCTGGCTGTAACTTCAGCCGGAGCTCCCAGAGAGAAGGCAGGGAATGTTTATTACCTTACCGATCGCTGTATATACAGCGCTCAATGAGTGCTGTATACACAGCGACATGGGCGCTGCCATCTTGCGGCTCCCCTCTGACCCGGCGGTCACATGATCCGCCAGGATCAGCGTGTGTTAGAGCTGTTGAGTCCTACAGGACTCACATCAGCTCTATAGTTATGTGTAAGTAACGGGCATATCACAAGGCATTATGGGAAAAGGAGCTGGGAAGCTCCTTTTCCCATAATGCCTTGTGATATGTAGATGCTTAGTAGAGGGCAAAAGGCAATTCAAAACTCTACACACCTTCACTGGTGCTCTCTTCAAGGAGAGATGTTCCCGTCCCTAAGTAACGGGCAGGCGGTATTACTCCAGCCACTGGGGCTAAATATACCAGCCCCAGTTACAAGGGAAATCAGCCTCCCCCCACCAAAAAAAAGTTATCAGATGTCCCCAAAGGTCTATTATGACCTTATGGGGACACAATGTTAAAAAAAAAAAAAGTAAAGTAATTAAAAAAATAAATTAAATAATACGCCAATACCAGCCCTTATTAAAGGTTATAGTCCCGCCCCTGACGACACCATACAAAATAAAAATTACCATAACGGAGAGGAAAAACTATTTTACAAAGTTTTTTACTAGCACTTTGTGTTATAAAATAAAAAGATAATTAAAAGTGAAAAACAGACACATTTTCCCTCCTCTTTTGTTTATATTTTCCCAGATATAAAAAAAATGAAAAAAACATGCAAAAATAAAAACATAAAAATGAAGCCCTATGTGTCACCGAAAAAAGACACAGAAATTAGTTGAATAACGCATATGATAAAAATGTTACTGCCCTCAAAACCGCACATACAAAAAACTTGAAAATTTGCATGGTCTTGAAGGTGGGTAAAGCATCTGGTATGGAAGTGGTTAAGGTAAAAATAGACCCGATCCTTAAAGGGTTAAGGTATCTTTGTAAATTGTTTGCATGATATACAGCACTGAGCCCACTGTCCCAGTCTACCATTCATTCTTCAGCCTTCATAGTACTCACTAGTGCCCATTTACAGCCTGTCATTGTTTTATCTTTATACTTTTCCCCTCTTCATAACACCCTACTCTAATTTACAGAGAATTCTAAAATGATTCTAAATATTCAGGGATATAGGATGTGCTGCAAGTTGTCTGCGAACGCTGGGTGGCCTAACCTACTCCTGGACATTAGAAAGGCAATTGTGGTTACGCAAGGTCAATATTAACCACACACAGCATTTTAGAAATTCATAAGTACTTGCATGTGCTCCACTGTTAAAAGCTTGCTCAGTCTTGTTGGTGGAAGAGATTCCACAGGACATCCACTGAATTTGCAGCTCTAAAATCAGGAATATCAAAGAATACAGGTCTACATAAAAAACAAAACCCAATATGGCACAGAATAACATTTGAATGTTTTAAAGTACATAGACACGTAAAAATTATTTTTCATAACAACTGTGTACATATGCTGTAGGCACTATTGAAACAACCATATTAGAATTCAGTTTAAAAAATATAGGAATAAATCATCATTTGTTTGTATTTTGTCTGCATTAATGTAATGGTTTCCTGAAGTACTAAAAAAGAACCTAGCGTAAGAAATCTAGACCAATGTAGGGCATGCCTTCAACCGACCTATCACGCAAACACATCACAGCATTAACATTGAACAGTCTTCCTGTACCTTATGTGGCCTATAAAATTGTCAAAAATATCATGCCCAAAGTGTATATGATATCTATACATACACATAAGATATACTCTTATTGCTTTTCTTAGATGTACTAACAGCAAATATTTCATAAAAATGTTCTTGTGCTGTTCGGCCTGGCTGGCAGCTTGATGTCTGCGGTATATACCTGGCACTGGGCCATGTGTTTTCAGCCCATTTGGTTTAAGAGTTGAACTAATTGGAGAATAAACATTTTGCAACTGAACAGTTCCAGTTATTGCCGCCGAGACAAGGATCATGGCGTCCAAGTATTTCAGAAAGATATCTATTAAATAAATATAAAAAAAGGAAATAACTTATTAATTAGAGGATCACCCCTGTATTCAGGACTCAATACTATAGAGGCAGTTGAATCTATAGGCTTTCATGTGGCTAAGGTATTGGTCTCCAGACAGCTGTATGGTAACCATTAAGTCTATGGAAACACTGATGTAATACCGCAATGTTATATTATCAAAATATTATCATGTGACTGTCTAACCTAATCTAACCTTTATCCATAAAAGACATATATAGCATATCCAAATGATATGCCATACATTTCTGAAGTGGTCCCCCTTCTGAGACCTGCAGCTATCTCTAAATTGAGCTCCCCCCCCCCCCACGCAGCTTACCTTCCAAACTCCAAAGACATATTGATAGGGAATGTAGATTGTGAGCCCTATATAGGACAGTGATTGACAAACATTTGTAAAGCGCTGCAGAATGTGATGGCGCTATGTAAGTAAGCTAAATAAATACAGACTGTCATCAGTGGTGGAGTTTTTCGGAAGCAGTTGCTCTCCAAGCTATGCTGTTTCTGTAACGTCCATAAAAGTGAATGGGAGGAACAGAATAGAACAGTGAGCTACGCTGTTTGCACATCTCACAAGTGACGGAAACTCCATAGCAAAGAGAGCTTGGCTGTTTCCGTAAAACAGAACTCACTGACTGTGTGGCTTTGATAGGTGTGCGAGTAAGGGTGAGCCATTCCGACACCGATAACTCTGCACTGTCAGATGGGCTGGTCAGCAATGATATGGGCTGTGAGGAATGCCCATATCCCCTTCTCCCATCCAAAGACAAACTAGATTTTGGCAGCTACTTAAGCACAGTGACTGTCTATTCTGGTCCAGAGGAGTCCATTAGTAATGAACCCCCTTTGTGATACCCATACACCATTGTCCTAATAGGACATAAAGACTAGGATTCTTTTCATAATAAAATACAATTAAAGAACATTGAAAGATTCAGATCTCTGTGGAATTATCGATATTAATATTGATCAATATTATATCAGTGTTGAAATATTGGTTAACTGCTACATGTCATTTGAAGTGATGTTTCAGGATAAGCTGTTATATATGTACATGAGGAATAACTCTATTTCTGGTTATTATACCTGGAGTATGCTATACCTGGAGTTTGTAGTTCTCTCAGAGATGGCAGGCAGAGACTAGCTTCCATGCACTGCACAGTGAGTAGAAAAGAATCTTTTCTATACATTTCTCTCCCAGCCAGGCACCTATTCTTAATATCTGGGTTTGGCAAATCCGCCTCCCCCCATCCCGATCTTGAGCATTTTACCTTTCAGAGGCCACATTCAATAGTGACTGTGGCATCTAAAAGGTTTTGGAGGGGGGCTAAAACAACTATGCCAGAATTGCCATTTTTTGTCTATTCGCTACCATAAAAACATTATACAAAGCAACCAAAAAGTGTTATGTTCCCCCAAATCACATCAATACAAATGTCAGGTCTTCGCGCAACAAATAAGCCATCACACAGTTCTCTTGACAAAAAAAAAAAATAATTATGCTATAGGATTTGTAAAGTGGCAATAGAAAAAAAAAAGTTATAAAAAGTTTTTAATTAAAATAAAAAGAAAAAAAAAACAATACAAATTTGGTATAAATTTAATTTTCAACCCAGTGAATATATTTCTCAGGCTATTTAACGCTCGGTTCACACTAGCATCGGACTATCTGTTGTTCTAGTCAGTCAGGATACCAGACCAACGTATAGGTGGACCGCTAAGATAGTGGTTACAAACGGAACCCAGCACAGATCCCATTGACTATAATGGGGTCTGTCGGGTGGCTGTTGTTTTTAAAGCAGGACTTTATACTTTGCCGATTTTAGGCAGACATTGCGACCAATGGAGACTCCAGCAGAGATGTGAACTTAGCCAAAGACACATAGTGAATGTCACAAAATATATAGCATAAAAAGGTAATGGCAGAATTGCTGTTTTTTTTTCCTATTCCTTCCCTATAAAAAAAGCCCTTATTTATTCACACAAAAATAAAAAAAAGTTATAGGTCTTGGTATGTAACAGAAAAATGCAAAAATTGTTTGGTCGTTAAATGGACATATAAATGGACAGTCCTCCGGGGATATAGTTGCAATATTTTTAGTTCTTTCCAAATTTTATCAGAGTACATAAAATGTTAATTTGTCATGTTCTTTTACAGTATGTGCCATATTGTCTTTTGTTTCTGGTATCATGAAATTATAGTTTCAGCATTACCATATTTTAAATATTTTTTTTCTCATTTTAGTATTTCACTAAGCAAAATTGAGTAAAAACTGAGTCGCATAAAAATGAGCATATTTAATGAGCTAGCATAAAAATGGAAACCATACATTTATTATTGAAATGTACCAAGTATTGCAGCTGGTATACCTACTTACTTATGAAGCTGTTATACTTACCAGCAAGTGTTATTGAAACGTGCTAAAAAGCGTTCATGGATTAGAAATTGAAAATATTTCTTTTATTAAGTAGTGAACATAAAATGAATGTTCATAAATATAAATAAGCTAAGCTAGAAATATGATTAGTGGAAATAGAAAGCATATAAAAATTAAATTTCCGTTATTAATGTTTAAAAAAAATATTGGTCTAGCGCGAATGAATAAAATAGTGTATCCTGAAAATTAATAAAACTATTTAATGGAATAATAATATTTTATTGTATTCATATTGTGTTTTTTCTCAGCACATGATTCATTATTGCAGCATTTTATGCAGCTGTCATGTAATTCCAATTAAGCTAATAATAATTGTATTCATTCCTGTTTATGATCTCATATTTTCATACCACACACTAAAAGTGTACTTATTACTTACACATAGTAGAGGCACTATCATCAGAATGAAATTTGGATGTAAGGCTCTATTCACATCACATTAAAGGGTTGTCCGGTCACGAGTAGTTCCTGTGGACAGAGGGAGCTTGCTGATTGGTCGGGTCTGACAGCTGGAACAGAGCCTTAGACACTTAAATGAATAATATGACATCATTGTTGGTCCACTTAAACTTTTTTTTGGCCACAAGTAAACTGAAAGACTATTAAATATGGCATTGGTTTGTCATTTCTTTTTTTCATTAGTTAGGGGGCGTTCACACTACCATTGATGACCGTCAGTAGTGTCCGTTGCTATTGTCCGTTACAAGATTTTAGCATCGGACACTAGTTGAACCGTCAGAAATCCGTTAAAATTTCCATTCATTTCATGGGTTTTTATATTGTGTCCGTTTACACCAAATCCGTCAGAATTCCGTTTTTTTTTTCACGGACAAAAAATCCTACATGCAGGTCTTTTTGTCCGTTTGAAAAAAACGGATTCTTGATGGACAGCAAGTGTCCGTTATTTTTTTAACATTGAAGTCTATGGGTAACGGCCTTATAACGGACAGTAACTGATAGCCATCAGTTATTGTCCGTTATTTTATGTCCGGTTTTTTTTTTCTGCGCAGGCTCAGAAAGGAGAAACAAAAAAAAAAAAAGGACAGTGTTAAAAAGCGGACACTAACTGATGCTAACGGACACTAACTGATGCTAATGTGTCCGTTTTTTTAACTGAACCATTAATTGGATCAGTTAAAAAAAAACGGACACATTAACATCAGTTAGTGTCCGTTATGATAGGTGTCCGTTTTTTGTTTTTTTTTAACGGACACCTTCATAACGGACTCCAACGGTAGTGTGAACCCTGCCTTACAGTGATACAGTATCTCTTCCTCTCTGTTCTTCACAAGTTATAACCACAAATGGTCACCAGTACAACTTCCTAAGGGCTTGTTCTTAGTTTTTCCAGACTGCTTAATGCCATACCTAGTGAGTAATAGATAGGCGGGTCTGCTAATCTGGGCTCTCTAGCTATCCTTGGACATATATTTTTATGGTGACAACACCTATGGTCACCATCATACCACCCCCTTGGTTTGCCATCAGGAGAATAAAAAATCTGACTGTTTGTATTTTATCCACTTAACTTTAGCTGTTTCTATTCTATGGCCATATTTAGACTGGATATTGATGGCACGTTATGCTTGTATACTTAAACACATCATATTGTATATAAGTATACTGTCTGTAAAGCGCTGCGGAATATGATGGTGCTATACAAGTAAGCATAAAATAAATAAAAATATATATCTATATTGTCTAGAGCCCAGAGACCTGGGTCTGAAGTACTGTCTAAATTGCCATTGCAGTTTCAGCTGAGGAACCAGAGCTATAGTATTGACAGTCAGTGACAGACATTATAGACTAACTGCATTACACTTGGATGTGATCCACTGGGATTTCTGTCTGACCAGGCCCTGTTTATTTTGGAGTAGCAGGTAATCACTATACTAGCCTGCCTGTGACTCAGTAGATTAATGACTAGCTAAAGGAAGGAAACCCTTTAATTTATTCCTGTTCAGACTATGAGTTAGCTTGCAGCACCAATGAATGCAGTGGCCCGTATTTTACAGCTGTGTCCTGTGTCATTCATTCTTACGAAATATGGCATAACGCAGCTAGAAATGTTATGCTGGTATATGACTTGTTTGGTGTCCTTATATGACAGCTGTTGTTTTCTTTTTCTAATCTTTCCTAAAAATGTAGGCCTTACCCCTATGGAGAAAGCTTATGTTATGATAGCATGCCTGAGCTTGTTGAAATAAAACATGCCCGCCAGTGTGAAATTAGACCATTAATATTTCGTGCAGGATCATGAATCTGACTTTTAAATGACTCAGGGGCTTTGAAAAAAAGACCCTCAGGAATACTATTTTTGTTAATGTATTATGCTTTTTCTGCCTTAGTTCAAGTTATAGGGGACAATATGCCCCTATTCTGCTGCTGTTCAGCCACTGCTTAAGTGTACTGTGAATTATGATATAGTACACACAAAAGGATGTAAGCATACACCAAGATAGACAATAAAAAATACATCCTAAATTATCTACTTTGTGGGGATCATAGCAAGCCTTTCCACTAGGTCATATAGGTATCTGCCTAAATGTTGAAGTAAAAATTAAAGTGGGGACGGGGATCAGTTAAAACTGCTTTCTTCTTTCTATGAGAAGATGTAAGAATAGTGTTCAATGCTTATGGCCCAGTGGTGAGGGTCATGATATTTTGCTATAGCGTATAGGGAGGCGAGTATAGCCAGATGTCTCTTCTGTCCTGTTTGTTTACCTAAGCAGTTAGTAGGCTTTAGATTGCTTCCTGCCAAAAGTTGGTTGCACCTAAGTTTTCACCCTTAGCTACATCATGCCAAGCCCTGCTCATGCCTGGAAAGAGCCAAAAAAGAATTATAAGTAAAAGCCCTATTAGATTGCCCTAAATTCAGGGCTATTATTAGCAATGAGTGCCCCCAGGAATGCTCGTTGCCAATATTAGCCCTGATTAATAGTTCTGACGATCAGCTGACCAGAAGGCAAATACTTGCCAGTCATTGATTGCATCTTCTGTGCGACATAAAAGATGCAGATTATCGGCAACACGTCACCTTTGTAATCGGGGATCTGCTGTCCATATTCAATGCAGCCGTTCCCCCATTCAGTTTGCATCGCTGTGTAATAAAACTGATGCAAATGAGAGCCAATCAACATATTTCCCATGTATATGGCAGTTTGAGGTATCAATTGTAGTTGCAGATAAATTCCAGCTTCACACAGGTCAAAAGTGTACAAGTTTATCAAAGATAGTCTTTTGTATGTAGATATAGATGTGTCCTGCCTTACTTTTCTTTTTGGTTCAAGATATCCTTGGATGGCTAGCTTAAAATGATCAGTTTTGGGGAAAATCACCTTTAGCATTAATTGTCATGAGCAGTAACGCAAAAGGTATGTTTTTGCATAGGTGATCACTTTGCTCCACTGATCTCGGGGTATCTTAAACCAAGGACATATCAATTTTCAGTTTATGTATGTTGCTTAATTTTCTTCAAATTTGCTCCAAGTTTCTAAATATTGTACAGTTTATAAAACATTTGGACTGTCTATGCCAGGACAGCCTAGTAGTATATTGTAGAGAGAATAAAGTGTCAAGGTACATGTGTTAGATTCACATAGGAGTTTGCAAAACTTCTAAATTTGACATTTGTCGAAAACAAATTGCACCACCAAATAGTTGGCAAAATGGAGCTTTCTATAAATGGGTTTTCATGTGACCATGACCACCATAAAGGACCAAAGTAGTAAAATCTTTACCAATTGTGTTGTATTTATTGACATATCATGACTGATATATTTATTTTATTTATTTTTTATTTATTATGCTTACTTGTATAGCGCCATCATATTCCACAGCGCTTTACAGATATTGTCAGTCACTGTCCCATATAGGGCTCACAATCTACATTCCCTATATATTAAAGGGATATTGCTGTTTCTAGGCTAGGAAATATTTGTTGCGAATAGTACATGCATCTTGCGAAAGTTTATAAGGCGATGAATGCCTGTACTTTACGTTGTGATTAACCTTGGCTGTAAGGTTTAGCTTCAGCGAATACTAGATACTAAGCTTATTGTATGAATGGCAAAGGATTCATTTTAATGCATATCATCTATCTCTATCAGCAGCAATTGACTGCTACTGTAAAAAGGCCACTGGTTTTGTTTGTACAGTGCTGAAGAACTTATAGGTAGAGTTACAGAGTGGCAATTTATGGCTAGAGAAATCCATAAATACTGAAGGCTTTCACTAGTAAGTTCCTGCTTGGGACTGAAATATTGATGATGATGATTTATAAAATAGCATTCTAGTGGTGTCTACCTGCGAGTCCTTATATCTCATTACACTCATATCATAAACCTGCAAACAAAGCCAGGAGTCTTACTTTATAGCAACCTCCAGTATGCCTCAGCAAATTGGACTCTTGGTTTTGGTGCCTGACTGTCTGTCTCTACCTGGACACTAGACACTGCGGAGCTGAGAATTTCCTCTCAATATTTCTGCTCAATGTGGCATGTAAGCTTAAGTGGTCAGAGGTGTAACCCAAGGAAGGTTTACTCTTAATATGAGCTAAGCCTTAGCTTTCAGCATTCTTTGAAAACAGACATGGAATTTGTTTTAAGATAAAAAAGTATTTATGTTTAAGTACTTTTGCCATGGTATGCAATTCTATAGAAGAATACATACAGGCAGAAGACAGGAGTTCACATCATGGTACCAAACAGAAGAGAAGATGAAATGACTTGCTCATACTCACACAGACTGAGTAGCTGGATTAGCAACTCAATCTCAGTGATACCACCCAGCATCAAAAGTAAGAATGGGTTCAAAGAGTGTTTTTAGTACTCTGATGACACGGCATGATCTGTAGCCACACACATTTTGGTTTCCTGCTGAACACATCTTTGGTGTCTGGTTCCTCCATAACTCCACATGCAAATGAACATTTATTTGGAGTAGTAAAGTTGGCATTTCCATGAATGCACACAATCGTTTAATGATACATTATTACATTATTGCTTTGTAGCCAGAGGTTTAATGGTACAGCAGTACATATTTGTGATGATACAAGTGTAGTAAGTTGCCTTTCACCTCTGTGATCATCCTAAATCAGACAGTCATTTCCTATTAAAAAAATAAAATATAAAATGTACTGTATGTGTCCATAAGTGGAATTGTTAGAATTACCATTATTCGTCCTGTATTATGATTTGCATGTGCAGTGATGCTGACCATCCAAATTTGAACAAAAATGCTCTTTTATAGGGGTGGTCCTCTCAAACAAAAAAGTATAGAGAATTGAGATTAGAGTGTCTAATGGAGACATTAAGCGTGTAAAGCCCCCAAATAATGATGAGTCACAAAATTAAGTATTTTATGTGTATCACATCAGAATATTACATAGAACTAGTCTTAGAAAATGAGTAATAAAATAGCCATGGCCTGAGCGTTATACTCTGTGCAGGGTATCCGTCAGCCATGGTGCTATTGCTGCAGTTATGCTAACCTCTGCCCTTATGTTACTAATAAGTCCTTCTGATGGGGACCTGACACGGCTGGTTCCCCGGACCCTCGTTGGGGCCCTTATATGGTTTGTTTTCTGCTCGTCCCGTACTCACAGCATTTAGCTACTCCCCCCCCCCTTTTTTTTTTCTTTTCCTCTCCTCTCTTATCTCTCTCTCCTCTGCCTTCTTGCCTTTTTCTAGTTCTCCTCTCTTCTACTTTCACTTTTTCCTCCTTTTCTTTCTCTTAATATCTCTGTAACCTTGTTGGCTGGGTCAGTCTGGGGGTCTCCTCAGGTGGCTCTGGCCTGCTTTGTTTTGTTTGTATTTTTTTTTTGTACTATTGGTCTGTTTAAGACCTTGTTGTATTATTATAAAACTGCAATAAAAATTTGAATTGGAAAAAAAAAAAAAATAGCCATAGTCCTGTACAAAAGTCACTCTAAGCCACACATAACCATATATGACCTATACATTTCAATGACAAGTTATATTGAATCTTTCCACAAAGAACTGTATATCAATTTTCTCAGCTCCTCCTGCTCTGTAACATTCTGCCTACAGATTGGACTGCATTTTCAACAGGTTTGCATTAATTCACATATATTGTATATAGTTTGAACTTATGTAGGTTCTCCAGGGACCGACTTTTGACCTTATGCAAGTAGCACCTGAGTTTGTGCCATATCTCTTCACTTCATCTGCGTTTTTGAATACTAGTACTATGTTCGATGTCACCTCTACAATACTCGTATATATATTTTATAATTCATTATATCGTCTTTGGAAACAGTGTGATTTGTGGACTAGTGTGTCACACAAAACGTGGGAAGGTTTGCATTGCAATGTACCATAAACAAGGCTAAAGTTTTGCCCACATACATTAGATAGCCACAGCTGCTCAGGAACTGCCTGCAGACTGTAGTTGGTATTGTAGTTGATGCTCAGAGCAGCTGTCACATCTGTCTGTGGAAAAACAGCTGCAATACCAGACACTTGTTTAACTCTTCAATGTGATTTCAGGATTGTACTGTCCACACTGACCTCAGTGCTATGGCATATTGAGACTATGGTGACACTGCTGAGTATACAGTTATGACATGTATTACACCTTGCCAGTCTGCCTATGGCATGTCTATGTGCAATGTGTACAACTGGTCTTATGAATGCTCAGATTTTGCCAATGACCTAGAAGTCACCCCATATTCTTGATAATATGCAGTTAAATTAATTTCTGTGAGGAAAATGTACCCAGTCACTTATTCCATCTTCCTTCTAAAATCTCTCAGTATTTGGTTAAAGATTAAGTGTCTTTGTATCCAATTTTCAATTAATCCTATGGATCTAAGGTTAAAAATGTACTAAAATTGTAAATCATCCTGTCTAAAATCTTTTTTTTTTTTTTTATTTCTAGAGCTCCCATTTAGACTGATGTGTTTCCATGGTAGCAGACCATAAACAATCACTTTGTAGTCTGATACTACATTCTCAACATATTCTCTTCTGTCTATCCCCTTGCTAAAGTACCAAGTGTCTACTAGGCAGAGGGGACAAGTGAAAGAAAGTATGACTACAGGATCAGACTACAAAGTTTGTAGTCTGTTACCATGGAGATGCTTATTTTTGCATCAAAAATGTAGCTAAATAATGATAGGGAATTTTTACTACCAAAATCACTTCTAAACCACTTATATGGTGGTGTAGGGGCTGTTTGTGGCATATGGAACATGCCTTTTTTTGTCTCAAAGTAAAAACTTGTTGCAGAGAACTTATTCTGTATGTAAATGAGCTGTTCGGTGCACCCAAGGTGTGGTCATGTTTGCTGGAACACCCATTTTCGCCCACCGCCTCTGAATATCGGCATCTGTCAGCCTCTGTTAGGGTGCAGTCCTGTGTAGCAACAATAGGTACTCCAGTAGACTAGACCCCAGGTGCACCGAACATCTCCTATACATATGGATGAATGATATTGATATCCTCAGCAACAAGATTGCACTTTGACACAAAGTCTCTTAACTCAGCCAATAACAGCCCCTACAAAAGCATACTTGTATAAATAGGTTAGAAGTAATTTTAGTGTTGGTAGACTCCCTTTTAGATATTATGTTGTTATACTAAAATGACAGCTATTCCAAAATCTGTCCCAAACGTTCATACATCTTGTGATCAGTAAGTAGCATAGAAGGAGCTTTTTTTTAGGTGTAGTGGTGTCTACCACCATATACTGTTAATTTGTCTACAGCTGGCTGGCTGTGTATTAATATATCTATGAGATGTGTCCGTCATCGCCAGGACGGTAATGGTAGTGATTAGCACTTTATGAATCATTCCTCCTTATACTCTGAATGGAAACTAGAAGCTTTTGGTAATGCTCCTGGAGACAGCTAGGAGGGATTATAGCTCTTGTCCTGTTTTGGCTTAAGAGCAGTGTTTGCTTTAAATAGCCCCACTAATGTGATAGCTTTTCCAACTCTTAAGAAAGCAATTTTCAAGGAAATGTCAACAGTTTTTCTGAAAGTCAGTTGAACTGTGTGAATACTCCACTTGTTGACTGCTCAGAGAAAGTGAACGTCTTCAGCATACTGACTATAAATGTTCGTGGAAGCATTGATGGGGAAATTCTCGACTCTAATTGCCTTTTTTATTTGCTTCCTCTCCTTTAATAGCCTATTTGAGTTTATTGATGTGGAAATTAAATACATACATGTTTTTCTATTGCTATTATGTCTGTGAAACTTGGAAATATACAGTAACAAATGGGATAATCCTATGTAAATGGAACCAAACAGTTGGAACAATATTTAGTGATATGAAAATTATGAAGAAAAAGATGAAAAAATTATGAGCTGCAGTGGTTACAGCCAATCCAATCCCAAAAGCAATTCTAGTTTTCTTTTACTTTTGCTGATAGTTGTAATACACAGTTGGTGTTCACCCATTGTGTCACCTACAGTACACAATAAGCATGGTAATCCAAGCAGAGATCAACACAGGTAGACATATAGCACAACAATAGACACCTTGGTAGGACAAAGGTACCACTGAATCTGACAGGATCAGAAATCAGTGATCAGGAAACCAAGCAAGGTCGAAAACAGGTAATCATGAAACATAGCAGTAAAAAAATACACCCAAGCAGGACACTAGCAGGAAAGAAACCTTTCCACAGGCAGTTTTTTGTGGAGGAAGGAGGCTTAAATAGCCCACTGGCTCAGGAGATTGTCTGGCAGCAGGCATCAAAGTTACAGGTTCCCATATGCCAGTGCACCTTTCAGATGAGAACTGGAGCACAGTGCCCATGGCCAGAGGAACAGTGCAGTGGATTGAGAGGGGAAGCTGGCAGTGCTACATTAGTGGTCTTAGTTTAAAATGCTAAAACCATGCAAAGTGGTTTGTCAATGTTGAATACCATAATCAAAAACCTAGAAGTTGTAAGTAAGGCCGCCATTTTTGGGTAAGTACAATCTTTTGTTTAACTCTTATTAGTATTAGTGTTTTTGAGACTTTACATCACATTTACAAAATAAAACCCCATTTAAAAAACCCCATAACTTTTTTTTTTTTTTTTTTGGCCGACTGAACTGTGTGAGGGCATAGTTTTTGTGTGATACATGTCTATTAGGTCTTGTCTCTTGGCAACCAGTTCATCCAATATTCTGGATGTCTTATAGGAGTTAAATGTTTTATAGAACCATTTTAAATACTGTATTAGGAAATCTTGAGTTATTAGAGGAAGTCCTTGGTTCTGGTTGCCATTAACTAAAGTGCAGGGTGGCTACAAAAAATTCCCCTTTCTTCTGAACAACCCAGCGTGTCCATGCATTACACAGACTGCCCATTGATTGAAATGGTCACTGTGTAATGTTTCATTTTGGCTATGCTGGTACTTGTAGGGCAATTGGTGCCTGGATATCTGATAGATAACAGCTTATCATTGGAAGTGCCAGCTCAGAGAAACCCTATGATCAGCATATTGTTCACGTGGAGCACTATTAAATATTAACAATATGCAGCAGTTGTAAACCAAATTCCACTGCCGAATGCGCAACAAAGTCCCATTGTTTACATGTGGATTCCGTTGCAAATTTTGTCTTTGCAATACATTTAAAAAATGTACAGTAGTATGATTCTTATGTGGTACTTTTCTGGTACTCTGGTACTTTTCTGGTATTCAACTCATATTGTACTGTAAATTGCTGCAGATTCTTATGTGGTACTTTTCTGGTACTCTGGTGCTTTTCTGGTATTCCACTCATATTGTACTGTAAATTGCTGCAGATTCTTATGTGGTACTTTTCTGGTACTCTGGTACTTTTCTGGTATTCCACTCATATTGTACTGTAAATTGCTGCAGATTCTTATGTGGTACTTTTCTGGTACTCTGGTACTTTTCTGGTATTCCACTCATATTGTACTTTAAATTGCTGCAGATTCTTATGTGGTACTTTTCTGGTACTCTGGTACTTTTCTGGTATTCCACTCATATTGTACTGTAAATTGCTGCAGATTCTTATGTGGTACTTTTCTGGTACTCTGGTACTTTTCTGGTATTCCACTCATATAGTACTGTAAATTGCTGCAGATTCTTATGTGGTACTTTTCTGGTACTCTGGTACTTTTCTGGTATTCCACTCATATTGTACTGTAAATTGCTGCAGATTCTTATGTGGTACTTTTCTACTCTGGTACTTTTCTGGTATTCCACTCATATTGTACTGTAAATTGCTGCAGATTCTTATGTGGTACTTTTCTGGTACTCTGGTACTTTTCTGGTATTCCACTCATATTGTACTGTAAATTGCTGCAGATTCTTATGTGGTACTTTTCTGGTACTCTGGTACTTTTCTGGTATTCCACTCATATTGTACTATAAATTGATGCAGATTCTTATGTGGTACTTTTCTGGTACTCTGGTGCTTTTCTGGTATTCCACTCATATTGTACTGTAAATTGATGCAGATTCTTATGTGGTACTTTTCTGGTACTCTGGTACTTTTCTGGTATTCCACTCATATAGTACTGTAAATTGCTGCAGATTCTTATGTGGTACTTTTCTGGTACTCTGGTACTTTTCTGGTATTCCACTCATATTGTACTGTAAATTGCTGCAGATTCTTATGTGGTACTTTTCTGGTACTCTGGTACTTTTCTGGTATTCCACTCATATTGTACTGTAAATTGCTGCAGATTCTTATGTGGTACTTTTCTGGTACTCTGGTACTTTTCTGGTATTCCACTCATATTGTACTGTAAATTGCTGCAGATTCTTATGTGGTACTTTTCTGGTACTCTGGTACTTTTCTGGTATTCCACTCATATTGTACTATAAATTGATGCAGATTCTTATGTGGTACTTTTCTGGTACTCTGGTGCTTTTCTGGTATTCCACTCATATTGTACTGTAAATTGATGCAGATTCTTATGTGGTACTTTTCTGGTACTCTGGTACTTTTCTGGTATTCCACTCATATAGTACTGTAAATTGCTGCAGATTCTTATGTGGTACTTTTCTGGTACTCTGGTACTTTTCTGGTATTCCACTCATATTGTACTGTAAATTGCTGCAGATTCTTATGTGGTACTTTTCTGGTACTCTGGTACTTTTCTGGTATTCCACTCATATTGTACTGTAAATTGCTGCAGATTCTTATGTGGTACTTTTCTGGTACTCTGGTACTTTTCTGGTATTCCACTCATATTGTACTATAAATTGATGCAGATTCTTATGTGGTACTTTTCTGGTACTCTGGTGCTTTTCTGGTATTCCACTCATATTGTACTGTAAATTGATGCAGATTCTTATGTGGTACTTTTCTGGTACTCTGGTACTTTTCTGGTATTCCACTCATATAGTACTGTAAATTGCTGCAGATTCTTATGTGGTACTTTTCTGGTACTCTGGTACTTTTCTGGTATTCCACTCATATTGTACTGTAAATTGCTGCAGATTCTTATGTGGTACTTTTCTGGTACTCTGGTACTTTTCTGGTATTCCACTCATATTGTACTGTAAATTGCTGCAGATTCTTATGTGGTACTTTTCTGGTACTCTGGTACTTTTCTGGTATTCCACTCATATTGTACTATAAATTGATGCAGATTCTTATGTGGTACTTTTCTGGTACTCTGGTGCTTTTCTGGTATTCCACTCATATTGTACTGTAAATTGATGCAGATTTTTGGTACGAAATCAACACGATAAATTTTCAGCAAACCTGCCACATGAATACTCAGGCTTAAATGGAAATCAGAGAATAGACCAGAAATTAATGTTGTGGGGTGTCACTTATGTGGTATTTGATATGTGACTTTGGCAGACCTAGTAGAAGTAATTAACAATGACACGTCATAACTGTAGACAGTGATAGGCTGCTGCACTCAGGTGTCAAGCGTGCCACGTCACTATAGAAACCTTTAAAACAAACACTAGCAGTGTTCCTCTCAGCTATCTACATGGTAGGTACGGGGAATTTGACAGGTGACTTTTTATTTTTAACTGCACTGAGACCACTAAGGCAAATGTATTCAACATAACTTGGAAGGAGACGTAGAAAACTGAATGCGCCTCCATTACTTTTCTGGGACACCCTAATTCCAGCTTTTCGCATCATTAGAATTACTTTCTTCATATGTTGTGTTGTCACAGTGTATACAATGATCTTTTTGTGTGTGCATTATCGCTATGCTAAGATGTGATAATGGCCTTTATCTCTGTACTGTGACAACACTGTGTTTATTATTCCTGTACTGAGATATCATTATGCACATCATTTTGTACTGTGACATCGTGTACATTATCTCTGTACTGTAATATCACTTTGTACATTATTCCTATACTGTGACATCCCTGTATTTATTATGTCGGTACTGTGACATCACTGTGTGCTCTATCATTGTGCTAAGATGTGATAGTGGACATTACCCCCGTACTGTGACAGCACTGTATGCATTAGACCTGTACTGTGACAATACTTTATTTATTATTCCGGTACTGTGACATCACTGTGTGCATAATTCATTCCTGTACTTACCCAACTTACCTTGGAATGTCACGGTACACACATCATACAGCAACTCAACTAGGCACTCCATCAGTATATTACACTGTAGATTATTTAAGAAATTACCCAGTTTGTTTATATACTATAGACTAATTGGGTAGCTAATATGATATCCAGGTCCGAAGTCATGCCAACCAGTATCCCTTCCTCCCTGGGCACCATCTTCTCAATCACACTGCAGGGGCCCCAATCACCAATCATCTTGCAGCATCTTGCTTCTGCCGGAGCTCTTCTGCTGTCAGAGCACTTATCCTTGTCTGACAGAGCTAAGACATCTCTAGTTCAAGGCAAAAGCCAGACGGCAGGCTACTGAGAGGAGCACATGACAGAAGCAGTCAAGGGCAAGGGCTAGGCAGCAAGCTATTACGAAAAAATAAATGTATCTTGGCCAATTTTTGGAATTTGTGAACAGGGTCAGGTGATATTTTTATGGAGCTTTATAGGGGTCCCCGGAATGAACTGTATTGGAAAGTGGACGTGATTTATCTGCAATAACATGTTTTGATGCATTTATGAAGTGCCCATTTTTTAAAAAAAGGTGACACTGTACTCCAGTATATGGACACTGTAGAAAATAACCCTAGCATTGGTATCATGAAGTACAATAAAGAATTTAGCGCAAAATTTGACCAATGCCGAAGCATAAAAAAAAGTGCAAAAAAAATGTGCAAATGATAAATGACCCCAGCTATGTATACTTTAATGTGATGAATTATTAAAGCCATATTGATAAAATCAGTTGACATTATAAAAATAAATGTTCCCACTTAAGAGCACAGTAATAAAATAAAAGTGTTGCTGAAAAGGTGAACTTTTGCTTATTTAAAGTATGTAATGTTAGGTGCTGGCTGCTCGCACAAAAGTATCAATCTGTTTTTGAAGGGCATCACTACTAAAGACAAGTTTGTAGAGTTCCTGTTCAGAATAGACAGAACAGATGTGGTCCTTGGCTAAAAGGGTTTTCAGCTTTTACAGGAAATGCTAAGGGTGGCGTAATGATATGAAATCCGTATGTTTCCATCAGCTTTGGGGCCAAACAACAATTTGGGTGAAATCTATGTTAAACTAATACATGTATGATGATGGAAAATCTGTTCTCCGCTTACACTTTTGACAGGCTCCGTAATAAACCAGTTGATTTATTTTGCAGAAAGCCCTTATTCCCTGACGAGGGAAACATCTAATGAAGTAGGCACTTCTTACCGCATGCTGGCACTGAGCACTAGTTTATGCACCTTTTGTTAATATTACTCACATTATTATTTGTTTATATATCAAATTCATCTTCCGTGTTTCTGTAAATTGTTTAACAAATGTATAAATCTAAACCGTGCACCCTAAACGTGATTCATAGTATGGCAAATGACTTAATGGAGGGGATTACAACATTGGGAGGAGACATGAGATAAGTATTGAATTAAAGGGGTTATCCAAAAAATGATACTGAGCTCTACATCCTCTCCTCTAGAAGTGACTATTGGTCACATGACCATGCTACTGCTCTTCCCCATTCATTTGAATGGGACTGAACTGCATTATGGCCATGTGATATGACCAACAGACATGATGTTACTTCCTGAGGAGAGGAAGTAGAGCTCAGTATCATAGTCCTAGATAACACCTTTAAGTTAAAGGGGTTGTTCCACAAACCCATAATTATAAATATTTTTGTATCTACACTTATTAAAATGCTTATTTCACCAGATATTCTAGGGATAATGCTAGAGTAGCAACATCTACTGATTCTATGAATAGCTTTTACATTGACTACCTCAGAAAATGTGCAGACACTCATGCTGAGTTTTTCTTGCAGAGATTTGTAGTATTCAGAACCCAGCTTCTTTTTGAAGCTGCAGTATGTTCTCTACCTGTCAGAGGAGATGCTGAGCAAGTAATACAAGAGTAAGACAGCATTACTGCAATTGCACTTGGTTCTTGTACTGGAATGAAGTTGTTGAAAGTTACCAATACAGTGTATGAGTTCTGTGTGTCTTTGATTTGCAGGCCATCAATATAGAGGCTTGAACAAACCCAGAATCCAAACAAAAAAGAATAAATAAATCCCTATATGACCCCTCACATTTTTAATTATGTTTATTGATTTTTCAACAAATTATATAAATATACAAAACATTAATTCACCTGGCATCAGTTCGTGTAAAGTGGTCATTGATTAGAATTATTGGTGGGCTATGATGATTAGTTTCCTTTTCAACAATGGTCAATACTTTGCTAAGGGCCAATGGTGTAGTTCATCATGTTTAGTAATAATGTCGTTCATCAGTTGGGGTAGGGTATCATGGCAACCTTCACATTGTTCTAAAAATTATTGAACCAGGTCTCAAATCCAAACCATTTTTAACCTAACACAGAATTCAACCAAAAGGAAATAAAAAAAAAATAAAAATACAGATTGGGAGGGGAGTAAGGGGAAAGATGAGATAGGGAAGGGGAGGAGTGATGTAGTCTTAACTGGTGATTCTCAGGGGTTCCATTTTGACACTTAGGTACACACGTTGACAAAATAGTTAGTACCCCTCGTTTAATTAAAGAAAAACCCACAATGGTCACAAAAATAACTCTAATTTGACAAAAGTAATAATATATAAAAACTCTATGAAAATGAACAAATGAAAGTCAGACATGCTTTTCAACCATGCTTCAAGAGAGTTTTTTAAAAAAGAAAACTCATGAAACAGGCCTGGACAGAAATGATGGTTCCCTTAACTTAATATTTTGTTGCACAACCTTTTGAGGCAATCACTGCAATCAAACAATTACTGTAACTGTCAAAGAGACTTCTGCACCTCTCAACAGGTATTTTGGCCCACTCCTCATGAGCAAACTGCTCCAGTTGTCTTGGGTTTGAAGGGTGCCTTTTCCAGACGGCATGTTTCAGCTCCTTCCAAAGATGCTCAATAGGATTTAGGTCAGGGCTCGTAGAAGGCCACTTCAGATTAGCCCAATGTTTTCCTCTTAGCCATTCTTGGGTTTTTTTTAGCTGTTTGTTTTGGGTCACTATCCTGTTGCAAGACCCATGACCTGCGACTGAGACCAAGCTTTCTGACACTCGGCAGCACATTTCTTTCTAGAATCCCTTGATAGTCTTGAGATTTCATTGTACCCTGCACAGATTCAAGACACCCTGTGCCAGATGCAGCAAAGCAGCCCCAGAACATAATAGAGCCTCCTCCATGTTTCACAGTAGGGACAGTGTTCTTTTCAAGATATGCTTCATTTTTCCGTCTGTGAATATAGAGCTGATGTGCCTTGCCAAAAATTTCGATTTTTGTCTCATCTGTCCATAGGACATTCTCCCAGAAGCTTTGTGGCTTGTCAACATGTAGTTTGGCAAATTACTTTTGTCAGATTCAAGTTATTTCTGTGACCATTGTGGGTTTTTCTTTCATTAAACAAGGGGTATCAACAATTTTGTCCACGTGTGTATGTAATATAAATTGACAAGTCCCCCCTAGCATCAAATAGCAGGTAGTGTTGCCAAATATGTCTTTACATTTTTGTTGCCTCCCACCAATCTATCTCAAATAGGGAAGTTAGTTTATTGGGAAACAACTATCTGGACGGTAGATGTGGGGCCATCCATTCCTGTAGGATTGTTTTGCAGGCTGCTGCTACCATATGAAATAACTTCCGTGAACCTCAATCACATTTATGGGTCTTTTGGTCAATCCAGCCAAACAGGTATCAGAGGCTTGGCCTTTATAAAAAAAAAGTGTCCACCTACATTTAGTTAGACCCTATAAAATAACAACGGACACCAGATTGTTACAAGTTAAATAAAATACTTATGTGTCATTTAATAAAATTACTAAAGTTTTCAGCAGCAAATTACTGAGCAGATCCTCCATCTATTTAAATCTTTGTTTCTTTACTTGTAAGACAGGTTTGAACCCACAACATTGTGCATACAGAGCTGTCCCCCTACTGTCTGAGCCACAAGCGCCATTGGTTGCAATTACAGTATTTTTTTTATCTCATATCTTACTTCTTTCCCTACATAATGTATTGGATTATAGATGACTTATTATATTTATCTATGTATTTTTACATATAGCACCTGCTATATCTGTATACCCAAGTTTCTTTTGACTGTGATAAATCACGAAAAAGCCTACAACAGTAAGTGATTCATACCTGAGCAGAAAAGTCAATCCATCTGCAATATCCGTAGTGAATATGTACAGATATAACAATAGCATCACAAAGAAAACACATTTAGTTGGTGTTAGGTAACAGTACATTGTTTTGACCATATTCTACCTACATTGCCATGTCATTTAAAATGGTCTGTTTTATAATTACTATTCGCTATAAATATGTCATCTTATTGAATAATGGTTGTATTGTTCACAGGGTATTGCACGATAAAGTCTAGCAATCATTCTGTAATGTATGATTTTCTTTTATTAAAACTTGGCAACAAAAGTTACTATTCACCTACTACTGGTGTATATATGCAGAAACCAACAACAACCAATCAGCAATTTAGTATTGTTCCATGTAGAAGTGAGAACAAGCATCAGTCAATTGATATGGGAAAGGCGAGACTTAAATTAATAAATGTGCTTTAAAGACCTTTCACCACCTCTATCATTCTGGCAAAGAATTTTTTTTTTTCCTGAGCAATTGGAGCAATTGATGTTATTAATTTCAGAACCTAATAATTAGGCTGTCTAATGTCATGGGGTGGTCCTGGGATTTCTGTTCCAACCCAGGACTGCCCACTTGACAGTGGAGAGCATAATTAGTATATTGGGTGCTGCATATGTAATAGCACCGATTGCTCAGCAACAGTAGGGGATAGAGGAAAAATTGCAAGTGCACTAGAATCAGTATAGCGGCACCAATTCAGTGATGCAAAGAGTAGAAGTTGATGGAGATGGTGATTTATGCCATTATATAATTTCACATATAGTCTGGATTTTTGCGGTGCCTGGCAAAGCAGGAGGGGACTACTAAAAAGTGGTCACAGCCCAAATTTCCTACATTGTTAGAGCTTATTCAGGCATCTTTCACCCATTAATGGACCCTTGTCAGTGGTACAGATTACTTTATGTTCTACTACCAGTTTTTGACACTTAAAAGGTCGGCTGGCTTAGTGTCACTCACTAGGGGCTTATTCAAAAGTCTGTTTTTCACGTGTTATCCACAGGTAGCACGTGATCCTATTGATGCCAAATTGCAAACATCAATTTTTTAAATGAATTTATGGGGAAAAAATGCTCTATTTTTTGCAGACCAATCCCACCCATGAAAAGTCCTTGGGTCTGTAAAAATCATGGACACAACACAGATGGCATTCATACATTCATATGTTTGACCATCCGAGGACAAAACACATCCAGAAAATAAATAGGACTGTGTGCTGTTTGTAAAAAATCATCCATAGAAGTCATCTAAATAAGCCCTAAAGCAGATCAGACACACCTATTTCTCAATGTATTCATGCATTGCTAGGGTAAACAATAGAAGAATAGCATAACCTTGAGCAGTGATGGTGAACCTTTTAGAGACCGAGTGCCCAAACTGCAACCCAAAACCTACTAATTTATCGCAAAGTGCCAACACAGCAATTTAATCTTAATACTGTGTGTGTCCACAATTGCAGACCGTTACGGACCTGCATAATATGGTCATGTGAATAGGGCTTTACAGAGTTTTCAATGATACAAACAACTTTGTACTGAAAGTTAGAGTTTGCATTTGGTATACTTTTGAACAATTAATGTTCACTATTTACATCGCACAGGATCTGTTTTACGACCATTCAATGTTATTACGGCCTGTAATAATATCACATGTCTGCTATAAAACAGAAACTGTGTGATATAAATAGTGAAGGGCTCCCACACAGTACAATCTGCTCCACGGTGGCCACCACACAGTACAATATACACCACAGTGGCCCCCACACAGTACAATATACACCATAATGGCTCCACACAGTACAATATACACCACAGTGGCCCACACATTTTACAATATATACCACATTGGCCCCCACACAGTATAAAATGTTCTTGTACTTACCTGCACTCCCACGAAGAGCAGCAGGGTGACCTACTTCCACCGCAAAACAGGCGCTGATGAATGACGTCATCGCGCCTGCGTCGGGGCAGAGGTCGTAATCTTCTGTCATTGTAAGCTGTGGCCTACAATGACAGTTTTCAGGTGTATGTGCATTTGCATATACACCTGAAAGAAGTGCTGGATTGCTCATCAGTGGTTCTGGGACAGCTGCCATAGGTTCTCCACCACGGACCTAGAGTTATAAGAAAAGATGCTCCAGAATTGTTAGTTTATGAAGAATACAAGTATTTACTAAAATAGACATGTCAAGGAAGGTGACAAGTTTAATTGTTAGTATATCAAAACTGTATGAAGACTGGGAAAATGTCCTGGCTAGGTTTTCAGTACAGTTTAGAAAAAAATGGTTCTCCTCACCTGTGGTTGGATAGGTTTTGGGTCACATTCTCTTTTTATACGTTGCGTCAGTTTCTTTACTATAGCATTTCTTGTACACAGCGTTCGATGAACAGATTATTGTCATGGCTTGTCTTAGAATGCAGTCCCCTGTTTTGTCCAGGAAGGGGAAGCTCTAGAGCTGTCTGTCACTTGTGCACCTGGAGTCTCCGCTCCATGTGACAATACCCTGCAGATGGAGCTGCCTTTGTTTGCCGAATTCATTGAGATGTATGCACCTTGATCTCTGTGGGTAGTTTCCTGTGTTATTTGCTATATGAAACTAACGGTAAAGCCAGGCAGCTTACTAGGTCTTCATCTCTGTGTCCTCCAGCACAGCCGAATAGTACTAGGGAAGTGAAAGGACTCGGCAAACATGGGATTACCCACAAGACCACCTGTAGAGGAGATTTCAATGTTTAGAAAGCTGTGCTTACACTTTTTAAAATTTTACATAGCAAATGCATTGTAAGAATACAAAATAGGAATAAATCCAAAAGCTTCTATATATCAGTGTTAGTTACTGTATATACCTTGTAGAAAGGGGATGGCGATTTGAGGGTTACATTAGAATCAATTGCATTAATAGACTTTGTAGCAGCCGATATATTAAGTGAAACTTTTGGTAAATTTGAAATAAAGTATGGGAATTGATTCCTGCGTGTCTACATGAGCAGGTGTGGGTTAAAAGTGGACCACTTCTAGCATCATAAGAATCCAACCACTCGTGATATCATGAAACACTACTTCTTACCTAAAGTTCCTACTAAATTCAGGTTCTCTATCCTCAAAAGCACCAAGGTCAATGATTTTCATAATTTAAATGCTAATAGAAATAAATCACCACCAAATAAAAATATACTAATAAAAACAGCAGGTTTTTTTTTGTTTTGTTTTTGTTTTTTCAGTTGTATTCAGTCATTTTCTATATAATTAGTCAAATTATCATTACTGCCTAGATATATTGTAGATATAGTGACATCCACTTTACTTCAACAAAAAAAAAAGGAACAAGAAAAACTGAGGATGATGAGAGTATTATGAATTTACTATCCACAATACTCATGATACTCTTGGTTTGGATTAATAAAATGCATTTAAGATATACGTCATACACAATAAATAACAAGTGTAATTCATGTTGATGATCCGGGCACTGCCATTGCACCTGTGTGAGCCAGAGCTGACCATAAACTGTAATACACAGCCCAGGGGCCATTTAAAGATTCCAGGGTTTTTTTTGGACCACATTCACTGTTACAGCAAATTTAGGTACGGCAGTACAATATAGTCTTAAAAACAAAAAAAAAAAACATTAAAAAGAAAACCCAGGCAAACACATTTTGAATTTACTTATACATAATCTACATAATATAAATATAATTGCCAAAACATTTCATATATATAATTCTATTATTATTATATTTGCCACCTACAATGCTTCATGCAGCTATGGAAGAGTGAAGAAATCAGGTGATACCTTTTAGAGGCTAACTGAGTATATTTATAAGTAAGCTTTCAGAAGTGCAAGCTTCCTTCATCAGACATGGTGTTATACAAGAACTGAAAATTCACAGATTTTTATACACATGATCTTCAAAGGATTTTAGAGTCATGCAGCTATGTCAACCAAAAATCAAACAGTTCTTACCGCCGGAATGGAAAGGGGAAAAGTAAATCTGGTCCTCATGGTCAAAATTGAGGAGTTCCTGACCAAAGGTTGTGGACTTCCAGTGACCAAGGAATATTCCCTGAATGAGTGTCAGCCCACCGAATCTAATAGAAGGCCTCTGGTCTGGAAATGATCTGGATTTCTGACTGGTGACATTTTTCTGATTGATATCCTGTAAATGTGTCATGGGTAGACGTTCAACTTCTTGGCCCACAACTGTTAGGAGAATGAGGCCCAATTTGTGGGAGGTTCAAGGTTTTTTTTTTTATTTCTTTTTACAGAAAATCTCTGTAATGTTAACAGGGATAATAGCTGCCATTAAAAGGCCTGTTGCCCCTTTTTAGTAAAACACTGCTTATCTCTAGCAGGAGGTTATTGAATTAATAGGAAGAACATTGAAAGCGATTAGCCAAGGGGGTGAATGCCGTAAGCTGTTTATTCACTTTATGACCCGGTAACTTGTTTTTGCAGATGCTAAAATCAATGTAAGCCAAAATAATAGACATAGTTGTCATGACGTTCTATAGTATTACTCTGGCATTTTACATTTCCTGTCATTTCCACGTAGGGTAGGATATGTTTCTCTGAAAACGACTTGTTGCCTCCGGGCCTGAACAAACTGTCAGATGCATTGTTATTTATATTTCTCCATTTTCCAGAATTGGTTTTGAGCCAAGGCTTTTGCAGGGGACTGGATAACATTAACCTTCTCTGCTTACTTTCTTTGAAGGAAGAAATTAAGTATTCTGAACCTAACTAGAACTAACTTTCTGGCAGCAGCAGAATGCTTGTGGAATGCTCACATCTGCAGGCTGCTAGGCTTAGAGGAAGCTACATACACTAACATAAAATGTGCTCTCTCTCTTTATTAAAAACCTGCTTAATAGGCCTTTTATTGTTTAGTTTCTGCTTTATTATATCTTGTACTATGGAATAAAGTAACAAAAATATGTATTTTTTGTCAAAAATAATGCACAGAGATAAAAATGTCAGATTGCTGCAAAGCTTGGCATGTAGTTATGTCTCAGGGAGATATGTAAATGATTACTGCTGTGGGCTGACTAGGCAATGAGTCTTGCCACAACAGGTTGTCAAAGAGCGTCCCCCTCTTCCCTAAAAAAAGGCTCTTAGAGGCCTTCTTTTGGGTAGTGCATCTCTTGGTGAGAGATTGTTGCCTGCTAGACATGCCTCTACAATACACTTGAAGACATTTTGCCAAGTTCACAGACTTTGAAAGGGGCCATATCATTGGACTGACAGAAGCAAGATGGTAATTGCAATGCATTTCCCAAGATCTAGACCATTCTGATCGAGCTATTAGGAGGTGTGAATTGTAGTTACTTTAGGGCACTCACTCAATGTGAACAGGCTCTGCACAGCCCACACAGCATTTATAGGAACAGCTGGAATGCCAGCTTCTGCAGCCTACAAGTGTGCAGGATCAACAGGCCCAGTTGTGGGGACACTTCTCGACCGTATGGCTAAGGTCAAGTGTTCAGAAGAAAGCTTGTCTTTCACTTCTCGGCCTTTTGGCTAAGATCATATGTAGTATCTGTTCTTATCAGTAACAGCCAGTAGGTTGGTTCCGCCAGAGGGAGTGGTTAACCCACTGTAGGGAGCCAACTGAACACTGTGAACATGAGGCAGGGAACCACACCAGGGATTGCAGAGGGCCCTGGGATTGAAGCCAAGGGGCTGGGGAGGCTTTCGAAGGTCTCATGGTGCAAGTGCCTCTGGGGACGGTGACTCCAGAGGTGCCTTATTTCACTGGGCCTGGGAAACCCACTGAATTTGGCACATTGCACAAGCACTTGAATACACCTGAGGAGCACTCACCCTATTGCTTGGTTTATCCAGCATGGGTAATTTTTTATAGATCCGGCGGATAGACCGGGCCAGTACACTGGCACTTTATTCACTTATTTATTCTTTTTTGTTTATCACGTTTTGTCACCTGTTTGTCACTGTTTTTGTGTGGATGTAGGGGTGCGGAAACCCTTTTGGGTCCTACCCGAAGTCTAGGAGTTGGAGTGTGTGGCCCTCGGGTTCCCTCCTTCTTTGCTCTCCAGTGCCTGTCTCTGCTTTTGTGGAGATAGGCAACAGTTGCAGGCTCAGTAGTACTCTTGGGGTGGCAGCCCTGGAGGAGACTGATGCAAGTAGCTGGCTTGGTAGTACTCCTGGTGGTGGCAGCCCATGGAGGAAACCAAGTAAGTCACTGACCCTTCTGTCTAGGCAGTTGGGTTGGTTCAGCCCCCTTACTCTTGTGCCTTTTGGCTTTGAGTTTGGGGACAGTTTCGGAGGACCCATTCTCTTTTGAGATGGGTTTTGCGATAGACCGCATCCTTTGCACGTTTTTTTCAGTGGCACCCGTCACTTTTTTGTCGTGCACTGGTGTTTTCGTTGGCACAGCTTTGAGACCTTCAAAAAAAAAAAAAAAGTTGTGGGGACATGTACCGCAATATAACATATGGAACCTGTATGCTTCCATCACCAAACTGTATCTAATGCAGGCTAGAGATGGCCCAGCAGGGTTCAAATGTCATTTTTCCTCAATAAACTTAATTTTATATTATAACATTGCACAATATTGTAATCACTTAAAGAGGACCTTTCACCACCTCTACCAATTCAAGTTCTTGGCATCTGATAATAGTCGCTGCTCCACTGATTCCAGCACAGTTGGAATTTTCTCTCTAGTCCCCAGCATTCCCAAGCAACAGGCAAAGCTAGTTTTGGTGCCTAATGTGCTAATTAAGCTCTGTAATGTCAGAAGGGCGGAATCAGGCAGGGGATGTGATTCAGAGCTCCAATCAGACAGTGTCAGAGCTCAGAATCACACCCCTTGTCTGCTCCTGCCCGAATGCTGCCCTCCTGACAGTGCAGAGCCTAAATAGATATATCATCATTACATTAACATATATAAGTTTTATTTGATTCCAACAACTCCTCCTTAGCAAGTTAAAATATATAAAGAAATAGCAACACAGTTCAAATCTTTAGTGGGTGCTAATCTCAAAGCAGACCAAAGGTCTTCAACTATATCTTCAAAAAACAGGCAGCAAAGTCCAAAAAAATGAGAAGACTGTGTCTTTAGTAACAGAACCTTCAAAAGGGTTGTCCCAGGCTCATGGGTAATGAATACTGATGACCTGTCCACATAATAGAACATCAGTATGAGATCAGTGGGTCCAACACCCGGACCCTGCACCGATCAGCTGATTTGGCTGTCAGGAGCCGTATACAAGATATGCAGTCGGAAGCAGCTCTGCTCCTATTAATGTGAATGACAGTAGAGCTGCCATTCCCTAGTATCACCACTACAGTGTATGGCTTTGTACACTAAAGTGGTATGTTCAGTAGGAACATAGCTCAGTATCCATTATCCATGGGTCTCAGGCAACCTCTAGAAGTCCTGCAAGACTAGTAATTATTAAATTGTGTGGGGCCACTGTGAAGCATTATACTAGGGGGCCTCTAGGTAGCATATTATATTGTGTGGGGCCACTGTGGAGCATTATACTTGGGGGGCATTTTGGGGAGCCTATTATACTGTGAGACTTATTCCTCTGCACTGCGAGGAGCATATTATATTGTGTGAGGCTTCTTGGGAGCATATTATACTGTGTGGGGGCCACTGTGGAGCATTATACTGTGGTGGGGGCGGGCTCTGGGGAGCATATTATAGAAAGATTAGCTATTGGGTGGGCCCCTACAACAAGTTCCACTGGTGAGCCCTAGGCCCTTAAGTCTGACACTGTATTCTAATTTATTGATATGCACCTGCACAGTTTGCCCCTTGTAAAAGTTGCTAAGATCCTTAGATTTGCCAGTTGTCCCTTCTTCTGAAACATTAACCTGTTTAGAACTGCCCACTCGCTATAAACGTAAGGCGGTACAGGTCCTAAATCTGCAGTGATGTCTTTCAGCGTCACTGTGGTTTGCTGCCTTGCTCCTGTAACTTATTTACTACTTCTGCCTTCTCCTTTACATGCTACATAGCGCTGAACGAAGTGATGGGTGGACAAGTGCACCCATTGATTTCAATAGGACCGTGATAATGTTCTAGCTGATTGGTAAACAGTCTTCTAAATCTCCACAATTGCTTGATGAAATATATATGAAAATATAATATACAAGGAAAGAAAGTAATCAAAAAGATATTGTTCATATAATACTTTTAGTATTTTTTTTTTCAACCCTCTCCCAACATCCGCCATACTATTATGAGAGATGTTAAAACTTTAAACATGGTGGCCGCTCAGCTCCTGTAAGCTGTATTTTACAGCGTAGACTCAACAGTATGAGATCCAGGGGGTGTCGATCAGTTACTGTGACAGTCAGAAGCCTGTTATTAGTATAGTTCTATTACAGACTGCGCTAGACATCTTGTAATAGAACTGTATGAATTATACAATACACTGCATTAGCAGTGTATTGTATTAGTGATCAGACTCCTTAGAGTGTCTAATATAGAGTGTCTAATATAAAAGTTTAAATAAATAAAAAAACATTAAAAGTTTAAATCATTCTCCTTTCCTTAAATCAGATGGAAATAAATAAAGTAAAAACACACACACATTAGGTATCTCTGTGTCCAAAAACAAAGTTCTAGTAATAGTTTCTTATAGTGTGAATGCTGTAGTGGGCATAAAAATCAAAAGAACCGAACGGACATTTTTTCACAATTTCGCCACCCGAAGGAAATTTGGAGATTTTATTGAGCGCACTAAGGAGGTATATAGGGCATTGGACAGGGGTGTAACTAGCAAAGCCCCAGTAGCAAATTTTTAACTGCCCCCCTCCCCCGTCCCCACACAGTATAGGATTCCCTTTCCTGGCCTTCATATGATATTATGCATCCTTTACCAGCACTCATATGGTATAACACTCCCTTTACTTTCTCCCACATAGTACAATGGTCCCTTTACTGGCCCACACATTAGACCGTCCCCTTTTTTGGCACCACACAGTCTAAAGTCCCCCCCTTACCCTATACATTGTATATTGCCTTCTTACATACAGTTTACTGCCTCCTTTACTGGCTTCCACACAGTAAATGCCCCCTTTACTGACCCCCATATAGTAAGTGCTAGAGACTTTAGGTCACCACCTGCCCCAGGTTCCTCTAAAGTTTGTCCAATTCTTGTACAAACCCTTTAAGCATAGTGTCCCATAGTGCAAACAGTATAATGTCCCATATTGGCCACTCCACACACTGTAGTATCCCATAGTGGCCCCTCCACATAGTATGGTATCCCATAGTGACCCCTGCTGCATTTGTTGGAAATTTTTCAGGATTCCCCCCACAAACTATTATTATTATACTTTGGGGTCTCTTCAGACCCCAATGTATAATGAGCGGAGGCCCAGAGGAGGTGATTAAATGTAACTAACAGTGTTACTTCACTCTACTAGGTTCCACTGCGAGTCTTCTGGCCTCCTGAATGATGTCAGAGGCCATGGAGGCCTGTATTTGGGCCTCAGTGGTCACGCCAGCGTAACCTACATGACCAGTGAGACCCAATCACAGGGCTCAGCAGCCAATGACATAATTCAAGCTAAAGTCAAGGAGAGGTAAGTAACACTGTTAGTTGAGTTTCCTCACCACACCTGGGCCTCCGATAATTCAGATCCCAGAGTATAATTATAGAAGTTCCGTTTTGGACGTGTTCCATCTGAACAAAATCGGGCAAACCCCACAAGGCAATTCTTGTGAGGTTTGCCCTACAAATACTCTGTGCTGCAGTCCTGCTTATCGATCCCCGCTTCCTCTTCTGCCTCCAGGAGATCCCATGTGCTGAACTTAATAGTGTCTGTTTAATGTCAGCGATGTGATACAGGATGCATGGGGCCCCCTGGAGGGTTGAAGGGGAAATGGAGACAGCCGTGGGCAGGATCGGGGATCCCATTACCTGTTGGATTAATCCAGCAGGTAAAGGCCTATTTAAAAAAGCAGCAGGGCCCCATAGCAGCCACTACAGTAATTTCGCCACTGGCATTGGAGAAAAATAGGCCCTATCACGAGGCGAGGATCTAGGATTAGTAAACAGTATAAGTCAAGACGTTGCCGAAAGTGACAGGAAAAGGTCGTTGAAATCCATAGGCTTAAATAGTCATGTGCAAACGTTGTAGGTATATGTGGGAAAAACTGCTGCAAAGTAAGGATTCTTTCAAAAATTGAAGTGTTAATAGTTTGTTTTCGTGAACTAACAAAAGAGAAATCTAAAATCAGTATTTGGTGTGACACCCAGGGGCGTAACTTGAGGGGGGTGCAGTTGCATCGGGACCCAGGAGCCTTAGGGGGCCCATAAGTACTGGCATCAGTATTGAGATTGCAGCTTCCATCTGGCCCATAAGCCAAGGAGACCCACAGATTACGCTGACCACACTAAGGTTGATTAAACTCCTTAGCAGCCGTAACCATCACTATCAAGAATTCACTGTAGGGATGAGGTAGGGGGCCCCAGACAAATGTTTGCACCGGGGCCAACAAGACTTTAGTTACGCCACTGGTGACCCCCTTTGGAGGAGGAGTTCGGAAGTGATGGTATGGCTGCCATATAGCTCAACAACATCCAGTCTATCTGGGATTAAATGAAGAGATAGAAGAAAATGAGCAAGTCAACATCCACAGATCTTTAGTTAGTTCTTCAATGTTTGAAACCACCTCCCTGCTGAGTTCATTAAAAAACTGTTTAGGTGTACCAAGAAGAATTTATGCTATTTTGAAGGCAAAGGGTGGTCACACCAAACATTGATTTTATTTAGATTTCTCTTTTCTTCATTCACTTAATTTTGCTAATTGACAAAAATAAACTATTAACACTTCTATTTTTGAAAGCATTCTTCAATTTGGAAATGAATACTTTATGAAGTATTTTGGTATTAATCATGTTGCCTTACAGCCTTTCCCTAGCCTTTAAGAAGTTTTACAAGGGAATTTCCAGAACCTTTACTATGGTTTATGTTTTTGGCTTCAGCGATGGTTTTCTTAGGATAGGAGACAACAAATTGAAGATATGTTTGAAGAACAAGGCACATTCATTAGGTGCCAAGCATAGTTTCATCCTTAGACTAGCTAGCGTTTTAATGTTTTTTTAAGGCAACATATATCAGCTGGCAATGACGTAATTGAGGGAAAGGGAATTTGATACACATGTGGACAAAATTGTTGGTACCCCTTGTTTAATGAAAGAAAAACCCACAATGGCCACAGAAATAACTTGAATCTGACAAAAGTAATATTATATAAAAATTCTATGAAAATGAACAAATGAAAGTCAGACATTTGCTTTACAAGCATGCTTCAACAGAATTTTTTTTAAAAAAAGAAAACTCATGAAACAGGCCTGGACAGAAATGATGGTACCCCTGAAAATAATGACCAAAGGGACACGTTAAATCAAGGTGTGTCCACTAATTAGCATCACAGGTGTCTACAATCTTGTAATCAGTCAGTGGGCCTGTATATAGGGCTACAGATACTCAATGTGCTGTTGGGTGACACGGTGAGTACCACACTCAACATGGACCAGAGGAAGCAAAGGAAAGAGTTGTTTGAGGAGCTTAGAAAGAAAATTATAGACAAGCATGTTAAAGGTAAAGGTTATAAGACCATCTCCAAGCAGCTTGATGTTTCTGTGACTACAGTTGCACATATTATTCAGAAAATTAAGATCCATGGGACTGTAGCCAACCTCCCTGGACGTGGCCACAGGAGGAAAATTGATGACAAATCAAAGAGAAGGATAATTTAAATGGTAACAAAAGAGCCCAGAAAAACTTCTAAAGCGATTAAAGGTGGACTTAAAGCTCAAGGAACATCAGTGTCAGATTGCACCATCCGTCATTGTTTGAGCCAAAGTGGACTTCATGGGAGACGACCAAGGAGGACACCATTGTTGAAAAAAAAAATCATAAAAAAGCCAGACTGGAATTTGCCAAACTACCTGTTGGCAAACCACAGAGCTTCTGGGAGAATGTCCTATGGACAGATGAGACAAAAATCGAAATCTTGGGCTGCTTTGCTGCATCTGGCACAGGGTGTCTTGAATCTTTGCAGGGTACAATGAAATCTCAAGACTATCAAGGGATTCTAGAGAGAAATGTGCTCCCCAGTGTCAGAAAGCTTGGTCTCAGTCGCAGGTCATGGGTCTTGCAACAGGATAATGACCCAAAACATACAGCTAAAAACACCCAAGAATGGCTAAGAGGAAAACATTGGACTATTCTGAAGTGGCCTTCTATGAGCCCTGACCTAAATCCTATTGAGCATCTTTGGAAGGAGCTGAAACATGCCGTCTGGAAAAGGTACCCTTCAAACCCAAGACAACTGGAGCAGTTTGCTCATGATGAGTGGGCCAAAATACATGTTGAGAGGTGCAGAAGTCTCATTGACAGTTACAGGAATCGTTTGATTGCAGTGATTGCCTCAAAAGGTTGTGCAACAGAATATTAAGTTAAGGGTACCGTCATTTCTGTCCAGGCCTGTTTCATGAGTTTTCTTTTTAAAAAAAATTCTGTTGAAGCATGGTTGAAAAGCAATGTCTGACTTTAATTTGTTCATTTTCATAGAATTTTTATATATTATTACTTTTGTCAGATTCAAGTTATTTCTGTGACCATTGTGGGTTTTTCTTTCATTAAACGAGGGGTACCAACAATTTTGTCCACGTGTGTATCTGGGGCCACTCTACAGAATAAAGATCGTCATTCCGTTGCATGCAGAATACTAAAACAGAAGTGCTGATGGGACAGGGTAACATTTTATAATTAATGTACTGTAGTTTTGGTCATTCTTAGACTAGAATTTTTCCCATTTCAGTGATTTGGATGGCATTTCCTCTCCATCATATCACTGTACCACAGATGACCACCTGCACAAACATTTTTAAAGTGCCACACAAAGATTATCTTATTTTATCATCACAGTTTCAGGTTGCAGTTTGTAATAAGAGGTCGGCTCTCTGCTTCGTGTTCTCAGTTCTTTTGTAGATTTTACTTATATCCTACAGACTGAATATTCCATAGGGGATTAGCAAACGTATAACAAACTCCTATAAATAAGACTATTGTTAAGTCAAGCAAAAAATCCTGTCTAAAGTTGAAGCCTTTCAAATAATTGTGGTTGACACCTGCCTTACTGTACCATCTCCTCAAAGTGAAGACTCATCAACAAGCTGCTACCTTGAAGAGCTGTTTTGAATTCTTGTGGCCAGCATGCACTGCTTTTGAGGAATGACTTTAAGAGAGGTGTTAGGGGCTATCCTGCATGATGTCGACTTTGCTTTGTTTTCACAGGTGCCTTTTATAATCTGAGCTTTTTAGAAAAATACAGCCAAGAGATCCAGTCATTATTTCAAAAAGAAAATAAATAAGAAGCAACTTAAGGTAGTCAGCCTGAAAGTGTTACCAAACCTTTAAGTGAATCTTGCATAAATCAACACAATGTATGTACATGGGGAAAAACACTATATATTTGGAGACTAGGGTTGTCATACACTGCATACAGTAAGTCAAGATGAGGCTACTCTAAAACTGTCTGTCTTACTGACAAAAGACCCAGGATCATTTGTGGCATCTGTAGAGAAATGCTGACCTTTTGGTTTTGATAGAAAGTTCATATTCAGCTCAAGGACCTTCTTCTTTTATCTACTGCACTTTCTGCTCACTGCTCCTGCACACAGTGATATTACAGTAGGAGGATAATGATGCACACTGTCAAATTATGAAAATGATGCACACAGTGATATTACAATACAAGGATACTGATGCACACAGTAATATATATAGTACAAGGATAATGATGCACACAGTGATATTACAGTACAAGGATACTGATGCACACAGTAATATTATATATAGTACAAGGATAATGATGCAAACAGTGATATTACATTACAAGGATACTGATGCACACAGTAATATTATATATAGTACAAGGATAATGATGCACACAGTTTTGTCACTGAACAAGAATTGGCTACTCATGGTTTTGAGGGTGGTAGTTCCAGAGGATCTGGAGAAGGAGATGTACATGGTGGGAGAAACTTGTAGGGGAATGGGTTGCACATTACGCGTTGGGCAGTTTGTGCGATGGTTTGTGTAAAAGGATATTTTATTTATTTGCCAATATTTTGGTATTTGTAATGAAGTCTCATCTTATGAATGAGTATTCTTCAATGTTCAAATAAGTTACTTGATTCAAAAAAAGGGTGCGCTAGTTGGTGAGGTTAGGAACAGGACTGGAATTCTAAAAGCAACAGTGCTACAGCATATAAATAATGCATACAAGGATATTACAATACAGGGAAATGTCATATAGTGACATCACAGTATAAGTAAAAAAGCACACTATGATATCACCATGTAAATATAGTGTTCAAAATTATGTCACAATATAGGAATAATTTAAAAAAAATGTTCATAATAAAATTGTATATGACTAACATTGTTAGTTGCTCTGTGCATTATTCAGCATTGTTGGCCTGGCTCTATGTAATGCACACTTAGCTCCTAAATGTTAGTGCATGGTTCAGCAAAAAAGTAGTTAACAGGAAGCGCTCCTTGCTGTGATCCACAATAGACTGTTGGCTTAATTTCACGGTAAGGTATTGATTATCTCGGGTTGAATGGCGTACATTGTGGTATCATCTTACCATTTTGCAGCACACCTCTGACAACTGTCTATACTGTATGTGTGTTTACAGTTAAGAGGCAAATTAAGGACAGAACTGTATCGACATTTCTGGGAACTAGGATCAAGGCCGCTTATTCATGATCACTTCCCATAATACAGGAACTGTTTTAAGCATTTATAATATTGTTTTTGCAGATATCTAGATTATAAGTGAAGCATTTAATTATATGGTTGTCACCAGCATTTATGTGGTTTTTGGCCAATACATTCATACTTCGCAAAATATTACAAAAGCTAGCCTCAATTGTGATCAAGCTATAGGACTTCTGTAGCTAGAATATTTCTTGTCCATGGCTAGAGAAGTCTATCGTATTTTATTCATTCAATACTTTTTGCCAAATGTTTGTAAATACTGAACAACCATTTTGATTTGTCATCAGGATGGGCCCTTTCACAATCCCTAAGGTAAATGCACACGTCGTGGGTCAGTGACGAAACAGCACAGACAGCAGGAGGATGATATCTGTGTTCCACCTGTGCCCTCCACGGACCCTTGCATTCTTACAGGGAGCCCAGGCCACAAAACGTACAGAAATAGGATGTGTCCTGAGTTTTGCCCCTGGGCTCACGGCCCCCTACATGGACCTGTACACAGGCCTATGTATGTGGCCATAGGAAATAATTATCCAATATTAGCACGCTGACAAAGCACACGTCCACATGCATGGTGCCTTTGGTAACGCTCTAATATATAAAAATTTGGTGGGGGTCATTTATATTCTATTGGCTTGTCTTGTTTTGTAAAAGCTAATTATATTAGGGCACTTGGTCATAATACAGAATTTGCAGCGGTCTGTGTAACCTTTCTGTACCACTGCATGCCCCATATTTGACATGGAGGCATACAGTGCCTTGCGAAAGTATTCGGCCCCCTTGAACTTTTCAACCTTTTGCCACATTTCAGGCTTCAAACATAAAGATATAAAATTTTAATTTTTTGGTGAAGAATTAACAACAAGTGGGACACAATTGTGAAGTGGAACGAAATTTATTGGTTATTTTAAACTTTTGTAAAAAATAAAAAACTGAAAAGTGGGGCGTGCAATATTTTTCGGCCCCTTTACTTTCAGTGCAGCAAACTCACTCCAGAAGTTCAGTGAGGATCTCTGAATGATCCAATGTTGTCCTAGATGACTGATGATGATGAATATAATCCACCTGTGTGTAATCAAGTCTCCATATAAATGCACCTGCTCTGTGATAGTCTCAGGGTTCTGTTTAAAGCGCAGAGAGCCTCATGAAGACCAAGGAACACACCAGGAAGGTCCGTGATACTGTTGTGGAGAAGTTTAAAGCCGGATTTGGATACAAAAAGATTTCCCAAATTTTAAACATCCCAAGGAGCACTGTGCAAGCGATCATATTGAAATGGAAGGAGTATCAGACCACTGCAAATCTACCAAGACCCGGCCGTCCCTCTAAACTTTCATCTCAAACAAGGAGAAGACTGATCAGAGATGCAGCCAAGAGGCCCATGATCACTCTGGATGAACTGCAGAGATCTACAGCTGAGGTGGTAGAGTCTGTCCATAGGACAACAATCAGTCGTACACTGCACAAATCTGGCCTTTATGGAAGAGTGGCAAGAAGAAAGCCATTTCTCTAAGATATCCATAAAAAGTCTGGTTTAAAGTTTGCGACAAGCCACCTGGGAGACACTCCAAACATGTGGAAGAAGGTGCTCTGGTCAGATGAAACCAAAATCGAACTTTAGGCCACAATGCAAAACGATATGTTTGGCGTAAAAGCAACACAGCTCATCACCCTGAACACACCATCCCCACTGTCAAACATGGTGGTGGCAGCATCATGGCTTGGGCCTGCTTTTCTTCAGCAGGGACAGGGAAGATGGTTAAAATTGATGGGAAGATGGATGGAGCCAAATACAGGACCATTCTGGAAGAAAACCTGTTGGAGTCTGCAAAAGACCTGAGACTGGGACGGAGATTTACCTTCCAACAAGACAATGATCCTAAACATAAAGCAAAATCTACAATGGAATGGTTCACAAATAAATGTATCCAGGTGTTAGAATGGCCAAGTCAAAGTCCAGACCTGAATCCAATCGAGAATCTGTGGAAAGAGCTGAAAACTGCTGTTCACAAACGCTCTCCATCCAACCTCACTGAGCTCGAGCTGTTTTCCAAGGAAGAATGGGCAAGAATTTCAGTCTCTCGATGTGCAAAACTGATAGAGACATATCCCAAGCGACTTGCAGCTGTAATCGCAGCAAAAGGTGGCGCTACAAAGTATTAATTTAAGAGGGCCGAATAATATTGCACGCCCCACTTTTCAGTTTTTTATTTTTTACAAAAGTTTAAAATAACCAATAAATTTCATTCCACTTCACAATTGTGTCCCACTTGTTGTTGATTCTTCACCAAAAAATTAAAATTTTATATCTTTATGTTTGAAGCCTGAAATGTGGCAAAAGGTTGAAAAGTTCAAGGGGGCCGAATACTTTCGCAAGGCACTGTATACAAGTGTTTCCTGTAAGATTCTGGCATTCAAGACTGGATGCCAAATTACACAGTGTGTTTATAGATCTATATCAGTACTGAATTCACTGGATATATATTACAGTACGTGAATGTACTGTATCTAATCATATTCTTCCTGGATTCTATATTAACAGTGAGAAAAATGCTGCTGCTTGAAAATGTATTGTTATACTAGTATATCATGAAGGCCAGATATTAATGATGGCTTATCATGTATTAATCGTCCAGAACAATCTCTGTCAAAATTCTTGGTATATAAACTGATGACAGTTATACATATATCGTCTTGGGAATTCGTTCTCCTTTCAGAAATCCAGCTAGTGTGCAGAGTCTTAGAAATGATTCTTTGGAAGAAATATTCAAATTATTTCTCCTCCAGAAGGAAGAACATTGTCTCTTTAGTGCTATCTACAGGTAGTTGTCCTGTAGGTGACAAGGGTATGTTCTTAGGGCAGGCTGTATGGGGTCACTTCCACCCATACCATACCCAACTCGAAGCTGAAAGAATTTGGCTCCGTGCTCTGTATAGTGGCCGGGCCCCAATACTGAAGTCAAAGGGAGCTGAACTGCAGTATCTGCGTAAAGCCACTATACAGGGCCTGGAGCCAATTGCTTGCAGTCCTAAGTTGTGTATAGTACGGGTGGAAGTGGCCCCATATAACTTTATACACACACCATTTGGATGTTCATGGGCTATGACAAGGATAGGCCATAAAAAACATATCTTGGACAGCCACTTTAATATCCATTCCATTAGAGATTATTCTTCCTTCTGTAGGATAGCTAATTTGCATAGCCATGCACGTGAGAGAGCTTTCTACTGATTTTACCTCAGTCTCCTACAAACTGACATCTTTGGATCAGCCAAGTGTACATTGCTGTTTTAATATGTAGGGAAGACAAGCTGCTGTCAGACAACTCACATGGTAATATAACCGACCATACATTTGGGTTGCCCTCAAAGACACATTATGAGGCATCCTTATACCTTGATGTATGCTTTGGGTCCAGTCTCAGCATGACCTACATGAAGAAACAAGGGTTATTCACTTGCTAGAATGTATGTAAACTATTTTTAATAACGAACATCATAAACACAATATGTTTCCCCCCATAGTTTGATTATTGACCCCATTATTGGGAGGGACAGAAAAGCAGAGCATCTATGGCCTGCTTTACACCTTCTGTTAGTTGGCTTAATTTACACAACAAATGTTTGGCACATGGTGTTTCATCTTTTGACCTTTCCACTCATGCACACCCCTTTTCATACAAATCTTAAAAGTGCCAAAAACACTTTGTGTGATGGAAGGCATTTTGACAAAATTCTGGCTCAGTTTGTTTATTAAGGCTAAGGCACCACGTTGCGGAAACTCCGCTTTTTTTGTTACAGATGTTCCTGTGTTTTTTTCAGCCAAAGCCAAGAATGGCTATTAAAGGAACAGGAAATATATAGGAACAATTATACTTCTACCTTCTGCTCTCTCCACTCTTAGCTTTCGCTCAAAAAAATACAGCAAAATCTGCACCAAAAAAAAATCTGCATTTCCGCAACATGGGACTTAGCCTAAAGGGTTTTTTCAGCCCCAAATAGAGTTTTCATACTAATCAGATTGTGATCTGTTGGGGTCCAACACATGAAAGGTCTCAGAAGTTGGTGCAGTGGACGAGGAGCGCATGCAATCTGCTTATATTCAAGTAATAGGAGTGGAGCTGTAATTCCCTGGTACCACCACTATACAGTGGACTGGGCTGCCACTCCTAATACTTGAATAGGAGCAGCTTGCGTATGTTCCATTGCACCAACTGATTTGTGCAGTGTCCGGGTGGACACAGGATAAGTCATGAGAATGAAAAATCCCTTTTGGACCGGAGAACCCCTTCTAAATCTTCCACAATAACATAATCAATAATATAATGTAGAACACAGCAATTCAATCCGTCAAGTTCTTCCCAAGACGGCATAACAGAGACTGGCAACACACACTAAAAAAAGAATGAATAAGAAGGCATATTAAAAATATCCACCATATACCATCTTGCTAGTGAAAACCAGGAAATCATATCCACAAATAGGGAAAGAACATAGCCTTTCAACAGAAACATAATAGAATCACATTTTATAATGATTTACCAGAAGTAAGTGCTCTGATCTTCTTGGGTATTTACTAAATATCTGAATAGATTTAGCCCACCATGAATGCAATTGACAACTCTTAGTTATTTTTGTTATATTCAGGCCAAGGTTAAATTTAGTCCTCGATGCAGCAGTACAGTTCACAGCAGATGACTTATATTGTGTATTACTATAATGTATCACCACTGTCTGAATATGTATTTCATTCTGCTGTGTCTATTGAATATAAAGGCTGGGTTTACTAGTTATCTTCTAGACTATAAAGCAGGGGCTGCTAATAAGTGGTGTAACAGTTTGGCATGTCCGATAGGATTCATTTACGACCATGGCACTATAAAATGAATATACATGCAGACTGTGAATGCTTTGCACGCTACTGTTGTCATCTGACTAGGCACAAGCCTGTTTTGTTTTGGTGCCTCTTACTGATCATTGTGTACAGAATCATCATGCTCACTCTCCTTGTCAGCACCAGCAGCGGCAGCCAGTCTGACCTGGAAAGAGGCCGACACACTGGAGGTCTCCTTTAAACCCGGAAGTGTCCGTAATCCTGTGCTTTCTTACAAGCTGGCTCTGTTTACAGTGGATATCAAGTGGCTCCCTCACCTGACACTGTCACCAAGTATCCTGAGGCTATAGCAGCGTGGTGTCTTTAGCTGCTGACCTATATTGGCTGACCATTAGTACAGATTTTCTTTTTGCTGGCTTTGTATGTCTGTTCCTGGGGATATTTTCTCCTGTGCAATAGTTTCATTTATACCCATATCCGTCTATCTATCTATCTATCATGTGATCTTTAAATTTAACTTCATTGTAAAAATAGATCCATTAAGGAATAAGTAAACCCAGAGCAGACATTGACTGACTGATGCTAAACAATAATGTACTTTACATATACAGATCTTTTACTTCTCCCGCACGTTGATGAACTAGTATTAGTAGCATGTAGGGGAATGAGATCTACTGTACAGGGAATGGATAAGGAATCTCCCTAACAACCAATGTAGGTTCACTAAGGTTATGTTTTACCACTAAAATTGTATTATTTTGAATGCTAAACTAGTAAGTTTAATATAAACTACTTGTCAGGTGTCAATGAATGGCAGAATTTTTTTTTTTTTTCTGCATCTTGTCTATATTCAGGCGTGATCTTTACCTGCATCAGCTATAAAGCTTGTGTAATAAACCCATCAGTAAGTGGTTGCGACGGACGGACAGAATTTGGAGCTATATATCAGAAAAATAAAGCTTTGGCCACTGAAAATATATAGCAATATTAATCTGCACACAGTGTTAAAGGGCATGCTTTCACTTACTTGGGGAAGAGATGGGACCAGGATGTACATTAATATGGGAAGGAGGCAAGCTGGCAGAAGTATGCTCTGCTGAGAAAGTTTGAATAAAGGCATTCATGCATATGTTACCTTGTTACGTAAATGTTGTTGCAGACCAATTGCACCCTTTCATGGCAACAGTATTCCTAATGATAGTGGATTCCTTCAGCAGGATAATGTGACATGCCATGCTGCAAATATTGTTCAGGAATGGTTTGAAGAACATGAAAGTGTGTTCAAAGTGTTTGGTTTCAAAATCCCCCAGTTGTCAATCCAAGCACCTCTGACATGTGCTATAAAACAAGTCCAACCCATTGAGGCCCCACCAACTTCCCGGACCTCCAGCCAATATCTAGGTAGCAGATATCTTGGAAAACCTTCAGAGGGCTTGTGGAGTTCATACCTTCATGTATCAGAACTATATTGGCAGCTCTGACCCACACAAGAGGGGGACTGACACAGTATTAAGCAGGTGGTTCTAATGGCTGAGTGATGCATGTACTTTTACAGTATATAGTAACTTCAGCTTTAGTTGTAAATTTAGTTTGATAAAATAGTTTTTAGGTGTACTTAGAATATCATTCAATATTAAGATTAGATGTCTGTCATTACTGGTACAAATATAATAAAATATAGGTATCAGTCAGCTCTATATGCTATAGCTCCAAGGCATATACAGTGGGTACGGAAAGTATTCAGACCCCTTTAAATTTTTCACTCTTTGTTTCATTGCAGCCATTTGCTAAAAGCAAAAAAGTTCACTTTATTTCTCATTAATGTACACTCAGCACCCCATCTTGACAGAAAAAAAAACTGAAATTTAGATATTTTTGCAAATTTATTAAAAAAGAAAAACTGAAATCTCACATGGTCATAAGTATTCAGACCCTTTGCTCAGTATTGAGTAGAAGCACCCTTTTGAGCTAGTACAGCCATTCTTCCTCTGCCATTCTTCCTTGCAGATCCTCTCCAGTTCCGTCAGGTTGGATGGTGAACGTTGGTGGAGAGCCATTTTCAGGTCTCTCCAGAGATGCTCAATTGGGTTGAGGTCAGGGCTCTGGCTGGGCCAGTCAAGAATGGTCACAGAGTTGTTCTGAAGCCACTCCTTTGTTATTTTAGCTGTGTACTTAGGGTTATTCTCTTGTTGGAAGGTGAACCTTCGGCCAGTCTGAGGTCCAGAGCACTCTGGAAGAGGTTTTCTTCCAGGATATCTCTGTACTTGGCCGCATTCATCTTTCCTTCAATTGCAACCAGTCGTCCTGTCCCTGCAGCTGAAAAACACCCCCATAGCATGATGCTGCCACCACCATGTTTCACTGTTGGGATTGTATTGGGCAGGTGATGAGCAGTGCCTGGTTTTCTCCACACATACCGCTTAAATTAATGCCAAAGAGTTCAATCTTCGTCTCATCAGACCAGAGAATCTTATTTCTCATAGTCTGGGAGTCCTTCTATGCGGTCTTTCATACGTCTTGCACTGAGGAGAGGCTTCCTTCGGGCCACTCTGCCATAAAGCCCCGACTGGTTGAGGGCTGCAGTGATAGTTTACTTTATGGAACTTTCTCCCATCTCCCTACTGCATCTCTGGAGCTCAGCCACAGTGATATTTGGGTTCTTCTTTACCTCTCTCACCAAGGCTCTTCTCCCACGATTGCTCAGTTTGGCTGGACGGCCAGATCTAGGAAGAGTTCTGGTCGTCCCAAACCTCTTCCATTTAAGGATTATGGAGGCCACTGTGCTCTTAGGAACCTTGAGTGCTGCAGAAATTCTTTTGTAACCTTGGCCAGATCTGTACCTTGCCACAATTCTGTCTCTGAGCTCCTTGGGCAGTTCCTTTGACCTCATGATTCTCATTTGCTCTTACATGCACTGTGAGCTGTGAGGTCTTATATAGACAGGTGTGAGCCTTTTCCTAATCAAGTCCAATTAGTTTAATTAAACACAGCTGGACTCCAATGAAGGAGTAGAACCATCTCAAGGAGGATCAGAAGGAAATGGACAGCAAGTGAGTTAAATATGAGTCTCTCAGCAAAGGGTCTGAATAGTTATAACCATGTGATATTTGTTTTTCTTTTTTAATACATTTGCAACAATAACTAAATTTCTGTTTTTTTTCTGTCAAGATGGGGTGCTGATTGTACATTGAGAAATAAAATGAACTTTTTTGCTTTTAGCAAATGGTTGCAATGAAACAAAGTGAAAAATTTAAAGGGGTCTGAATACTTTCTGTACCCACTGTATATACACATTGGCTTATTATCAGGATAGTGCACCCAGTTGTGAACTATTGAGGAACAGAACATCCATGCTTCAACTAATGAAAATGTCACAAGTCAGAAAATGAACATGATTCATAAAATATTTTCTTTAGTTTATAGCATCTTGCTTGTCATGTGTAAATCATTACTGGCCGAGGGACAACTTGAAGCTCCTGGGCTCCAATGCCAAACAGATATATACAGTGTAATATAGTGTAACGGGCAGCAGATTGTGGACCCACTGTGGTACCACCTTCACTATGGGGAGTCTGCCATGGCAATGGCTTCTTAGCTGGTTCCAGTGTTGGTAGCAGCTGAGCAGACAGGTCAAGGACTATGCAGTGCACCACAGACTCAGGCAAACACGTAAGGTGAATACAGAATAAGGCTGGGTTCACACCTGCGCTTGCATTACGTTCGGGGATTCCGTTCCCCTCTCCGCATGAAAAATGCGGAGAGAAAAGTGCTGCAACCAGGACTACTTTTCTCTCTGCATTTTTACACCCTTTCCGGGTGGAAACCGAGCGGAAGCCACATGGACCCCATTATAGTCTATGGGGTCTGCGGGTTTCCTAAGGTAACCGCTTTTTTATGCGGATTAGGTCCCCCCCCCCCTTCGAAAGGAAACCCGAACGCAGGTGTGAACCTAAACCAAATATAAACACAGAGAAAAAACAGGCAGGTGTTCAGGACTGATAACAGACTTAATAAATTAGGAACAGGCCAGAACATAAGATAAGAGGCGGGGTCTAATACAGGGAGTCAAAGCAAGACGTCTTAACAGGTAGCAGAAATAACATAATGGAAGCCCGTAGGCCAAACATTCATTGCAAAAGCCTGATGGCCAAAGGTAGCATAGGTACTAACGTAACAGAAGCCCAAAGTCATAACATTCATAAAAGAAGTCCAAAATCCACAGGTAGAAGAGGTATAGTAGAAGCCCATAGGTCAAATGTTCATAACAGAAACCCAAAGGTACAGCAGAAGCTTGTAGGGTTAGCATTTTATAACAGAAGCTTGAAGGTCACAGGTAGCAGCCATATAGCTGAGGGACACACATGCAGAGACAAAGACATATTGAAAGAACAAATCCGTTCAAACAAAGGTAAAGGCCGAAGGACAATTGCATCCACAAAATTATATGCATGACCCCAGCGTGAGGCATAGCTGAGGCATACAGACAGGAGAAAAGCATGCATGTGTCCAAACAATAGATCATGCAACGGTCACCTAAAATATTGCATAGCCACGGAGTGACTAGAGAAGCAGACTTGTATACACACAGGCAGACAGGAATTGGCAGAAGGAAGCTTAGCAGGTGAGCACTAGTCCTTAAAAAAAACAAAAAAAAAAAACAGGTGCGCTCACAGTAGTTATCAGGCAGATAGGTCTGCTGGGAATGACAACATGCTGGCAAGCGCAGAACTTCAGCGTTACATATGGTACTATTGTAATCACATAGGATAGAGGAATGTTTTGTGCACCCTCAGGCTTCAGTGCCCAGGTGTGACTACAGCCACTGCACCCCCTATAGTCACTCTTCTGAAGCATCATTTTGGTCCAATGAAGGGTGCTTATTCTACAGCATAAAAAAGAAAATGTGTATCTAACCCCTAACTCCTGCAATGTGTGAGGGACGCCTGTATGGAGAGACAACTGAATATCCATACTTGGGATAAAATTGTCCTGTGTACACCTCTAACCAGACGCTGCAATGTCTTCATTTCGTTTGCATATTAATGAGCAGATCCAGCTTGTGCGGCAGCATCACCTTTATATAGTATTATAAAGGAGCTGTTTACATTGATACCATGCGGATAGTCATTAATCGCTACTAATGTCTTTCTCTGACTCATTGTTACGATTCATCCAAGCTTGTTGTGCTTTGGGCTGGATGTTAGTACAAGCCATGCCAATAACTGCGTTTCAATGAAGAGTTGGCTGTGTTACATTAGTGTCAAGCAATGTATACAATTTTGTATATAGCTTCCTTATTTCTCTATTATTTTTATACCCATTCAGCCTCCTGGCATGCGCCCCCCTTTGTCAACAAGGCATCTTTCATCACTCAATCAACATCCAGAAGCTTTTAATTGGTTTTTCCCACAATTCGCCTTGTAAAAACTTTCAAAATAATGTTGCCAAAAGGCCTTTCCTGAGTGAAACAGGATTATCATAAATACTGGTACTGAAAAGAGGGGGATTACTCCAGCCCACTTCATTTCACAGCTCCGAGTTAAGGAAAAAATGCCTTCTAATTATCTTCTCTCCTCTGAATAGGCCTGCCTGACAGGAAAGTCTACTTCATAAAGGTGTCTTAAGCCAGCATGCCCCAAGCACAAGTTCCTTGGAACTAAAGGCCTCTGGAGTAATGAGCATGTTAATTAATAGGTTATGGAAAGACGTATTGTTGGAGAGGAAAGTGCCAACTATTTTCATTAGAAAGAAAGAAGCTAATGTTTCTGTTCTGCCCCTAGCTCTCTGGCCACAGTAACAACAGGTACTCACTTTGGATGAAGGCCTGCAGGCTTCTGCAGTGTCTGAACACCAATAGCTGTCTATGCAGTCTGTCTTTGGTGGCATGCACTGAAGCAGGCTGCCATTTCAGAAAATGGTCCTATGGCTGAGGCCAAACGTTGCCGAAAAGCTGTGTTTTTTGTTGCAGATTTTGCTGCCTTTTCTTTTTTAGCCAAATCTAAGAGTGGATTTAATGTAAGAGAAACGTATGAATGCTTTCTTCATATTTTTCATTATTTTTGAAGCTCCTCGTGGCTTTAGCTAAAAAAAAAACTTGCATCAAAAACTTGTCTGCAAAATGTTGCCCCAGCCTCAGGACCGTTTTCTTCAATTGAAGCTTGTTGTCTCAGCTTAAAGAGGACTTTAAATGTCCTTAAAATTGATGATATTATATACTGCTAGAAAGCTGACAGTCCGCCAGTATGCACCCCAGGCCAGAGATATCGGTGCCATTTGTTTCGGCACCAATATCCCTCCACTTACAGCTTAGCATCACTGTCTTGTATTGTTGGGGGGGTGTGAAAGATCCTCAGTGCGCCAACACCGCGTTGGCCCACACCTGAGTCTTCTTTACTAAAAACCACACTCACCGCCAGTGAGTGCCTGGTTCACAAGATAAATACAAGACAAGCTTTCTAAATTTTATATATTTATTAACCCCTAAATGGGTCGGTATTAACATCTAACACATGCAGTTCAGAACAGATATGCAGATATATACAAGCATTAACAGTTACTAGTTACAAGATACAGTGCAATAAAATAAAAGGGAATAAAGGTGAAATAGTTACTTTACCACGCATCTCCTTGATGTGGTTCTATAGTCCAACACTCATACATGCTCTGGCATGTGTGAATAATCCAGTGGAGACTTCTAGCATGTGGCATCAACACAGTATTCCAGCCTGCATGCTCCTCACAGTATGTCCCAATAGTCTCTCTGTGATCTCTTGTAGTCTGTCTGTAAAAATTCCCCCACTGGCCTCTTACCTCATCTTTTAGACCCTTGATGACACCACCCAGAATGAGGTCATCAACAACAGCAAGTCTGATTGATTAACGCACTCAAGTCACGATTCTTTGTATGGAGATGAGACCATTTGAAATGATACAATGTTATCAACCATGTCTGATCTACCAGCTCAGGCTGACCAATGCATGTTTGTTTGATCACTCAGGGCTGTGTAGGAATTCAATGGAGCCCTGCTGGGATGGATACAAAGCCCTATTGTTCCAGTCCGGCCACTATTGGCAATGTACCTATGAGTAGGCTGTGCACATTATGAATGAATGGAAGAAAGCGGTAGATACGATACCCAGAGATCAAAATACATCTCTGAGTTATAGCTATATTTAAGTGGAATCATCACAGGGGGCATTCTTCTCAGCCCACTGATGACGCTAGGCTGTAAAGCCCGCCCTTCTGAGTGGAGGGATTTCGGTGCTGAAACTAATGGTATCGGGGTTGAATTCAGCACACTTGGCATTCTAGCTGTATATGATACCACTGATGTCAGAAGACATGAATGGTCCTCTATAAAGGATAAATGAACAAAAAAGACATGGGACTTCATATATGTATATATGTTCATAGTAGTACATTGCAAGAGGAATAGGTATTACTTATCCTCTGGCGTACCAAAATGTTGAAAATATGTCCCAACATACAGCAGCAGAGGGCAATATTGCTGGTCGCCCAACATTACATCTATTGTTTGGAAGGTGACTACACTGATATCTGCCTTAGGATATCATCACGTCTGCTGCTAAGCAGTGGCATGAAACTATAAAGGGGCATACACATTAAAAAAAATGTATTAGGCCTGTATCACATTTTCCTGGTTTGTGGCCGTATGTTCTCCATGGGCAGCACACCACTGCCATTGATTAAAAGGGTGTGTTTTGTCCATGGTTAAAATGAACCATTTATATGGAAGTGTAAATGCAGACTAAATTTGAAGTAACACTGTAATATAGCATTTTCGTGGCCTTATTATGGTTTTAAGACCTAGACATCCACTGGTTCTTTGGAACCCTATGGTAATCTACCTAGACATCTCCAGGTTTCGTAGAACCCAATGATAATCTACCTAGACATTTCTTGGTTCTGTAGAACCCTATGGTTATCTACATTTGGACTCAATGGGCTGGGATGGGGACACCTCAACTCAACTCACACCATAGAGAGCTGGTATGAGTTATGCCTGAGGTCTATGCTAGTACTTGACTGGCATAAATTTCACTTCTGGCACATGGGAGTTCCCCGGAATTAAGAGACCAGAGCCTCTTATAATTCATACACATCTTGTGCCATCCAGGGACTTTATTAACCCCTTAAAGTCACATTAAAATTGCAAAAACCCTCCCGAAATTTGTCACTTTTTTTATTAGATTTTGAATTTTTGACTGAATAAAAATTATTGCCACATAACTCGGGTGCCTTATGTGCATTTTAAGCCTTTAGCGATCTAACACATTTAGCCCTTAAACCAGTAACATTTTATCCCTCTCTGCATTCCAGCTTTCATATCTTTTTCCACTCTTTCAGTGTAGCTTTGAGACCTTGTATTTGATCACTTTTTATTACTTTTTGTTTTTGAGAGGTGAGATGATCAGAAAACATAAATTCTGGCATCTGAATTTTATTGTTTATGCCGTTTTTCATGTAGAATAAATAATGTACTAATTTTATTTTAGGGGTTTTTAACGGATGAGGTGATACCAATTGTGGTTTTTTTTTTTTTTTTCTTTTTTTATAATTCAAATATTGCATTTTTATAAGAATACAACAAGGTCCAAAATAGACCAATTTCACAAAAACACACGCATACAAAAATAAACAATGCGGACCGGGACCACCTGGGGAACCCCCAGACGGACCCAGCCAGCAAGGCAACAGGAGTATGGAAGAAGAAGAAGAAAAGGGAGAACGAGTGGAGGAAGTAGGAAGAGAAAGAGGGAGAGCAGAAAAGGCAAGCAGAGAAGAGACGAGACGAAGAGGAGGGAAGAAGAAGAAAAAAAAAAAAAAAGGGGAGGGGCAGGGTAGCTAAGGGGGTGTGAATAGGGGGGGCGAACAAAAAGACATACCAGATAAGAGTTCCAAAGAGGGTTCAGAGAACCATCCATGTCAGGTCCTCAGCAGCCTGACACGCAATCTCCAACATAGGGGCAGATATTAACATATATGCAGTTATAGTACCGAGGCCAATGGCAGAAACCATGTACAAAGCACCATGCCCAGGACTAAGAGGAAGGCCCAGAGTCCAGAAGCACCTTATACTCTCCAGAGCGTTGGAATTCCAAACAGTAGAACCAAGTTTTGTTAAAGACTTCAACCGTGTCATACAGGAAGAAAGTGCATAAGCGCATAATCTCATTGACCTTTAGAATCTAGAGGGAGAGAGGAGGAGGTTCTACTCGCCTCCAGTACTGCGGAATTCAGGCACAGGCAGCGAGGACCAAAAAGCGGAGAAGTGAATTGTGGGGTTTTTTTTTTAAGTCAAGTCCCAGCATTACTCCGCTTACCCAGGTTCCTTTGCTGTATCCACCTACAGTACAGACCAAAAGTTTGGACACACCTTCTCATTCCAAGAGTTTTCTGTATTTTCATGACTATAACAATTGTAGATTCACACTGAAGGCATCAAAACTATGAATTAACACATGTGGAATTATATTCTTAACAAAAAAGTGTGAAACGACTGAAAATATGTCTTATATTCTAGGTTCTTCAAAGTAGCCACCTTTTGCTTTGATTACTGCTTTGCACACTCTTGGCATTCTCTTGATGAGCTTCGAGAGGTAGTCACCCGAAATGGTCTTCCAACAGTCTTGAAGGAGTTCCCAGAGATGCTTAGCACTTGTTGGCCCTTTTGCCTTCACTCTGCGGTCCAGCTCACCCCAAACCATCTCGATTGGGTTCAGGTCTGGTGACTGTGGAGGCCAGGTCATCTGGCGTAACACCCCATCACTCTCCTTCTTGGTCAAATAGCCCTTACACAGTCTGGAGATGTGTTTGGGGTCATTGTCCTGTTGAAAAATAAATGATGGTCCAACTAAACGCAAACCGGATGGAATAGCATGCCACTGCAAGATGCTGTGGTAACCATGCTGGTTCAGTATTCCTTCAATTTTGAATAAATCCCCAACAGTGTCACCAGCAAAGCACCCCCACACCATCACACCTCCTCCTCCATGCTTCACGGTGGGAACCAGGCATGTAGAGTCCATTCGTTCACCTTTTCTGCATCGCACAAAGACACGGTGGTTGGAACCAAAGATCTCAAATTTGGACTCATCAGACCAAAGCACAGATTTCCACAGGTCTAATGTCCATTCCTTGTGTTCTTTAGCCCAAACAAGTCTCTTCTGCTTGTTGCCTGTCCTTAGCAGTGGTTTGCTAGCAGCTATTTTACCATGAAGGCCTGCTGCACACAGTCTCCTCTTAACAGTTGTTGTAGAGATGTGTCTGCTGATAGAACTCTGTGTGGCATTGACCTAGTCTCTAATCTGAGCTGCTGTTAACCTGCGATTTCTGAGGCTGGTGACTCGGATTAACTTATCCTCCGCAGCAGAGGTGACTCTTGGTCCTCCTTTCCTGGGGCAGTCCTCATGTGAGCCAGTTTCTTTGTAGCGCTTGATGGTTTTGGCCACTGCACTTGGGGACACTTTCAAAGTTTTCCCAATTTTTCAGAATGACTGACCTTCATTTCTTAAAGTAATGATGGCCACTCATTTTTCTTTATTTAGCTGCTTATTTCTTGCCATAATACAAATTCTAACACTCCATTCAGTAGGACTATCAGCTGTGTATCCACCTGACTTCTGAACAACACAACTGATGGTCCCAACCCCATTTATAAGGCAAGAAATCCCACTTATGAAACCTGACAGGGCACACCTGTGAAGTGAAAACCATTTCAGGTGACTACCTCTTGAAGCTCATCAAGAGAATGCCAAGAGTGTGCAAAGCAGTAATCAAAGTAAAAGGTGGCTACTTTGAAGAACCTAGAATATAAGACATATTTTCAGTTGTTTCACAATTTTTTGTTAAGTATATAATTCCACATGTGTTAATTCATAGTTTTGAAGCGTTCAGTGTGAATCTACAATTTTTATAGTCATGAAAATACAGAAAACTCTTGGAATGAGAAGGTGTGTCCAAACTTTTGGTCTGTACTGTACTTCCCCTCTACCATCTTCTGTAGTCCCGCCACTTCATTTTTTACCGACCTACATCATCTATTTGATTTCTGCCCAAAGCATCTTGTATTCCTCCTTACTGCTTCTCTAGCCCTGGCCCCTGCAATTCCGGTCACGTCCCACTGTGTTTGATGTACCGCCCCATGTTACCTCCAACTGCTGTCATGCCCACCACCTCCTTTGTAGCTATCCACTTTCTGCTCCTGTATTCTTCAGACGTAACTTCGTATTTTCGGAAGAATCCGCCTGAAATTCTGCCTCAAACGTCTCACAACTCTCCAATTAATTTCATTGGGAGTCAGGAGCAGATTTTTTCCTCTACCTGATTTTTCAGCTACAGGAAAAAAGACCTATCTTCATGTGGATTCTACCTTGCAAACCCCATTAAAATGAATGAGGGACAGAAAAAAACACTCTTTTGGAGCATTTTTGCAAAAACTGCTGCAAAAAAAACTGCTAGTGTTTTTTCTGCCCCCCATTCATTTCAATGGGCATTGCAAAGTAGAATCCACCTGAAGATAGGTGATGATGCTCCTTTTTTTCTGTAGCTGAAACAATCAGAGGAAAAATATCTGCTCCTGACTCCCATTGAAATGAATGGTAGAGTTTAGAAGCATTTGAGGCAGAATTAGCCGGCAAAAAGCTCGGTGTAAACGTATCCTTAGTGAGTGCAAGGGGCTGGCTGCATTTGGTCCATCTGAATCTATCACCACAGCAACTACCTTGGTTCTAAGTTCAAAAGGGCCAATCACAGAAGAGCCATCGGCCAGTAATGATTTCAGCAGCGGCTCTTCTGTCATTGGTCCATTTGAATTTATATTCAAATGGCCAAAGCGTCTATTCATAGTGGGGCCACTGCTGGCAACCACTGCCACCAATATTATTTATCTGTCTCAAACTGGCCTTAGAGAGTCCTAAAAACTGCCAGTTGTAACATAGGTCAACAATATGTCATAGGTGAGGATGCAACACCCAGCACCCCTGCCGATCAGCTGGTTGAAGAGGCCACAGCGTTAAGGTCATTCCTGCATAATCTTTACTGAATACCATATATAAAGAGATGTGGATGGCACTCCTGGTTTTGTCACGAAGTAGGGTCCGAACCCCTAAATTCCACTTTGTATACAACAGATTGTTATGCTTGCAAAAGTGATTTATTCACCAATAGTGGACGTAGAGTACAATACATAATACAGTAAACGTTTTTGGTCAGTAGTTAGACCTTCGTCAGACTCTGTATGGAGTGTAGGTAGAGTATGGAGCTAAATCTCCTAATCGGCAGGTTGTTCTGTAGGAGAAGCTTAGAATAGCGGGATACCGCGAATAACACAGCGAATCCCGCTATTCTAAGCTTCTCCTACAGAACAACCTGCCGATTAGGAGATTTAGCTCCATACTCTACCTACACTCCATACAGAGTCTGACGAAGGTCCAACTATTTACTGAATGCCAAGCACAGCACTGTATCATAGGGTACTTTATATGCAGCTCAGGCCCATTCACTTCAATGGAATTAAGCTGCTGCTTTACCATGTGACCAATGAACTTGATTTATTGGCACAGGGAAGAGACTGTAGCACTTGTGAACACTGCTTCCTCTTCAAGCAACTGATCGGCAGGGATCCTGGTCCAGATCAGTTCTACAGTTATGGACAGAAGGCTTCATTCCTTGGGTAATTGGGGCTAACTGTATCAGCCCCAGTTACAGGGGAAATCAGCCCCCCCCCACACACAAAAAAAAGTACTGTTAAAGTGTCCCCCCAAAGGTCTTTTATGACCTTATGGAGACACAATGTAAAGTAAATAATAAAAATTATAGTAAAATAATTTAAAAAATAAAAAAATATCCCAATACCATGCCCACATCATAGGTTCTAGCCCCACCCCCGACGACACCAAATACCAAATAAAACTAACTGTAACAGAGAGGGAAAACTATTTTAAAAAGTTTTTTTAGTACCACTGTGTACAGATGTGTAGCATATCTTTACAGTAGTATTTATATATTCCCAATGATATCCTTTGGTTGAGAATATTATTTCCCTGTAGTGTTTGATGCACACATAGTGGATAAACAATTTTATCATATAAAATGCTTAACAAAATCATCAAAGTATACAAAATATATTCTGTGAATATAAACAGTACAGTAAAGAAAATGTTACATGTTACTTTACTATAGCATCTCAATGGAAACTAGAACTCTTAGGGTCCAAGGTTCTACTTGTTACATCCCGCATTTCTGCAAGACTCGGGTAATGATTTGTAGAAGTTGATGTGTTATAAAACATTACTGTATTTGTGCAGCTGCCTATAGATTCAGGAAGAGCGCATAAACGTGCGCAGCATAAACATTTTTTTCTGCTTTGTTTTTAAAATCAGTAACAGCAGGAGCATTTCCTGCCACAAAACTCAAACAAGTCGTCTTTTGTTTGCATTCCACATAAACAAGAAAACTGGCACATTAATACGCCTTCAGTCGCTCCTAATGTACCTATTTGCAGTGAGTTCTCCAGATGCTGGTTTAGAACTATGGAGACAGGTTTTACTGTACAGCCACCCTCTTTACAATTATTTTTCATGGTGGTAGTCTTTCCTTGACCATCATAGAGACATAGAAATGGTATGTACTTAAAGTGTACTTACCATCATGCCAGTATGTTGGATCTCTCACTTTATCTTTGACAAATGTATTTGGCTCGTACAAATGGTGAAAAAATGACACTTTAAGAATTCACTGATTTGGCAATCAGTTTAACATATCCACTACAGATCCCTCTGTCACGCACCACAACTTTCCAGATTGTTTTTTCTGACCTGTTGTAAATAACTTCTCTACTTAGATTGCATTTTGTTTTGGTTTTTTTTAAGGATTCTAAAATCCTTTGAAGACCATGTGTATAAAAATCTGTGAATTTTCAGTTCTTGTATCACACCATGTCTGATGAAGGGAGCTAGTACTCCTGAAAGCTTACTTATAAATATACTCAGTTAGCCTCTAAAAGGTATCGCCTGATTTCTTCACATATCCACTACAAACAGATGCCAGAAAAAGAGCATCCATTTACAATAGCATTCAGTAGTTTTTCTTATGGGATACAAAAGTGTGGAAAAATCTAAATCACATCAATATTTAATGTGACCAACCTTTGGAGGAGGAATCTTGGAAGTGATGATTTAGCATCCTACAGAGCCCTGATCTCAACATCATTGAGTCTGTCTAGGATTACATGAAGAGACAGAAGGAATTGAGCAAGCCTATATCCACAGTGCTTAGTTCTCCAAGATGTTTAGAACAACCTCCCTCCCGAATTCCTTCAAAAACTGTTTGCCTTGAAAATGCATCAATTCTTCTCAGTAGACTTGCAAAGGGTGGTTACACCAAACATTGATTTGATTTTCTTCTCCATTCCCTTAATTTTATTTATTGACAAAAATAAACCATTAACACTTTTATTTTTCAAAGCATTTTTGGAACAATTTTTGCAGCTAAAACTTTTGCACAGTACTGAATATACAATAAATCTTATATTACAGCTAAAATGGTTGTTGTATATCCTGCTGTGAAGTCCACAATGTGTTGTCATTATTCATAATTACTGGGGTGAATATACCAACCTGTGCATCAGCATGGGGGCCTACTGCCACTCCTTCTGCCTAATATATTAGGTAAGGCATATGTGGCAACATTTCTTTTTACCTGGTTCATGACTTTGGAGTTGTGGACCCAGTTTACCTTTCATGGATAACTTATTCATTTTACATGCCAAGATCCGGTATAACCACTGGTATTTGGATAAAAAGTAGATCAGTCAATATAGATAACCTAAATATAACCATGCAAAAATATTGCTCTGTGTATCTTCTAATGATTTTATAGCCTATACCCATCTAGTGCCCCCTGTTGGCTCAGAGTATTTACAGAGCATTCACTGCAGATTTGCATTCTTGAACATGTAGTGTTTACTCCAGACACACATCGGTAATCTGATTTAGGAAATATACATTTCCCAGAATGCAGAGCAGCAGAGAGTTTACCTTTGATTGCTCAGCTATGGTGTGTATGTCTACTGATTCCCTGTAGGCTTCCCTGAAGGCAAAAAACAAATTAAAGTGTCTCCAAAGGTTCTCAGCATTATATGTATGTAATATTTAGAGGGAGTTACTTTTTAAGGAGCTATTCTACCTTTGTGTAAGATCTGCTTCTATATTGCGTGTACGGCAGATTATTAGTAAGATATGTGTGACCATCGGTAAGGCTAATTCTGATGGTTTACTACAACATTGTTTTTAACACTCTTTAGTATGGAATATTTTTTGAAGCAGACAAGATATGATTAGGTGGTCTGTCCTGTGGGGCATCTTTCAACAGCAAACCTTTAGAGGCAGTACATAAAATCCTGTTACATGAGGTTCAGTGGAGCACACAATACAGGAAGCGCTCTGCCACAACTGCAAACATTTACCTGTTACAGTGACTGCCATCTGAATGTTTGCTAGAAAAATGTTATGTACTTGCCCCAGCTGTATATGTAGCCTTTCTGACATTACAGTTAAAGAGTCTTATTGTTGTCTTATATACATCAGGTGTGCTTCCAGTGAATGTCTGGAGGACACTCTAAAAGAACTTCATATGGTTAAAGTATAACTAAACTTTTGAGCAACTTTTTATTTTCTGACAGCATTTGTGTCATTAATAAATTTTGTAATATACTTTATTTACAAATTTTGGTTCCCTTCTGTGAAATCATGCATTTTCTTATTCTCCCCCTTGTTTCTCAATGAAGAGCTGTCCCCTGCTTCTTACTGTGTATGGTGTACAGGCTTGTGTGTAATGCTGGTAAAATAAGTGTCAGGGGGGTCACTTCAACTGTTATATCTCCAGCATTAAAAACCATAGAAACTTGACTCTGGTGTCGTATGAAAGAGGAGATTCTCACCTCTCAAGATTGCAGTTTTTCCTCAGCTGCAGCTACTCCCAATCCCAACTGTATTTTCAACTGATGAGCTCTCTGGAAATAATACAGGTATTTCATAGCGTAATATGAAATATCACAATCTCCTCTTTCATACAACACCAGAAGGATGTTTCTATGTTTTATTATGCCCAAGTTATAACTGTTTGAAGTTACCCTCCAGAGGGGCATAGTGGTTGCAGAGGTAGCAGTCGCTACTGGAACCTGTACCCTAAGGCAGCCCCAAAGGTCCCTCTGACACATAAAATATACAGCTGTTCTAAATGACACAAGGTAGGTATGGTCTCATTACAGATTTTGCATCAGAGCTTCAAGTTACTCCTCTGACCCTCCATCACCATCACTCACTCTTCATTATACAACAACCCTTACACTGTACACAGTGAGAAGTAGGGTACAGCTCTCATTAGAAAAGCAAGGGAAGGAATAAAGAAATGCAGGATTTCCAAGAAAGGAACCAAAAATTGTTAATAAAGTATATTACAATATTTATTAGTGACACAAATGCTGCCAGAAATTAAAAAGCTATAAAAGTTCACAGTCAGAGAGTTACTCAATAGAGATCTAATCAGAAGATGGAGCAACTAAAACGTAATTTTTAATAACGTTCTGGATAAAATTATTAGGCTAAAAATAAATGAATAGTCTATATACCAAACAATACTCAGATAGCTGGATTGGTTCAATTTATGTGGGAAAAATCCCTCACTATATATCCTCACCACAACCACTTTCCCATGACTAGATATAGTCCACAAATATAAAGAAAATAGTTAACTTCTTCAAACACAAAAAAGGGCTAATAGCTAAGCATGGAAAACTCTGTAGATCATGTAAAACCATAGAACACCATAATAGCATGACCACAAAAAAATAATAAAATAATATCATTTTATTAACATAAATAATGAAACAAACATATATGGGGAGATAAATAATGAAGGTACACCATAATAACGATAGGGAGGGAAATGGGGGCCACAATAATAAATAGGGGATATATACCGCTGGTACAAATAAATATGTATAAGGATGGTTGAAAACAACCTATAAAATAATAATAATAATAGTCCTTTAATAGTCCCACAATGGGGAAATTCAGTGTGTTACAGCAGCAAAGATAAGATAAGATAAGCAGATACAAATACAAATACAACATGTACAGGAATGTTCCAAGGTGAGAGGCATTACATTAATAGCAGACAGACAGATAGGATGTAGCGGGGGGGGGGGGGGGGATTTAACAGGCAGAGAGATATTTCAGTTCTCTGTATGTAATGATCTCCGCTTAGGTCGGTGTTGGTTGTACAGCCTAACCGAGGTGGGGAGGAAAGACTTCCGATAGCGCTCCTTCTCACACCTAGGGTGGAGCAGTCGGTCACTGACAGTACTGCCCAGCACAATCACAGTCTCATGCATGGGATGGGACTTCTTCTTCTGCATGGAGCTCACCACGGACAGTATCCTTCTGTCACCCACCACCTGCACTGGGTCCAGTGGGCTCCCCAGGACAGAGCTGGCCCTTCTAATCAGCTTGTCAAGTTTATTTCTGTCCCTGGTTGATATGCTGCTCCCCCAGCAGGCCACTCCAAAGAAGATGGCTGATGCCACTACCGAGTTGAAGAAAGTCCTAAGAAGTGCCCCCCGGATTCCAAAGGCTCTCAGCTTCCTAAGCAGGTAGAGCCTGCTGTGGCCCTTCCTGTACAGGGCCTCCATATGATCTGCCCAGTCCAGCTTATTATTAAGGAGCAAACCCAGGTACTTATAGGTGTTCACAATCTCGATGCCCGTCCCCAGGATGTCCACTGGTTTTGGAGGGCATCTGCCTTTACGGAAGTCCACCACCATCTCCTTGGTCTTCCCCGCGTTTATCTTCAGGTGGTTCTAGTGGCACCAGTCCACAAAAAAACGGTTCAGTTCTCTGTACTCCCTGTCATCATCATCTGTGATGAGGCCTACTATTGCAGAGTCGTCAGAATACTTCTGTAGGTAGCAGCTAGATGAGTTGCACCTAAAATCAGCAGTGTACAGTGTGAAGAGGAAAGGGGCGAGAACCGTACCCTGAGGTGCCCCCGTATTACAGATCACGGTGCCTGACACACAGTCTTGGGCTCTCACGTTTTGAGGTCGATTTGTGAGGTAGTCTAGGATCCAGTTGGAGAGGTGGTGGTCCACTCCAGCAAGGCCCAGCTTGTCTCTCAGTAACCTGGGCTGTATGGTGTTAAAAGCACTGGAGAAATCAAAGAACATTATTCTCACCGTGTTCCCTGGTTTTTCCGGGTGAGACAGAGCCCTGTGCAGAAGGTGGATGATGGCATCATCTACCCCAATGCCCGGTCGATAAGCAAACTGGAGAGGGTCCATAGCGGGGCTCACTAGAGGGCGAAGATGTGTGAGAACCAATCTCTCTAAGATCTTCATCAAGTGGGATGTCAGTGCTACAGGTCTGTAGTCGTTGAGGTCCATAAGGTGAGGTTTCACTATAACACTATATATGCATAAATATACCACAAACAGTATAATAGCCCAAAGAAATCTAGTAAATACTAGAAAAATGGAAATAAATATAAACATAATAAGCCACCATTATAACCTCACCTAGTCACACTCCACCCCAACGAACGTTTCGCCAGACAGCTTCATCAAGGGGGCGTGACGGCAGAAACGGTGAGGAAAAAAAAATGCAGCATTTTACAGTCTCTGCAAAATCCCATCTACACATTGTGGAAAATTATGCGCAGCGGACGTGCTGCGATTTCCAAAACCGTTGCAGTTTTGGAAATCGCAGCATGTCAATTATACCTACGGAGACGACAGCGGTTTCCCTATAGTTATAATTGAAGCAGAAAGTGTGAAAAGCGTTGCCGTCGCAGTTTTTCCCATGGCGCTTTTTTCCTGCAGCCTGCTACATGGGACCTTAGCTTGAAAGTTTAATTATGCATTAACTTTTCCTTTGAGAAACATTATACCAGTATTAGGCTGGAGACACTCAGTGTACATGCTGCTGCATTTCTATCAGAATGTTCTCCTTCAAGCTGCTGCAAAAAAATCTACCCATGTGCTTTTTGCTGTAGCTAACCTCCATGAATCACTTCAGATCTCCTGCAGATTTATATTTTTTCATTGCAAATGGTATCTGTGGGTGAAAGCCACAGCAATAATTGACATGCTGTGGATTTTAGTCACAGTTTATGGATGAGAATTATAACTTTTTTATCCCTAAAGCTGCTACTGTACATCATCAAGGATTAACTGACAGTGAGTTTGCCTCTGACAGAATAGACACAGGGCCACCAGGGATGCCAAGGCCACTTGTCTTTGAAGGGGCTGATCCACACTGGAATATTACTTTTTCTTTATCAGGTTATTCCATGACATTTTTTTTAAAAAACCTTAATAAAAAAAAAAAATGCTCCTGCATCTATAAACACCTAATGTGTCGAGTAAGAGTCTGCACACAAAATTATTATTATTATGCTTACTTATATAGCGCCATCATATTCTGCAGCACTTTACAGGCAATGACAGTCACTGTCCTATATAGGGCTCACAATCTACATTCCCTATCAGTATATCTTTGGAGTGTGGGAGGAAACTGGAGACCCCGGAGGAAACCCACTCAAACACGGGGAGAACATACATACTCCTTGCAGATGTTGTCCTTGGCGGGATTCGAACCCAGGACTCCAGTGCTGCAAGGCTGCAGTGCTAACCACTGAGCCACCGTGCTACCGTGCTGATACTGCCCACAGAATAGGGGTTAATTCAAACCTTCCAGGAGCTATATCTTTTGAATGGGTGGACTGATTTAAAAAAAAAAAAAAAAACATACAAAAAAAACCCAACAAATTGATCAGGGGCACAGTGGCAATGATGTATGGTATTTCACATTTTGTTCTTGGTGAAAGGTTTTCTTTAACAATTAAAGAAACTGGTTGATGAATGTGGTATGACTAGTTATTAAAGAGAAACTTTCACCTCTGCCAAGTCCAGCATTTTGCACCATTTTATAGGCGCTGCTCCATTGTTTCCAGCACTTTTGGGATATTTTTCTCTTGCCTCCACCATTCCTGAGCAATCAGCACAGTTAGTTTTCTACTTGATATGCTACTTAGGCTCTCTACTCTCAAGCCTGCAGAGTCAGGCAGGAGCAGGCAGGGGGCATTAATTAGAGGCGAACAGTGTTAGAACTCAGAATCATACCCCGTGCCTGCTCCTGCCTGACACTGCCCACCTGACAGTAAAGAGTCTAAATAGTATATAAGATACCAAAACTAACAGCACTTATTACTTGGGAATGGTGGGAACTAGAGAAAAAAATTCCAGCTTAGCTGGAATCAGTGGAACAACGGCTATTAACAGATGCTAAAAAGTGGAGGTGGTGAAGGGTTCTCTTTAAATGTACCACTACCCACCAGAGACTAACAACCATATCATTAACCAACAGGGACCAAGCTTTAGTTATTGCATTCTATATATAGACAGACAGACTGATAGACCTAATAACTAATGGTTCCCATTCCCCTTTCTGAGTGGAGGGGGCTCTGCACTTGTGCCATCGCTGTCCTATGAGGCACAGTGGAATTCTAGCATACCTCTATTATTAACAAGCTTGATTTATATAAGATGTACTATATGAGGCTATATCAAGTTCTTTATTTGCTTTGACATTGCTTAGATGAGGAGCTACATTCTAAATGGTACATGGTAACAGGTACCTTTTATTGTATTCAAGTAAAAATAAAGGAGATTCCTTTGGAGCCTTATTTTGTATTGCTTTGATAGCTGCTTGCATCATGGAGACATGCAGGGTAGTGGCTGCCTGGGACAGGTAAATTAGATTATAAACCTGACTGGGGACAGATACAGCACTGCGGAATATGTCAGCACACTTTAAGTAATTGGAAACTTAATAGATAGATACTAGAGGCAAAATCATATACTCTATGGTGACATTTTGGTGCCTAAGACATTCAACCCCAAGAAGCTTCTTACCTCTTTATCTATACAGTAAAAACCATTGCCTAGTCAAAATAGAAAAATATGCTATATGGGAAAATTCATCAACAAATCTACGCCAGTTTTCTGGTGTAATGTGTGATGATGTGGCGCATCTTTGGCACAAGGCGCTCTCTTGTGCCAGAAATGCAATACAACCCCCTGCACTGCACCACGCTTGCCACGTGCTATGAATATGGGTGTAGATAGCGGGGCATGATAGGGTCAACATATTTATTATAACTCATGCCAGTTTTTGGGTGCTAGTTATACAGAAAATCTACTCTGGTTCCTGACTGGTGTAGATTTCCATTCTGGCTCTAGCCTCTTGATAAATAAAGTGTGCCTTTTGCCTGTTCGGCCCTTTATTAATAAATCCGCTCCACTGTCCCCTAGGGAGCAAGCACCCATAATGACTGTATGTAGAGAGTAGCATTCCTTCCCTTGTAATTACTTTGTTGCTTGATAAGGGTTGGGCTTAGAAATAAAATATATGCTTTGATCAATAAGGAAGGACAAACATCATTCAGGACTTGTCATACTAGATCTTGGCAGGAGCTATGGTATGGTGTATTAACCTTCCTATACATCAATGGAATGTGGGGGGGGGGGGGGGTGGAAAGTGAAAGTGAACTTAATTGACTTTCCTCCAGCCTTGATGGCTGTGTTGCAATATTGCCCTTCATTACTATCTCTTTAATTAGTCACTGAAGTGTCACAATGGAATTTATGAGTCAATTAAGTAGAAATCTCTTCTTCATAATGGTGGATTGTCTTCAACAGTCTGTACTTTTTGTCTAGACAGAATATAGTTGGGTCAATTGATATTATGACTATATGGAAAAGTTGTGATGAATTCCCCCCATTGTGTTGTCATTAAATTTCCAATGTTAGTGGATGAGATTCACATTTAGTGCAATGGAAGTGCTTTTTCTATTATAACATGACCTCAAGTATGTGATATTGATATTTCAAATTGCAGTAAATCCTTTGAACATGAGGAATATATAGTGGTCCTGCATTTGCATTAACAGTAAATTCCTAATATACTATTGTCACTTCAGTTTGTTCCTTCACAAGCAGGAGTCATCCTATAAAATGAATAGAAAGAATGCCCTGTGAATTCATCAGCAATACACAAGCTGAAATGCATGGAAGCAGACACAAAGGACTATACAGTGGGTACGGAAAGTATTCAGACAACTTTAAATTTTGCACTATTTGTTTCATTGCAGCCATTTGCTAAAAGCAAAAAAGTTCATTTTATTTCTCATTAATGTACACTCAGCACCCCATCTTGACAGAAAAAAACAGAAATGTAGAAATTTTTGCAAATTTATTAAAAAAAGAAAAACTGAAATATCACATGGTCATAAGTATTCAGACCCTTTGCTGTGACACTCCTATTTAACTCACATGCTGTCCATTTCCTTCTGATCCTCCTTGAGATGGTCCTACTCCTTTATTGGAGTCCAGCTGTGTTTAATTAAACTGATTGGACTTGATTAGGAAAGGCACACACCTGTCTATATAAGACCTCACAGCTCACAGTGCATGTCAGAGCAAATGAGAATCATGAGGTCAAAGGAACTGCCCAAGGAGTTCAGAGACAGAATTGTGACAAGGCACAAATCTGGCCAAGGTTACAAAAGAAATTCTGCAGCACTCAGTTCTCCTAAGATCTCAGTGGCCTTCATAATCCTTAAATGGAAGAAGTTTGGGACCACCAGAACTATTCCTAGACCTGGCCGTCCAGCCAAACTGAGCAATCGTGGGAGAAGAGCCTTGGTGAGAGAGGTAAAGAAGAACCCAAAGATCACTGTGGCTGAGTTCCAGAGAAGCAGTAGGGAGATGGGAGAACATTCCACAAAGTCAACTATCACTGCAGCCCTCTACCAGTCGGGGCTTTATGGCAGAGTGGCCCGAAGGAAGTCTCTCCTCAGTGCAAGACATATGAAAGCCCGCATAGAGTTTGCCAAAAAACACATGAAGGACTCCCAGACTATGATAAATAAGATTCTCTGTTCTGGTGAGACGTAGATTGAACTTTTTGGCGTTAATTCTAAGCGGTATGTGTGGAGAAAACCAGGCACTGCTCATCACCTGCCCAATACAATCCCAACAGTGAAACATGGTGGTGGCAGCATCATGCTATGGGGGTGTTTTTCAGCTGCAGGGACTGGATGACTAGTTGCAATTGAAGGAAAGATGAATGCGGCCAAGTACAGAGAGATTTTGGAAGAAAACCTCTTCCAGAGTACTCTGGACCTCAGACTGGGCTGAAGGTTCACCTTCCAACAAGACAATGACCCTAAGCACACAGCTAAAATAACAAAGGAGTGGCTTCGGAACAACTCTGTGACCATTCTTGACTGGCCCAGCCAGAGCCCTGACCTCAACCCAATTGAGCATCTCTGGAGAGACCTGAAAATGGCTGTCCACCAACGTTCACCATCCAACCTGATGGAATTGGAGAGGATCTGCAAGGAAGAATGGCAGAGGATCCTCAAATCCAGATGTGAAAAACTTGTTGCATCATTCCCAAGAAGACTCATGGCTGTACTAGCTCAAAAGGGTACTTCTACCCAATACTGAGCAAAGGGTCTGAATACTTATGACCATGTGATATTTCAGTTATTCTTTTTTAATAAATTTGCAAAAATATTTACATTTCTGTGAAGATGGGGTGCTGAGAGTAAATTAATGAGAAATAAAATGAACTTTTTTGCTTTTAGCAAATGGCTTTTCAACCATGCTTCAACAGAATTTTTAAAAAAAGAAAACTCATGAAACAGGCCTGGACAGAAATGATGGTACGCTTAACTTAATATTTTGTTGCACAACCTTTTGAGGCAATCACTGCAATCAAACGATTCCTGTAACTGTCAATGAGACTACTGCACCTCTCAACAGGTATTTTGGCCCACTCCTCATGAGCAAACTGCTCCAGTTGTCTCGGGTTTGAAGGGTGCCTTTTCCAGACAGCATGTTTCAGCTCGTTCCAAAGATGCTCAATAGGATTTAGGTCAGGGCTCATAGAAGGCCACTTCAGAATATGTTTTCCTCTTAGCCATTCTTGGGTGTTTTTAGCTGTGTGTTTTGGGTCATTATCCTGTTGCAACACCCATGACCTGCGAATGAGACCAAGCTTTCTGACACTCGGCAGCACATTTCTCTCTAGAATCCCTTGATAATCTTGAGATTTCATTGTACCCTGCACAGATTCAAGACACCCTGTGCCAGATGCAGTAAAGCAGCCCCTAGAACATAACAGAGCCTCCTCCATGTTTCACAGTAGGGACAGTGTTCTTTTCAAGATATGCTTCATTTTTCTGTCTGTGAACATAGAGCTGATTTGCCTTGCCAAAAATTTCAATTTTTGTCTCATCTGTCCATAGGACATTCTCCCAGAAGCTTTGTGGCTTGTCAACATGTAGTTTGGCAAATTCCAGTTTTGTCAGATTCAAGTTATTTCTGTGACCATTGTGGGTTTTTCTTTCATTAAACGAGGGGTACCAACAATTTTGTCCACGTGTGTACATGCACATCATTGGTCACATCGTGACTCTGTGGCATGTTCTTAGGTGCCAATACTATAGTTGTCACAATAGCAATTTTGAGTTCACTATTGATACCAACTTTAGCATTGCAGCTGTCAGAACCAAAAACAATATTTTGGCATGGAGCCAGCCCTGTAATTCAAATACCAATTATGCCATTTGGCGATCACTGTAAATAATTGGGCTAAATTTATGAAGACTGGCATTCTGAATACCAATCTTAATCCATGCCCTTGCTGGCGCGAACTATGCTAGAATTATTAAGAGGCTGTAGCCTAATTCAGGCACACTCCCGTGTGCCAGAATGGAAATCTATGGTAATCAAGAACTGGCATACATTCCCTATACAAGTCATGCCAGTTTTCTGGCATAAGTTATAATAAATTTGTCAACCTGAGGCATCCCCTCACTGACCTGCTTTGTTGATCACCCTGCTCTGCCCACTTTCTTTAAAAAAAATAAATAAAATGGTGATACATTCCCTTTTAAAGGGGGTAAGTCACCTACAAATAAATAAGTTAGTCACCAGAATCAAACAGTGTTTTCCTTTTGTAAATCAGTGCGTCCATTGGTGAGATATCGTTGTTTCTATCAATATGCAAATGAACTCTTTGGAGCAATGAGGCAACTTGGCAACTGAGACACTGAGGAAAATGTTTTATTCAGGTGACCCTAACCTATCTATCTAAAGGGCAGGGTTGATATGCTGGGTTCTGGTGACAGACTCCCTTTAAAAGTCCAATATATTAAACTAGAACCTCAATACATTTTACAGTGGTAACAGAGCGGATCCCACAATCTCCCCACAGCATAGCCGATCTGTTACTTAACTTAAAAAGTGAAAGTAGACACTCAGATTCCATAGTTAAATGCCTGTCGTCAGAGACTTGTACGATCATGGGAACTACTGCCGGGTCCCTGGTGTATAAGACCACTTGGCTACTGAGCAAGTGTCATATCCACGACATGTCACAAAGGGATTAAACAGTGCTAGTAGTGATGACACGTAAACAGTGTCATCACTTACTGTCCCCAGAACGGTCTTGCGCTATAAATTCTCTATCTATATGTTTTTGTAGTATAGGAGAACACCAGAGAACCTGGAGCCAAGAAAACACAAGTAGAATATACAAACTACATGCAGATGTTAATATTAGTCAGATTTGAAACCCAGACTTCAGTGCTCAAAGACAATACTAACCAGTGCACATGATGCCATAAGATGCCTTACATGTGCTACAATAGGAAATGATGTGTCACTCTTACCAAAATATGTGTGTGTGTACTGTACGCTGTGCTGATCTTCCCAACACCATACAAATATAAAAAGTGATATAAAATGATGGTAACAAGAAACTTACAATCTACTGCTGATGACCATCCTTTTCTTGTGTGGAGGACTCTTGTTTGGCATATATTTTAAGTCATTTTGCAAGGCCTGTTAAAGGGTCAAACACTGGCGTCTAGAATAGCTACCTCCTTTAAAGGTGTTGTCTGAGACCTAAACTTAATGGATACTGATGACCTATTCACAGGTCATCAGTATCAGAGGTTCAATACCCAGACCCTACAATGATTATATAATGGAAGCCATATATGTATACAGCCAGATTCTGCTCTGCCTTCAAGTGAATGGTAGCAGATCTGTAGTTCCCTAGCACCACCACTACAGTGTATGGAGGCAGAAGCTGTAAACAGATTGCTAATTCTAGCCGTGTATATGGCAGTTGCATCAACTGATCGTTGCGGGGTGCTGGTGTTAGACCTCCACCGATCTGATACTGATTATCCATCCAGTGGGTAGGACATCAGTATCCATTATGCATGAGTCTTGGACAACCCCTTTAAAGAAGCAGCTTTTGTCCTCCTGGATGAGAGTTAATTTTGTATACTCTTTTTTTTTTTTTTCCCAGGAAGTATTGCCTAGCCTATAAGACTCCTGACACCTTTTCCCAGTCTCTGCAAAGAGAAACAGTACCCCCTAGACAATCTATCACAGTGAAAGTAGTATAATGTTGTACCGTGTTAGCCATTGAAAGTAGTGGAAGAGTGAAGAAATCAGGCGATACCTTTTAGAGGCTAACTGAGTATATTTATAAGTAAGCTTTCAGGAGTACTCGCTCCCTTCATCAGACATGGTGTGATACAAGAACTGAAAATTCTCAGATTTTTATACACATGGTTTTCAAAGGATTTTAGAGTCCTTAAAAAAACCAAAACAAAATGCAATCTAAGTAGAGAAGTCATTATACCAGATTGTTTTTTTTTTTGACCTGTTGTAAATAACTTCTCTACTTAGATTGCATTTTGTTTTTTGTTTTTTAAGGACTCTAAAATCCTTTGAAAACCATGTGTATAAAAATCTGTGAATTTTCAGTTCTTGTACCACACCATGTCTGATGAAGTGAGCTAGTACTCCTGAAAGCTTACTTATAAATATACTCAGTTAGCCTCTAAAAGGTATCGCCTGATTTCTTCACTCTTCCACTTCTATCACAGTGAAAGTCACACTAAGGCACAGCAATTAATACCTTTCTGTTTAAGACAGGGAATGTAGATTGTGCAAGGAGTTTGTATGTTCTCCCTGTGTTTGCATGACTTTCCTACCGGTACTCCGGTTTTCTCCCACACTCCAAGGACATACTGATAGGGAATGTAGATTGCGAGCCTTTTATGGGACAGTGACAGTATCTGTAAAGTGCTGTGAAATATTTTGGCGCTATATAAATAAGCAAAATAAATTGTTGCCTATGAGGAGATTTTGGATTGCTTGGTAAATACATTTTTATTACATTTAATTATTTTGTGTATTAGACCATTTTAGCTACTCTATTGTCACCTAAAATTCTACATTTTCAAAGTAAACCTCCAACTTCACAGTTAAAAGCTACATACATTTTGTGCCCAATTTATTATATTATTTCAGTGCAAAAAAATTAAACAATGCAGCAAATTGTCTTGTTAAATTATCCGAATGTTTTGTGTTTAACTTGGTTTTTTTTGTGTGTTTTTTAATAAAACTTTATTCTTTTTAGACACCTTAGGGAACTAAATCACTTACATAATACATTGCACTACTAATGTAGCATGTAACATGCTGTCTGTCTTAATCTGCCGGGCTGTCTATTAGGGATGTACTGAAGGTAGAACTGGGGGCTTTTAGTAGACCCCAAGCTGCCATGTAAAGGCATTGGCACCCTGATACCTAGTAGGGGGAGCCTCCTCCCTCCAAAACTGGCTTCACCAAATGATATTTTTAGGTGCATACTTTTGTATTGGTGGCATGCTGATGTCATGTTTTCAGTCACTCGCTAATAGCTGCCTCACTGTTAAACCAGATGTAATAATGACCATGTTTCTCGGTTTTCGGGGGTACCCCTAGCCCTGCCCCTATGCTGAGGATTTTGCAGACAGACTCTCAGTCTGTGATAGCTGGAGCAGATAAGAAAACAAATAAAGCCTTATTGTCTCCTCAGCCCAACATCTGCATCTTAAACAGTCTCTCGCCTATTACTTCTTCACTCCAGCTTGTTTTCCAGGATGATTTTGTTTAATTATCCTTCTGGAGGAATTCTTCTTGTTCTCCTGAGAAGACAGATTTTTTTCAGGCATGAAAACCACTAACACATGTTTGTGTGCATACACAATGTTTAAAAAAAAAGAGATTTTTTTTTTTCTTCCTATATCTAAGAAGTTCCAGCCCTTTCACTGGAGACAGGATGAAGCTGGACAAGATGTTTCCTATTAGTAATGAGGTTAAATCTTGGATACGAATCATTCAGCATTGCTTGAAAGGCTTAGAATACAGCCCAAGAAGGCCGCGGCATACAAATTACTTACTAATTCAGATGCTTTATGATTTGCATGCAAATGTTCTGTTTATGCATTACCGAGCAAAGAATCCTCCACAAAATTGTTACATTGACTGTGTTCATGTTGGCATCATGGCTTACTATTATATAGGAGCCATTACTGATCTGTTATGATATGCTTTGTAGTGGATCCTAACAGATCCTGGCAGCTTCCATTAACTTTTAATGGCTCCATCAAGTCTTATGATTTATTTAAGAGATACATGTTACTCTATTGACTGTCAAAGAGCAATGTACAGAGTGTGAATGGAGCTTTAATGTAATAGCCTATAAATTTTACAATGGCATGTGTGATGTATGTTTTAATATACAGCCATTATATTGGGCTATTAGTACTGAACATAGCCTGCACTTTATGGCTAGGGCTCCACGTTGTGGAAACGCGACATTTTTTGTTGTAGATTTTGCTGCATTTTTTTTAACCAAAATCAGGAGTGTATTTAACAGAAGGGAAATGCCTAAGAGCTTTCTTTATATTTTAAATTCCTTTTCAAGCCACTCCTGACTTTGGCTCAAAAAACCACAGCAATATCAGCAACAAAAAAACGCTGTATTTCCATCTTTAGAACAGAGTTAGCTGACCCCTGTAAACCATGCAAAGATATGACAGCAGCACGGAGAGTTGCATATGCTAATTTTCTACAAATAGAATATCAAAATTGCTTGGAGGCAGGGCTACATCTTAGGTGTCTAAGGGCGCGTTCACACTGCGTTTGCTATGTTGTTGGTAGTAAATATTGAAATGGGTTCCAAGTGTATATCTCACACGGATACCACTGTATCAGAGCTTTTGGAATTATGTTGCACCGAGGTTCCCAAGTTAAAGAGGTTGGCCAGCATAAACTAAAACTTTAACTCTAAGCTAAACCCCCTCCCCCCCGCCTAACTTCTAATTTACTCCCTTTAAAAAAAAAAAAAAAAAAAAATGTTTATTTACACACATGCCTGGGGTGGTCATGTGACAGGCATATTTTCTGATTTCCTGGTGACGTTTCGTTTCACTGTTTCCGGAGACTGGAGGTCAGGAGGTCACCAGTACTCCTCTAATCCCCCCCCCCCCCCCCCCCGGTCCCCACCATACTCGCCAATGCTCACTTCTTCATCTTCTGCTGGGCGTTGCTTCCTTCACAAGTGATCCAGAGCTGGCGCCTACGCAATAGGACGCCAGCAGAAGAGAAGCAGCATTCTATTGCGCATGCGTGGTAAGCCGCTGCTTCTCTTCACTTCTGCCGGCGTTCTATTGAGCAGGCGCCAGCTCCCAGGTGCGAGAAGAATAGGGGACAGTGGCACCGACGAAAGTCATCTCCAGGACGAGAAGACGGGTAAGTATGATAGGGTGGAGAGGGGGTTGGGGGACTGAGTTAGTTAGCTAGGTAGGTAGGGCTAGTAGTCCGCGGGCTAGCTAGGGAAACGGGGGGATTGTGGGGGGGGATCTGAGTGAACTGCAATGCATCATGGTAGTTGTAGGCTAAGACAGCAGAAAGCTACCCATGTAAACAAATGCAGAGGATACCAGGAGCTCCCATAGAAAGCTAGAAATCACTGAAAACACTGCTAAATGTATTTGGGTGCACTTATTAACCCATTGATAGCACTAACGGACCTTTTTTTAAAAATAATTTTTTTGCCCGGAAAACTCTTTAATACAAAAAAACACTGTGTGTAAACCACCCTTTGGTTAAGGCCCCATGTTGCAGAAACGCAACGTTTTTGGCTGCTGCGGGAACCCGGCAGTAAAAAAAAAAAAAAAAGAAAAAAAAACTGCGTTTTACACTAACAACAAATTGAATGAAATTTCATTAATATTATCTATACATTGCAGAAAAAAAGAGCTGCGGAAAAGGTGTGTTTCCAAAAATGAAGCAGAATTACAAGTGTTTTCCCTATATATTTAATAGAAGAAGAAAAAAAATGCAACATGTTTTCACTGAGTTTTTTAGCTGCATTTCGTTACTTGGGGCCTTAGCCTTTCACTCATACTTTCACTTGGCCTTCTTTATATAAGACATTGCTTACTTATGTCTGCCCAGAATTTGAGAGAAAAAATGTCTCCTTGTTTCATTGGATGTGAATGATTTCAAATAATAAATATTTTCATTGCATAGAACATCTGTTATTTTGGGACAAGAATCAAGTTTTGAGCTACATATCCCCATTGTTTGAGAACCATGTGTGTGAATTGTTGCAGCCTCTCTGGGCATTGCTTGACATGCACTGAGGTTCTATAAATGGGTTTGTATGTGCGTTGCTAGGGCCAGTGTGAAAGCATTACTGTTCAACACATATATTTCCATATGTACTAAGACTGAGTCATTCATAGCCTGAAGACTTAATTCTTGTTTCTGCATCTACTTAAAGGGAAATCCAGGCAAAATGATGTTTTGCTATGTCTTAGATACATGTGAAAAGATAATTCTGGTGAAATTTGTAATCTTGTAATCCATCACCGATTTCCAGACTGAAAGAACTGTATAGAGAGTTCAAGCCCATTTGTTGTTGTGCAAAAAAGGGGTTCAATGGAATGATAGGACATCATTTTTATATCGGCGGGGTCCGACTGCTGGATTATCTTCAAATCAGCTTTTTTCCTGTGATGTGCAAGCTGTAGTGCTCACTCACAGTACTTTTAATAGCAGCAATTGTGAGTAATGCAGCGGTTGTCTCCTAGACTTAAATGGGACAACCACTGCAGTACTCACTTCGGCCACTTTTAAATGTACAGTGAGTGAGGACTCTCACGGGAGAATAGCTGATCTGTGGGGGTCCCTGCAGTCAGACCCCTGCCGATCTGAAATTATTTTATTTATGTATCTCCCAGATTACTGACTACACCACTATGATCTCCTCAAATGTATCTATGACATATGAGAAGATGACTGTGACTGGATTCACACGCCTATGCTTTAACATCTTTTCTACCCTTGTTTCTCCAGACTTGTTCTTTATATTGGGGGTAAAAAGGCCAATTTTGTGACTGCATTATTTTCCTGCTCTTGTTATCTTTCCTTTAAAATGGAAAATTCCTGTCTGTCATCCTATTATTTGCTAGTGCATACTCTGAAATCACCCACAGAAAGGAAGCAGGTGAGAAAGGAAATACTTAAGTAAACAAACTAAAGAAACCCTTGCCCATACAGGTTGTCTATATATGTTACATGAGTATAAACCAGAGAGATGTTTCTAACATTTTACAATTACTAGTTGTTAGTTTTAATTTACCCTTTTCCCTGTAAAGTTGTCACTTGTAGGAAGAGGTTGAAATGCCTATAATAGAGGTGCATTAGATGTCTGATAAATGAGCTCCCAGGGCCAGATCATAAGAGTTATTACTACGTAATGTCAGGCCACTACATTACTGTGCATACAGACAGATGGTGACTGTCTTGATGCAAATTTACAGATTTTAGGTCTGATCACTTTATAGCTATGTGTTTCTATGTAAACTAATTCAAAGTTAGCAAAGTCACCTTTATAATTTCACAGTGGCATTGCAAAGACAATATGCTGATTTTAGTTGGAGTTTTTCCCTCTCTATATGAGCTTGTGTCACTTAAGATATGCTGCATCATTTTCTCATAAAGCTAAACAATGTGGCAAATACCTAAACCAGATGTATAAAGGCAAATGCTGTGTTTGCCCTATATGGATGTCTGTGTCGTCCCTAATACCCATGTCTATGTAAATTGCTGGAATTAAAGAAAGGCTAGCTCATAAACATGCATCTGAAGTTTCCTCGAGTTACTGTGTACAAAGAACTAATTTGCATTCACTTGATGCAACAGAAGCTGTTGTGGGAGAAAACCAAAAATGTATTTAAAGTGCACACTTCTCCCCCACTATTAATAATGTAAGACTTATTCCATGTGCTCTCTATACATTCTTTTCTGAAAGCCTGAGCCTGTTTTGCTATTTCTTTGGCACAGCTACCTGTATTTCGCAATCAAGGGGCTTCCTTGGTAACTGCATCTGGCTGTTCCTTAAGATTTTTTTTTCAGCACTGAAAGGAAGGAGGTGAAAAGGATCTCCTCAACTCGATGGTCTGGTTCCAGCGACTTGCTACAGCTTGCCCTCCTCCTCTAATACACTGCCCGGCTCTTGGCAGCCCTGTCTGAGGCATTACATAAGCATGTTTATTCTTATTCCCCACAGTTCTTCCTTCATTGTTAACATGAAAGTGAGAATTTCCTTAATGAAAACAAAGACAAAAATAATATCTTGATGAAGTTATAAGCCTACTGCTCTTGCACGAAAATAGACTTAAGCATTTGGTCTTTTGAAAGACTCTACACGTCTCCTTTTATACTTGCTTACTCTTCCTATGTTAAGCCTGAAGAAGAACTTTTTGAATGAATTTGTAAGAGATTTTATGCAAACTAATAGTTGTCCATGGAGACTGACCCAAGGATCTACAAATGCAGATGCATTGCTAACAACGTCTCTTGAATGTCCTTCTTTTAGCTTAGCTACATCTGGCTCAAACTTTTTGTACTACTCCTTCATACCACTCTTTCAGGTACGTCCCCAAATTGAATTTTCATACCTATGACCTATCCAAAAGAATAGGAGAGGCGCTACACACGCTTTCTGTCCGCTATCCACTTCAAACACCTGGAGGCTGCTAGAACAGATTATCTTTGCAGGGTCCAGGTGTCAGTATGAAAATTCATAATGGGGCCAGAAAACCCCTTTAAGCTATGTATTATATACATATTGAGTTTTTATTATTGTCTTACAGTTGAGTTTATTACTTGCCTATGGCAACCTTCCTTAGAATAATGGCGACTGTAAATTTGATCGCCGGTTAGGGCGACTACAGCAGTTTGTACCACTATTGCCAATTTTGCAGTAGCGCAAAGAATCTAGCAAGAATCTTGGCCTCATTTATGAACGTGTGTAAAGGAACCTTGGAATAGTTGTCCATAGGTAGCAGTGATATATCTGGTAATAGAATAAATAATAAGAAATAATAATAGAAGTCAATATTGGGTAGCTGAGTTTGAATCACATGATCAGATCAATTGTGGGTCAAGATTTAAGTGTAGAATATTTTCACATATATTACACTAGTAAATCCATTTGCTTACACGTGATAATGACTATATAGACACATCTATTTCACTCGGGTTTGGAGTTTTCCACAATCAAAAATTCTACAATATCTACATTAATTCTCTGATACATCAATTAATATCTGGTCTTAGTCTGAATAGTTCTGGGCATGGTTTCCTAAATTCTTTTCTGTGAATTTCCTTCACAATACAGGAAAATCCCCTACTGTTGTGTGACAGCTTTTCACTCTACTTATAAATAATGGGGATGAAATAAAGAAGTAGGCTGCTAGCTTAGCATAGCAGAAGGGGAGGTCAGTAACATGTAATGTAGGCTATCCAGAGGAATGACAGGTATATTATCCAGCTAAAAATACTTTATTAAAAGGATTGCCCCTCTAGACAACCTGGTTGTAAATGCCCTATTAATAGAGGGTAGTCTGCCAATGAAACTCTAATATTTCAGCCAGACAAGAGAGCCACTATACAAAGCTGCTCTCGCTTTAGAAATCCCAGTACGTCTTTTCAATAATTTTATGGCGATAACAGCTACATGGTGTCCACAATAAGTTTGTCTTTAGGGAACCTTTCAAACAAAAATGGGGTTTCCAAACTTGGAATCTCTTTAGTTTAGCCCATTTGTACTGACTGATTCAAGCTCGTGGCTACTAGACATGTATTAGTCAGAAAATTCATGAGCAATCTGTCATTTACAGTTTACAGTCCCTCTATATAAAATCAAACATTTCTCAATATGTACAAGTCCTTGTGAAGTCTCCACAATCTGTAACACTGCCATATAGTTCAGACTGGAAGTATATCATACTGATCGGGAAGGGGGTTTGGTTGGTGTGACAATTGTAAAGTCTATGTTTCTTTAACAGTAGTGGACCCCACACAAACCTATTGGTCTGCATGGAGGGAATCAAACCACTTTATATAGCGGTGTCATGTGATTCTTGTGTTGGGACCAAAGCAATGTGGAAAAGACCCAGGTAGCTCCAGGAGGGTGCTCAGGATTGCTTGCAGTTTTCATTCTTGTGTTTCTCCCATTCCAAGTCAATAGTTAAAAATGACATTATCTAAATAGATAATGTTTTTCCCAGACACGGGTTGTTCAGTTTCAGCAAACACATGTTATTGTTTGTGTATTATAAAGTTATACAGTTTTCCAGTATACTTTCTGCATTAATTCCTCACGGTTTTCTAGATCTCTGCTTGCTGTCTTTCATTCTGCTTATTGCCAATGGATAAAAATCAGACCACGGTCTTGTGATGGACACATAGGTGCACAGTTCGTTACATTCACCGCAGTAAGAGCTCTCTGTTGTAATAAACTTTGTACCTGTGTGTCCACCACAGGACCATGGACTGATTTTTTTTTTTTTACTGTAATTTTTAGACCCCCTGGGGTTTATTGTAAAATACTGGCACTTATATTACTGGCTGCATAGAGAAGCCTGTACTGCAAGTCTATGCCAGACAAGCCTGGGAGCCCAGAAAAATGATGCCACGGCTGCTATGGTGAACGTTCATATCCTGAGCAGCCTCCCTATTTAAATACCCAATATCCGCCGTACTAATACAGCGGATGTCAGGAAAGGGTTAAACAATGATTGACAGCAATCAGAGATCTAGAAAACTGTGAGAAATTGATATAAAAAGTATATTGTAAAATTATATAACTTTTCAGCATACAATAAAAAACCTTTTATTTGCTGAAACGGGACAACCCCTTTAAATATGCACTAAAATCTGCACAAACCCCTTTTGCTACCTGTGAATAGGATTTTGAATGTTTCTAAAATATATTTGTTACCTGAGCATCTGATATTCCAGAAGTTCTGATAATCTAGCATGTATTTTGAAAGTAATAAAACTGAGACTGTCTGGCGATTCCAGAATTTGACTGTAATGGAGACGCTATGATTGTAGCATAGAGCACAACAATACTGTGTGATTATAGGGACTTCCCTATGTGTAACCTGTATGCAACTATGATACAACACTGGTAATTTAATCAGCCATGGCAGTGCTAATCTAAAGGACACTTTGTGCAGAGAAAATACAGCAACGCAACACAGATATCGTTACAGCCTGCAGAGAAAATTTTCTCTCCAAAAAGCAGCAGATATTTTTGGATAAGGGCCAACTTTTTTTTCTGTAATGTCACTTTGAGGTTATCGAGTAACATCTGTCCGAAATACCGTAAGCTCTGTCATCCATCTGTTGCCGCAGTGGCATTTTCATTCAAGTCTCCAGATCTACAATCTACTCCCCTCTTTGGTCCCTCCTGCAAACATCTGCCCTATCTCTGAAATTGTATGAAAAAAATCAGGTGGAATGAAGTGGTTAGAAAAGCATCTATCAACACATGTGGAGCCTGCCAAGTCAAGTATTTGGGTTGGAAGTCATGCCTTCCCAACTGCTTGAAAACAGGAAGTATCTCTGTTAAGTGATGGATAGCCTTACTTTACTGAGAGTTGTAAGAAGAAAAAAAAAGAAACTTCTTACATATGTGCTGCACAGTACAATGCCACACGTGTACCGTAATCTACTACAGTAATGTAATAGCATTGGTGTCGATTATGGTGACTAGTTTGTCATGGCAAGTCGAAAAAATATATATCAAAAGAGATTTAGAATTCTGATACTGTGCATAGTATACATTGTATGTTTTCTAGGGGTTTTTACAAAGCAAAACAGTGCATCTAACCCTGTGTAGTCAGTTAGCAGAGCTATGACTATGACCAGTCTTGCATAAAGCACATATTCACATGCTTGTATGTACAATATTGGACATCTTATTGTCCTGAGGACTGAGTGCCATATATCACACTTCATTTCCGCTTAGAATCACTGAACAGAGGAGAATAAGTAGGCTAATGTATATCCATTGGAATTTCCTGCAATATTTTTATACCGACTTGAATACTTCGCTGTATACTGCCTTATGAAAATATGGATGTATTCATGTCCCAATTTCAGTCATTGCAATGTAAGTAGAAAAGGTAAATATGACATAAAAAGCAAGTTGATTCTGGCAGGAATCTTAGCCTGATGAAGTTTTAAGGGATGAGCTCAGTTTTGATCACCACTTGTAATGCAAATGTAGGTGCCGAAATCCGTTTCAGACCTGAAATAACCTTAACAACAAGTTCTTGCAGAAATCAAGATGCCTCATAAGGGGAAGCATTCCAAGACTATGTTTTACTTTCAGAAGGCAGATACAAGCCTCTGCAGGGAGGCTAAGACTCTGTATCAGCTCCACTTAGTTGTTTTCATATTGTGTGTGGGGCTCCTACATACTGGTAAGGTCACCATTTTGTAGGCTTGATGCAGTTTATTCATTTGGCTTTACTGTGTATATTGTGTAATTTGGCCTTACTAGTGCACACAAGGAATGGATCTGTTGCCTCCTTCATTCAGAAGGAAGAGACAGTGCAGAAAGCTGAAGCTCACTCCAAGGACTTACCATAACAGTGTAATGTATGTCTACCTATTGAAAGTGTAGGCAGTGGCAGCTTCCCTGACAATGACTGTGTTTGCCAGGAGTTCTAGCTGCCAGTTACAATTGGTAGAACTCAAAGCATCCAAAGATTTTTTTAAACTTGAGCAGCCATGTGGGTAAACCATCTGCACACTAACCACGACCCATATACTATATGTCCTCTCTTCCAAGATCTGCACTTCCATAGCACCATTACATTTTCAGCCTACATTTCCCATTTGCTCCTTGCCACATTGGCAATTCCTCCTAACATAAGTAATTTATTCACTGCACATGTTCCATCTGTTAGGCAATACATGTATGGTTATGCTAATAAACAGCTAACAGAAACTGAGTATGCTTGACCTGGATAAAGATGAACTATAGGACATATCCATTGGCAACAGTGCTCAAATAGTGGTAGGGAAAGGGGGATTCATTGTGCTTTTTCCAGTGACAGATACCATTTGACCAATTACTTTCAATAGGTGAGAATTATATTTTACCAGTTATTTCATATGAAATATGATTGTTCATGAGCGAATACCCCTTCAAGTAAAGCAGATTGTCCTAACAAGAAAAAAACCCTTTTAAGGCCGGGGCAAAAAAAAAAACGTTGCATTTTACAATACCTGCAAAGTGGATGGGATTCTGTCTAACCCCATCCACATATTGCAGAAAAAAATCTGCAGCGGAAAAGCTGCGATTTTCAAAAATGCTTGTGAGCATTTTTGAAAATTGCAGCATGTCAATTATACTTGCGGAAACGCTGGCGTTTCTGTATAGGTATAAAAGGGGCAGAAAGTCGGGAGAGAAACTCAATGGAAAAGGCTAATGAAAAAAACGCAATGCGTTTCCACCACGTTTTTGCTGCGTTTCACTACATGGGGCCCTTTGCCTAATACATGCTACTAGTTCTTCTATAGATCCGCCAGTGGTTATGTTGGCCTCATTGGGTAACGTAAAGGACTCTCTAATGAATAAATACCATTGGAAGCTCCAGTTTTTACTGCCATCTCCCCTTAATAAAATACATGAAGACTGTCAGATCAGTTGAACCTAACAAAGCCGTTTCTGTATGCATTCATTGTGTTGTATGCATTAAGAGTAATGCGTTTTTGCTGGCAGACCCTGATAAGAAGAATCCAAGAAAAATGCTGAGAGGACAATTCTTAGAACAGGCTATATTAGTGTATAGTAATATTTAGTGCATTAGTAAGACATTCAATATTTCAACGTCGGATCCCAAATGGGGCCAGTATTGTGTTTTTTTAGGAACATTAAGTCTCTGGAGTATGTGAGGATAGACTTAAATCAGATGCAATCATGTTCCAAGAGCAATTTTGGTAATTTATCTCAGTTACCTGCATAAGCTGAGAACATGCTTTATGAAGACAATATGCAGACAGTATTTGTTTTCCCTAGAAGAGGGGCCCCAGGAAGGACAGCTAACTGAACATACAATCATGCTTTCTAGGGGATTAAAGCTTCGGGGTCTGAATGTACAAGTCTTGTAAGCAAAAAAAAAAACAGATTCACCACAAATTGTGATGTTAGACTAATTAGAAGCAGCTTATAGCTCTGGACTTTATCCTCATGTCCATCTTTCTGTGTATATAAGATTCAATTATTCTCAATATTTAATGTTCCATTATCTATTAAAAAGAAAATCTCCCTTAAAAACCCAAGTTTATATTAAATTGAAAGGTTGGGGAAAAAAAGGAAGTTTTGTTTTTGCTTAGCTCCTTCTCCCAGCCCAACAAGACTATAAGGATAGATCTGGTAACTTTGCTTTCTATGTATATCTGTGGAGCCATGAGTATGCATGTGGCTGTATATAAAGCCCCAACTCCAACTTTACACTCCTCACATCCTTTAGCCACCAATAAAACCAATTTTTTTTAAGCAAGATATGTTCTCACATCATTAAGGTTAGCAATATACCTTAGGTATCTTTCAACTCAGTGCTTTTTTGAACCCCTTCACCCTGGATACATGCACACTATGCTTGGCCGAACATACCTGTATTCTTAATAGGGAGACAGGAATCTACCATATATTGAACATGCCCAATCTCCACCTATAGAAAACACGTTTGGGGGAGATTAGAGATACAGAACCAGCATTGACATTAAATCAACATAAAATATTACTTTTAATAAGTCAATTTAAAATACCATATTATTATCATATAAATAAGGTGTATCAGTTACCTTTCCCATTCATGAGATATATCATTCACCAGTACAATAGATCATGATAAGGTCCACAATACCATATCTAATGCAGGAAAAATGCACTACAAATACCAAATAGAGAGGGACAGCTCTGTGGTACTGCCCTTGTAAGGGCAAGAGTTTTTTAATGGGGGTCAGGGTGCAGATATAGAAGGTAAGAAAGGGAATACACTACACCAGTGATGGCTAACTTTTTAAGCTCGGTGTGTCAAAATTCGTAAAAAAAACCTAGCTTAACTCGGGTGGCGTGTCACATCTAGAAATATCCATAATTTTGTGATATTTGTAGCTCTAGTAAAAAAAAAAAAAGTTATATTTTTGATATGTATTTGTATTATATGTATTTGTGGCCCATCACACTGTATATGACCCCCTTTTTCTGGCCCGTCACACAGTATATGACCCCTTTTTTCTGGCCCATCACATAGAATATGACCTCCTTTTCCTGGCCCATCACACAGTATATGACCCCCTTTTCCTGGCCCATCACACAGTATATAACCCCCTTTTTTTGCCCCCACAGTATATGAACCCCTTTTTTACCCCCCACAGCATATGAGCCTCCTATTTATGGCCCCCACACAGTTTGACACTTTTTATACCCCCTTACACAGTATATGACACCTTTTTTAAAGCCCACCCACAGTATATGACCCCCAGTTATCCCCCCACCCTAACACAGAGTAGTTCTTCAGTGTTGTGACGTCAGTGTAGCGCCACCTAGAGGAGGCAACAGAGGGCGGCCAGGACAGGAGCGTGGACAGGAGCGTGGTGAGTAAAAAGTATCGGCAGCTGCTTATTGCAATAACACAATAAGTAGCTGCCGATGCATCTCAGCCCGAAATGTCTTGGCGTGCCACCTATGACACTCGTGTCATAGGTTCGCCATCACTACACTACACGGACCTGCTGCTATGTGAACCTGACAACCTGTGGAGCATCAGCAGATTGGAGAGAGTGAACCTTTTTTATACCACTGCTTGTCACTACTGTTTATATTGGTCTATATATGGTATTTGTAGTGCATTTTTCCTGCATTAGATACGGTATTATTGTCATTATCATGATCTATTGTACTGGTGAATGATATATCCCATGAATGGAAATGGTGACTGATACACCTTATTTATATGATAGTAACATGGTATTTAAATTTGCTTATTAAAAGTTATGTTTTATGTTGATTTAACGTCATTGCTGGGTCTGTACTCTATTGTTTGATGTTAATACGGGTGCAATACGTGCATCGGTATATTGCTTTTGTTAGGAGATTAAGGATACCATTCCATACACATTATATAAGCAGCAGTTCCATCTGAAATTGGTGGGTTTGGCTGACATCATCTAATGTGTATCGCCACCTTAAGGCTCAATTCACATTACATTTTTTACATCTGTTCAGCATATCCATTTAGCAGATGCAAGAAAAGGAACGCAAAAACAAGGACACATAAATGTCATATACACTGTTCTCTTTGTAAATGGATAGCCATCTGCTTGCTTCAATTTTTTTCATCCGTTAAATGGATGCAAAAATGGATGAAAGAATCATGATGTGAATAGACCATTATCCATTAATGATGATTACTATAAAAGCCCTTGGGATGGGATCTCTTTGTCACACTATGGGACTTAATTGGGGGTTATTGGTAATGAATGTGATAACTAAAAATAATGTAATGAATTTGTTGTATTTACACCTTTTATTATCCACAGGGTTATTCATTGTGGCTGTATTTATTTTACATGATGATTGGGTTAAGAAGATTGATGGGTGATGGGTGAAGTGATAGTACATTAGATATGGATATTTCAGCGGCAGTGTGTAAGTCTATCACTGGAGTGCGTATGCAGTACTTTGTCTTTATGCTCTATGTGAGAGAGTCATTCTCATTTACATGGAATCCAGTCCCTGAAAATAGTCCCATAAATAGTGGTCTCCGTGATAATATTATCAAGTTTTAAAAACCATCTGTGGGATGTAAGAATTCATAAAACACTCAAAATGGATTATTCTAGCTCTGCACAAGAGAATAGGGTTAATGTAATTGACAGATGTGTGAGAGCCCAGTAGATAGCTGGGGGATTTCCCTTTTACTTAACACAATCTACTGTCTACATTTGGCCAATAGAGGCTTGTTAGCGCTCAACCGCTTGGCAAGGACTTGGTTTCCATTGTGGCTAAACATCAGTCTAACAAACTAACAAATGGCAGATGCTTTCGACTAGTGAAGCCCTAGGGTTCAATCTGGTTGAGGAATTAGTTTCTATCACTGTAACATAAGCCACAAGTAGTTTTGTTGAATTGTATTGGCATAAATGTA